>JAUPFT010000004.1:50789370-51989370 GCA_036936625.1 Parnassius smintheus behrii | reverse complement strand
GTAATTACATAAGCGGCTACCATTTTTAATTATCTCAAAGAATAATAACTTTCCAATATCATTATTAATAGATTATGGAAATATATATATATATATATATATATATATATATATATATATATATATATATATATATATATATATATATAATAGAAAACTAATATTCATCACCGTCATCATCATCATTACAGCTCTAACAACTCCACTGCTCAACAGAGAATGCTAGAAACACAGTTCTGAGCCACCTGAATCTTTCGGCTTCTTGCACGTCTTACCAGGTCGTCACCTTATGTTGTTTCCACTTACTTCCTTATAGATTCTTCGAGCCGTTATTTAAAAAAATGTGATAATAACAATAATTTATACTTATTTAACAAATACAAGTTTACGAGCTTACCTTGTCATGTTTTAAGAAAATGAAAGCTGAGTGTTATCATTATAATAATTAAGAAGATTTTTGTAGCAGATTTTTTTAGAATGCTTTCGAAGTAAACATTTGGTATATATTATACAATTTAGATATAGCAGATATAGCTAAAGGTAGGGGCATAATTAATCCTAGTTTCATTACTCTTTAGGGACCGATAATGTCATGTTAACTGGTTGTAATAGATGTTACGACAAGAAATTTAAGGAGGGTTGGTCCATTCCTTGAACGAACATTAACTATCCTTTAACTTTTAGGTGTAGGAAAATGAGATGATAAATATTACAAATTCGAACAACCAAGACTTTACCAAATAATAACTTATTTATGTCATTTTGTTGATTTGGTGTGTAATCAATATTTATAATTTAAATAAGGAAAGTATAATTTAAAACATATATAAATTGATATTCAACTAATATGAAAGACTTGTCAAACAAGTTTTACAGAGGCATAATACGCCTATGTCTGTGACTCATATTTACCATTAGTTTTCTGTTTAGTCTGTTAACTTATTTTTAGCTCTAAGTAGACTAAAATGTAACTACTTAGGTAATATTATGATATCTAATAAGAGTATATTATGGCGTAACGGGTTAAATTTGCATGACAATTATAAGTCAAACATGAGGACGTACCATTATGTTAACATCTTGCACTGCACTACCGTATTTGAAGCAAATAAAAAATTTCTGTTTTCTAATTTCTTCGTAAAGTACTATGATAATGAAATATAAATTACGATTTGAAATAGGAATTCGAAAAAAATGTCTTGGCGTACTAAATTTGCGGCAACAGTCTACATACTTTTCAAAGTGTCGCTGGGCGTAATTGGTAAGCAGAAAATTTAAAGACATGAGGAGGAGAAATCAGGGCATGTAAGAGACGCGGCGCTGCCCCAGTGCATGACTTTCCGTGTAATAGAAAAAGAATCTTATGAAGAAGATTATGTCCTTTTACCGCTGAGTACGCACTATTAAAGTTCTAATTGATATAATTAGTGTGTCACCGGGAATCGAATTCGGGTTTTCAGCGTACAATGAAATTTATGAAAAGCGTCCGGCTCCTAAGCTACTTCACGTTCAAGTTCTTCTAGCCGATTTCAGTACAGGCAACAACCTTTGTGCGAATTTTGTGAAAAGATGTGAATAAAACCTATTAAATATTATGTAATGCTAACGTGATCAAATCGAAAGTAGGTTTCCAATGAATTTATTTTATGCACAAAAAATCTTTTTGCTTTTGGCAGAGTCGGGTCGTCCACTTTGCATAAAAATCATATTATGGCACGATAACTTTTAAAGAAACTATATAAATATATATGTATATATATATATATATATATACAATATGTAACGTAATTAACGCAACCCTCAGACACCCCAATTAGTATATTATGTTATAGTCATAATGCATACACTGAATTTTAGTTAAACATTTTTATGCACTGATTATTTGACAAATTAGTTATACTAATTCCGGAAGAATGATGTGGCCACAGTACAAATCCACGAACGCATAGACTTTAACGTGCTTGAAATAAAGTTCATTTTTCTTTATTTTTATTGAATGACAGAATTAGTAATATTACAAATAAGACTGCACTCTTAAAAGTCTTATTGCCTTAAGTTACGGTCCATTTCAGTTTGTTTTGACTGTACAGATTTAGTGTGACTGTAATTTACGTAGTTTTAATTATTTTTGGGATAAAAAATTACCTATATTAAAAATGATAGGAATCGATTCAGTAAACGATTCTGAACAAACTAGTTTCTCAAAGTGCGTTAATTATGTTACATGTTGTATATATAGCCGACTTAAAGGGAATATAATTTAGTACTATAGTACTAAATTATATTCCTTTATATTCCTCTTAAGTCGGCTGCTACTGTGTAGGACCACGCACTCATGGAAAACCAGCTTAAAATGCCAAAATAATGCTACTGTTTGTTCGTGTGTGGAGTGTATAGAAACAAAGACCTTCTTCCTACCAAGAATGATACGCGAGGCTATTGAAATTAAAAAAACATCCTAATTTCAACAGAGAAAATGGATGGGTGCTGCTATCTGCTTTGGATCCTATAATGAACAAAATAAAACCCGAACCCAAGCATACCACTGCAAGACGTCATGATACTGTAAGCTCGTTTTGCGTAAATCGGGCCAAAAATTAATATTCAAAAACTGTGATATTGGGACGTCGAACATCTCAGTCCCCCCCCCCCCCCCGTGACCATGGGTGCTCTAAAGTACCCGAAACGTCAGGTATTAAAAACAAAATTAAAATAGTTGATAGTCGATAAAATCCGTAAATATAGTTTTATTCAAAAACAGTCGCCTGTGAAATGTTTAGAACAAAGATGATCATTAGGTTCCAGACGCCAATTTCCAATATTTATGCTTTTAAGCCATAATTTTCGTCTAGGTTCAGTTGGAAACCTAGTAATTAATAAACAGTTGATAATTATCTGTTGTCGGTGACATTGGTTGTTAACAGATATGGGTAGGAAACAACATCGATAAGTTTTATAGACAAGGAACTCGACAGCCCTATTAAACATTATAGTTTATCAAAGCTCAGTAATATAAAGCCAAGCATGTAGATAATTACGATATTCAGATTAGTAACAAATTTTTAAGTAACTATATTACTAAATAGTTGTTATATGTTCAATATTAGCTGTAAATTCACCTACTTCATGAATGTTATATCACTTTCCTATTCGTAACTGGTTTTACATATTATGCACACTCTCGTTATTATTAAAAATAATTATTATTATGTACCTAAAATTATACACCATCAAACAATATAAAATACTATCGTCTTTTTAGCATAAAAGTTCAAAATACAGAGATAATAATTAAGTAAGACAACTGACTTTGCCATATTATTTCGATTTTAGTTCTTGGTACGGAAAATACTGGCGCTTCAAATCGGCACAGACATTCATTATTTGTATTGTATAGCCGGTCCAGCTATTAAAAATCCTTAAATTCGCAAAAAAAAGTTGTGGGCAAAAAAAACTATCCTATCTTTCAAGTTGGACAAAACTGCACGCGGTGTGCAAATTTAATTAAAATCGGTTATGTAGTTTAGGAGTCCATCGCGGACAAACAACGTAACACGTAATTTATATATATATATATATATATATATATATATATATATATATATATAAATTACAGGCGTATGACTGGAGCTAACTGTAAATATTTTCCTGCTGCATATTAATGATCTTCTTATTGCCGGTATGTAGACGACAGCACAGTGCAGAGGTAGTAGCTGAATGCTGATAGCTCTAAAATTTTAAAAGTGCATATTGCACTTTTTAAAATTGGTGCGCTTACCGACAATAATATCTAGCAGTACCAGCACCAGTAATTATTTATTATTTAGAATGTTTTTTTATTTATTCTCTTCTCATTTCCCCCAAAACTCAACGGCCATAGCCAAGTGCAGAAAGGTCGCCTGATGATGACTTAGTGTTTACAAGACGTAAAGGAGACAATTTCTTTTTGTATAGAAAATGGGCCCATCACGAATTGTGGCATAACTTAATGAAATGCATGTAAATTTTTTCCTTATTGTCTATAGATTACAATATTAGTATTAGTTTTGCCACATTTAACGGGAATACTGAGAAATTAATAATTGAAATATGAATATCACAATAAAAAAAGCATTGTCTAGTAGTTTTCATTGGTATTATAAGTTAAAATAGTGCACTGTTCAATAATTAAAAGTAAATAAAGTTGGAGGTAATTCAGCATTTATAGGTACCCCAAGATTGATGAAAGATCCTTTTAGTAATTTCGGAAAAACATAGTGCACAGATAAACATACGTGGTGTAGAAACTATTTTACATGTATTGATTCATTAGTGAGTATTAATCCCAAACACCATTATAGTAATTAAAGAAATATGATTAAAGCCCCCAGGTGACTAAGGAATAATATGTATATTCAAAATATTACCTTTACACGCTATATGATGAAGTTGATGAGAAAATAAATATAAAAAGCAGCAACGTGACGAATGTCAATTCCATATAATAATACCCGGACCCGGAAGTCAATCAAAAATACTAAAAGTAGAGGAATCACATGGCTGGTCAGAGGTGGTCACTATGAGTGGGCTTGTCGAGCCCTTGGATATGTGTAAGTGGGCTGCGGCTAGAGGAGATTCCTCTCTCTGTACCGCTGCAGTCGAGGTGGAGTCGCCAGCTTGGACAGGATAAGTGCGATAATCTGCTGGAGGATATCGAGCCATCCCATAATGCCATCTGACAGTTGACCCGAGCTCTGAAAACAGAACAAACCCATGCCACCTCTTATTAGACCAGGAAACCTCGATCTCGCCTTTGACGACTCTGAAAAAGTAGAATGCCTCGCGGACAGCTTAGAGAGCCAAGGCACTCACTCTCTCTAGCGAACCCATAGATCCCGCTCACCTTGCAGCGGTCGAAGCGGAGGTCGAGCCTAGAACTTCGCTACCACCTGCATCCCCCCTAGAGATCCTGTAACTATTGACAAAGCCACACAATCCATCAAAACCTCAAAAACGTAACGTTAAACGTTAACGTAGTAAGTAATATATAAGTGGGATCAGTTGCCGGATTAAGCAAGCGCGGGACCCGTAGCAAATTATATCGAGTGGCCCTTGATCCCTTGATCGAATTGAAACTATTCAATAATCAACAAGTTTATTTGCAATCTATAGGTTAGGTTACGTTAGTTCTCTGGAGGTCGGCTTTTAATTTTGTTAAATGTAATTTTTTTGTAGAATCGTGTTAATCTTTTCTCATTGTGTTATTTTTATGTATTTAGTAAACTCTATCCATCTCCCTGTTCTAAATGATGTTCTAATTGGACCTTAGGAGAAAGTTTTCAAGCACCATACCGTGCATTAATGAAACAAGGAGAAGTTTGGGGAGAATTCAGTTTGATAAATTGTGAAATACTTAGGAGAAATGATATTTAGTTATAAAGAACCCATTGACGATTTTAAATGTGAGTTGCTGTCATACTAATAGGAGGCTAATAGGAAAAGGTTATAATATGTTTTAGTTACCTGTTAACCTTTTGGCCATAATAAAACTGCAGCCTGGCTTATATATCCTATAAAATATATCCTATAAAAAAGATCTTATACGCAGTAGCGTATAAGATCTTTTTTATAGGATATATTATATCTATAAAAAAGATATATTATACCTATAAAAAAGATCTTATACGCAGTAGCATATAAGATCTTTTTTATAGGATAGGGTGACAAACGAGCACACAGTCCACCTGATGGTAAGTGGCCGCTGTTTCCCATATACATCTACATCTATCCTCGATTACGAATCAAAATGCAGATTCGTTGTCACCCGTTAGGACTAAGATGGAATGCATCGCTTCCAGTAAAAAGGGTCTCCGTTTCTCCACACTCACCGTACGAAACACAGCAGCATTAAGCTACCATTTGACGCTGGTATTCTGTGAGAGCGTGGTCACTCCCCGGTCGAGCCGACCCATTCGTGCTACAACTATACTACTAATGTAACTGCAGCATGGCTCTACCACGTATGTCACATTACAAAGTAGTGGAACATGAGAGACGTAATTACATGATAACACCAAAATATGCAAACCAGCACCAACACTATCCAATTCATTGTGACACAGAGCAGCCTTTCAGCAACACCATCTTTCTTATCTGCACTAGAAGAATTATACAACAAACAGCACTACGATAATGTCATTCTTCTAACGATTAGCATTCGTCAAATTCATCATCATCATCATCATAACATCTCTTTACAAGTTCACTACGCCTACTATTATAAGCCTACTCCGAAGAACGCCAAAAAGCATGCTCATGGGCCACCTGCATTCATCGCCTTTCTGCATGTCCTACGAAAACTGCAGTTGGCAATCCGCTCGACAAGCGTGGCATCTACTGTCATACCCCATGGCCCAATGATGACTTATGGATCTGAGGCACCTGGAGTGAACTTTATACTGCACGAACTAGTGGGGGGTTTCTCGATATACCCTCAATTCTACCACGCCATCAGCGACATGACACTCCACTCGAGTAATGCAATCTCTCGCTCAATCTCGATCCATCGGAAATTTTATAGACACGCCAATAAGTATAGTAATTTTGTAGTTTTTTAATTTTACAATAAAATTAGACAAGAACAATTTTTCTTGCATAATGATCTTTATCATTTATAGTTATACGCTGAAAAAGTAAAGGGAACTTTTTTGGTTCCCTTTTTCCTGCCCAGATATCACTTTTTCTAATCATCACCATCAACAACATTACCGCCCATCGCCAGTCAACTGCTGAACACAGGCTTTACCTAAGGAATGTCACTCAGCACGGTATTGGACCACCGGCATCGATTGACTTCCTTCATTTCTTACCGGGGTCGTCACTTCTCTGTTAATATCAAATGTGTTGTTAAATTAATGACTTCGAAGCAAATGAATAGACTGACACCTGTCTTCACTGTTCACTGTCTTAGTGATTTTTTTTTATTGACCTTTCCATCTTATGTTTTTTTAACAATATAAAATATTACTGGCTATAATAATAAGCGTACGAAATTAAATAAAGTAAAAGAAAACAATAGTTGTCTTACACACATGTCCTATTATAATTTGTATTTGATAATAAAAAATTGAATTCTAATGCCATCTAGTAAATAAGATATTGTAACGCAAAGGTTTCCAAAATAAGATTTCATAAGTTTAGCCGTGAAATGCTAGAGATATTGTAGCACGGGAAGAAAATTGTCTTTGTCGAGGAAGTAATGAAAGCACTTTGGCCCCTACTAATGTACAAAGTATTCGTTATTTACTCCTCATATAGAGATGCAATAATGTTCGTTATTATATTTTTTCTCCACTCTAGGATTTTCTTCTGTATCGTGAAGACAGTCTCATCCATTACACATCTAGACCCGGAGCAATTATTTTTAGGTCATATTTATAAGTGTTGCGTGCGAGATTCAAGCCCGCGGCCCATAGCGCTGCCACTAAATGCTAAGCCAAATACTCTACGAATTTGTTTTTGAGTTTTTAGAAATAAGATTCAAAAATTCTAAAACGGTCTGCGTCTTTGGGACTATTAGTTAATCTCACCAAATTGCATACCATCATAATAGCCAGCAAGCATTTGCAAAATAAATACGAATTTTCATCACAACTTCTCGTTTGTTTTAACGGCGTTTCAAAGACCTTTGACGTTTTGAACCTATTGTCAAAAACTTAGGCGTCATATTTGATCTTCATTATCATAATCATGTCATAAGTCCACTTAAAGATCATAAGTCAACTTTACCTTGCATTTACTTAAATGTGTTCAAAATGTCTTATCCCTAAAAGCTAAGATAGCACTCGCGCTCTTATTTAACCTTTGCTTGATTATATTGACGCCTGTTATTTGGATGCTACAAAGGAGCTCCGTAATAAACTAGAACGTTTTCAATATCAGTGTATCCGTTTTATATATGGGCTCAGAAAATTTTACCAAATATCTCAAGTTCGTAAACAGCTTATGAGGCTCCCAATTTGTCTTTGTAGGAACATTCGATTATTATGTCTCCCCAATAGCATCATGTACAATGCATCCTCTCCTTCATTTCTTTGTAGCCAATTTTCCTTCTCCGATCCTCCTGATGAACCATGACCTTGTTAAATCTCTTTTAAATTTTCCTGTCCGTAGTTCAGGATTTTACTCAATTTTTTTCTGTGCATACGATTAAGTTATGGAACTCACTACCCCTCACACCCCGCCTAACATAAGAAATTCTGAAACTTTAGTGAAACGTGTAAGACATAATTACTCACACACACACACACACACACACACACACACACACACACACACACACACACATATATATATATATATATATATATATAAAGATTGTACTGTATTAGTATTACTTTATTTATATTACACAACGTGTAATCATCGTATATATTATTACTATTTATTACAATTTATTTAATATTATGTATATCATTTATTATACATCGGTAGGAACAGTAGTGTACGCACTTTTTAATATATTTTCTTCTATGAGCCCACTGGGAGATATTTCAGTAAATTATGGAATAAGTAGAAACTTTGCACGAACTCACGGTATGATTTTTTCTGTCTTGTTGTGTGTACAAAAATAAATAAATAAGTAAAAGATTATGTTGTACTTTGTTGCACTACAGTAACAGTTAAGTTGCTGTTACAGTTGTGCACAGTCTTCATGCATCCCTATGTTGGGAAATGCCATAAAAAATTTAATAGAATTTTTGTCACAATCCCATATCATTTAATACCAAATATTATATATGTACAAGAGTTTGACTACTAGTACTATTATAATGATTTCTTATATTTACGCGAACACTACACATGATTAAAACTACTTTTACGGATTTTATCGCGTTTATTTTTACTTTTTATTTTTAATTCCCGACGTTTCGGGCGCTTTCCAGCACCCATGGTCACGGGGGACTGAGATGACTGACGTCCCGATGTCATTGTTAAACCCGGAGTAACTTCAGCTTTTTTTAATTATTGTTTATGGTCCGATCTATGCCATAAACAATAATTAAAAAAGCTGAAGGTACTCCGGGTTTAACAATGACATCGGGACGTCAGTCATCTCAGTCCCCCGTGACCATGGGTGCTGGAAAGCGCCCGAAACGTCGGGAATTATAAATAAAAAGTAAAAATAAACGCGATAAAATCCGTAAAAGTAGTTTTAATCATACTAGTACTATTAGTTAGTTACGATAGAGTCAAATAAAAAACTACACGCGTTAGAAGTGAAATCTTCAAATGAAATGAAACGTAAAATAAAAATATTTCACAACAAATGTAACTTACTTCTTTAACATGATAAATAAAATATTAGTTACGAGTTTAATTTTATAGAAAATAAATGTTACAACCGATATACATATTTCTTTTTCATTTATTCGGTTGTATAATTCTTTTACTATAATACTTTTAAAAACAAAGGGAAATCCAAGCTAAAAGGTTAGGAAGATTTTAATTTACCTATTTAAATGAAACTCTTGTAGTTGCTCTTGTGTATTCCTTATATTTCCCAAAAGGGTAAAATGGTAAAATCACATTTAATGAAAAGTAAAAATAATTAGTAATTATAACAATGATAAAATATTTATGTGTAAAACTGATAAAACAAGAATCTTTATGTCATAGTACAGACTCCAATAGCAATTATATATCTCTTAATATAAAAGAATAAACTATTTTTCTTTGTCCAAAAGCCCTTTAAATAATACGAGTTTTCGAGTCTGTGACACATAACACATGACCGATGTCATAATCTTCTATAATAAAAGCTCTTTTTATTATGTGTGAAACCTTTTTAACTTCAAGCTTTTAAAACTTAATTAGATAAAAACTTAAGATCTTGTTTTCCTATATTAACTGATTAAGAAACAAGCACTTGATATTATATTTCCTTGAACTATGCAACAAGTATCTTTTGGCTGCCTGTCTCCAGAACCTTTGTCTTTTTTGATGTACTGGAGTATTATTTTCGGTCTTCTTAGCATGTCTCATAAGTTCTAAATATTAGTTTTATATAAGGTGAAGACTGTTTCCTTTCATTTTAAAGTACGAACCCTACAGTCATCCTACACCAGATACACTGCATTCGTCTCATTTTCTCGAAGTTTAGTTTACTGAAGGTTTCAATTCTACAATAATCTAGGTCTTGGTGTTATTGAGCTAATATAAGCAAGATTAACAAACTGCGAAGGGTCAACAAAAATCAATATAACATTCGAAAGGTGAGCAATTTTGAATTTAAGTAACGGTTCACAAAAAAAAGGACAGCCACAATAATCAAACTACCGCATATACTCGTAACGTAATCAGCAGAAGCTGTTTTAGACAGCCCGGTTTTTTGTGCATAACGCTAAAATTCTAACAGATATAGAATTGGATTAACATGATTGAATCCAAAGCCCAGTTTAACTGAGACGCTCAGTACATGAGTTTAAGCAGGTGTGATAAGTCCCGAATCCAGCAATCAGGCTTATAATTCTATTTAATGTGTGCTTACGTAGTTTTATAAATAAGTAATAATGATTTTTGATCTCGCCTCGGTACTTACAACTTAAAATAAATAAAGGTTATTCACCAAAACACGTAACAATAAGTTAGTATTATAAAATTTAAGAAACTTTGGAACATTTTTTAGATTTTCTCATAAAATTTATATGTTTTGTTAGTTGTTAATGATACGAGTTACCTACCCTGGCTTTATAGCGGAAAAGCGTACACAGCAAAACGATTATGTTACGTATTGTGTTACTAATTACTATTATTAAGTTATATAGATAATTAATTAAAAAGCCTGATTTAATAAATAATTATTTTTATTGATTACAATTCTAATGTTGATGTTTTCTTTTATTTGACTCACAACCCCCATACCTGCGTATTACAACAAAAGCAAGTTTGAAAACCATAGCCTTTTTAACCGACTTCAATAAGGAGGAGGTACTCACTTCGACTGTATTTTTTATTTGTTACCTCAGAACTTTTGCTACGTTAACCAATTTTGATGATTTTTTTTATAATGATTTCTTATATTTACGCGAACACTTCACATTGAAATAATACTAGTTTTTACGGAATTTATCGCGTATATTTAACTTTTTAATACCCGACGTTTCGAACGCTTTACAGCACTCATGGTCACGGGCGGGACTGAGATGTTCAACGTCCATATGTCATAGTCAACCGCGGTTACCATAGATCAAAATTTAACTTTTGTTCCGATCTATGCAGTATGAACTTATGGTATCTTGAAGTCTTGCAGTTGTATGCTTGTTGTTGATGCAGTTGATCCCAAGCAGATGGTAGCACCCAGCCATCTTCTATATTGAAATTAGGATGTTTTTTGATTTCAATAGCCTCGCGAATCATCCTTGGAAGGAATCGGTGTTCTTTAGCGAGGATTTGCGGTCTATCAAATCTGATGTAGTGACGGGGGCGATCCTGTACGTGTTCACAGACTGCAGACTTCCCGGAGCGTCGATTCTTCACATCAGCTATATGTTCTTTAACGCGGGTTTTTATTGATCTTTTAGTTTGTCCTATGTAGGAGAGACCACATTCACAATCAAGCTTGTACACTCCTGCATCTTGCAGAGGGACATTACACTTGACTGATGGTAAAAACTGACCAATCTTCTTCAGCGGCTTGAAGTATGTTTTGAAGGAAACGCGCTTCAAGATATAGCCAATCTTGTCAGTGACTCCTCTAACATATGGTAGTACAGCAGGTACACGCTCGACTGTGGCCGGCTTCACTCGTTCACTGTGACGTAGGCGCGGGACTCGAAGCTTGTTGTCATGCAAAACTTGCTTGACATGGTGGAGCTCTGCAGCCAGATGTTTACTGTCACAGATCCCTCGTGCTCTCTGAAACAAAGATTTACCCACGGTAGCTAACTGTGAAGGATGGTGGTGAGAATCACCGTTTAAATATCTATCTGTATGGGTCTTTTTTCTATACACAGTATGGCTCAAGGTGTTATCAGGATTCCGAATTACTAACACATCTAGAAAAGCTAAGGAATTGTTTGCCTCTAACTCCATTGTGAACTGAATTTTAGAATTTATAGAGTTAAGATGGTCTAAAATGCAGTTACTTTATCTAAAGGTAGAATTGTGAAAGTGTCGTCTACGTACCGCTTGTAGAATCTTGGATTTATGGGAGAACTAAGCAGGGCTTTCTCCTCAAAGTCTTCCATGAATATGTCGGCGACAATGGGAGATACTGGTGAGCCCATCGCCACACCATCTACTTGCTTGTAGAACTCCTCCTTCGACAATAGATAGCCAGATGTAAGGCAGTGTCTGAGTAATACTGCATATTCTACGGGCATGTTGTTTTCTTCCAGCCTTCTAGTTACAATTGAGATGCAGTCTTCAACAGGTAAGCATGTAAACAATGACTGCACATCAAAACTGACCATAGTTTCATTGTCTGCCAGATGTAGGTCTTTAATCTCGCTGACAAAATGGTACGAATCCTTTATGTGTGCTCTTGTATGTCCCCTGAGCGGTGAGAGTATTTTCGCTAAATGTTGAGCCAATCTGTAAGTTGGTGAATCGATTTGGCTCACTATGGGACGTAATGGAGCGTTGGGCTTGTGTATTTTTGGTAACCCATACAATTTTGGTGATTTGGCGCACGTAGGTATTATCCATTTTACGTCCAGATTTAATTTTTCGGAGTGTTTCTTTATGAGATCACTAGTTGTTTTTAGTGTGCTATTTGTTGGGTCGTTTTTAACCTTTTTATAAGTACTTACATCCGACAAAAGTTCTTGTATTTTAGAATTATAATCTGACGTATCCATGACTACCGTGGCGTTTCCCCTATCCCGTTTATTGCGTAGGTTCTTTAACGCTATAAATGCGTCTTTGGGAAGATTCGGTTTAGGCACTGAACATCGACGTAACATAGACGAAATGTCTTGACGTATCGCCTCCAAATCTTCTTTCCGCATATTGTTTTTAAATAAACAGTCCTCGACACTACAGATAATTTCTTCGTACGGTGATTTGCGAGGTGTAATTGCAAAGTTCAGGCCTTTGGATAAAACCTTAATTGTTGCATCATCCAGTGTTTGTTTTGACAGATTATAGAGCGCGATTAATCTATGATCTGTGTTTGTCAATGGTTGCTTTCGGTTCTGGCATTGATTCAGATGTTTGACATTTGACTTGTTCGTTAATTTTTGATATTTTTCTATATGTTTGTTTTTGCATTCGTTATATTTACTAATTTCGAGTTTATTTAATGTTTCCATGCAAAAATTATATTCAAACGTCGTTAAAACTTTATTTAATTCACCGGATGATGTGTCTATGGATTTGTTTATGTCATATAGATCGGAGCGTTTTTGTTGGATTACCGTCCGTAACAACTTTTTTACTCGCCTGATTTAAGATCTTAGCGCTTCCTCGAATGTCCTTTATGGTTGATATTTTGACACACGTAGGAATGAGATTATGGTCTCGGCATCTCTTCAAGAAATTTAAGGCTGTTAGATATCTTGCGCCCTTGGTCTTTAGATCTTTTAATCGATTTTTTTTTATCTGAAAGCTTGTGATTCTCATGTGGTCCCATATAAATTTGATCAAAATCTGACTAATAATTTTTGAACTATCCTTGATAGTGCGTATTTAATTCACTACGACTACAATGATGATGTTCTCATTTTATTTATGTTGAAGTCGGTTGTACAAAGTTTCTTAATTATAGGACTTGTTCCCTATTCACCTCTTTGGACTACCTTGTCACTTCAAAATGTTTTAATAACAGCTTTTATATAAAACATGTAAGGCAAATCAACGTAGAAGTTAAAATTTGTGTTTAAAATGGTCACCCCATTATAGGGTACGTTTTATTTTTCCGAAATGAAAAAAACCTTTATTTTTTATTTTTAAACAAGGGAAAATATTATCAAATTGAGTTTATCACGTGCTCGGTGGTAAAGGTAAACGTGAGAAAACCTGCATATTATTTCAAAGGCATGTTAAGTGCAAAGCCATGTGCAGCGCGGCGAATTTCCTTTCCCTAAGAATCTTGCAGAAATGATACGAGGTCCAGTAGTAGGATAATACTTTACTTTTGTATAAAATAATACAATTTTGTAATAGAAGGGAAGGAAAACGCTGTATACTTTTTGCATTACATTAACATTGTTTTTCGTGTTACAACTTTAATCTTAAAATATCTTGACTAAAATCTAAAGAAACATGAATATTAGAAAATAAAATTTAAAATTTGAATGCAAGTAATGAAGCGGTTTCGTAAGTAAGAAAATAAAGCCATAGAAATTAAGCTCCGAAAGCTTTTCGAAGGCGGCTAAACAAATTATTAATATATTTTGGGAATAAAGAAAACAATGGATTAAATTTGATTTTTTTTTTCTTTATTATGTCCAACATAGTCTAAACATAGAGTTCGGTTTCAGTTGTTATTGAGAAGATACTGCTGCCCATTTTTTTTGTTGCCAACTACCTCGTTGGTCTAGTGGTTGTAGTAGTGCGACTGCTGATCATGAGATCCTGAGTTCGAATCTCGGGTCGGGCCAAAAAATCAATTATTGAGTTTATTCGTCACGAAATTCTCAGTAGCTGTCAGGGGTCAGGAAGTTGGCGGTGTCTCACCCCGTGCTTCGGAAAGCACGTAAAGCCATATTGGTCCTGCGCCTGATCTCTCTCTGGTCGTGTCTGTTTACCCTCCCATTGCATTAAGTGAGTGAGGGAATAGAGAGTGCACCTGCACCTGGGCACTATAATCCTGTCCTGCGCCGATGGCTAGTTTCCGTTGAGGCAGGCCGCCGTGACCGAAATTCGGTCTAGAGGACGTTATTATTATTTTACTTTTTCTTTGTCGCCACTTTTGACCCTCACGACATATATTATGGAGTAGTATACATCCTTACACCACCAATACATAGTGATATACAGTTAATCATATCGAGAATGAATATTATATCTTATTTTTAATTTGTTTATTTTGCATAGAACAGAAAATAAAACATATAGTGAGTTACTCATAAAATATTTTAATGAGATTATTATTTAAATATTAAAAATTGTAGCGTCAAAACTTTTTAAAGTACATTATTACACTAGTTGTTGGAAAATATGATAAATTACTTGTTTATCTGCAATGCATACACATCGTAATAAATCTTTGTTATTAAATGGCTTCTGGTACAAAAATATAATAATTATACCTTGGTTTGAGTTCGTTATACTCTTCTATAAGAGCACAAATTAAAGTATAAACTAGTACTCTATAGTACTAATTTGGTTTTTTGTGTAAATATTATTAATACAGTCAATATTCCAGAAATAAATTAACACATAGGTATATTAAAATTATGATATGATAAGTTGCCATCGTTTGATTTGTTATTAAAGTTTCCAATCATATTCACGCTATTCAATCGTATATAAGAGGACAATCAAACTACCTTCTGTGCTGCGCAGAGGTGGTTTCAAATAAATCGCTATCTCATAATATCATTTTATGGGTGCTGTAAGAGGCGGACAGAGGGAAACCGAAAAAAGAGGTGAGCAGCAGAATTTTCCTGATATAGCTTAAAAACAATAAAAAAATCGGTTGCACGCCCGCTAGCTCAGCGTAGCCTCTGTGAGAAAATTTTAAATTTATGTATTTAGTTTAGTAACAGAAACAGAAACTTTTTTATTCAATATGGATTATAAATAATACGTATTGAAAGTCACTTTTATTTTCGTTACCACTGGTTCGCAAAAAAACCTCTGTCTTCAATCAACAATCTCTTTCCCTGGGAAGAACCAGCAAGAATCAAGCGGGAATATTTTTTTAAATAAAAGCTTACAATCATGTTTGTTACAATTAACAAACAGAAAACAAATTAGAAGTAGCTTGGTAGCGATCATTCTTCCCAGGGGTTATTATCATCCATAAATTCCTTAATATTATAATAACCCTTTTGTTACAAACTTAGTTTAATAAAGTTTTTGAACTTTGTGTATGTCTTTAGTTAGTTTTATTATAATTAGTTTTGTAAATATATAAAAGGCTTTGTTTTTCTTAATATTGGCACTGAAAAGAGAAAAATTATACTGGAATTTTATGAATTAGAATTTATTCAAAAACTTAGTAATACAATACGTCGCAACTAAGCTGAGAAACGTATTTTTTATATATAGAAGTACGAATGACATGCGATCACATAGTCTACATGATAGTATGTACATAGTTGTTGTGTCACGTAGATATCTACATTTATTATCAATTAAAATGCAGCTTTGTTGTCATTCCTGAGGACTTAATGACAATGACATGAATTGTTTCGTAACCGGTACTAAAATGTTTTCGGTTCTCTGCCCTCACGATATAAAACACAAAATGCTGGTATTCTGTAAGAGTGTGGTCCTTTACCGGTTGCAGCTATAATATAGCAGGAGCTTTGCTACCAGATTTTTTTAAATGTATTTGGTGACAAGCGAGCACACAGTCCACCCGATGGTAAGTGCTGTGGTCCATCGACATTAACATTTATCCTCAATTAAGAATCAAGATGCAAATGCGTTGTCACCCTTGAAGGCTACGAAATGCCTCGATTGCAGTAAAAAGGGTGTTCGGTTCTCTACATTCATAATACAAAACACAGCACCATTACGCTACTATTTTGCGCTTGTATTCTGTGAGAGCGTGATCCTGCCTGGGTCGAGCCGACCCATTAGCGCTACAACAATAATACAGCTGCAGCGTGGCTCTACCACGTAATAGAAATAAATACCTTATCATATGAATCACCTACGGTTGAACTTTGAACGTCTTCACTCCGTCTAGTGAATATCTAGCTCAACCTTGCTTATATAAGGCCGCAATCCAAGAAACATTTCTATGAGTTTTTCGAGATATTAAGCCGCTTCGTAATCTGTTGCCCTATGCCAGTTACTCTTGTTCTTACTACTTTTTGCAGTCGGATAGGGAGAGCCGTGTGCTCGTTAATCATCCATTCTAAAAAAAAGGTTTAACTGCAATTGCTGTGCGCAATGAGTTATATACCAGGCATTCAGCAGTGAATTGGAACATTGTCAGCAAACCTAATTTCTAATTGTGAAAACTTCTTTAAAATTGTTGTGACTTAAATTTCGATGAATAGAAAAAGCACCACTAAAAATAGCCAAACACGTATACTTGCATCTATAGGATTTAGCCTGCGAGAGACTGAGATAGGATACTGTGTAAACCACAAACTCAAAGGGTTGTGGGTTTGAATCCACCATTCGACTACTATCTCTTTTTTATTTAAATATTAAATATTTTTTATTTCATTTAACAAATTTATCAAATAAATAAAATTTACCATATTGAATAAAAATATCTTAATATACCAATCCATTTATAGCAATCAACGATTTCATAACTTCAGGCCATGTAGCGTCTATTTTGTTTACCACCTTGAGAATCAATCATTTTTTGTTCGATAAAATGAATTTACCTATAAAATTAAGGTAGTGGCGCTATTACTAAACAATTTTACATGAAAAATAATATTATTTTGATTTATTACACTAAAATTCAGTATAAAAATAAGAATTGTAACATTTTCGAGGAATCAGTCAATATACTTTAAAAAAATATACGCGTAACTTTTCCTTTTTAAACCGGGTAAAAATATTTAATAATGCATTTCCCTTATTAATTTTATTTAAACAAAATACTAATTTTAAAACGAGACCACAGAAATTTATATTTAGGATACGCAAAAAGCAACAAATCACAAACATGAAATCAAAACAATGTTACTAAAATGGCGTTAAAATCATGCCCTTCCATTAAAATCTCAATAACGTAACTTTTAACTTAAAGACGTAAAAGGTGTTATCACACTATCGAGGGAGCGGGCGGAGAAAATTGTCTCCGCTGTACTAACGAAGTTAGCGACTTTTCCCCTACCATAAAGCGAATTTTTCTTTTTGATGTATTCTTTTTATATTACACCAAACAAAATCATCGCAATTATTCTTATACTGTTTTCACTTTTGCCTTGATAACGCAGAAATTAAAGCACTTAAAATGCAAGTATCACTGTTGTCAAGATTTTAATATTGTTACGCTTATTTTACTATAAACAACCTAGACCGGCGATTGGCACAACGTCATAAGCCGAGATAACCTCCCCGTCCCCTCAATCTATGTAAAGCCCAGGAACGTCGAGAAAAAAAATAGAAATAAACGCGATAAAATTACATTTTGTGGTACGAACGCGATTTAGTCACCTTACTTTCCCAAAAAAAAAAAAACCTCATTTAGGTTTACTTGTTTAAATTAAGTTCGTTGATTATGACCTCAAAGTAAAGTTAAAGCTTATTTATAGTAAAGCCATAGTCCTACCTACATAAACCTTCACCTCCTCCACACACAAACACATTAACCACAGTCCTGAGCCATTAGCTATTTATCATTCAACTTCCTGCATATCTTACAAGTTAGTTCTCTTTCTCGCTCTCTCTCTCTCTCTCTCTCTTTGCTTTTGCATTTTCTATTTTTTTCCGCATCATTATCATCATCATTAGCCTGCAGCAGTCCACTGCTGGACATAGGCCACTCCCTTTTACGCGCCACTTAGCCCGATCTTCAGCTACACGCATCCAGTTTCTACCAGTCACCTTGCGCAGATCGTCGCTCCATCTGGTCAGGGGGCGTCCCACACTACGTTTGCCTAGACGCGGTCTCCACTCCATAACACGTCTACTCTAATGGTTGTTACCTCTGCGACAGACATGACCAGCCCATTGCCACTTCAGCTTACAAACACGGAAAGCTATGTCAGTAACCTTGGTTCTCCGGCGGATTTCTTCATTTCGAATTTTGTCTACCGGAGAAACTGAGAGCATAGCTCTTTCCATTGCTCGCTGAGCGACTTTAAGCTTTTGGAGCAGACGTATCGTCAGTGTCAACGTTTCGGCACCATAAGTGAGTACGGGCAGAACGCACTGATTGAAGACTTTTGTCTCCAGACTTTGCGGTATGGGCGACGTGAAAACTCGACGGAGCTTTCTAAATGCTGCCAAGCCCAACTGAATCCTCCGATCGGCTTCTTTCTCGAAGTTATTCTTACCTAGTTGCAATATCTGCCCGAGGTAGGTATATTCTGGTCAAATTAGAGAATTTCACCATCAATAGTAATTGGAGCTGGCATGACGTAATCGTTGAACATAACTTTTGTCTTGTTCAGATTCATGCACAGACCAACACGTTGGGAGGATTCATTTAGTCTATTCAGCATATCCTGAAGTTCCTGCAGCGATTCTTCCATGACGACCGATATCATCAGCAAGGCGTAAGTGAGATGTACTCACCGTTTACGTTAATACCACGTATTTTCCAGGCTAACGTCTTTAAAACATCTTCCAGTGCATTTGTAAACAGTTTAGGGGATATAACATCCCCCCGTCTCACTCCGCGATGCAACTGGATTGGTTTTGTTTGACTGTCCTGTACTTGGACGGACATTGTACTGGTGTTGTAAAGGCATCTCTGCACTTCGATGTGCCGCCAGTCAATTTGACACCGCTGCAAAGAATCTAGAACAGCCCAAGTTTCAATGGAGTCAAAGGCTTTCTCATAGTCCACAAATGCAAAACACAGGGGCTGATTATACTCTGTTGTCTTCTGTATTATTTGCCACACTGTGTGAATGTGGTCTATAGTGCCAAATCCTCCTCGAAACCCAGCCTGTTCCGCAGGCTGAAAGTCGCTTTGCGCGAGTCAATTTGTGATGACCCTCGAAAACAACTTATAGGCGTGGCTCAGAAGCGAGATGGGTCGATAATTTTTTAGCATAGTCTTGTCACCTTTCTTGTGAAACAAGACTGTAATGCTTCTGCTCCACGCCTTTGGAGTTCTCTCATCTCGTAAGATGCAGTTAAAAACTCGACAGAGCTCTTTTAGCAAGGGTTGACTCCCAGCTTTTAAGACCTCTGTTGTAACTCCATCTTCTCCTGGGGCTTATTCATTTTTAAGTTGACCAAAGGCCAGCTCAATCTCCTCAAGGCAGATGTCTAGCAGATCGTCGGTATAGTGGTGGGTCAGCGTGGCTCTGGGATCATCGCATTTGGGGTCAGATTGTGGCTTGCATATAGTTTGCTACAATAGTGTTCGATCTCAGAGAGAACCTCAGGCTTTGACGTGAGGACTTTGCCATCATGCGTCTGGAGTTTTGTGATGTGACTTCTTCCAAGCTCCGGAACAAAGATTTTGGATCCCTTGTTTTGCTCTATTGCCGCTTGTATAGTCATTGCATTAGAGCGACGCAGGTCCCGCCTCACAGCCTTCCTCACAAGCTTGGTTAGTGTCACCTGTTTCGATGGTGATTCTGTTGTTAGTTCAAGCCTTCTTTTCATAAGCTGAAGTGTCTTATCTGAGAACTTCGACTTTCGGCCCCTGGTATGTTGTTTGCCACAAAACCTGTTGCCCTCATCCCGTAAGATCTTAATCACGCTGTTAAGGTCCTCGTCAATATCCAAAGTGGGTCTCAGGGCATCGAATCGATTTTTAAGTTCTAGATGGAAGCGTTGGGGGCCAGTTAGGGTTTGAAACAGATTTGGTCGAATCGCAGACTTCACCAATCGGGACCTTTCAAGCGTAAAATCGATATGCAGAGTGCCTCGAACAAGTCGGTGATCACTTCCGGTATTGAATTTGTTGATCACTGAGACGTCTCTGAATATGTGCCTTTTGTCCATCATGATGAAGTCAATCTCATTTTTTGTAGTATTATCGGGACTGCGCCAGGTCCACTTCCTTTGTGGCTTCTTCGCGAAAAACGTATTCATCGGAAATAGCCCCTCTTTCTCGAGGAAGTTGACCAGCATTTGCTCCCTCTGATTCATGCTTCCAAAACCGTTGTGTCCCAAAATCGATTCGACGCCCGTGTGTTTGCCCAGCTTGAGATTTAAATCCCCCATAACAACATTGTAGTGGGCCTTTGTGGTGTTACGTAAGGCCCTAGAAATGTCCCCATAGACAGTTTTTACTTCGTGATCCGAATGTGGCGAGGTCGGGGCGTAAACTTGTATGATCTTCAGAGAGTATCTCTTTGATAACATAAGTACAAGGTACGCTACCCGCACCGGTACTACTACGTACGGTTTGGGCGGGGGTTAGTCTACTCCTAACTTTTGATAATATAAATAGGACTAGATTAACACCTATTCTGCCCTCCTGTCCGGCGAGCAGTTTGGCGTATGGCTCTGGGGGAGAGCGCAGGTCGTGTTGATCCCCAGAGCAAGTCTGAGAAGTTCTCCCTCACGTGGTTGCCGCCTGTTATTTGGTTTGGTTCAATGGGAAACAGACAGAACAGAAACACTCGGACGATCCCCTTTTTATTTTCTTTTATCCCTCCCCCTTTTCCTATCCCAACCCAATCCAAGGTGTCAAGCGTACCGTGCCGATGGGTGCGTGGCTGGAGGGAGTCCAGTCGCAAACGGTACCTACCCGCGACCAGGGCGATTCGGGAAAACCCGGTACGACCGCAAAATGAACAATAAAGGGTTCGACGAAGGTTCATTAGTGTGGTTGCACAATCCAGTCCGCAGCAAAGGGAAATCTCCTAAGCTTCAAGCTAAATGGGACGGCCCGTATCGGATTGTAACCAGGATCAACGATGTGACCTACCGGATACAGAAAGGCGCAAGAGGGACTCCTAAGATCATCCATGTGGATCGCTTGGCGCGTTATTATGGGACCGATAATGCTCGGGACGAGCATGTCTTAGGAGGGGGCAGTGTTGCGTGAATAAGTCAACTAGCGCCATCTAGTGTCAGGAAAGAGAGCGAGGGGAGCTTTGCAGAAAATGACATCACAAATCTTTCAACCGACAGCGCCATCCGAAGAACTAAGTTTCTAGAAAATCTAAACTCGAACACTCGTCGCTTTGCGCGCATTTACTTGAATATTCCGGATGCTTCATTGCTAATTTGTATATATAGGCGCTGCAAGATGCGATCGGGGCAGTATTGGATTTGGCGAGACAAGCGAAGCTTCGGAGCGGAATAAAGTGAATTAGTGTGTTTAATTATTAGTGTTTTAAGTTTTAATTTGTGTAAAGAAAATAAAAGTGTTAATTTAGGTAATTTTATCGGCAATTTTTATTGTCACGAACCTCAAGTTCGTAACAATAATATATTAAAGGTGAAGAAAACCAATCAAGTGCAAGCCCGATTCACGCATGAAGGGTTCCGTACCATTTTACATGATTAATTCACGTCTTCAATGTGAATTAAACCTCGTACGATGTCATGCGTGAGCCGGGCTTGCACTTGGTCGATTTTCTTTATCTTTATTTAATTTTTAATTTTTAACATGAATTTATTTTACTATAATTTTTTAACAATATAAACTTTGTATTCTACTAAGTATTACTTCTAACTCTTACAGTATAACTTCGTATTTCGTTCGTTCTTCCCCTCAGCCCTCCACCTCTCGGGGTGAGGCTGAAAAGCCACCGGTGAGAGTGACGAAGACCCAAGGCACAGATTTCACCTCGGTCAGACGGCCTCCGCTGGTGTCGTCCAGGCCGGGGGGGGAGGAGGGGAGGTGGGAGCGGTTCGAAGAAAGGTAAGGCGGGGGTCAAGTTCGCAGGAAAAGGACGTCCTCGTCCTCAACAGGCGGAAAAGACCCCTGCCCCCCCACGCCCATAAATGGCTAAACCCAAGGGTAAGACGAGGGTCCTCCAAGCAAATCTTCACCATGCAGCAGCTGCTTGTGCCGTGGTGGAGGTTTGCTTTGCAGAGGACAACATTGACCTCGTGACCTCGCCCTTATACAAGAGTCTTGGGTTGCCAATGGTCAAGTTCTGGGATTGGCGGCTGCCGGTAAGATTCTTGTCAATACCAAAGGCAGTAGACCCAGAGCCTGTATAATTTATAATAAAAATATTGAACTTCTAGCTGTTCCAGAGTACTGCAACGGTGACCTGATTACAACCTTCATAAACCTCAAGGGATGCACAGGGGCCAAAATAATCATTTGCTCAGCCTATCTTCCCGGCGAGAACGCAGATCCTACTATCGAGTTAGAGAGAGTGGCGGAGTTCGCCCAAAAACACAACGCCGAACTTGTGGTAGGTCGTGATGTTAATGCTCACCACACAGCCTAGGGGAGCACCAACATCAACGAAAGAGGTGAGTTACTTTATGATTTTCTCATCTCCAACCGCCTGGTAAGACTAAACTTAGGTTGTACACCAACCTTTGTAACGCGTGCTAGGCAAGAAGTGTTAGTCATAACCTTTGCTACCAATAACATGTCCAGGCGGATAAATGACTGGCATGTTAGTAGCGAAAACTCGATGTCTGATCACAAGCACATTAAGTTTGTGATTGGAGCATCACCATCCTTTGAAACCGTTACTTTTAGGGATCCGAAAGCGACCTCCTGGGATATCTATAAAGATAATCTAAGGAGGAATTTGGAAACGTTTCCTAAAAGCATCAAAACAATTGAAGGTCTGGAGTTAGCGACGGAGACAGTAACCGTAAGTATCTGTGAAGCCTTCGAGGACAGTTGTCGCGTCAAAGCCAAGACCTCAACACGAAAAGATTCTTGGTGGAATTCTAAACTGAAAGACCTTAGGGAAAAGACCAGGAAACTATTTAATAGGGCTAATAAAACCAAAAAGTGGGATATTTATAGTGCAGCCCTAACTGAATATAATAAAGAAATTAGGAAAACCAAGAGAGCATCGTGGAGGAAGCTGTGCGAGGAAGTTGAGTCTTTGCCTCGCAGTGCAAGACTACACAAGATGCTATCGAAAGCTAAACCTAATCAGATCGGGCTTCTTAAAAAGCCGGATGGTAACTTCACTAATAGTGAAACAGAAACATTGGAGTTACTAGCGTCAACCCATTTCCCAGGGTCATACAAGACTTCAGCCTTGAACTCTTTCAGAGCCATACGAAGGCCTTGCAATGAGGACTGGCGTAGGGCTGCAAAGATAATAAGGCCAAACCTGGTGCAGTGGGCTGTTGACTCTTTTGAACCATTTAAATCAAGCGGAGAGGATGGAATAATTCCCATACAACTACAGAAGGGTATCGACATCCTTCTTTCTTATCTGGTGAAAATCTTCAGAGCAAGTTTTGCATGGGCTATATTCCAGAACGATGGAAAATGGTCAAGGTTCTATTTATACCTAAGGCTGGTAGAAAGGACTACGCTTTACCAAAGTCCTTTAGACCATAAGCCTAGCTTTCTTACTTCTTAAGACATTGGATAAGGTTATAGATAGATAGATAAGGGATGTAGCTCTAGCTACGAGGCCCATACATTACAACCAGCATGCTTACCGTAGAGGCAAATCTACGGAAACAGCCCCAATCAGTGTCATTGACAGGGTCGAAAAAGCACTGGAGGACAAAGAAATAGCTCTTTGTGCCTTTCTAGATATTGAGGGTGCCTTCAATAGTAGCCCCAGATCACTGCTGATTGAGGGCCTAACATCTAAAAATGTTGACCCCACAACCATCAGATGGGTGAATTCGATGCTCTCAAACAGAAAGGCAAAAATAGCGCTGTTTCAAACTTCAATTGAGGTTGCAACCACAAGAGGCTGCCCACAAGGAGGTGTTTTGTCACCCCTTCTTTGGACTCTTGCGGTTGACCAACTATTATACAAAATGGCAGACCTACGCATTGACACATTGGGTTATGCTGATGAACTTGTGATCATTGCAAGGGGCTTTTGCCAAAGTACTTTATCGTCAATAATACAAAGAGTCCTAAACACCATAAATAACTGGTGTAGGGATAACAGTTTATCAATTAATGCTGATAAAACTGTTATAATACCCTTTACCAAAAAGAGACGGTTGGACAAATTATTCCAACCAAAACTTAATGGTAAAGAAGTACCATTTTCCACGGAAGTTAAGTACTTGGGCATAACAATCGAACAAAAACTAACGTGGAACTCTCACCTTAGCAACGTATGCCATAAGGCAAAAATTGCTTTAGGTACGTGCAGGCATTTGGTCGGGACCAACTGGGGCTTGCGTCCCAGTATGGTCCTATGGCTGTACAGCAGCATAGTGAGGCCGATTCTCACCTACGCCTCTATTGTCTGGTGTAACAAGGCCAACCAAAGGACGACTGCGGATAGAATAAATAGTGTACAAAGGACTGCCTGCCTAATGGCAACTCGAGCTATGCGATCATCGCCTGGAGCGGCTCTTAATGCACTTCTATGCCTAACGCCCCTTAATCTCTATCTATACAAGGAGGCGAGGGCTAGTTTGTATAGGATTAACGCCCAGGGCGGTCTGATCTTGCTCTCCTACAGATTGAGATCCATGCTCGACTCAATTAAGGAATCACCGGTCTTATGCATGCTCTCATATATCATGCGTCCACTATACACTTTTGATGAAAAGTATAAATTGGAATTACCCTCCAGAGAAGACTGGCTGAATGGTCAGGTTATCTGTGAGGTTGGTAGCCTAATATGGTATACCGATGGGTCTAAAATGGGCCTCGACGTAGGCTTTGGAATTTACGGGGAACGCCCCAAATTCAAACTTAGTATGAATTTGGGTGGATACACCTCTATTTTCCAGGCAGAAATTTTCGCCATACTTCGGTGTGCGGAAATCAATCTACAAAAACACTACGTCAACCAAAAAATTTACATAAACTCTGATAGTCAAGCAGCACTCCTAGCGCTGAGATCAAACTTAGTGAACTCAAAGCTAGTTGGAGACTGCGTGAACCGTTTAAAAGCCCTGGGTTGTAAAAACAGGGTCGTTTTAAGATGGGTTCCGGGTCACAAGAGTATTGTAGGCAACGAATTTGCCGACAAACTTGCACGATAGGGCTCAAAGTGCACACAATTTGGACCCGAGCCATTTTGTGGAATCTCAAGAAGCCTAGCCCGATTGACCCTTGAAACTTTTTATCACAATAAATCACTTAAGATCTGGTCTGATACACTAGGTTTAAAACATTCTAAAACCTTAATCCGGGCTTTTGATCGTAAATTCGCTTCAGAAGCCCTGGGATTAAGTAAAAATAAATTGCGCATTCTGGCAAGAGCCCTAACTGGACACTGTTGTCCTAAAAAGCACATGTCCATCCTGGGACTAAGCAACTCAAGGATGTGTCGGTTCTGTTCCGTAACGGAAGAAACGCCTCTACACATCCTAACCGTTTGCGGACCCTTAATGCGCAAATGTAACACTCATCTGTGACACTATCTACTCCACCCAGAAGAAGTGAAATTGCTCACGGCTAAGCAACTCCTTCGATTCATTGAAGACATAGGGCTTAGCAGTGAACTATAGCGATCACAATAGATCTTATAGGTCGCAGTGATACTGGTCTCTTTAACTAGACTTTTACTATTAACTAGACTAGACACTTGAGATTTCAACAATGTTGTTAGTGAGGATCCTATGAACGAGGACACCTACTCCACCTTGTGATAGGCCGTCTCCCTCTCGAAAGTAGAGCAGATGGCCAGATTGCAGGGTAATTGTGTCCTCTCCCTCTCTTCGGACTTCACTTATCCCTACAATATGCAATCTCATATTTTCCAGTTCAGCTTAAAGTTCATAAATGTGTCCGTCTTGCCGCAGAGTCCGTTGTATACGTCGCCAATCGAGTTTTTGGTGGTAACCTGTCCTCTCCCAGGAATTCTTCGCACCCCCTGCCCCGCCGTTGCCATGACCGCCACCACGGCCAGGAATAATGGGGCGACCGGGAACTGGGGGCCGTGCTTTTGTGGTGCTACTCATTGGAGGATTTGCCCTTATCGCCACGCTGGGCAAGCGGATTGGCGATCACAGTACCAGACACATCGCACCTGTGACGCTGCTGACAATCACAGGTCTGGGCATTTTTGGTCTGACGAAGACTGGGATGATTATGCCGCCATCCATCGGAAGTCTTAAGTTCTCCTTTTTTTTAAGGCATTTCCCTCTGTCGGCTCGTACCACATCCACGGGATGAAAAAGAGTGACAGTATTCTAGGCCGCTGCCACATAGCACATTTTTACCGCATATTCTTTAAAATCCATCAAGCTGTATAGGATACATAGCATGCCAAATACACACACACACACACATACACACACACACACACACACACAAACACACACACACACAAACACACACACACACACACAAACTCGAGAAACCTTACCCTCATTCTGGGGCAGTCCGGTAATAATCATAAAAATAACTAACATCATGTTTCTATCATCATCATCATCATTACCTCCCTATAGCAGTCCACTGCTGAACATAGGCCTCCCCACAGTGGAAAAGGAATGCCACAAAGTACGGCCCCGAGCCTCCTGCATCCATTGACTTCCTGCATGTCTTACCAGGTCATCACTCCATCTAGTAGGGAGACACCCTACACTTTTCCTGACGGTACGGGGTTGCCATTCAAGAACCTTTTCTCCCCGACAGTTGTTGGTTCTTCGAGCTATATGGCCGGCCCATTGCAACTTCAGCTTACTAATCTGTTGAGCTTTGTCTGTTACTATGGTTCTACTGCAATTATCCTCGTTTTTGTGTTTTTTATTTACACACGGTGACAAACGAGCACACAGTCCACCTGATGGTAAGTGGATGCTGTGGCCCATAGACATCTACATTTATCCCCTATTAATTATCAGAAGTAGATGCATTGTCACCCCTGTAGAATAAGATTGAATGCCTTGCTTCCAGCAAAAATAGGGTCTCCGGATCATCACACTTACCACAAGAAACACTGCAATATTAAGCTACTATTTTACACTGGTATTCCGCGAAAGCGCGAACCATCCCCGGTCGAGCTGACCCATTCATGCTACAACCCTAATAAAACTGCAGCGTGACTCTACTATGAACAAAAATGTCATGTTTCTAAGTTTTAACAAAATTTCTATACGGAACAGCAGTAATAGTAAGCAGTAGTAACAATCGTCACTATGATAATTACTACGCCTGCCCAGAGTGGTGAATCCAAGAGTGGACTTAAAAGAGCTTTTATCACCAATTAAATATATTTAAATGCAGTACGCGCAGGTGATGCCTTCTGTTTCGTTTTTGTATCTCAATACGTCCGGAATTAGAACAGGAATTCTTGTAAATATACTCGTAATAAGTAATATTCAAATAGAAATTGACCTCAATCCTCTTTTTATATTTTGTGTAAAATTATAATATTTTATATTTCTAGTAATATACTCACAATTTTTAGAGTAAGTTTAATTTCATTTGCTTTATTCACAGTTATATTATATAAAATAAAAGTAAAATTGAATACAGAAGTTTTAAATTGGATAAACTTACCCGCTTTCATTACTTAGCAGTAGCTCTGTATTCACCACTAATCCATTTGCATTACTTGTCGACATGGGAAATATTGAAACCGCAGTTTTATACTTGCAATGGGAAAAAGTGTTGTAAATATGAACCACAGTAATGGTTTTGAATCTCAATATAATTTCTCAACAACATGGTTATGTTTGAAATTTCTTTGAGTGGTAGTATTTACAATGGACATATCTACAAACCGCTTATATAGTTCTAAGAACCAACAATCGTTTGAAAGTATTATTCTCTATTAGCATTCTATTAGCGACGTAGGGCGCAAGCTTGCAGTTATCTCAGGAATCATCTTTATAGCAATGTATGAACAAAAACAATCTACCAAAGGCCAACATTGAGCACTGGACAGTTTGAAGGACTGACCACCGATGGGAGAAGAAAGGTTCTCAAGTGGGAGCTTCGTACTGGAAAACGAAATGTAGAGGCCCCCCTCTAGACGCTGTGACAACCTGGTGAGACAAGTTAATGGATAAAGCTAGTTAAAGACCGTGCTTTGTGACGTTCCTTGGGTAAGGCCTATGTTTAGCAATGGACTTGTAAAGGGCTGTAATAATGGAGACGATATATTAATATTAAAAATAGACGTCGGTATCTGGAACTTACGGCTTTCGTTTAACATCACGCGAACTATGTATATCTCTGTTCAAGAAAAGCAAAAAAAAACTTGACAAAGCTGAAATGATGAGATGTATTCTAATAACTTTTGCAATTTCAAACTTTACTATGCTTCAGTATAAATTAATAAGAGAATTAAAATATTCAAATTAAGGATAAATATTCCTGAAATGTTTCTGTACGCTTTTGGGTGAAACTCGTATAAGCACAAAGTATTTTCAGAGTAGTTTGAATTCTATTCACAAAAGACAAGTATCACAAATAAGCGACGATATAAAAAGTGCACGTAAAGGTAAAAAAAATATAAAGTGGCAAATGCAGCTTATTTGCCACTTTATATTTTTTTATAATTTTTTTGTAATATCATTCAGTGTTTACTACAGAAGACTTACCAATACCAAAAAAAAATAATATGTTATATCCATAATATTTATGTTTGGCAATTAGAATATTATTATTTATAAATATATCAGTAATTATAAGGTAAATAATTAGCATAAGGTTAAGTGGCAACCTGGTAAGATATGCAGAAATACACAAATGCAAGCAGCTCAGGAGATCACGACGGTGTTTTGTGGCGTTCCTTGAGAAAAGGTATTGAATATCAAACATACTTGTGAAGAACTGATAAAATGTGTCATTAACCATTCAAAATTGTCTAACGAATTGTGAAGAAAGTTGGCAAAAATTATTTACATTCGCGTATTCCCACTTTCATTTTAGTAAAACAATAAATAAATCAATTACGTCTCAACTAAAAGAAAATTCTTTTCAAAATTTGAATTACCCGATTAATACTCATTTCCCTCGACCTTATCCTAAATTTGATTTAAAAAAAGTAGTTGAATCAAAAGTAATTGACGGCGACTTAAAAAATGCATCCCGTATTTTATTCTCAGATGACATCCTCGCTCCTCGTAATGTCGAAACTCTTGAAGGCCTCCGTCAGAAACACCCTTCGGTCAATCCTTCCCAGAATTTACCGCTGCCTCCCAATACTTCTATGCAACCATTACAAGTTTCCGAAAAAGACACTTTAGACGCAATATTGTCATTTTCGAATGGCTCTGCCGGCGGCATTGACGGGATTACGCCTCAGCATCTCAAACACTTTGTAAGCGTATCTGCCGGTGACGCCGGTAGGGTACTTCTTAATGACATAACAAAATTATGTAATTTTATGCTTTCTGGTAATGTCAATCCCAATTTCATTCCCTACTTATATGGGGCAAGATTGTGTGCCTTCAAAAAAAAGGATAACGGTATCCGTCCTATTGCTGTTGGTTCGACATTTAGATGCTTAACTTCAAAATTAGCTTGCAGGCACATAATCTCAAACCTTAAGACAAAATTTCAACCTACTCAACTAGGCTTTGGCACCAAAGGTGGCTGTGAGGCGGCGGTACATTCGGTGCGTACTTTCCTAACTAATTCCGATGCAGATGTTCTTCTGAAGGTTGATCTTAGAAATGCTTTCAACTCTATTGATAGGATAACCCTGCTGAAAGAAGTGGCTAACAATACCCCCGAAATATATCATTACGTTTGGCAATGTTACAGTCAAAATTCAAACTTGTTTTATCAAAACCATATTATTGAGTCTGCTGTCGGTGTTCAGCAGGGTGATCCATTAGGTCCAGCTCTTTTCAGTTTGGGAATTCAACCTATTATTTCAAATTTAAAATCCAAGCTGAATGTCTGGTATCTGGACGACGGTACACTGGGAGGTAAAGCAGATGACGTCCTCAATGATCTTACTCATATTTTTCAAAATTTTAAAAATATTGGTCTTGAACCAAATACAAATAAATGTGAAATATTTATTTCTAATAATTTATCCAATTCTAAAAGAGATACTGGTTGCGCGAAAAAAAAACCCATTGGATTATTATATTTGACGGTAGAGGTGCCAAGCCGCTTGTTCCTTTCCGACAAAACGATATCATTCATACCCTCCTCGATCCTCCATCGACACATCGGGGTGGTGGGGTAGGAGGGGCAAGAAAATGATTCTAGAATGTCACGTAATCATCGGGGCCGAGGACATATAAGGCACGCGCAACCGTTGCGTGGCCTCTTTCCACCGCAGTCGTCGCTGAAACCACAACGCTTCTCTCCCGACGCACCCCTGGGGCCCCAGAGTGTCTGTCTAGAAGAAGTTCCCTCACCTCGTGTGAGATATAGTCGCGCACCGCCTCTCTCCGGAGTGTTCCAGAAGAAGTTCCAGAAGTTGCAGCTATAGTGCTCAACAGGATAGAAGAAACCCCGGTGAGTCAACATTCCTTAATTAAGCTCCTGCCTTACATAGTTTTAACCCGCTCCAATTTTTTTGTTATTTATCATTTATCATTTATCACTTAAGAATTTGAAATTTAATGGTCTTATGGACGTGGTGTTTCTCCATATTGCACTGAAGAAGTTGGACCCCGACACCGTGCGTGCGTTTGAAATGGAGCATCGTAGCTCGGAGATGCCTTCCTTTCATTCATTAGCATCGTTCGTGCGAGATCAAATAAAGGTGATGCAGCGCTCTCCGAACGTTAAACAGGAGATTAAAAGGTGCGTCGACCGTAGACAGACTCAACCATCTAAAATAGCAGGGTCGTTAACTTACGTAACCGCTACGCCAACATCACTCCAGCATACTTGTTTAGTATGTAAAGATAGGCACGGTAATTTATATAATTGTGCGACTTTTCGTAAATATTCACCAAGCGAGCGTTATAAATTAGTAAAGACAAACAACCTATGTTTGAACTGCTTAAGCGATAAGCATTTAGTTGCAAAATGCAATTCGAGTTCCGTATGTAGCAAGTGTGCCAGGAAACATCACACGCTATTACACGAATTCGCCCCTACTAAGGTCAACGATTCTAGCGGTCGACCTGGTGATGTCGCTCTGTGCTCATTGGCAAATATGGGAGCACAACCTCCTTCAACCGTGTTACTAGTTACGGCACGTATTTTGGTTAGGGATTCGCGTGGAAACGAACAAAGCGTCCGTGCACTGCTGGACAGCGGAGCCTAAAATAGCTTTATAACGCGACAATGTTGTCAGCGCTTAGGCTTAGTAATAAATAGGTCACTTTCATGTCCGGTAATTAAAGGCATCGGAGGTATTAGTAAAGCGACACAGGGATATATAAATTTAAAATTTTATTCTCGGATAGATCGTAATGTTAACTTTGATATAAATGCACTAGTAGTAGATAGGGTCACTGAACGGTTGCCAACCGTTTCGGTTGACACCTCGGCAATGATTGAATTTAAGAATTTGACTCTGGCGGACGACACTTACGCCGTTCCTGGAAACATAGACATGCTCATTGGAGCATCGCTTTTCCCTTATCTTTTGTTAAACAATAAGGTCAGGGGCAACTCTTCGCATACCGCGCCTTACGCACTGGAAACCGTATTGGGCTATGTGATCCTTGGCTCCGCCCCCATCATAGATAGTATTTCGGCCACCTCTTATTGTGGTATGGCTGTCGAACCGCTCGAGTCGTTAGTCCGCAAATTTTGGGAGATGGAGGAGGTGAACGTTCCACCCATAGCTAGCTCAGATGATAGGTTATGCGAGGAAATTTACGTCCGCACGACCATTCGTGATCGCGACGGTAGATATAGTGTAGCGCTACCCTTTAAAGGAGATGTTTTATCTCTCGGCGATTCGCGTCAAATGGCGGAAAAACGTTTCTACAGCTTGGAGCGTAGGATGCTCGCTTCACCCCAGTTAAAGGAAGCTTACGACGGCGTCATTAACGAATATATAAGAGAAGGTTACATATCACTTGTGGCTTCGAAATTAGATAACTACGAAGACACACCGTCGTATTTCATACCACACCACGGAGTCATTAGAGAAGACAAACTTACATCTAAGTTACGTGTAGTGCTCGACGCTAGTGCTAAAACTAGCACTCACCTGTCGCTTAACGATATCCTCTATAGTGGGCAAAATTTACAGGGCAGTTTATTTAATATAATAGTCAATTTTCGTTTGTTTAGTATAGCACTATCCGCCGATATTCGTCAAATGTTTCTTTGCATAGGGGTCCGTGAATGCGACCGTAGATTCCAACGCATTTTATATCGTTTCAACCCAAAGGAACCTCTAATGGTGTTTGAATTTAATCGCGTTTGTTTTGGTTTAAAGTCGAGCCCATTTCATGCGTTACGCACGGTGAGACAGCTCGCTCACGATGAAGGTCCCTCTTATCCTAAAGCTAAGAGGGCAATTGAGAGCGGATTATATATGGATGATTTTGTGTACTCGGTCGATAGCGTGGAGGAGGCAACCCTAACCACCGCCGAGGTTATAAGGCTCATGAAATCGGGTCAATTCGATCTTGTGAAGTGGACTAGTAATTCGCGTCCGGTTTTGGATACAATCCCACTATCACACCGTCTTTCGGCGATAAAGGAATTCGACGATTCTGATACACACAAGGTGCTCGGTCTATGTTGGTCACCAGAGTCCGACGTGTTTAGCCTTAAGGTAAATCCGCCCGTAGAGAAATGCACAAAGCGCACAATACTGTCATGCGTTGCTAGATTATGGGACGTCATGGGTTTCGTAGCTCCGGTGGTATTATACGCTAAGCTTTTAATTAAACAACTTTGGTTATTGGAATGCGACTGGGATGACTCGCCGCCTGACAGCATTGTTCGGTTGTGGCAGCGCTTTAGAGAGGAACTTCCTTTATTAAGAGAAATTAAAATACCGCGTCATATAAACGTAGATAGAAGTAGCGCCATAACAGTCGTTGGGTTTGCAGACGCCAGCGAGAAGGCTTACGGGGGCGTTGTATATTTCCACGTCCAGAATAATGGTAGAAATTCGATTAGCCTCATTATTTCTAAGTCGAGAGTCTCCCCCCGTAAGGTTGTCTCTCTGGCGCGCTTAGAGCTTTGCGCAATATTAGTACTCACCAAGCTTATTACCGCAGTTATCAGCGCATGTAGGGATAGAGTTCACATAGAAAGGATATTGGCCTTTTCCGACTCCACCGTCGCCTTATGCTGGGTTCATTCTTCACCCCACCGTTGGGATACGTTTGTTGCGAACCGAGTGGCCAAGATACAAGACGAGTTAGAAACGCGGAACTTTTATCACGTGTCCGGTACGGAAAACCCCGCCGATTGTCTATCCCGTGGACTCACCCCGATGCAAATAATGGACCACCCGCTTTGGTTCCACGGACCTGCTTGGGTTCACTTGGATCCATCGCAATGGCCAATAACCGACTTCGAACCTTCGTCAGTGTCACAACCGCCGGAAGAGAAGAGACACGCTCTAGTGGCGAACGTTTCGAGTGAGGTTTCTCCAATCATTGCTTTGGCGAACCGCTTGTCCTCTTGGTCGAAATTATTGCGTAGCGTAATTTACGTTTGTCGATTCGCGAAGCTGTTACCGCGACGTTCGTATGTCTTAGCATCCGATTACAACTATGCCGAGTCGCTAGTATTGCGTGAACTTCAACGTGCGCACTTCTCTGAAGAAATTAGAAGATTACAATCGAATAGAGCTTGTAGTCGCGCCTTTCAACGCCTTAAGCCATTTTTACAGGATGGGATTGTAAGGGTGGGTGGACGCTTGTCCAACTCGCAATTGAGTTTCGACCAACGGCACCCTATTGTTTTACCGCGTAAAGACCATATCATGAACTTATTAGTCGATTACCATCATAAATTGAACTCGCACGCTGGCCCCGACTTGTTGATGTCGATTTTGCGTCAGAATTATTGGATTCTTTCTGCACGTAGTTTAATACGCAATCGGGTGCACCGATGTATAGCTTGCTTTCGGGCACGCCCCAAGCCGTCATTTCCGGAAATGGCGGAACTTAGATCTTGTAGAGTAATACAATCAGTAAAGCCCTTCACGCACACCGGGTCTGATTTCGCTGGTCCGTTTAAGGTCACGCTCACTCGCGGGCGTGGTATAAGATCCACAAAGGCTTACGTCTGCATTTTCGTATGTCAAACTACTCGAGCGGTGCATATAGAACTCGTTGGTGATCTAAGCACAGCAGGCTTTATGGGTGCATTTAAAAGATTTCTTTCCCGCCGTGACCCTGTAAGTAGATTGTATTCGGATAACGGTACGAACTACGTCGGTGCAAAACGTATTTTATCGGAACTACATGAGCTCTTAGCTAGCAAATATTATAATTCGGAGTTCGCTCACATTCTAGCCGAGAACCGCATTGAGTGGTCTCTGAACGTCCCAGCCGCGAGCCATTTTGGGGGCAATTGTGAGACTAATATCAAGAGTCTAAAGAGTCATTTATACCGAGTAATAGGAGATCAAATTTTGTCCTTCGAAGAGCTAAGTACGGTGCTCGCTCAAATTGAATGCGTAATGAATAGTCGCCCACTTTGTCGTACGTTGTCTAGTGACCCCTCGGAACCGCTGGCTCTAACTCCAGCACATTTTTTGAATTTAACGCCTTTAAAGTATTTGCCAGCCGCAGGTATGGATGAGAACACACTTAGCATTTCCGCACGCCACAAATTATTAGATCGGTTAGTGCAATCGTTTTGGAAGCGATGGAGGATGGAATACTTGCATACTTTGCAGTCTCGGCAAAAATGGAACACAGCAACTGAGCCTTTAGCTGTAGGAACTGTAGTTGTGCTCACAAAAGAGAATACGCCGCCTCTCCACTGGCCGTTAGGAATTGTCGAAGAGGTCTTTCCCGGTTCCGACGGAGTAGTTAGGATAGCTCGCGTTAAGACCACGGTTGGGTCTTACTTGCGTCCGGTTGTCCGTTTGTGCCCCCTGCCTCTTCCATAATTTAAATTAGCTTTCTAGATTAAATTGTAGTTGAATTTAAGTAATCTTAGCGTTAGTTAGTTATTTTGTTAGTTGATCTTAGCTCTAGTTGTATTAGTTAATTTTGAAGGAAATCCTTCAAGGGCGGGGGAGATGGTTGCGCGAAAAAAAAAACCCATTGGATTATTATATTTGACGGTAGAGGTGCCAAGCCGCTTGTTCCTTTCCGACAAAACGATATCATTCATACCCTCCTCGATCCTCCATCGACACATCGGGGTGGTGGGGTGGGAGGGGCAAGAAGATGATTCTAGAATGTCACGTAATCATCGGGGCCGAGGACATATAAGGCACGCGCGACCGTTGCGCGGCCTCTTTCCACCGCAGTCGTCGCTGAAACCACAACGCTTCTCTCCCGACGCACCCCTGGGGCCCCAGAGTGTCTGTCTAGAAGAAGTTCCCTCACCTCGTGTGAGATATAGTCGCGCACCGCCTCTCTCCGGAGTGTTCCAGAAGAAGTTCCAGAAGTTGCAGCTATAGTGCTCAACAGGATATAAGAAACCCCGGTGAGTCAACATTCCTTAATTTAGCTCCTGCCTTACATAGCTTTAACCCGCTCCAATTTTTTTGTTCTCCTAATAAGGCAGGATTCCTTTTCAGCGATTTGGCACAATAATAGTTTAGTTTTAGGGAAGAGCGAGTGCATTATACCGCATGCTATAGTAGTCGCCTTTACGTAAGCGTAGAAGCAACCGCATATACAGTCCACTTTAGTTAATATCTCGCGTAATAGGTTTAAGGTTCGACCGGGGAACTAGACTTCGGCAGCCTTAAACACGTGGCTCCACCAGATACCTTAATTCAAAATTTCGATCAGATTTCTCCAGGAATAAAAACTGTCAATTCGGAATCGCTTTACCTGCTTGGTGCTCCGTTGTTTTTCGATAGTATTAAACCTGTTTTAAAAACAAAATTTGATCAATTTTTAAATCACGTTGATAAATTATATATTTTAAATCCCCATGTTGCCCTTACCATTTTAAAATATTGTGTCCTTGTACCTAAATTTACATACTTGTTACGCTCAAGTCCAGTCTGGAAATGTCCGGATATTTTAAAAGATATTGATAATAATCTTAAAATTGCTTTATAAAACATTCTAAATTTGAGATTAAATACAATAGCCTGGAATCAAGCCACTTTACCTATCAAATTTGGTGGAATTGGTATAAGAAATATTTCTAGCGTCGCATTGCCTGCTTTCCTTGCTTCCGTGCATACTGTCAATGACCTATGTAACACAATTTTAAATAATAAAGTAGACCTATGCTTTGCTGCGGAGGCAAAGCAAATATGGCTAACGCTCTGTCCCGGCGAAAATTTCCCACTGGAAGTTAACCAACAAAAACGGTGGAATATTCCGTTGGTACGGAGTGTCCACAAAAATTTATTTCAAAATTTCCATATTCAACAAGATCAGGCTCGCCTTCTAGCTGTTTCGACTAAGGAATCTAGCCACTGGTTACATGCTCTACCATCAAGTAATCTCGGCACATTGCTTGATGGGGAAAGCTTGCGCATCGCCGTAGGAATCCGGCTAGGAGTGGCTCTTTGTCAACCTCACCAGTGTCCCTGTGGTAGCAGCGTCGATGAGTTTGGGCTCCACGGACTTTCATGCAAAAAAAGTGCAGGTAGGTTTTCCCGTCACGGTTCTTTGAACGAAATTATCCGAAGGGCTCTTGTCTCTATAAATATCTCCTCGGTTTTAGAGCCTTGCGGGATATTTAGAGACGATGGCAGGAGACCCGACGGTATGACTTTGGTCCCTTGGGAGAGAGGTAAAGCCCTAGTGTGGGATGCTACTTGCGTTGACACTTTGGCGGCCTCTCATCTCAAGGGTACCTGTTTTAGAGCCGGGGCGGCATCAGAGGCAGCCGAATCTAGTAAATGGCGCAAATATGAGTCTTTGAGAAATGACTACATATTTGTGCCATTTGCTGTAGAGACTATTGGTCCGTGGGGTCCACGTGCAATGAAGTTTCTAAAGGAACTGTATCCACGACTGGCCGTCGCTGCTGGTGATAAGAGGGCTGGTTCTTTCCTCGCTCAAAGGCTAAGTATAGCTATTCAGCGAGGAAACGCAGCCAGCGTTCTTGGCACTATACCACGGGGAGCAGGTCTTTTTGACGATTTAAATTTTTAGTTTTAGGTTTTCTATATTATAGTTTCTTCTTTTATATTGTATATATAATTAGTTTTAATCATAAATATTATAATTTTACCATAAAATATTGTTGATTATGGTAATTTGACATTAGCCTATTTATTTTTCAACTTTTTAATTATCCTGTAAAAGTACAATTTTAGACATGGATTTCTTCGATTGTTAGAAGGTTTTGCCTTAACCTTCACTCTTAGCAAGCAGGATTGATGATCGCAACACGAGACGGTTCACACATTTGATGAAACTTCCCGTCGCCGGCCTGGATATTTCTCACCTCTGTACATCCAAATTCTTTTTTATAGAAGAGGAGGCAAACGAGTGTACGGTTCACCTGATGTTAAAAGACTACCGCCGCCCATGATCAACTGTAACACCAGGGTAATTGCATTTGCGTTGCCGGCCTTTTAGAAAGGAGTAAACTCATTTCATGAAGGCCCTAAGTAGTATCGATCCGGAAAAACCGCCGGTGGTAAACTATTCCACAGAGAAGTTGTACGCGGAAGAAAACTCCTTGTGAAACGTACAGTGGTAGACCGTCAAGCATTCAGATGGTGTGGACCATCCACACCTCGTATTATTTTTTATTAATCGACAAGTGTTCAATCACTACTAAGGAAGCAAAGCGAACATTAATATAATATATACTTGACTGATCTAATCTTCAATAAAAATAATCTACTTAAAAGGTATGCAATATTCAATAAAAATAATCTACTTAAAGGGTTTTATTTTCTAATTATAGCGTTTTACTTGTGATTTCACCGTAGATAAAAATGGCTTCAGATATTTGGGATTGATGAGAAATGGAATTAATTTTAAATTTGATGTGTGTGATTTAATGCTCAGCTGAATATGAAGTCTGATATAATGTTCAAGTCAAACTTTAGGTGTTCGATTAAGCAACAAACTGACTTAAATTTTCGCATTAGTCTTAACACGCAATATAAGGGATATTATGTTTTTTTAGGTTTTAATATGAAAATTATAAAGGGTTTTTCAATAGAGGCGATCGAAGTTTGCCAGTTTATAACAGCCATATTCGTAAATCGATATCTGTCAATTTTGACAATATTACTTATTTAGTTTTGGCATTTTACCATGGACCGCTGTTAAAACTTATCATCAAAATCAGTGCAGTTTGCCTAACGTTCCATGCCTGGCGTCCAATGGGTCGGTGGTCGATAAAGGAGTATTTGTAGATCAAAGAAACACAAGATCGTTGGAAAATATTATTGCCGTTCGAGACAGTTTACGAGAAACCCTCAGTCAGTGTATTCTGCGTCGTGCGCAAGAGCTGGGTTTTTCTGCGACATCAACTTGACGAATTTTGCGTTGAGACTTAAGATATAATTAAAAAAGATCAATTAACTCAAGAGCTAAATGCCAACGACCACAGACAGCACCGTGTATTTGCTGAGTGGGCTTCAATGCATTAGGTGGCTGCTGCTTTCAATAAAAGAAAAATCATCTTCAGCGATGATAATTATTTCTGCTTGAGTGGCTTTGTTAACAAACAAAATTATTATGTTTTTACACTCCAAAAAAGTCACTTTTTGGTGTGGATTTCGGTCTGGCGGTATTATATACCCCTATTTCTTTTAAAATACGTAAGGAGCCGCGTTCACTGTCAGTGACGATGATGTCAAATTTTTCGTGGTGTATGATAGATAGTATAGATCTCACAATAACGTGGTACCAACAGGACGGTGCCACTTACCTACTGAAAGGGAAAAATTTAATTTATTGGTTGATAAGTTCGAGGGCTTTGTCATCTTGCGTGGTGCCAATATCAACTATCCACCGAGATCGACATACTCGACTACTTTCTGTGAGGTTACGTGAAATCGCTGGTCAAACGCGGTCGTATGTAGACAAACCATAGACAATTGCCGCCCTGAGGGCAATTATAACTCGCGTTCTTCATAAAATTGTCCATTTATGCGAAGATATCGTCCACAACTGGTCCACCAGGGTAAACCACCTACAGCCTGAAATTTTATTCCATACATAATGTCATCTAATATGCTTTAAAATAACATACACTTGAAGCAATGCTACTTACACAGGTTATTTTATTTCATTTCAAACTTCGAGCGCCCGTAATGAAAATCCCTGTCTATTGATAATTCTAATTAAACGTATATTAAGTTGTCTTTAAAAGGTAAGACTCCTGTTCTGGTTACACATCCACCCGGCTAGGTCGATTTCCTGGCGCGCACTTCTGCCGCCAAGCAGAGTGCATGTTTCATTCCGTCTTAGCCATAAACAACGCATCTGTATACTTTTTTAAAGAAGTAAGGTTGTTGCACCAGCATCCTTATGATGAAAATCACCTATATCTACCCCCAAATAATCAAAATGTATATACTTATTAGGTATTCCATTTTCATATTCAGGCGACACCCCCAAGTATAAGAATGGAATGGCTCGTAATTATTAAAAAGGATCTGATTCTTGATATTCACTATACGATAGGTAGCAACAGATATACATATTGGTATTTCACATTGGTATGATGGTCGTTTATCATTTTAATTTTATATTTTTCCATTTAAAACTCTATATTGTAACAAATATTACTGCATCTTATCTTGTATCGCGTTATTTTGTATTTTAATTCAGTTCTTGCATGTTGTAATTCATAATGCGTACGCTATTGACATTCCACTCGATCGGGCTGCCTGAGACCGGGAGGAATGTGGAATTAATAGTTTTAAATTAAATTTCTAACCGGGACATCATCAAAATATATTTCCTTTATACGCCTTTATACTTATTTGGTTTGGAATTTCGACATTGTAGTAGGCTAAAGAATATCATAAGCTCATGTTAATAACTAGAATGTCGTCATATTAGTTATTTAAAAAACTTTTAGCTTAAGCTTTTTCACAAGAACTATATTATACAAATAATTTCACTTCCGTGTATCAAACTAATTCTTAAGGTTGGAATTTTTTCTCCAAATTATGTATATTATATTAAATATATAGTTGACCATCCTTGATATATTAACTATTTAATATAAAAACAGCCATTAAAATAGTTTCATAATTGACGACGATATCGAATAACATATATACGAAAACTAACAATAGAAACGTTAACCTTCTCCTTTTTTAAAGTCGGCTAAAGACTGCCTTTTTACCCTTAAATAGTACATAAACAGTTGATAAATGTTTTTGCTATAATTTTTACGTAATCCGAAGGCAAAGCTTTATTAATAGTCCAAAAAACAGTTCAGTTCTTTCGTTTTCTTCTTTTTATATAAAGGCGGGGGCAAACGAGCATGCAGCTCAACTCGTGGAAAGTGTTGACCGCTGAAAAACTGCAAAACCTGGGAAATTCAAGATGCGTTGCCAGCCTTTTAAAAAGGAGTACTCTCTGACGTCGGTTGTCAGTAGTCTTTATATGTATACACTATTTATACTTTTATAATATTAATTATGTTTTGTCGTAAGTTTCAAATAAAATGCACCAAAATTTTAGAATTTGTGACATATTAAGTAATCCACACATTAGTACTTTTCCTATATCAAGGAGAAGTTTAAAAATATTTATTGCATATGAACAAACATTAAGGCCAGTAGTTATTCAGAGACAATCTCAAGTTTGATCTCAAATTCAACAAATGAATGACAAATAAGTTTAAGACCCAAATAAAACCTATTTGTTCCAATTATAGTTAGTACGAGCCATGGTAGCTCAGTGGTTAACGCTCGCTGTAAATATAACAGAACGCGAGTAACCCGAGTCCGATCCCCGCCGGCACCAATGAAATTGTTAATTGCAATTTTAAGTACTGATTTACCACGTGCTCGGTGGTGAAGGAAAACATGGTGAGGAAACCTGCATGTCTGAGGAATAAGGAAAAAAAATATTTCAAAGAAATGTGAAGTTCGTCAACACGCATTTGAGCAGCGCGGAGGACACTTCCTTGCCCTAAACCCTCTCAGAAATGAGGGGAGGCCTGAGCCCAGCAGTGGGACGTACGTATATAGGCTGTAACTTTACTTTTACTTTTTATAGTTAGTACAAAATGCGACGAGATATATCAGCTTGGCGGTCTTATTCTTATCTTACACATACTGTTTATATTTTACTAGTAGTTATGATGCAGTTTCTTCATTAATACGGATATTATTTGTGAAATAATTACAATACATTTAGTCATTAATCTTAAAACGATATTATCTTTAGGCAATAAAATTATTTGGAAACTTGTATTAGCTATAGAACAACTAATATAAGTCTCTGTGTGATACTGTAGTTATATATTATTTTAAAATGTGTTAAAAATTTAGCTCAATATAAAAAGCGTGCCAAGTGTGTAATCAAAACAAAAGTATTTTTTTCCTACAAGCAATTCTTATCTACGGTACCCTTCTACGAAACATTCCGCTATAGTCCCATTTTCCGTCTGACAGATGTTTTATTACACTAATACGTGCTACTATGCGATATCCCTTAATTTGATTCGAAGAACGAAAATACTTCCAATGCAGCGGTGAAGTTTCAGCGATATAACATCACACTGTCTTACATCTCTATGCAGTTTGATGGGTTTGATACTCTGGTTCTGAACTGGGATAGCCAACGTTGCATTTGGCTTCGCTGTAGGGAAAAAGCACTGCCCAAATTTCGGAATCAAAAGCTTTCTCATAGTCTACATACATATACGTCGGGCAAAATGGCAAATTGTACTCTTTGGTCTTCTGTACAATTAATGTGTGTGGTATCTGACACTAAAGCCTTTTCAAAAACCGGATTGATAAAGAGGCTGGAAGTCGTCAAATCTGCGTCCGATACGATTCATAGCACAAATATACATAAATATAAACAGCACGTGGACGCAGCTTAGAAAGTTCTTCAAGAGAGCTTTATCGCCGTTCTTGAAGAAAGAGACCACCACACCTCTGCTCCATGCCTCCGCAGTAGTGCCACCATGGTGAAAGGAATTAAAGAGCTTCTAAAGAACTTTAGGTTCCGATATTCCACCCGCTTTTAGAAGCTCACTCATCAGCCATTCTAATATAGCTTAAACTAACGTCCAGGATATCATCGCAATAGTGTTGGATAAGACTTGGATCGTTACTTACATTGCATGTGACAACAACGATGACGTATACAGTGGTCTATAGAAGTTCTCAAACCGAATATGTTGTCTTTAGATTCTGCTTATTCTAGCATACCTCACGCAAAGATTTTGGAGTCCTAGTTCTGCTCGATCGCTTGTTTAGTATGAGCTCATGCATTTGGAGATCTGTCTGTTCTGCTTCCTGTGTGCTTTCAAATCTGTTTAAGACAGCAGCTTCATTTCCCGCCTAACAGCCATGAGATTAAGAGTATGATCGGAGAACTTTTACGTTCTTCTACGGCAGATCTTACAGAAATTAGCTCCGACTACATGGATGGATTTAACGAGCTTGCCATTCATATCGTCCACTATATTGCAGTCTTCTAGGTATTTAAACAGTTTTGTAACTCGAGTTGAAATTTTTCGGGATTTAAGATTAGATTAGAGCACGAAGGGGACGGAATGGTGGTTAAGAATATCCACTATCCTTGCCACTATCCCATATCTTCCCGTGAGTGTCGTAAGAGATGACAGAGAGAAACAAGCAGAATAGAAATAGTACAATAAAAACTGCAATTGCCAACACGCTCGCCAAGCAACAAATAATAGTTTTGATAAGAATAAAATTCGTATTGATTCATTTTAAAATTAAACTTTAAATATGTTTCTGTTATTTTAAGTTTTGATCAAACAAAAATAAGATCAGTATAAAAGAATACATATTTGGTTTCTATAAAGCACGTCACAGGGGTATCCTTTTTTTCGTTTTGGATATGGAGAGACACATGGTGGACATACCTATTTGTACCCATGAAACAATTTTCAGTGCCGTTTCCGTGCTTCCCCACGTGACTTGATTAACAATCCTTAGTATATTGTTTGCTCGCGTTCTTGACCTTATCCCGTTGGAAAAATGGTAAATTGAGATTCTGTGTTTGAACAAAAAATTGCATATTTTATGTTATGGTTTTGTGAATGCAAAATTTAGTCTATAACTAATAAAACGTATATAACGATAAAATCTGCATTTTTAATTATGGGGTTCAAGCAAAATGATCTCTAAATATTTCACTTGATACTTGTAAAGTAACAATAGCTTGTACACGTCCCTGTGTAAGTCATTCATTGCCTCTTATTTGTAAAAGGGGCACTTCAACAGAAATGAGTTCAAATGGAGCAAGACGTTAACATTCTCTTAAAATGTCATTCTCAATGTTTATAAAATACTTCAACATTACTCCTTATTTATTACATAACGTTATTTTTTTCTTCAGCTTATGGTTTTTGCTGTATTCAAAAAAGAAGGAGGTTCTATGTTGGACTGTATGCGTTTCCAAAAGAAAAAAAGCACTCACCTAGGCTCAGAAAATTACAAATTATCTATTACAAATTTTTAAGCTTTTAAAATTTTGCATTAAACTCAGATGTATGAGAATGGGAACGAGAATGAATAATTTTTATTCTCATGATATAGTACTTATTATACAACATTTTTAATTTATCACTGGTTTGGAAAATACTTCTGTCCTGGGAAGAAACAGCAAGAAACCCAGCGGGATTAATTTTTTTAAACATATTTTACCTTACAGTGATTTTCTAATTTAAAAAAAAAAACAATAGAACTAGCATGGTGGTGATCACCTCATTCCCGGGGGTCAATTTTTTCAATTTTTATGTTTTCTTTGATATTATAATGACTCTTTTTGTACAAATTTTCTTTAATAAAACATTTAAACTTGTTTATTGACAAATATTTTACATTTTTTGCCCCATGTATTAACTAGGTACTTAATTTGTGGAGTCTAACAACTGGTATTACTGGTAGTACTGGTAACAAGCTAGTATTTGTTCCTAGTGCTTAAAGTATAAACATTTTTATTTTTATCAAAGCTATTTATGTTTTTATGTGCATATATTAAATTTTCATAAATATATTGGGGTGCCAAAGTTAATACGTTTTTTTCTTTAAATTTTTCAGTGAGGGACTCTTTACAATTAAAGTTATAAATCGCCCTTACGGCTCTCTTTTGCCACCAAATTTAGCTTGACAAGTGATCACGCTATAATGACGATGATCATTACTGTCGTTTGATTTCATCATCAATACTACAGCCCACGATAAGTTCAGTACTACACCATGGCTCACCATTTTAAGAAATAAGAGTAATAATAATCTTCATTGCTTCAATTACATTTTTATATTTTAGGGTTCTATACCTCAAAAAGAAAAAAAACAGAATCCCTACCCCCAAGATTAATTTGCTGTTCGCCCGTCTTTCCGACTAGCAAAACCCTCTTTCACAGTAACGGGTTGATGTATCAAATAGAAAAATTATTATCATAACAAAGGTTTACGGTTCCTTAGGATTGTAAGCATTCGAGCTTCTAAGTCAATGCAAAAAGATACGATAGATATGTGTCGCATTTTTATATTCGCAAACTTCACTCATCTTAACCTACAGGGCTCTTACTGTTGACCTAGAATCATAATATTTGCTAGCAAGCAAGATCTCGTACTTGTTCTGTACAATTAAAGGGAAAAATCCAAAAATATTTATTTTTTAGTAATACCACATAAAATATTATTTTCGATTACAAACTTACATAAACATATGGAGCATCGATTGTAATATGTTTGAAAAAAGAATATTTTTTTTCACTTCTAACTAAATTTTTTCCTTCTGTGCGGTATATCTTTTTCTTAGAGCTATGTAAATTGATGTTGTTCGAAGGTTCAGTAAACTGAATAATAGGCTAGCCATATAGCTCGAAGAACTAACAACTTAACCAACAAGGTACACTCACCATACTAGGCACAGTGACTCTACCACGTCTGCTAACTCCACCTGATAGTCACAAAGAAAAGCAACCACAATTAACAGTTTCCTACTAATATATTCTATTCCTTTTGTATTATGTATCAATTCTATTCCTATTTAATGAAGTACATTTGGCTGTCTATAGTAATGAAATTACCTGTATCGAGAGAAAATTTTTGGTTACCTTTGTTCCAAGTATCGTTGAGTGAGGTATAGCTTTTATTTCAATAATTTACTGTCCATAAAGTTAGTTCGAAGCATTAAACTAGAGTGAACATTCATTTACCAGCACAGTGACGCAGTTATAATCAAGTGGTAGATTCTAAATTATCCGATAAATAAACCACATGCAGGTAAATAAAACTATAATAAGGTCAGCCTAGCTGTATTATGGTTAAATAAATAGGATTTCTTTTTCGTTATTCTACCCTAAACAAACAGTGAGAAATTTTTAAAGCATTGTTTGTTTAATACGAGTATATATGGTTTAAAAGTCATTAAATATTATGTTAGAAATAGATTAAATAATTTGACTTTTAAAAAGAGATGATCAAACTGAGAAATCAAATTTAACGGCTCCATGGCGCAGTGGCTTGGCATTGTTGCGGCGCTGAGAGCCGCGGGGTCGATTCCGGCACGGAACAAGAATTTTTATTTGCAATGTATTTACATAAATAGATAAACTGTCCCTCTCTATTTATAAACATAAATACATAAACTCATATATAGATAAACTGCCTCTACAATACAGGAGGATTTCCTAGTGTGGGAATAACGTTATTTTTTTTAAACAGAGAAAAAGAGAAATGCGATTGTTTTTATCGTATTCGAAAGGTTAAGTTGAATCTGTTTTAATAACTTGTTTAAGTAGTCGCATGAAAATCACAATTACAAATATTTTTTTAATTATCTTATTATTTTCACAAATTTATTTCATTAATACAGATTTAATACGTAGTGTAATATGTAAATTTGATTTTTTAAATCAGTTAAAGAATGGAATCTTTAATTATACTTACTAAAAAATATATAACTATTGATAAATAGATAGTCTTAAATGTAGACGTAAGAAAAGAGGCGACTATAGGAATTTCCGAAGAGATTTCATAGCTTTTGAGATATTGCTATAATCATCTCGTTTATGCTAGACGTAAGCTCATACCAACATAGGAGAGCGTCATAGATGCCGAGACGTCTTGTACTGAGATTTTCCATCTACCTAGGAAGGCTACTAAGGCAGATCCTCTTTACAACGGCAGAGGCAGTCCTCGAAATGAGGTATTACAATACTATATTTGATGAGATTTGCGGTTCATATCTCAGCAGAAGTAAAAACATGTACAAAACACTTATTGTAGGTAATTGTCCTCGTGTCTATGGCACTACATCTTGGTCTGTCTCCAATCTCATCGTATACCATTGTGCGAGTGAGTGACAGTGTGTGTGACTTTTCGCATTATATAATATTCTCTTTTTTTAAAAACTTTACCCCCACATTAGAATGTTCGTATCGAGTACGCAGCTTACAAACATAAATTAGACAAAAACAAATATCTAGACTTGGAACAATTACTTGTTTCCCATACAATTAATTGTTACATTCGGCATTTGAACCCACGGCCTTCAGGCAACTCAACGGCAAGCCACTGCGCCATGTAGCCTTCAATGCTTAGAAAAGAATCCGAAACTATATGAAAGTTGTCAAAATCCCTTCAATTATCTGCCAAGTTACAGGCTTTCGATTACAGGCATCTTGTCACGTAAAACTCGAATCTTGAAACAAGATTTCAAAACAAGTGCGTCGTGCCAGTGACGACATATGGATCTGAGACATGATCCTTCACCGTTGGCTATATGAGGAAGCTCAAGGTCGTAGCAGCCAGTTATGGAGAGGGCTAAACTCTGAATTTCTCTGCGTGATTTACTTACAAATAAGGATATCCGCAGTAGAACCATAGTAACGCACGTAGCCTAATTAAAATGTAAGCCGAAGTGGCAATGGATCGGAAAAATATGGGGATGAAAGCTTTTGGAGTGGTAGCCTCATACCGGTGATCTAAATGTAGGGTGGGCCCCTACCCGTTAAGAGATGCATGAAGAGATGCAGTTGGCTAGGGATCACACTTTTTGCCATTACTTGTGGGATGCTTATGTTCAGCACTGAACTTGTAATGAATGAATGAACACACGACTGTATTCTACACGCAGTATGGCCACGCTGCAGCTATATGGTTGTAGCACGGAAAGGTCGGCTCGACCGTGGAAAGACCACGCTTTCACAGAATACCAGAGTAAAATAAACGCTTGATGCTGCTGTGTTTTTCGTATAGTAAGTGTAGATAACCGGAGACCCTTTTTACCGAAAACAAGGCATTCCGTCTTAGTCCTCAGTTGTGACATTGCGTCTGCATTTTGATTCTTAATTTAGGCTTAATGTAAATGCATGGAAAATCTATGGGCCTCAGTATTTACTTACTATCGGGTGGACTGTATGCTCGTTTTTCACCCCCATTCTATGTCTTATATATTAACTATGAATTTACTAATAAAGACTTGTCTGCAGAATTTGAAAATATATTCAAATTGTTTTAATATTTAAATGAAGTAATTTACGTTTATGTGAACTACACATTGAAAGAAACTATTTTTACGGATTTTATCGCATCGAATTAAGTATCTTAATGTAAACGCAATCAGCTTTTACAACTAAGCGCTCTAAAAAAAAAGTATAATTCCGCCCCTAGGTCCTTCAAAGGAGTCATTGCCAAGGCAAAATCAGAGCACATATGCAGAATTGGCGCGAAAATAGTTCGCCTTCCTTCTGGAACCCGTGCATTCTGGTCTCTCGCCAAGGATGTCCAGGGGAATTTCTGTCAGCCATCTCTTCCATCTCTGCACAAGAAGGACGACTCACTGGCCCATACTGCATAGGAGAAAGCCGATCTGCTAGGCTCTTTCTTTGCGTCCAACTCGACTCTCGATGACGGGGGGAGTACGCCGCCAACCATCCCGCGGTGTGAGTGATCCATGCCGGAAGTGCAGTTCACACAGCGCTCGGTTCGCAAAGCAGTCCTCTCCCTGGACATCCACAAGTCGAGTGAGCCTGACGGAATCCCCCCAATTGTGCAGAGGACGTGTGCTTCAGAGTTGGCACCGGTTTTAACGTGTCTTTTCCGGTACTCCTACTCCCTAGGCGTAGTCACAAAATCATGGAAGACAGCTTTCGTCCACCCGATCCCTAAAAACCGCTCAGACCGGTCCTACCACCGGCCAATCGCCATCACCTCCTTGTTCTCCAAAACAATGGAGTCCATTGTAAACTGCCAGCTCATGAGATACCTTGAGGATCACCAGCTGATTAGTGACCGCCAATACGGTTTTAGCCGTGGTCGGTCAGCTGGTGATCTTCTGGTCTACCTAACTCACATATGAGCGGAGGCAGTAGAGTAGGTAGTAAGGGGGAGGCATTGGCCGTTATTGACATTGCGAAGGCCTTCGATCGGGTTTGGCACAAAGCGCTTCTTTCGAAGCTCCCTTCCTATGGGCTTCTCGAGAAATTATGCGATTGGATCACCAGCTTTCTTGCAGATCGGAACATCAAGGTCGTTGCAGACGGTACAAGCTCCGATTGCAAGCCTATTAATGCTGGTGTTTCACAAGGCTGCGTGCTACCGCCAACGCTGTTTCTACTGCATATCAATGACATCTTGCAAACCCGTAATATTCATTGCTATGCAGATGACAGCACTGGTGATGCTCTTTACACCGGCCGAGCCTATTATTTCTCGGGAAACGTCTCGGAGTGCCGGGACAAACTTGTGTCTGAAGTCGAGTCTTTGCTAAACAGAGTCTTGGATTGGGGGCGACTAAATCTAGTCCAGTTTAACCCCCAGAAGACACAAGTTTGCGCGTTAACCGCTGAAAAGAACCCCTTTGTCGTATCTCCTCAGTTTCTAGGCACTCCGTTTGTTGCCTCAGCCAGTATCGGAATCCTCAGCGTCAACGTATCGAGTGACGTGCAGTTTCGTTGTCACTTGGAAGAGAAGGTCAAATTTGCATCTAAAAAGCTTGGCGTGCTTAGCAGAGCGGTACAGTATTTCATGGCGGCACACCGCCTGCAACTTTACAAGGAGCAGGTTTGGCCACATAGAATACTGTTCCCATCTCTGGGCTGGGGCTCCCCATTACCAGCTCCTTCCGCTTGACCGCATCCAGTGCAGAATGGCTCGAATCGCTCCACACGAATTGGATGCTTGGCAGTCCACCACTGTACGTTTCAAAAGGAGTTTTCTTCCGCGTACAACCTCTCTGTGGAATAGTTTACCACTGGCGATTTTTCCGGACCGATACGACCTGGGGACCTTCAAGAAAAGAGCTTACTCCTTTCTAAAGGGCTGGCAACGCACCTGCAATTCCCCTGGTGTTGCGGTTGGTCATGGGCGGCGGTAGTCACATAACATCAGGTGAGCCGCATGCTCGTTTGCTCCCTCTTCTATATAAAAAAATTTTATATAAAAAGTTTTATTTTAAATTAATTCTCTAAAATAATCTAATAAAACTTTTTATATAGAAATAATAGTTTTTAAAAGTATTATTTCTATATAAAAAGTTTTATTTACGAATTTTAGTATTATTATGGGTGGTAGGTTCTAACAACATTATTTTAACGTAGGATTATATTTCCCACTATTGGGTTCAAGTCCTCTCTCATTTCTAAGAGATTTGGTAGACTTCATGAGTCTTTAATATTTTTACAGCGTTATTATTATAGGAAAGATACACGAAATGAGACTATTTCTTTTAGTACGGAGAATGGGCTTAACACAAATTTTAGTGTCACTTAATGAAATTCATTTTAATTAATTCCTTATTACATATTGGTTAAAATAGGAGTATTCGTTTTACCGCATCTTAACGAAGTACTGAGAAATTAATAATTAAAATATGAATCTCACAATAATCCAAAAATAAACTTAAAACATTATCTTGTAGTGTTCACCGGTATTATAAATTAAGTAAGTGCACTGTTCAATAATTTATAGTTCCAAATAAATTTCTGTGTACATTTAGCATTTATATGTATCTACTTTAACATCGATTGAAAACCTTTCATTAGTTCCGGCAAAATGTAGTGCCTGTGTGTGCACAAATATGGTTGGATACTACTTTTACATGTATTAATTGATCGAGAGCATACAGGATGTATGCTCTCGATCAATTAATACAAAAAAATACCATTAAAATAACATGATTAAAGCCAAGAAGATAAAAGGACGTTCATTTAAATATTACCCACACACGCTATATAGTAAGAAAGATGTTTTAAATAAGTTATGTGAGTGTAGAACGTCACCGCACTATATGGAGTGACGACCTGCTAAGACATGCAGGAAGTCGATGGATGCAGGTGGCTTAAGACCGTTCTTAGTGGCATTTTTTGGGGAAGGCCTATGTTCAGCAGTGGACTAGTGAAGATATGTAATTATGATGGTGTTAATGCATCGTAAATAACATTAAGCCCAAGATGACTAAGCAATAACGTACCAAAATGACAAGGTAATCATAAATATCATGTTTATATATGTAATTACAGTTATTAAACAGTGGGGAAATAAGGTGTTTTAAACTGGTTGTGTGAGGTTAACAAACAAAACAGGTATAACTAATTGTATTTATTACTTACGTCCCGCTCCGGCTTTGCAGGGACGATATCTGGATCTCGACAGTAGCGACACCTGACGGGTCCATATCTGAATGTAAACTATTTAAGAATCCAGTCAAATACACACCACAAAATTCATCAAAATCGGTTGGGTTGTTTAAAAGTTTGTAAAGGACAAGGGTGGAAACATTTTTATGTTTTAGATATACAAATTGTTAATCATCATCATTTCAAAAGATTTTTTCAAAACAACTTCAAGGTAACATTCCATTTACGATATTGTTAGGAATCAGAAGGGCATTTTCAGTGATAAGACATATAATATGAGACTGATATTGATGTCTTTAATATCCATACACTTGTCTCTACCTACGGGTAGATCTATAAGTTTTCAGTCCCCAAGACGTACAGATTTGTTTCAAGCGATCCACCTGAAAAAAGGTAAATGATTATTGTAAAGAGTGCCTTATATACTATATGTATTGATTTACATTTCAAACAGTATAAAGCAAAAAAAAAAAAACGTCCATTTATGATATTGTTAAGAATCAGAAGGACATTTTAATAATAAGAGATATGAGATAAGACTATTCGTATGCCTTCAATGTCAGTAATTTTTATTTCCATATTTCTGTCAGCATTTTGTTATCTTGGTCTCTTTATTAAATAAAAAAGAAATTATTATAAAATTACACGATTAATCCGCTCTAATTGATCAAATAAAGAAGTAGTAATTATAGATTTACATTTGGCTGTATATTTTATTTATTTATTTATTTACACTTTATTGCACCTTAATAAAAGGATTAAAAAGGACGGACTTAATGCCAGTAGGCATTCTCTCCCAGGGACCAACCCGGGACGTGTGGAAGTTATGTCATAGGTGACAAAATAAAATGATCAATAGAGTAAATCAAGGAAAAAAACTACTTATATATATAATGTATTTGACGCAATTGTTGAGAAGGCGCTCTGGCTTGTTAAGAATATTTTGGTTTAAATCCGGGTAAGACACGTCTGTATAATTGCAGATTTGTGGCGCACCATTCTTGAGTAGTGCGTATTTAGGAGAGGTGGGAGGATAGAAAATACTTAGGCAAAGTATATTTTATCGGGACTGTTCCAAAGCCACAAGGTTCCCTCCCACCTGTAACCACCTAAGGAATTCATAAGACAACCATCGACTCAGCATCTTCCCGGGTCCCCAGTTGCTCATAGAATATACATTAATATAAACATATTAGATATTCTGAACTAATTCGTGTATAGATAACGTTACATTAAAACTACAGAAAAAGTAAAACTTAGTCAATTTCAATTTTAAAAACAGAGCTTGCAATCTAGCTTAATATCCTATAACAAAATAATTAAATAATTTGTTACCCGGATTTACGCAATGATTGGTAGTATAAGTAACCGTACAAGCAAAATTTTAGCCTTAAACGGGAGAAAATTTTTCAAGCGATAAAGAGAACGTAAAGAACCAGAGACTACGACATGTTTCGGAGATATGAACCCCCCCCAGGACAGAGTGCTATCAATATAAAGACCAAGATTTTTAACTGAGGAAGAGAACGGTATCAGGCGATCATTATAATAGAGGGAGGTAGCGCATGGACCAATCACAGACCAACTTAAGATTGTAATTTAATTTGTTAATCGCATTATGGAAGTCACAAATTTCAATGGCACGAATGACAGTGGCTGTATATACATTTGTAGGTCATTAGGGTACAGATGGTACGATGAATCAATATTAGATGTGATGGAATTAATAAAAATAGAGAAGATTAATGGAGAAAGTATACCGCCTTGCGATACGCCAGAAATCAGGTCAATCCACTGTGAAGTCGTTTGCTCCACGTGGACAGACTATTGACGTTCGCGAAGATAAGATGAGAGCCATTCCAAGACTGACGGTGCAAATTCATAATAAGAAAGGATAGGAAGAAGGATATCATGTTCAAATGTGTTAAAAGCGTTAGAAAAGTCAACGAGCACCACAACTGTAACTTTCTTGTTTTCCATTCCTTTTCTAATATCTTCAGTTATTTTAAGTAAAGCAGTTATAGTGCTGTGACCAAGACGAAACACGGACTGAAAAGTACTCAGCAGGTTATGTTTATATATGAAATTGGAAATTTGCCTATGAACACAGGCTTCCAAAACTTTTCATAGGAAAGGTAAAACTGATATGGGAAGGAATGATTTGGAAGTATAGGATTGGATACTTTAGGAAAAGGTTTTTTCGAAAGCATTTTTCCACTGATTCTGAAACTGACCAGAGTCAAGCGAAAAATTAACAGTATGTATGATTGCGGGGAGAATTTATTGCCAAAAGAGTCTTTCTAATTTCATCCTGATCTACAGGGTTAAAAAAAGACTGGTATGTGCGGAGATGGAAATGAAGCTATGTAAGCGACTGTTTGGGATCGGATTGAAAGGTCCAATGCAGAAGCAGAAGCAAAATGAAGATTTAAAGCATCGTGAGAAAGAGATAAACCACAAAGACGGTGTTTTACCCACACCTAGAGAACTAAGAAATTTCTACACATCAGCTGGCGAAGTATTACTTATATTGCTATGAATAAATATCGGTGTTTTGCAAAACCTACCAGCTGATTGCATCTGTTTCTGGCCTTCCTAAAAGACAACCAGTTTTGCTCAGATCTGCTCCTCTTGAACCAGGCAAAGGCTCGATTTCGCCTAGTCATGGCCTTTCGTACCTCTTCAGTCATCCAGGTAGCTGGTGGGCGTCAAAGTTTTACTTTACGTACAGGAGCATTGTTATCATACAAAACCTGAAATATGTTGAAAAGAAATTTTACGGAGTTTATCACATTTAATTAACTAATTTTACTTATTTGTAATTCCCGACGTTTCGGGTGCTTTACAGCGTTCATGGCCACGGGGGGACTGAGATGTTTGACGTCCCAATGTCATAGTTTGTTCAGCTACCTTCAGTTTTCTTATATTAATTTTTCGAAACGAAACGTCGGGAATTATAAATAAGTTAAAGTAGTTAAATAAACGCGATAAAATCTGTAAATTTGTTTAGTTTTCAAGAGTCATTTGTAATATGAGTTAGACCCATATACTTGTGCAACAGTTGTAGAATTTGCTGTTTTAGGTCAACTTCAGAAGCCTCAGCGATTTCATGAAAAAGCAGAACTTTTCTCCGGTGATACATGCTTATTGCAATAACACTTTTGTTGCATTAATGAATTTTCTGTTGTAGCAAGCTGAACATGGAACTAACAAGTACCTTGAACGAATTGAACTTTTTTTTTTATAGAAGAGGGGGCAAACGAGCATGCGGCTCACCTGATGTTAAGTGACTACCGCCGCCCATGATCAACCGCAACACCAGGAGAATTGCGGGTGCGTTGCCGGCCCTTTAGAAAGGAGTAAGCTCTTTTCTTGAAGGTCCCCAGGTCGTATCGGTCCGGAAAAATCGCCGGTGGTAAACTATTCCACAGAGAGGTTGTACGTGGAAGAAAACTCCTTGTGAAACGTACAGTGGTGGACCGCCAAGCATCCAGATGGTGTGGATGGTATCGGGACGTTTGCCGTGTAGTGCGTTCACGAAATTTGGCGGCTGGGATTAATCCGAACAATTCCTCAGAGCACTCCCCGTGATAGATGCGATAAAATACGCAAAGAGATGCAACATCTCTTCGCAGCGCCAGTGAATCGAGCCGATCGGAAAGCACTCGGTCGTCGACGATTCGAGCCGCTCTGCGCTGGATGCGGTCAAGTGGAAGGAGCTGGTACTGGGGAGCCCCAGCCCAGAGATGGGAACAGTATTCCATGTGCGGCCGAACCTGCGCCTTGTAAAGTTGCAGGCGGTGTGCCGACATGAAATACTGTCCCGCTCTGCTGAGCACGCCAAGCTTTTTAGAGGCCAATTTGGCCTTCCCTTCCAAGTGACCACGAAACTGCACGTCACTCGATATGTCGACGCCTAGGATTCCGATACTGGCTGAGGCAACAAGGGGAGTGCCTTGAAACTGAGGGGATACGACAAAGGGGTTCTTTTTAGCGGTTAACGCGCAAACTTGTGTCTTCTGGGGGTTAAACTGGACTAGATTTAGTCGTCCCCAATCCGAGACTCTGTTCAGCAAAGACTCGACTTCAGACACAAGTTTGTCCCGGCACTCGGAGACGTTTTCCCGAGAAATATTGGCTCGGCCGGTGTAAAGAGCATCACCAGTGCTGTCATCTGCATAGCAATGAATGTTACGGGTATACAACATATCATTGATATGCAGAAGAAACAGCGTTGGCGATAGCACGCAGCCCTGTGGAACACCAGCATTAATAGGCTTGCAATCGGAGCTTGCACCGTCTACAACGACCTTGATGCTCCGATCTGCAAGAAAGCTGGTGATCCAATCGCACGGTTTCTCGGGAAGCCCATAGGAAGGGAGCTTCGAAAGAAGCGCTTTGTGCCAAACCCGATCGAAGGCCTTCGCAATGTCCAAACTAACGGCCGATGCCTCCCCCTTGAACTCTACTGCCTCCGCCCATCTGTGAGTGAGGTAGACCAGAAGATCACCAGCTGACCGACCACGGCGAAAACCGTATTGGCGGTCACTAATCAGCTGGTGATCCTCAAGGTACCTCATGAGCTGGCAGTTTACAATGGACTCCATTGTTTTGGAGAACAAGGAGATGATGGCGATTGGCCGGTAGTTGGACGGGTCTGAGCGGTCGCCTTTTTTAGGGATCGGGTGGACGAAAGCCGTCTTCCATGATTTTGGAACTACGCCTAGGGAGTAGGAGTACCGGAAAAGACGCGTTAAAACCGGTGCCAACTCTGGAGCACACGTCCTCAGCACAATTGGGGGGATTCCGTCAGGCCCACTCGACTTGTGGATGTCCAGGGAGAGGAGTGCTTTGCGAACCGAGCGCTGTGTGAACTGCACTTCCGGCATGGATCACTCACACCGCGAGATGGTCGGCGGCGTACTCCCCCCGTCATCGAGAGTCGAGTTAGACGCAAAGAAAGAGCCTAGAAGATCGGCTTTCTCCTTTGCAGTATGGGCCAGTGAGTCGTCCTCCCTGTGCAGAGATGGAAGAGATGGCTGACAGAAATTCCCCTGGACAGCCTTGGCGAGAGACCAGAATGCACGGGTTCCAGAAGGAAGGCGAACTAGTTTCTCGCCAATTCTGCCTATGTGCTCTGACTTTGCCTTGGCAATGACTCTTTTGAAGGACCTAGAGGCGGAATTATACTTCTTTTTTAGAGCGCTGGTGTTTACATCCCGGGACGCTGACGCATCAACCCAGGCTTGGTAGCACTCCTGCTTATAGCATGATGCTATTTTATAGGAGCGACAAAACCATGGCTGAGATTTGCCTCCAATGGGCACCACAGAGGAAGGAATAAAAAGTTCCATACCCTGAAGTACCACATCAGTAACAGAATCCGCAACAACGTTGCGATCATCCGGCGAGAAGCAAACCCGCCCCCAAGGGTAGGATGCAAAGAAAGACCGCATCCCATCCCAATCGGCTGACCTATAGTGCCAAACACGGCGGCAGTCTGCAGAATGCAACCGCGACTTCAGCGTGAGTGGCACAACACTCCGGACCAGACAATGGTCCGAGGAGCCTAAAGGGGCGTCGACGGAAATCTGATATGAATATAATATATGATCCGAATCATGAACAGATCTCCCCGCATGATCGGTTAAACGTGATCCAAGCCATTCGGCGTGATGGGCGTTAAAGTCGCCGAGTATCACGATCTCTGCGGAGGGGATCTGCTGTAGCAACGAATCTGCAGCCATTTGGACGTGGTCGAAGAGTCGGTCTATTTCGGCATTACCGCTATGGGACCTATAGAGGCACCCGTAGACGCGCGGATGGTCGTCGCTGTCTACGCGTAGCCAAAGGATGGACAGGTCCGAACCTTCAAGTCTGCCGAGGCGTCGAGAACAGATGTCCTCTCTGACGTAAGCGCAAACTCCAGCCCGAGGCACAAAGGAGTGTTCCAGTTTGTACCCCGGGTAGGAGAGATACGAGACATCAGCCGGAGAGGACACCTGCGTCTCGGTCAGAAAGAGCAGAGCCGGCCTCGCCGTCTCGAGATGGTAGTGGACGGCGTTTAGGTTAGAGTGAAGTCCCCTGATATTGCAGAAATTCACGGACAGCGTGGCAGGGGTCGCCTTGGTCTTGTTGCTCCGTTTGCCCCGAGCAGTTGTAGTTTTGAGTGGAATTTTGCCAACCCCCCCCCCCAGAATACGCGGGGCATCCTGAGCACCCACGCTCAGAAGTGGAGAAACATGGTCGTGGATGCTCAGCGAGGGATTGTCCAGTGGTGCTGGTACCCTCCTGGGGTAGTCTATCATTATTTAATTCCGCTACCATGTTGATGGGGGGGGGGGGGATTTGGGCCTCCGGCCACCTGCACTCACCAGACGAAACGCGGAAGCAGAGCTTCCACTTCACGCCGGTATTCTGTGAGGTCGTGGTACCACCCCGGTTTGAGCCGGCCCATACGTGCAACAGCAAAGCTGCCGCGTACCACTGTTAAACTCCTTCCGAAGCTGTAAAACTGTTGGGTTAGTTGGAGTGGTTCCAGCCTTCAGACGTTTCTCAAACTCCACCATCTTCCGGGTAAAGCTCCCTCCAATTTCTTTTGGATATTCACAACTTCAGAGACATTTGCCATTGTATTAAAGTAAATTAACCGAGGAAAGATAGAAAAATAATTTTTATTTAGTGTGACAGATGTTATGGACGGAAGATGAATATAAGTTTTTTTAAGTTATTTAAATGCACATTGCTATAAATGATAATAATGCTAAAACTTATTTTTACAAACTGGAGTTAAAAATGAAACAGTTAAGTTAATTATACTTATTTTTAAGTGTAATTAAAATACGAGAAATTATTTTAGCTGTTATCTGTTTTACACCTACCCTCGAAAAAAGTAAAAGTTTGTATTACTTTTTATTTTCACTGGTTCCATTAACGTGAAAGAGATATTATTTCCATATTAAGTATTTGATCGTAGATGACAAAATAATATTCTTTTCTGCTGATTTAACAACAAAATAATATCTCATAATATCATAAGTATCTCCTTCTGTCGCAGGGTATGTTCAAAAAACGTCAAGGATATTACAATTATACCAGTAAAATAGTTTAACTATATTACAATTTTTATATAAACAGTAAATTTCTTCTACTATAAGTAATTACTACTTTTTTACACATAAGTATATGTACTACCATCTATACTCTTTACCTACCATGGCTGCCATAAATTCAGGATCCATGTGTGGACTACAAAATAAGCCCAATTTTACAAAAAATACTATAGGCCCAAAAAGGATTGTTTCCTTTGCGGAAAATCTTTTCTTTTTTTCCAGACGTATATTCGGAATTCAGTGTAACCTAATGCTGCAAGCGTTCGATTCAGAAATCAAACTCAGTTTTTGACCAGCAATATTTATGGCCACAATATATTTCATCACTTTTTATAATAGAAAATAAGAGATAAAATTATAATATCTCAAACAATAATACCACTTTCAAACTAGGACGAATTCAGGCAAACCCAAACGAATGGCAGCCGTCTATATCATGATACAAAAAAATGTACGTGTCACCTTCGACACGTGAATGAAGCTTACTCCTGAAAAAAAAAGATTTTCTTAAAATGCATACAATAAATAAAGGTAGTTGAAAATTAAAGTTAAAGTTAAGGCCTAGAAACATCCCACTGCTGGGCATAGACCTCTCATTTTTAGGGCACGGAAACATTCGCCACGCTGCCCCATCGCGTGTTGGTGAACTACATTTAAAATATTCATTTTTCTTATTTGTCAGACATGCTAGTTCCAACACGATGTTTTCCTTCACCGCCGAGCACGTGATAAAAATACGGGGTAAATGAAGTAAATGAACCTGTATATTTATTTATATTGATTTGATAAAATATATACATATATTACATAAAAAGATATTACACTATTCACACTGCGCTATGAGATGCAATAGTATGTTGCGCAGAGGAGAAACATAACGGCTTTATTTTTTGTTAACGCTCTATTTTACTACCGATCTATTTTTCATCCCGTGCGCTATATTATATGAAACGATTCTTAAGAAGTAAACTTCAATAAATGCAAAAAACCTACAATCTTTTTTTTTGTATTATGTATAAAGATTTATATTTACTGAAGACCAAAGTTTAAATTACAATATATTTAATACCATTATGACGTAATAGAATTATTGAAGTTTGCATTCAAGTAACATTAACGAAGTGTAATTTATAAAAGGTTATAAGAAGTTTGGTTCTAAGAAATATTATTATATGAATAAAACTCAATCGCTCGTTAATACTTGGCCCAAGGCAAATCCCTTGTATAGATTGGGCCGAAAACATAAATAACTCTAGCAATTTTTATGAAGGAAAAATTACTCTTTTCATTCACCGCTTTCTATGAAGCTACAGTGTTTTTGTTTTGAATTGAGACGAGCCCGGATAAGAATTATGGATTTCATTAATTTATTTTAAGTATAAAGTTAAGAATAAAAAAGTCAGTTAGTTATTTAGATTATTACATGAAGGATTTTATAAACAACAGCAATGTTTTAACGTTAAAACTTAATCGCATTCTTTAGATTACAAGTACAAAGGTGCGATTAGAGAAGCTACTAGCTACTTGAGCTTTTATGTCACGCAATACCAGGAATAGTTATTGCGATACCTGTCTCCTCTTTCCAAGCTCCGTATTTAATGCAAAATTCCAATCCCATTCTCGTGTTACTCAAACGTTGGAAAAACCAATTAAAAGTCATCGAGCTGTAAATTGATTTTTATAGTGCATACCGAAGTTTTATTTTTTCTGTAAATCATAGTCTTATGTATATTATATGTTCACAACACGTTTTCCATATAAGAAAGTGTCTAGTTACTATGACATCTAGAAATTACAACATAAATCGTAAATTCTTTTTTTACAATCGAAAGAAAATATTGCGTGTAAAAATTTAGGCGACTATTTAAATTATCGCAAAGTAATCTACTATACTGTGGGGTAGCTTGATGGCAAATGTAATTGAAGCAATGGCTTATTCAAGATTGTTTTTATTCCCTAGATGAACTTTATTGTTATAGAGATAGAAGTGATATTTCATATAATCTTGCCTTAACTTGATAACTGTTGACATATAAATATTGACGATATTTTTTATTTTTTTATTTTTATTTGATTTTGGCATTGAGACTGGATCGAATTTTGTATTATTTCTTGTTATTTCTTGTTTATTGTTAACGTCTATGTACATGTGTGTTATTTATCTTGTGACATTTTATTCTTAGGTTTATCACGAAATTGTAATTAACCATAGATATTCATAGAAAATTTATATAGCACTTGACCGACAGTTATAAAATTAAACATTTGCATGCCACTGGCGAAATATGATTGTACCATACCAAATTATTAATCCTGTAAGTACCATATTTCTTTCAAATAAATAATTATTTTATCTAATGTATCTATATAATAATAATAATAATAATAAGGCGTAGGGAAGTGACGACCCCATCGCCCGCTGACGTAACAGTTACGTGACAAAACTGCTACGTCGGCGCAGTCAGTCAGCACCCTGCCAAGAGGTGTGAGCGCCATGCCTAGGCCGTTTGTGCATATGAAACGAAACGGTGCCGGGCTTGGGCGTCTCCCGTTATCTGGCGCCCATAAAATGGATGATGGCACAGAGAGGAACGCGCCTGGGGGTCGCCGGGGTGTGTCTGGAGCTGGCGCTGGACGCGGCAGCATGCGGGCCGTCAGCCGAACGCGAGGAGCTGCACGGTCACCTAGCAGCCCTCCGCATCCATCATCCCCACCAGAAGGCTTGGTGTCGGTTGGGTCTTCTCGGACTCACCTTTTCTATATGAATAACCTCAAGTTATTCGGTTCCAGTCCCATCTTATGAAATTGCTAAACATCACTTGTGAATTTAGTAATTCTATTGGAATGGAGCTGGGGACGGATAAGTGTGCGGTCCTCCATGTTGAAACGGGAAAGGGGGGTCACTAACTCTGAGGGCGTAGACTTATCTATGCCCATCAACTTAAGAACCCTTTCCGAGGCTGAAACATACCGATACCTGGGCATGTCACAGAACATCGGTATCGATGAGGCTGGTATGAAACAGTCAGTTTGCGACATGTGACCAAAGTGCTTAACAGCCTTTTGTCCGGTTTGAATAAGGCACACGCATATAACGGCTGTTTCATGCCTGTCCTCATGTATACCTTTGGCATATTCGAGTGGACTCAGACTGAACTTAACGCCCTGAATAGAAAAGTCCGCAATACCATGACGTGCTATAGGATGCATCATCCGAGATCGTCAGTAATAAGGCTGTACTTGCCGCGAAAGCATGGTGGCCGAGGCTTCCTGAGCGCGCTCACCATGCATAATCGCGAAGTGTGCAGCTTCCGTGATTACTTCCTGGCGAGATCGAATGATCCATTCTATAAGGACGTCATTTCTTGTGATAAAGGACTTCACCTCTATCCTTAGCCTACGAGCAATTGCAAGACCCGGCAGTGCAGAGAATATCCGACCGGGAGACCGTATGGAAGGAGAAGGAGCTATACGGGAGGTTCTACAACAAGGCTCTACAAGAGCTTTTCGTAGACGCAGTAGCCTCCCTCCACTGGCTACACTTTTGTGACCTCTTTGGGGAAACCGAGGGTTTTGTCTGTGCAATACAAGATCAGCATATTAAGACCAACAACCATCGGAGATACATCCTAAAGGATGGCACCGTCGACATCTGTCGAGCTTGTTGCCATCTCGGTGAGTCAATTAGGCATGTCATATTCGGTTGTTCGGCGCTTTCTAACTCTGAGTACTTGCACAGACACAACCTAGTAGCCAGAATTCTTCACCAGGAGCTTGCTCTGAAATACGGTCTCGTGGATCGGAAATTGCCATATTACAAATAATTGCCGGAAGCCGTGCTCGATAATGATTGCGCCAGGCTCTATTGGGACCGGGCCATCATCACAGACAGGACTATTCTTGCGAATAAGCCTGATATTGTGCTGATGGACCGGCCACAGTCAAGGATATTTTTGTTCGACCATCTTTGTACAAAACAACTTTAAGGTACCCGTATTACAGGTCACCAGGTCTTCACCTCTGCGAGGAATGCTATTTATATCTAAAACATTAACACATAAAGATTAACTCTATTTCCTTATTTGTCATACCTAATTGAAATAATTGGTTATGGTTAAGAAAACTTAGTAAAATGTGTGTGTGTGTGTGTGTGTGTGTGTGTGTGTGTGTGTGTGTGTGTGTGTGTGTTTGTGTGTGCGTGCGTGTGTGTGTGTGTGTGTGTGTGTGTGTGCGCGTGTGCGTGTGCATGTGTGTGTGTGTGTGTGTGTGTGTGTGTGTGTGTGTGTGTGTATGTGTGTGTATGTGTGTGTATGTAGGTGTATGTGTATTTTAAACGACAACCTCTAAAACACTTTCTGTTTTTGCATAGTTTTGCTTAAGGAGCCACTTGAGAATAATGTTTTTGCACTCATATTGATTTCGAGAAAAGAGGGATAAGGTTTTATGCAATTTATTATATAAATAGGGGCCAAGGAATATGAAGAATCTGTGACTAAATGCAGTTTTAACTTGAGTAGACTTTGCAACTAGTTCGTTACGTTGTGTCCATTCATTCAATCATAATGAATAATATTGTAAATGTACCTAGTCATGTTATATTTTTTAAATTTGCAATATCATTTTCATTTATTATTTCTATCCGAGCGCCACCTTCGGTTTTCCGCAAATAAATTCGGCCCTTGTTATTCCAGCAATAACGGTAATTCCTGGCGTAGCCGTCATTCTTTGTTATATATATATATATATATATATATATATATATATATATATATATATATATATATATATATATATATATATATATATATATATATATATATATATATATATATATATATCTGAAAGTTTAACAAAGAAGGGCCGAATTTATTTGCGGAAAACCGAAGGTGGCGCTCGGATAGAAATAATAAATGAAAATGATATTGCTAATTTAAAAAATATAATATGACTAGGTTCATTTGTAATATTATTCATTACCTATTTAATTATGATTTCCTGTTAATTGCTTGCATGTCTAACTAAGTGTGTCTCTGGCTTTATATTTACAAAATTATTCTGTATGTATTCTAAACTACCCCCTGTTTACTTTTATAATATACTAGTGTATAAACTACTAACACACCAACCCACAAAATATTTACAAACAAATAATATATACATGCTCAACTATTTTTATAACTTCACACAAAAAAACATGTATATTCAATTCTCAAATCAAATTAGCGCTCTCACAAGTTACATAATATTTGCTCTTTGCACATATTCATGGATATATTCAATATGCTTAATTATTCTTATTTTCGAATACAAATTAAAATCTTGTTTATGCTACCTATTTAAAAACATAACTAAAAGGCGCTGTATTAAATGACCTATTAAATAATCTTGATAATACTTCCTTTAATGAAGCAATATTATGTAATCCCGAAAAATGTGCTGATTTGCTTACATCATAGTTGTCTCACTGTGTCGTCTCAAAATATCCGTAGCACCAATGCTAATTTTTCAGGACTTTTAACGTTGTTAGAAAGAATTAATACTTGCTGCGACATTATCGTTCTCTCTGAATGCTGGCTATCTTGTAATCCTATAATTCCGATTGTCAATGGATATAATCATTATAAAACTTCAAAAAACTACAATAAAATGACGGTGTTATTGTATACATCAAGTCTTGTTTAACTATTATTAAAGTAAAAAAAACCTATAACTATTGAATGTAACTGTCTGGTGATTACTATAGGTGTAGATGTGGCTATTGTTGTCAGTGATTTTCCTATATTTGAAAAATATGTGTTTATATCCTCAACAGATTTTTGAGTATTAATTTCGTTGATGTCTAGGAGATCAGATCACATCACTTTTCACAAATATATAGACCACACGATTTTGTTGATCCTTCAAAATTCTTTCAGTCTTTGGATCTTGTCCTCACGGATCTTTAATCATACCGAACCATTATTCTTGTAGGAGACATCAATATAGATATTGCCAACGGGTTTCATTCTATAAATACTTTAGATTATCTTGATCTACTTGTTCATCATGGACTTCTTCTTGGTCACAACTTCCCAATTCATGGTTCTACCAGTCTTGATCACGTTTATTTAAAAACTGCTTTTTCCGCTAAGGCTTTTCCGTTATGTTTGCCCTCTCAAAAATTAAAATTAAATGATGTAATCGTAAATTTAAAAAATAAATAAATGAAGATAAGCTTATTCATGAATTATGCTGTATTAACTTTAACTCTGTATACACAACGAATGACCCTAACTTAGCTGTTAAATTCTTGGTCGAACCTATTATTTCAGCTATAGCCAACAATACCAAAATTTTATTTCTGTCTTGTAGACGTAGACCTATTAAGCCTTGGATCACTCTGGCTTTGTTGAAATGCATGCGAAACAGAGATAGATTATATAAAAAATCGAAAAAAGACCCATCAAACCAGATTCTTAGATTTACTTATAAAAGATATCGCAACTTCTGCACTAACCTCCTGCGAAATGCAAAAAGTAATTATGAGAAGCTGGAATTTCAAAGAGCCGGCAAAAACTCCAAACAACTGTGGAAAGTCAATCAAACTGTTACAAATTTATCTAAACAGCAATCAATGGCGTCTGATCTCCTAGACATCAACGAAATTAATACTCAAAAATCTGTTGAGGATATAAACACATATTTTTCAAATATAGGAAAATCACTGGCACACAAATTAGAAAGAGGCTCGGCAATATTACCGGTATCCGTTACTTATTCCAAATCCTTTGTTTTGCTCGAAACTGACAAGAGTTAAGTCAAACGCTTGATTATGTCTTTGGATAACAACCGAACAGCTGGTTGAGATGTTATTTCTTTAGAATTCTTAAAGAAGCACAAAAATGTTATTATTTCACCTCTTACATATATTTGTAATTTGAGTCGTCAGGCAGGTATTTTCCCTGATTTGTATAAACAGGCAATAGTTCACCCTATTTTTAAATCCGGTGATCGAAATTGTATCGAAAACTACAGACCTATATCAGTTTTGCCTACGATGTCGAAGATCCTCGAGAAAATAATTAACACAAGGCTTGTTAATTATTTAGAGACCAATAAACTGCTCTCTAAAAATCAATATGGTTTTCGAAAAAAATTGTGTACATATGATGCTGTCCACAGCCTTATTGATTTTGTGGTCAGGAATCTAGACATACGTCAAAAATATATTGCCTTGTTTCTTGATCTTACAAAGGTGTTTGATACTGTTTCTATACCTATCCTAATCTCAAAACTTCAATCTTTAGGAGTAAGAGGAATTCAGTTATCTTTATTCCAAAGTTATTTAAGTAATAGAACTCAATGTATTAGGATTGGTCCTTACAGTAGTTCTGACCTGCAAATTACGTACGGTGTACCGCAGGGAAGTGTTCTCTGCCCAAGTTTGTTTTTAGTATATATAAATGACTTGTGTAACATCAATCTTTTAAACGGGATGATCTTTTCCTACGCAGATGACACTGCACTTGTGTTTCATTCGAACATTTGGTCTGAAACCTATTCCCTTGCTCAAAAAGGGTTTGACATTGTAAAGAAATGGTTAAATGCGCATTTACTTACGTCAAACATAGACAAAACAAAATTAATAGACTTTTCTATTCGAAACACAAAAAATTCAACAAAAAACTCATAACAAATCACTGTTAAGCCTCCCCCTTATATAAGAAATAGTACAGCCAATTATGACTTACGCTATATAAAAAGTGACATCTATAAAATATCTTGGAATTACAAATGATAATAAACTCACATTAAAAGCTTACATTGAAAACTTATCTACATTTTTAAACAATTACGTCAATCTGCAGATTCAGAAATCATGACGTGGGGTGTTGCGGCCAAAAGTAATTTTGTACAACTTGAACGGGCACAGAGAGCTGTTTCAAAAGTATTTTGTTTTAAACCGCGTATGTTTCCTACAGACCAAACAGAAAGTCTTTTAGAGGTTGTCGTTTAAAATACACATACACCTACATACACATACACACACACACACACACACACTCACACATACACACACACATACACACACACGCACGGACACACACGCACGGACACACATACAACCACACACACATTTTACTAAGTCTTATTAACCATAACCAATTATTTCAATTAGGTATGACAAATAAGGAAATAGAGTTAATCTTTATGTGTTAATGTTTTAGATATAAATAGCATTCCTCGCAGAGGTGAAGACCTGGTGACCTGTAATACGGGTGTCTTAAAGTTGTTTTGTACAAAGATGGTCGACCAAAAATATCCTTGACTGTGCCCGGTCCATCAGAACAATATCAGGCTTATTCGTAAGAATAGTCCTGTCTGTGATGATGGCCCGGTCCAAATAGAGCCTGGCGAAATCATTATCGAGCACGGCTTCCGGCAAGTATTTGTAATATGGCAATTTCCGATCCACGAGATCGTATTTCAGAGCAAGCTCCTGGTGAAGAATTCTGGCTACTAGGTTGTGTCTGTGCAAGTACTCAGAGTTAGAAAGCGCCGAACAACCGGAGATGACATGCCTAAGTGACTCACCGAGATGGCGACAAGCTCGACAGATGTCGACGGTGCCATCCTTTAGGATGTATCTCCGATAGTTGTTGGTCTTAATAACCTGCTCTTGTATTGCACAAACAAAACCCTCCGTTTCCACGAAGAGGTCAGAAAAGCGTAGCCAGTGGAGGGAGGCTACTGCGTCTACGAAAAGCTCTTGTAGAGCCTTGTAGAACCTCCCGTGGAGCTCCTTTCCTTCCATACGGTCTCCCGGTCGAATATGCTCTGCAATGCCGGGTAATATATATATATATATATATAATATATATATATATATATATATATATATATATATATATATATATATATATATATATATATATATATATATATATATTGGCATTGTGGAACTAGAAAGACCAATAGATTTTGAGGAGAGTTCACTATTAATGTTAATTTTATTAAACTCTTTCGCTCCGCTTAATATTTTATTTTTTGACAGTACCGAAGTTAATTAGGTAATGACAGTAGACACACCGGCTTTGGTTTTAATTCTTTAGATATCTTTTATCTTGGATGGGTGAAAATTAACATTTCACATAAGTCTTGTTGTGTCTCTTGCTTTATGTTTTGTGCTGGAGTAGGTAAATTACGGAAATCGATGACTGTGGACTTAAGCCTTTTTTGCACGTCTTCTAATCTATTTTCCAGGCTCAATATATAATTATAATTTTCCTTTCGTTCACGTTCTAAATTGATAATTTTAGTGTTCATAACTTCATACTGTGTGGATATGAACGTTAACGCCTTTTCCATTTCAATACTAGTTGATTGAACGTTGGCGTTTTGTTGCTTAAGTTCGGCAATATCTGAATACAATTTACTCAAAATAAGATCTTGATCTTTCTTCCAATTGGTGAGCATGGATAATAGTTCATTTTTGAGGAAATCATCTATACCTTTCCTCTGATCTTCATTTCTGGGTTTTTTCTGTCTCCTCCCTACATGATTTAGTGGATATTCAGGTTCAATGTTCCAAATATCACTCTCCGACGACACTAGACGCCCTTTACTTCCTGGGGGTGATCTACGTATTATCGACATAGTGATCTTTTATTTTAAGTCCGTAGTTTTCGTTGTGGCAGTAGGTTGTTCAGAGAATAAAAGACGACACGCGGTCAGCTGATGATCTAAAAACAAATGTACTACAACACACACACAGTCACGGATAGACACCACATTGATTATATGAACTCATAGTACTTCGCTGTTAATTAAAGTTGACGGTTAATTTAAAAGGAATATTTAATTAGTGTAACTAACACACGTCTAATAGCAACCACAGTCAGAGGCAGAATCTATATAGTTTTCTCATCTGGTTAGGTTCTATATAAATATATTGGTGGAGAGCCACGTGTCTAAGGCTGCCGAAGTCTAATTCCCCGGTCGAACCTTAAACCTATTACGCGTGATATTAACTGAAGTGGACTGTATATGCGATTGCTTCTACGCTTACGTAAAGGCGACTACTATAGCATGCGGTATAATGCACTCGCTCTTCCCTAAAACTAAAACTATTATTTGCCAAGTCGATGAAAAGGAATCCTGCCTGATTAGGAAAACACAAATTGGAGCGGGTTAAAACAATTATATCAGGCAGGAACTAATTAAAGGAATATTGACTCACCGGGGTTTCTTCTATCCTGTTGAGCACTATAGCTGCAACTTCTGGAAGTTCTTCTGGAACACTCCGGAGAGAGGCGGTGCGCGACTATATCTCACACAAGGTGAGGCGGGTCTCCTGGAGCTCGACTGCTTCCAGGCTAAAGCGGTTTCTACTAGCGGTGTCGTTTCAACGACGACTGCGACGGAAAGAGAGCTGTTGTTCCAATGACTGGCGCGGCGGGAAGAGGTCGCGCAACGGTCGCGCGTGTCTTATATATCCTCGGCTCCGATGATTACGTGACATTCTAGAATCATCATCTTGCCCCTCCCACCCCACCACCCCGATGTGTTGATAGGAGGGTATGAATGATATCGGTTTTTCGAAAAGGAACAAGCGACTTGGCACCTACCGTCCGATATAAAATAAACACGAATGAGTTTTCCGCGCAACCATCTCCCCCGCCCTTGAAGGATTTCCTTCTAATTAACTAATACAACTAGAGCTAAGATCAACTAACAAAATAACTAACTAACGCTAAGATCACCTAAATTCAACCACAATTTTAATCTAGAAAGCTAATTTAAATTATGGAAGAGGCAGGGGGCACAAACGGACAACCGGACGCAAGTAAGACCCAACCGTGGTCTTAACGCGAGCTATCCTAACTACTCCATCGGAACCAGGAAAGACCTCTTCGACAATTCCTAACGGCCAGTGGAGAGGCGGTGTATTCTCTTTTTCTCTTTGGTGAGCACAACTACAGTTCCTACAGCTAAAGGCTCAGTTGCTGTGTTCCATTATTGCCGAGACTGCAAAGTATGCAAGTATTCCATCCTCCATCGTTTCCAAAACGATTGCACTAACCGATTTAATAATTTGTGGCGTGCGGAAATGCTAAGTCTGTTCTCATCCATATCTGCGGCTGGCAAATACTTTAAAGGCATTAAATTCAAAAAATGTGCTGGAGTTAGAGCCAGCGGTTCCGAGGGGTCACTAGACAACGTACGACAAAGTGGGCGACTATTCATTACGCATTCAATTTGAGCGAGCACCGTACTTAGCTCTTCGAAGGACAAAATTTGATCTCCTATTACTCGGTATAAATGAGTCTTTAGACTCTTGATATTAGTCTCACAATTGCCCCCAAAATGACTCGCGGCTGGGACGTTCAGAGACCACTCAATGCGGTTCTCGGCTAGAATGTGAGCAAACTCCGAATTATAATACTTGCTAGCTAAGAGCTCATGTAGTTCCGATAGAATACGTTTTGCACCGACGTAGTTCGTACCGTTATCCGAATACAATCTACTTACAGGGCCACGGCGGGAAAGAAATCTTTTAAATGCACCCATAAAGCCTGCTGTGCTTAGATCACCAACGAGTTCTATATGCACCGCTCGAGTAGTTAGACATACCAAAATGCAGACGTAAGCCTTTGTGGATCTTATACCACGCCCGCGAGTGAGCGTGACCTTAAACGGACCAGCGAAATCAGACCCGGTGTGCGTGAAGGGCTTTACTGATTGTATTACTCTACAAGATCTAAGTTCCGCCATTTCTGGAAATGACGGCTTGGGGCGTGCCCGAAAGCAAGCTATACATCTGTGCACCCGATTGCGTATTAAACTACGTGCAGAAAGAATCCAATAATTCTGACGCAAAATCGACATCAACAAGTCGGGGCCAGCGTGCGAGTTCAATTTATGATGGTAATCGACTAATAAGTTCATGATATGGTCTTTACGCGGTAAAACAATAGGGTGCCGTTGGTCGAAACTCAATTGCGAGTTGGACAAGCGTCCACCTACCCTTACAATCCCATCCTGTAAAAATGGCTTAAGGCGTTGAAAGGCGCGACTACAAGCTCTATTCGATTGTAATCTTCTAATTTCTTCAGAGAAGTGCGCACGTTGAAGTTCACGTAATACTAGCGACTTGGCATAGTTGTAATCGGATGCTAAGACATACGAACGTCGCGGTAACAGCTTCGCGAATCGACAAACGTAAATTACGCTACGCAATAATTTCGACCAAGAGGACAAGCGGCTCGCCAAAGCAATGATTGGAGAAACCTCGCTCGAAACGTTCGCCACTAGAGCATGTCTCTTCTCTTCCGGCGGTTGTGACACTGACGAAGGTTCGAAGTCGGTTATTGGCCATTGCGAGGGATCCAAGTGAACCCAAGCAGGTCCGTGGAACCAAAGCGGGTGGTCCATTATTTGCATCGGGGTGAGTCCACGGGATAGACAATCGGCGGGGTTTTCCGTACCGGACACGTGATAAAAGTTCCGCGTTTCTAACTCGTCTTGTATCTTGGCCACTCGGTTCGCAACAAACGTATCCCAACGGTGGGGTGAAGAATGAACCCAGCATATGGCGACGGTGGAGTCGGAGACGGCAAATATCCTTTCTATGTGAACTCTATCCCTACATGCGCTGATAACTGCGGTAATAAGCTTGGTGAGTACTAATATTGCGCAAAGCTCTAAGCGCGCCAGAGAGACAACCTTACGGGGGAGACTCTCGACTTAGAACTAATGAGGCTAATCGAATTTCTACCATTATTCTGGACGTGGAAATATACAACGCCCCCGTAAGCCTTCTCGCTGGCGTCTGCAAACCCAACGACCGTTATGGCGCTATTCCTATCTACGTTTATATGACGCGGTATTTTAATTTCTCTTAATAAAGGAAGTTCCTCTCTAAAACGCTGCCACAACCGAACAATGCTGTCAGGCGGCGAGTCATCCCAGTCGCATTCCAATAACCAAAGTTGTTTAATCAAAAGCTTAGCGTATAATACCACCGGAGCTACGAAACCCATGACGTCCCATAATCTAGCAACGCATGACAGTATTGTGCGCTTTGTGCATTTCTCTACGGGCGGATTTACCTTAAGGCTAAACACGTCGGACTCTGGTGACCAACACAGACCGAGCACCTTGTGTGTATCAGAATCGTCGAATTCCTTTATCGCCGAAAGACGGTGTGATAGTGGGATTGTATCCAAAACCGGACGCGAATTACTAGTCCACTTCACAAGATCGAACTGACCCGATTTCATGAGCCTTATAACCTCAGCGGTGGTTAGGGTTGCCTCCTCCACGCTATCGACCGAGTACACAAAATCATCCATATATAATCCGCTCTCAATTGCCCTCTTAGCTTTAGGATAAGAGGGACCTTCATCGTGAGCGAGCTGTCTCACCGTGCGTAACGCATGAAATGGGCTCGACTTTAAACCAAAACAAACGCGGTTAAATTATATCCGTATATATGTGTGTCATAGACGGAAAGACGTGTGTTGTTTTGCTCCGTGAAATTATTTTCCCTACCATAGTAAACTCTTAATATCTGGTGCTTTGTTTATTATACTTTTGTAGCCTACACATCTACGAACAAAAAAGTGAAAACCTTATCGTGATAAACAAGAGGAATATAAAGTTATAATCGAAATCATTTTGAAAATTTTTGTTAACGAACATTTTAACACTCGCTGCTCGCTGCATCGCTTCACTCGGCGACCGGTGGGTGAGTCATCGGCTCATTCGGAACTCGTCACCGTGCCACGTTGAGTCGCTGACCGGCTACTCGACCATTATTGTGCTTCGTTTAAACGTACTGGAGATTTTCAAACATTTTTGCATCTAAAGGTAAATAAAATGAGTAATAATATTTGTAGCGGTTGTAATAACACCCTAAAAAGTACCGAAAAAATCACATGTACTCAACCCCGCTGTAAAAAGCAGTTTCATTATCTGTGTGTAAGTCTTACCAGTGCGAACTTTAAAAGGAAGTCGAACTGGAAATGTCCTGATTGTTCTATAGAAATGTTATCTGCGCAGCGGATCAGACAAAGAATGATGACACACCAATTAAGAGTTCTACGACGACAGCTGCGAGTCCTACTAACGAAATATGTAACGTCAATACAAACGCACGAGAGAGTGGCAACACTTATAATGATTCGGAAAATTTACACTTAACTATGAGAACCATCATGCAAGAAGAGCTACATGTTATAGTAAGGGAGGCAATTAGAGAGGAGTTCTCATCCTTGAGAAAAGAGATGCGCAGCTTTGAGGATTCTATAAGCTACATGAATGCCAAATTTGAGGATATGAAGACTAAAGTAGAGGCCTACATGCAAGATACCAAGCAACTCCGTACTGAAAGTGAATTGCTCCAACGCAAAATTAAAGACCTAGAATCAAGATTGTCAGTAATGGAACAAGATTCCCGGCAGAATAACATAGAAATCCACTGTCTTCCGGAGCATAAACAAGAAAACTTGATTAATGCAATGATGCAAATCGGCAAAGTGATAGGTTTTACTCTATCCGAAACTGATGTTTTATCTTGTAATCGTGTACAAAAGCAAAACAAGACGTCGAATTTGCCTAAAACAGTTGTATGTAGACTTGTTAATAAGCTGAAACGTGATAATCTACTTGCAGCTCTATATAAGTACAACAGATCCCATCCCAATGAAAAGTTAAACACAAAACTGCTAGGTTATGGTGACAAGGAGTCACCGGTCTACATCTCCGAGCATCTAACACAAGCTAACAAATCACTCCACGCAATAACAAGAATATGGGCCAAAGAACACAAATTTAAATATGTATGGGTGAGAAATGGAAAAATCTTTCTAAGGAAGGACGACGAACACCCAGCAAAGTTGGTATTGCACCAGGATTTTTTAAAGTCTTTAGTTTAATTAGTATATTACTGTTTCAAAAAATGATTAGTGCTTTTAGTATTAAAATTCAATTTCTCCATTTACTATCAAAATATTCGCGGCATGCGGACAAAATTAAATGACATTTTTTTGAAGTTAGTGTCAATGATTTTGATTTGATTGTATTAACGGAGACGTGGCTCAATGATGGTATATACGACAGCGAAATTTTTGACGACCGTTATCAGGTTTTTAGGAGAGACAGATCATCAAATACTACTGTAATGGCTGCTGATGGTGGAGGTGTACTTATTGCCGTTAAGAAGTCTATCCATGCATATAGAAATTACACTTTCGAAAGTCGCTGTGAGGATTTATGGATAACTTTAATTTTGGGCACCACCAAGCTACACCTATGCTGTGTTTATTTACCGTCCCCTCTTAAACGTACTCATCTTGAGCAGTTTTTAGATAAATGTAGCAGCGTTATGGATAACTTGGATGATGACGTGCTTTTGTTTGGTGACTTTAACCAGCGAGATATTGTCTGGTCTCCCACTGCGGATGCATTTCTAAGACCTACTAATTATGACAGCACTATCGCCCGTGACCTTGTTGACTTTTTCTCTGCTTATGATCTGAGACAGTTCAACCATGTATTGAACTATCAACAAAAAATACTCGATTTAGTATTAAGTAATTCTAGATGTGGTATTATAGTGCAACAGTCACAAAATATAATTTCTCGAATAGACTTATATCATCCCCCTTTGCAAGTGCTTTTATCTGTGCGGGGGCTTCGACTACTGCCTCCCAAATTTATACCTAGGTACAACTTCTTTCTAGCGGATTATGGGATAATAAGAAATCGTTTGAACGAAGTGGACTGGAACTCAGAATTGGAATCATGTTTAAAAATAGATGACGCTGTATCTAAATTTTACAATATTTTAAATCAAATTATTGCTGAGTATGTGCCCATCCGGAAACGTAATATTAAGAAATATCCACCATGGTTTTCCTACAACCTCATTCGTTTGTTGCGTGAAAAGGAAAAAGCTCGCCAAAAGTATAAAAAATTTAAAAATGGCTTAGATGAATTGGAATATAATATATTGAAAGAACGAATGTCGACCATGATAAAAAAATGCTACAGTAGTTATATAGAAAAAGTTGTCAGTAATGTTGTAAAAAATCCAAAATACTTTTGGGCTTATATTAAGAATAAACGTAAGGTAAGGAGTGACATACCATCAGTCATGAAATTCAGAGACAGAGTTGCTAGTAACGGTGACAGCATTACCAATCTTTTTGCAGACAATTTTGCATTAGCGTATGAATCGGCTAGTGATGTTGTTTTGGTTGATGAAAGTACATCTCACGCAACTGTAACATTAGGTCAGATAAACATAACTAGTGATAGAATAGAAAAGTGTTTAAAAACTCTTGATTCCAGTAAAGGAGCAGGAAGCGACGGTATTCATCCAATATTTATCAAAAACTGTGCTACTAACTTAACAAGACCCTTGCATATCATTTACAATCGATCTCTTGTAGAAGGTTGTTTCCCCAAACTGTGGAAAGAAGCTGTAATTATTCCAATCCATAAAGCGGGTGATAAAAGCAATGTAAATAACTACAGACCCATTAGTATTCTCCCAGTTCTTGCCAAAGTTTTTGAATCATTAGTATGCCCTAGTTTATCGTGGCACATAAAGCAAACAGTGGCAGAGCAACAACATGGTTTTTTAAAGAAACGTTCTACAGTAACCAACCTTATAACATTTGTGGATAGAATAATTACTAGTATGAGTTCGGGTAATGAAGTAGACGCAATCTATACTGACTTTAGTAAAGCGTTCGACAAGGTGAATCACGCATTACTGATACATAAACTTAACAACAATTTTGGTATTCATGGGCCACTTTTGAATTGGTTCTCATCTTACTTAAGTTGTCGTATGCAGCGAGTAGTAGTGAATGGTTTTACATCTAGGGATATTTACCCTGCCTCCGGAGTTCCACAAGGCTCCCATCTCGGGCCGATTCTGTTTGTTATGTTCATTGACGACATAAAACACTGTATTTTTAATTCTCAATTTGAACTTTACGCAGATGATTTAAAGTTATCCAAAACAGTTAATAAAAATGTCGATCAGATAAAACTTCAAGCGGACATAGACAGGGTTACGGAATAGTGTCGACTAAACTGTATGACTTTGAACATTAATAAATGTTGTCACATAAAATTTTCCCGTAAATTTAACAAATTTCCTAGCTCTTACAACATAAACGGAACTGTGTTGAACAGAGTCGATCAGGTTAGAGATTTGGGTATTGCTCTTGATTCTGAAATGAGATTCACTAACCATATTAATAACACGGTTAGCAAATGTTTCAGAATGTTAGCGTTTGTCTTTAGAAATTCAAAAGAATTCAAATCTGTTCAGGCAATGACAGTTTTGTATACCGCCTTCGTGCGTAGCCATGTGGATTATTGTAGTTCTGTTTGGTATCCATTTTATCTGAATAATGTTCAACGTATTGAAAATATTCAAAAAAAGTTTGTGAAAAGAATCTCATTTATCAATGGTAGTTACCGCAGCCTCAGTAGTTATTCTGATAGGTTAAACAAATTAAATTTGCTATCACTAAAGCAACGTAAGGAACAGCTGTCCATAATTTTTTTGTATAAGTTATTGAACCATGAAGTGGATTGTCCATCTCTCCTATCACAAATTAATATATTAGTTCCTAGAGTTACGGCTCGTCTGCATAATTATAAACCATTTTCAGTGTCCTTGAGTAAAACGAGATATGGTAGTTCCTCTCCTATTTGTACAATGTTAAAAAATTTTAACCTTTTATTTCAAAATGGTAATTTAGATATCTTCTGTGAAAAGATAGATACTTTTAAAAAATCGATTTTGGATTGTTGTAAGATTCATTTTTAGTTTTTTTGTTTTTTTTTAGTTCTGCCATTATTGTAAAATAAAATCCTTTTATATTTTTACTAATTTAAAATGTTTAATTTGTAATCTGTAAAACAACGTCTTTATTATAATAAGAAAGTTGTGCATACCTTTAATTTAAATGCATATGTAAAATGTATTTCTCCAAAAAGTGTGATATAATAAGTTCCATTTATGTATTTAGTTGGTAAGCCTTATTGAATAAAATAAAAAAAAAAAATAAAAATAAAAATAAATTCAAACACCATTAGAGGTTCCTTTGGGTTGAAACGATATAAAATGCGATGGAATCTACGGTCGCATTCACGGACCTCTATGCAAAGAAACATTTGGCGAATATCGGCGGATAGTGCTATACTAAACAAACGAAAATTGACTATTATATTAAATAAACTGCCCTGTAAATTTTGCCCACTATAGAGGATATCGTTAAGCGACAGGTGAGTGCTAGTTTTAGCACTAGCGTCGAGCACTACACGTAACTTAGATGTAAGTTTGTCCTCTCTAATAACTCCGTGGTGTGGTATGAAATACGACGGTGTGTCTTCGTAGTCATCTAATTTCGAAGCCACAAGTGATATGTAACCTTCTCTTATATATTCGTTAATGACGCCGTCGTAAGCTTTTAACTGGGGTGAAGCGAGCATCCTACGCTCCAAGCTGTAGAAACCTTTTTTCCGCCATTTGACGCAAATCTCCGAGAGATAAAACATCTCCTTTAAAGGGTAGCGCTACACTATATCTACCGTCGCGATCACGAACGGTCGTGCGGACGTAAATTTCCTCGCATAACCTGTCATCTGAGCTAGCTATGGGTGGGACGTTCACCTCCTCCATCTCCCAAAATTTGCGGACTAACGACTCGAGCGGTTCGACAGCCATACCACAATAAGAGGTTGCCGAAATACTATCTATGATGGGGGCGGAGCCAAGGATCACATAGCCCAATACGGTTTCCAGTGCGTAAAGCGCGGTATGCGAGGAGTTGCCCCTGACCTTATTGTTTAACAAAAGATGAGGGAAAAGCAATGCTCCAATGAGCATGTCTATGTTTCCAGGAACGGCGTAAGTGTCGTCCGCCAGAGTCAAATTCTTAAATTCAATCATTGCCGAGGTGTCAACCGAAACGGTTGGCAACCGTTCAGTGACCCTATCTACTACTAGTGCATTTATATCAAAGTTAACATTACGATCTATCCGAGAATAAAATTTTAAATTTATATATCCCTGTGTCGCTTTACTAATACCTCCGATGCCTTTAATTACCGGACATGAAAGTGACCTATTTATTACTAAGCCTAAGCGCTGACAACATTGTCGCGTTATAAAGCTATTTTGGGCTCCGCTGTCCAGCAGTGCACGGACGCTTTGTTCGTTTCCACGCGAATCCCTAAACAAAATACGTGCCGTACCCAGTAACACGGTTGAAGGAGGTTGTGCTCCCATATTTGCCAATGAGCACAGAGCGACATCACCAGGTCGACCGCTAGAATCGTTGACCTTAGTAGGGGCGAATTCCTTGTCCGCTTTACTTGACGCCGCTATGTTGCTATTTTCAAAATGTAATAGCGTGTGATGTTTCCTGGCGCACTTGCTACATACGGAACTCGAATTGCATTTTGCAACTAAATGCTTATCGCTTAAGCAGTTCAAACATAGGTTGTTTGTCTTTACTAATTTATAAAGCTCGCTTGGTGAATATTTACGAAAAGTCGCACAATTATATAAATTACCGTGTTTATCTTTACATACTATACAAGTATGCTGGAGTGATGTTGGCGTAGCGGTTACGTAAGTTAACGACCCTGCTATTTTACATGGTTGAGTCTGTCTACGGTCGACGCACCTTTTAATCTCCTGTTTAACGTTCGGAGAGCGCTGCATCACCTTTATTTGATCTCGCACGAACGATGCTAATGAATGAAAGGAAGGCATCTCCGAGCTACGATGCTCCATTTCAAACGCACGCACGGTGTCGGGGTCTAATTTCTTTAATGCAACATGGAGAAACACCACGTCCATAAGATCATTAAATTTCAAATTCTTAAGTGCAGCCACCGATGCCACAAATTTATCTAGAAACTGCTCTAAGCCGTTGATGTTCGCGGATGATATAGGTTTAAGATCGAATATCTGGTTCAAATATTCGGAAGCTAACATTCTCCTATCTTCATATTTAGTTTTAAGCGTTTCGAATATTAATAAGTAATTGTTTGCTGTAGGTTTAAAACCAGAGCAGATCGACTGTGCTCTGCCACTAAGTTTACTAATTAAGTAATATAATTTTTCAGCGTCCGATAACGATGGGTTATTATATATTGTTTTGAAAACTACTGAAGAAGAAGGGCCACGTCTTAATATCACCATTGAATACCGGAATATCCATTGGCGGCAACCTAATCGAGTCACTTGGACGTACCTGTGTTTCCGGCTTTGCTTCGTTTTGAGATTGTAGGGATCTCGCAGTTCTTTTCACGCGACACAACATATCTTCGAATGCCAGCAGCGGTTGGTAGTTCACTATGTATTTTGGGTCGATTTGTAATTCCAAATGATTAATTTGGTCTAATATTCTCTCGTAATCTATCCGCAAAGAATCTATCGTTTCGATTTCATTCAAAAAGGTTTCCCGCACTGCTTCTCTATTAATGTTCTTTATATAATCACTTATATTCTGCATACGCGAAAAGAGTATGTCCCTCTTGGCATAAAGCGTTTTAATTTTGATTTCACTTCCACTAACTGCCATTTTAAATTATTATAATAAAGTTATATTAATAACAATTACTCTCACAACGCACAAACAATGAAGGATAGACCCTCGGTATGCCGTATTACGTAATTAAATCGAACACCTGCGCAGCGAGTCGAGGTGACGCGTCATTTGCACTCAATAATTTTATCAAGATTGTGGGGTAAGCGTATCAAACGGTTCCTATTACACTGTTTCAATTATTTAATAGGCTTTAAATTTAATCAAATACGAGCGCTATAAAACGAATAATTCTGTTTGCGAGTACCTAATCAAATTTTAAATTTAAACGAACACTATTTAAGTCTATTCCATAAATTAGAGTGCATTATCTAATTAATTAATCCAACAATTCGACCAAATCCTGCCGAAGTGACCATAAAATGGTGGAGCCACGTGTCCAAGGCTGCCGAAGTCTAATTCCCCGGTCGAACCTTAAACCTTTTACGCGAGATATTAACTAAAGTGGACTGTATATGCGATTGCTTCTACGCTTACGTAAAGGCGACTACTATAGCATGCGGTATAATGCACTCGCTCTTCCCTAAAATTAAAACTATTATTTGCCAAGTCGATGAAAAGGAATCCTGCCTGATTAGGAAAACACAAATTGGAGCGGGTTAAAACAATTATATCAGGCAGGAACTAATTAAAGGAATATTGACTCACCGGGGTTTCTTCTATCCTGTTGAGCACTATAGCTGCAACTTCTGGAAGTTCTTCTGGAACACTCCGGAGAGAGGCGGTGCGCGACTATATCTCACACGAGGTGAGGCGGGTCTCCTGGAGCTCGACTGCTTCCAGGCTAAAACGGTTTCTACTAGCGGTGTCGTTTCAACGACGACTGCAACGGAAAGTGAGCTGTTGTTCCAATGACTGGCGCGGCGGGAAGAGGTCGCGCAACGGTCGCGCGTGTCTTATATATTCTCGGCTCCGATGATTACGTGACATTCTAGAATCATCTTCTTGCCCCTCCCACCCCACCACCCCGATGTGTCGATAGGAGGGTATGAATGATATCGGTTTTTCGAAAAGGAACAAGCGACTTGGCACCTACCGTCCGATATAAAATAAACACGAATGGGTTTTCCGCGCAACCATATATAATTATAAATGAAAATGAAAAAATAAATATACATAAATATCAATTAAGTAAAATATATAAAAAATACAAAATACAAAAATACATAAATAAATAAAAGCCCAACCAGATGAAAGCCCTCGGCAGGGGAGACCAAACGGCCGAGAGTTAGAGGGAAACGGGCGGACAATGCAGGTGGTATCGAGGAGCACCACCTTCTGCATTTGAGCCCGGAGCAGTCTGTCACGGAGTTCCAGTCTCCTCAGATGACCCGAAAGGCTAACTGGGATTAGCCCATTCGCAGGGATAACTACAGAAATAATTTCGGTCGGCAGACCACTCCACATGTCGGTCACCTCGCGAGCCAGGTCCAGGTATTTTGTTTTCTCATCTGATTCGGGTTTCACTAGGTTCTCGTCATATGGAATGGTAATGCCAACCAAAAATATCCTAGATTGTGCCCGGTCCATCAGCACAATATCAGGTTTATTTGCAAGAATAGTCCTATCTCTGTAGATGGCCCGGTCCCAGTAGAGCCTGCCGCGGTCATTTTCAAGCACGGCTTCCGGTAAGTATTTATAATAAGGCAGTTTCCGGTCCAGAATCCTGGCTACTAGGTTGTGCCTGTGCAAGTACTAAATGTTAGAAAGCGCCGAACAATCGGAGATGACGTGCCTAAGTGATTCACCGGGATGGTGACAAGCTCGACAGATGTCGCCGTTGCCATCCTTTAGGATGTATCTCCGATAATTGTTGGTCTTAAAACCTGATCCTCTATTGCACAGACAAAACCCTCGGTTTCCCCGAAGAGGTGACCGAATCGTAGCCAGTGGAGGGAGGCGACTGAATCTACGAAGGGCTCATGTAGAGCCCTGTAGTACCCCCAATGAGGCTCCTTCTCCTTCCATACGTTCTCCCAGTCGGAAATGCCCTGTACTGCCAGGTCCTGCCATTGCTCGCTGGCTAAACATAGAGGGGTAAGCCTTTTATCACTAGAAATGACGTTCCTATAAGATGGATCATCCGATCTCGCCAGGAAGTAATGGCGGAGACTGCACACTTCGCGATTATGCATGGTGAGCGCGCTCAGAAAGCCACGCCCACCATGCTTTCGAAGCAAGTAGAGCCTCATTACCGACAATCTTGGATAATGCATCCTATGGGACGTCATGGTAGTGCGGAATTTTCTATCCAGGGCGTTAAGTTCAGTCTGAGTCCACTTAAGAATGCCAAAGGTATACATGAGGACAGGCATGACCCAACCGTTATATGCGTGCGTCTTAATCAAACCGGACAAAATGCTGTTAAGCACCTTGGTCAAGATTGCATAAAACACGTCGCAAACTGACCGTTTCATACCAGCCTCATGAATACCAATGTTCTGTGACATACCCAGGTATCAGTATGTTTCATCCTCGGAAAGGATCCTTAAGTTAATGGGCATAGATAAGTCTATGCCTTCAGAGTTAGCAACCCTTACGCTTTCAAAATGGAGGACCGCGCACTGATCCGTCCCCAGCTCCATTCCAATAGAATTGCTAAATTCACAAGTGATGTTTAGCAATTCCACAAGTTGGGAGTGACTGGAGGCGAATAACTTGAGGTCCATCCACATCAAAAAATGTGGGTCACAAAAGTGACACACCTACTTTTCGAAGCTGAAATCCCCTCCCGGAGCTCTCCAGTAAAGTACTGAGAGGTAGTAAGTTCAAAGAGAGGCAGAACCAGATTGGACTCAGCCAGTCGCCCTGGAATATTCCCATTCTTATCCTTATGCGGCTTCCCGCTGACGTCATCAGCTCGCCTAGATGACATAGGATCGTAATTCTCTGTCCCATACATTGCCCGAGGAAGTACCGAACTATACAGTCAATCTTGTACAGCTCGAGGACCCTTTACCATAATCCATATACAAGAAACAAAGTGGCAGATTGTAACTCTTTAGCCTTGTGTACAATGTAGCGAAGTGCATGCATGTGGTCTATAGTAGTAAAGCCTTTTCGAAAATTGACTTTTGCTTCCAACTTGGTAAAGATAATCATGATACAAGTTTCAAGCTTCAGAAGGGGATTGCCCACTCTTCATAGACACTTCGGCCATGGGTGCCCACATACAAGAGCATATAGATATGATAATATGCAATTAAAACAATGAAATGATTAAGGAATTGCTTTAAAAAAATTCGGGGTTTTGAAAATATATAAGTTTTTGTTTTCACAAATGCAGTGTTTTTAACAACTACTTTTATCGATTTTATCGCGTTTTGTTTCTTTGATTTTTAATTCCAGACGTTTCGGGTGCTTTCCAGCACCCACGGTTACGGCGGACTGAGGAGACAGACGTCCCAATGTCAGTGTTACCCGGAGTACCCGGATTTTTAATCTTTATTTATGGTCCGATCTACAGCATGAACTTACTGTGTCTTGAAGTCTTACAGTGGTATGCTCGGGTTTAATATTAATTTCATTAATTACAGGGTACTAAGCAGGTGGTAGTACCAAGCCTCCTTCTCTATTGAATTTTTTTTTTATTTCAATAGTCTCAGATATCGGTCCTTGATAGGAATTGAAGTACCTTTTAGAGAATTTGTGGTCTATCAAACCTTTTTTATATGTCTATCTGGTTGGGGCCGTCTAGGATATGATCACAAACTGCAAACTTCCCTGAACCTTGATGCTTCATGTCAGCTCGCTTCAAGATGTAGCCAATCTTGTCTGTGATACCCCTGACAAATGCTAGTACTGCACATGCTTGACTGTGTCCGGCTTCACTCGGTCACTGTGACGTAAGTGCGGGACCGAAGCTTGTTGACGTGCAGAACCCGCTTGACGTGCTGAAGCTCGACAGCCAGATGTTTGCTGCCACAGATCCCTTGTGCTCTCTGTAACAAAGATTTGCTCACGGTAACTAACTGTGAAGGATAATGGCGAGATTCATTGTTTTCTATACACAGTGTGACCTATGGTGTTGTTAGAATTTTGGATGACTATCGCATCTAGGAAAGCTAAGGAATTATTTGCCTCTAATTTACACATCAGTACATCATTCAGGAACTGAGCAGGAAGCAAAATATTAGTCTGATGCCGTGCCGAACCCAAATACCATATTACTGTCTTAACATGGGCACAGCATCCAACAGTTCGACAGCCGACAGTACTTTTTAATTGCACTTCTACTAAAACCATTTCCACTAATTAAAATATATATAAAATACACTTTACGATTAATGGTGAAGACTTGCATTCTTGCCCTAAGTATAGATCAGCTAGGGCTTAAGTTTATTCCTTCCATAATGCTGCTCCTCTGGTTATCACAGAGTTCTATCCGGTAGCAACCATTAAATCTTATATGCTCACCATAATAGTTGCGAGCTTGCTTTAATTGGTATATGACACAAGCAATTAATATTAAGTCGCTGTAAGTTAAAACAGGAAATTCCCTAACATTTTAAAGTCTGCCTGCCCTAGCTCTATTTAGATTGCTTTCCCTAGCATACTCAGACAAATCATTATTTGTCTCCATATTTTGGTGAACTATTTCAAGTATTTGAGCCGCATCATCCCTGTCCCTTATTTTTGTGTGGAATTTATTAATTATAGCAGCAGCCACAGCAGTCTATCATCAAATGTGTAGAAGCCCTGTTATAGTAATTTTGATGAAATATTTTAAATTCAGTTTTAAAAATGCCATTCACCACTGCTACTACTCATATCGACACATAGTCACGGCTCTGGATATATTAGCATATCATTAACTGAGATTCACCATCTGCTGGAGACATTGCTGCGGCCCTTAGACATCCACATCTATCCTCTATTACAAATCAAAATGCAGATGCGTTGTCACCCATGAGGACTAAGATCATTTTCTCGTTTCCAGTAAAAAGGGTCTCCGGTTCTCTACACCCAACATACAAAACACAGCAGCATTAAGCTACCATTTCACGCTGGTATTCTGTGAGAGCGTGGTTCTTCCCCAGTCGAGCCGACCCATTCATGCTACAACTATACTTCTAATATAACTGCAGCATGGACCTACCACGTATAACACACGTACATAGTAATTGTAATCACAAAAGAGACATACTCGCAATGCTGATGGAACATTGAGTCCATTGGAATTGTTACAACCAGGTAAAAAACATTGATTTGATGTTAGTGGTGCTTTTAAATAATTAGTTAGCAGTACGCTGTGTGATGTATGATTTATGCTTTGTTGTTCTGGGTGCAATACATTACTCATTTCAGATTGCAACGAGGATGGACTAGATGATTCAGATGGTTCCCGTTCTGCAGTTGAATGTGATGCTGTTCTATCAGTTCATTGCCAGCAATTATGTTACACACGTCATGACAACGGCAACTGAAATATTGTAAAATACAAAAAATTAAGTCAAAGTGAAAAAAAATAGATTTGTTTATTTTAAACTCAAATATAAATAAAATATTTATCAAGTAAAATTTTACTGCACAAGGATGGACTTAATGCCCTATATTATTTAATAATTAAGACCTGACAGACTACCAGCAGTCCAAAACAATGAAAAACCAATTGTCTCCTTTCTTGGTAGTTGATAAAAATGGTCAATCTCATAAATAAGCTAGTATGTTTGTCAGATATAGCTTGTGCAGATGTGATAAAAATAAAACAAGTTCTTGAGTTGATATACAATCGGTGTAAAAACATGTATAATTATCAGATATGAGCATCTCACTTAATAAATTGAAAAATGTTAAACAGTTACCTCACGTGGCGCAAATTGTTTCTCACGTGGAGAATCGAACCCAAACAATGTGTGTGATCTTATTCTCATAAGTGACTTGTCAATGCCACAGCTGATGTATACATGTTCAAGACGAACTATTGGTGCATTTTGCGAGTGGCACACTACACGATCGCTGTACTTGAAACTTGTACCTAATAAAGGAGCTATAATTATTATATTGATATTATTCAAGTAAACTCAGTTATAAAGCATTTCTTAGAGGAAGACATGCCACATCGTGATATGTACCAACTATTTACCTGCTGTGTTCGAACCAATTGTTGAGAGATCAACAATTGCATTTTCCAACAAAACAAAATAACACGATAACACGCAATTGAATTCTTGTGACATAACATTGACAGGGGCCTACCTGTCAGATTCGATGTTGCCACTTCACTGTCATAAAATCTATGAAACGATATCGATTTTTATTCGATTAATAATATTATAAAAAGAATAATCTTTGACGAGTTTTTAATTCTGCACGCTTTTTAAAATATAATTTCTTTTATTTATTGAAATTCTATTTCAAATGTATTTTTAAGAACAGTTAACTTGTACTGTATTGTTTTGTTATGCTTTAGAGAATTCATGGTAAATCAGCTAGAAATTAATTTCTTGAATCTTGAATATATCACAACATAATTCCATTTTAAATGTAATGTTAAGAACAGATAAGAATAATAGTTAAATTGTGCAGTAGCGTTTTGTTATACTCTAAAGAATTCTTGGTAAATCAGCTGGTAATTCACTTATCATAACTATAAATGTGAAGGTTGTCAACGATTTCAACCAAGCCTATAACAACGGCTGTTTTTGTTTTTAACGGTTGCAGTAGTCAACGTCAAAGTTTTGATGACTTGAAATGGATAAAAACCCATTATGTGCAATAAGTTTTTTCTCTTTGGTAATGAATTAGCACAGAAACCCGTATAATGTATAATAGTCCTTTTTTTAGAAACAAGTAGCACATTTTAAAGAACCGCAAAAACAACTTTGTTATTAACACAAACACTATGAAAAACAAAATAATTTGTTGCTGGCGATAATGATAGTGGTATTTTGACGCGATTTAAAATATATGCTTGTTACTACAGAACTCTTCATGGGTCTGCGAGTCCGACTCGCACTGAACCACTTTTTTTCAACTTTTAGTTTTATTTTAATAAATAGTTTATTTGTTTAAGCGGAGCTCTTTTACTTTAGATTTATTACCTCTTTATCTATAATAATCAATCTGAGTAAGTAAAGTGTGCAAATACGATTATTAAATTGTAAAAATAATAATTGGATTTGAACATCTTAGGTAGATATTTAGTTTTATTTATTTAGAAAATATTAATCTTACAATTAATCATTGTAATAATTTAATTTTATCACACAACCAACGCTCTCATTAGCAATGTAATGGTGAAAATATTTTCGAAATCGGTCTAGTAGTTTTAATTTTTTAATTAAAGTAGCGCCCTCTATAATAAAATTCATCCTATATTAGATATCTAAAATTATATATAACAATCTAGTGGTGAAAGAATTCTTAAAGTTGGTCAAGTATTTTACGAGTTTAGCGAAAAAATATTATTTGATAGGAGCGCCCTCTATAATAAAATGCATATTACGTTTTTAAGCACCTTAACAAAAAACGATTCAACATAGCCTAACCCGCACACACAGTAAAAACATAACCATCATTTTTCGTCTGTAGTCGGATAAACAACTGGTTGATTAAGGTTGCGTATCAGCTGCTTTGGATAAATATCCATTGTCAACGGTCCTTTTAAACATGTATCGTAACATCATAATAATTATCGAAAAAATATATTAACATTGTAATAATGACACCATAAGTAATCGATCAAAAAGGAGAATCGATTTTTTAATGAGATTTGTGATTGGAAACACTTTTTATTTTATTCACAAACTAATGAATTAATGATTTACCTAATTTTATTCTTATCTTTTCGTTACTTTCAATTTGTGCAAAAATATTCCCATCTTTTTAGGATAAATGAATACCGCGATTAATAACCATAAATAAAGATATATTTTTTTTAACAAATGCACATTGTTGAACGTTCCATGGCCGAAAATGGGCATCCCCCTTTAATGATGGTTTGATTAAATTTTGTGTTTAGTATTTTACCATCTTTTCAGTTGACCTAATAAAGTTTATTAAAAACAATATAAAAATAATATAGATAAAAATTACGGTGGTTGAACACACAAAATTATAAAAACTACTCGTACTCGTAAGTTAGCCTTACCAAAAGTAGCATTCTCTAAAGTTCACGCTTAATATTTTTTGAAATTTGTGAAGTACGAGTATGATGTATAAAATAATAGCATTTGCGCCGAATTTTATTTCTTTTTCCACTTGACCAGCCTAAATTCAATAAGCTAAAAAAATATCTATCTAATATAAACATAATAAAATCTTTTTTGGCTTATTGAATTTAGGCTGGTCGCAGTAGGAGGGTGGTGTAAAAATTCATTCAGTCTCGTATTTTGGAGGTCGTAAGAATCGACTACAGAAAATTCCAAAACTTCGTACTTACTGGACTTAAGCAAAAAAAGCATTTCTATAATTGAAGCAGAATCAAATCCGTTGTAATGCGTATTCTAAAGCGATTATCAACGCACCAAACTACATACATAATTCGGCCAATATATAGCGAATCCTTTTATTTGTGTAAAGGTTCTTCCTTTTACTAGTAATATGCGACAAAGATAACATAATTGTTTCTGTAAATACCAACAGCGCTATGATTTAAAAGAATAGCGCTGGCCCAGCTTTGTGAAAACCTTAATATTCGAACGTACATATTTTTCGCAAGAATACTTTACACATACCACTGAAGCGTCAAAGCACAATAATATTTAAGTAGGTATATGATTATAATAAGAAAAAAACAACATTATATAAGGTTTTTATTGTTTAGAGCAATATGTTGAAAGATGACACGGTTTGTATGAAGCTAAACGAACACAAGTATGCGAGATTTACCTAAATAATATTTCAGTTGTATAATGCAAGCTGGCAAATAGTTTAAAATAGCTTTGAGAAATTCTCATTTATTGACAAAATGAATGTTGTAACATGGGAATTTAGTCTAGGAAGACAAGGAAGAAGAAGAAAAAGAAAAGCAATACTTATAGTAGAATACGCTAAGTAAGAAAAATTTGGGTGAATGAATTCACTTATGTAATTTAATTTCATTTGTAAAACGAACATTCTTTTATATATTAATATATTCTATTTATATTGTTACTAGGAATTTTGAATAAATAAGAACTTAGGATTAATAGGCAGCCACTTTTCCAAAAGTACTTTTTTATTTACCTTTTTTTGCAGTATCTGGCAGAATACCAGCGTAATACAGCAGCTTAATACTGCTGTGTTTCGTATGGTGAGTGTAAAGAACCGGAGCCCCTTGTACTGGAAACAAGCATTCCATCTCAGTTCTCATAGATGTAGATATCTATGGGCCCCAGCAAATACTACCATCAGGTGGACTGTGTGCTCGTTTGTCACCCTATCCTATAAAAAAAAATTTTTTTTAAAAATTGGTTAAACATATCTATAAGGTGCATTAAACTTGTTGCCCTTTAAGCGTTTATTATATTATATGTTTAATATTTGCAAAAAATTTTGCATTCAAAGAAATAGTTTATATCTACAGCTAATTAACCTTAGATTCTGCACTCAAAAGAATAGAGAAGTAAGCTTTTTCAAAAAGCGGTAACTATGTTCTGCCTCCCCGTTGTGTAGAGAAAGTGCCATGAAACAATTTTTTAAACCGGGACAGTATTTGCAAAATCGAGATATTAAGATCGGTAGGAAAAATATTTTACCTATTTAAAATTGTAAATGACTTGATAATATATTCACTCTTTAAGGAAAAACTGTCAAGATAACATCTCGCTTCGCAACATGTACTAAAATTAAGTGCTTTATGTAAAAAAAACTAACAATAATACTCATATGTGCAATTAATACCTCTTTTTCCTTAAACTTATGTTAAAACTACATTTGATTGTATTTTTCTTAAAATATATAAAATAATGGTGCAGCAACTTATTAATTGACGTTAAAATAAAGTTTTTATTAAAACCAACCTGATAGATACAGGAAGTTGATGAATGCAGGTGGCTCGTGAGATTGTTTTTGGCATTTCATAGGGTAGCGTATATTCAGCGGTGAGATTGATGACTGATTATCCAATTCCAACGTAATGCCCGGTTATTTTTGGGACATCTTTTATAGAATTTTAAATTAAACCATGTAACGTTATTTATGAATTTTATTATTTTGTCGAAAAATATTTTAAATAATTTATTCCGTAACGTTGTTTGGTCCTTGGACCACAAAATTAGATTTCCTTGCCAATACATACTAATGCTTAATTTGTACCCAGTTTTCGTTTAAACCCAGCGTACGTTTCTTGCTAACAAGATACCATAGTAATAGGAACACTAAGCCTTAGCCTTATTCTTAGTATTTTACGTAACGTCATTTTTGTTTGTATTATATAAATAATATGTTGTAATAATTTTGACTTACCTAGGTTTTTAAGTAACATAGTGTAAAAAATGTTCTAAAAAATTACACAGTTCACGTTCCATTAAAAAAAGTTATAATAAAAATAATGTTGCTATTCCTATATGTTTTAGGACTTATTCTTACTCATTTCTGTCGCCAAAGAACAGAACATTAACTATTAACTTTTGTTTCATTCTACTGAGTAACGAAAGAAATAAAATTAAGCTGAAGGATATTCTACTCCAGATAACGTTTTTTTTTAATTACTTCGTAGATGGTTTAAGACTAAACTAATGTTTCCCCAACGGTTAGAATTTTAGCTTGTTGGTTGTTTTATGCAATAAAAATATAAAACAGCCAAAACCAGACTTTTTTTAAGAAAAAATAGCACTCAAGTTAAACGATGCTTCCAGAATTACAAAATATTCAATTTGAATTGAACGCCTCATTCACATTATGTCGAATACACTAAAATACTTTATGAATCAGTCATACTAATATATGTATGACTAGAAATTCATGTTTTTTCAGCTTTACTTGCCATATTTTAACAATTTTGTTCTATAACAACGATTTTTAATTGATAAAGTTTATGTTGAAATAATAAATTTGTTTGTTTGTTTATTATTACATAAACATTATAATATTTTAATTAATTATCATCCTAAAGTGGAGAAGACAAACAATTGTCATAGTAGTGATTGCTACAACTGCTTAGTAATACTGCTGTTCCTTATTGAAATTTACGGTTGGTTTGGAAAATACCTCTGAAAAAAAATCCCGCTAGGTATCTTGCTGGTTCTTCCCAGGAGGAAGAACCAGCAAGATACCTAGCGGGATTAATTTTTGTAAACATATTTTATCTTACACTATTTTTTTAATTAACAAAAATATTAGGACTAGCATTGTGGTGATCACTTCATTCCCGGGAGTCTATTTTCATTCATGTATTCTTTGATATTATAATAACTTTTTTGTACAAATTTTCTTTAATAAAACATTTAAATTTGTTTACTGACAAACATTGTACATTTTCTGCCCCGTGTATTGATTACTAATTTTGTGGAGTCTAATAACTGGTATTACAAGCTTATATTTGTTCCTAGTGTTTAAAGTGTGAACTTTTTATTCTTATCAAAGCTATTTATGTTTTACGTACATATATTACATTTTATAATTTTCATTTTATAAGTTAATATGTTTATTTCTTTTCATTTTTCTCTGATGACGACGAAGGAGTGCCCGTTTACAATTTAAGTTATAAATCACCCGTACGGCTCTCCTTTGCCATCATTTTATGTGACAAGTGATCACGCTATAATGACGATGATCATTACTGTCGTTTAATTTCATCATCAATACTACAGCCCACGATAAGTTCAGTACTACACTATGGCTCCTCATTTTAAACAATAAAAGTAATAATAATCTTCATTGCTTGAATTACATTTTTTTATTTTAAATTTCCGTACCTTAAAAGGAAAAGATCAGAATCCCGATCCCCAAAAGATCAATTTGCTGTTCGCCCGTCTTTCCGACTAGCAAAATCCTCTTTCACAGGAACGGGTAGATGTATCAAAAAGAAAAATTACTATCATCACAAAGGTTTACGGTTCCTTGGGATTGTAAGCATACAAGCTTCTAAGTCATTGCAAAAAGATACGGCCATTTATGTCTCGCATTTTTATATACGCAAACCACACTCATCTTAACCTACAGGGTTCTTAGTGTTGACCTAGAATCGTAAAATTTGCTGAGAAACAAGGTCTCGTACTTGTTCTGTACAATTAAAGGTAAAAATCCAAAAATATTTATTTTATATTAATATCACATAAAATATTATTTTCGATTACAAACTTACAAAAACAGATGGAGCATCGATCGTAGTACAGAATGGTTGAAAAAAAATTTTTTTTAACTTCTAATTAAAATTTTTCCTTCAGTGCGGTATATCTTTTTGTTAGAACTATGTTGTTTGATGTTGTTCGAAGGTTCAGTAAATTGAATAATAGGTTAGCTATATAGCTCTAAGAACCAACAATTTAGCTGACAAGTTACACACATCATACGAAGCACAGCAACATTAAACTGTTATATAAGCAGGTATTCTACGAGGGCGTGATCCTACTCTAGTCAGCTACAACGATCATATAGCTGCAGCGTGACTCTACCACGTCTGCTGACTCCACCCGATAGTCACAAAGAAAAACAACCACGATATTACTATAGTCTGCTACTAACCTATTCCATTCCGTTTGTATTATGTATCTATTCTATTCCTATTTAATGAAGTATATTTGGCTGTCTATAGTAATGAAATTACCTTTATCGAGAGAAATTTTTGGTTGCCTTTTGTTTCTGGCATCGTTGACTGAGGTATACCTTTTGTTTCAATAATTTACTGTCCATAAAGTTAGTTCGAAACATTAAACTAGGGTGAACGTTCATTTACAAGCACAGTGACGTAGTTTTAATCAAGTACGTGTATTCTAACTTATGCGGCAAATAAACCATAAGCAGGTAAATAAAACTATAATTAAGGTCAGTTTCGCTGTATTATGGTTAAATAAATAGGACTTCTTGCTCGTTATTCTACCCTAAACCAACAGTAAGATATTTTTTAAAGTATTGTTTGTTAAGTATTTTTTAAAAGGCACTACCTACATATTATTATGTGTGTAATAGGTTAATTAATTCGACTTTAAAAAGAGATGATCAAACTGAGAAATCAAATTTAACGGCTCCATGGCGAAATGGTTTGCCAGTTTTTGCAACTGCCGACTTGCGACGCTGAGAGCCGCGGGTTCAAATCCAGCAAGGAACAAAAAAATTTATGGCCTACAAATAATTTTTGCGGGTCTGGATGTTCGTCCTTGTGCATTTTACATACATAAATAGATACACTCATATATTGATAAACTGCCTCTTAAATACAGGAGAATTACCTAGTGTGGGAATAACGTTATTTTTCAAAACAGAGAAAAAGAGAAACGCGATTTTTTTATCCTATTCCCAATGTTAAGTTGAACCTATTTAAACAACTTTTTTTTGAGTCGTTCCATGAAAATCTCAATAACAAATATTTTTTTTTGATTATCTTATTATTTTCTCAGTAATGTTATAAAAATTGTTAATTATATGGTTCTTAGATAAAGACGTAAGAAAAGAGACAATTATGTGACTTGCCAAAGAGATTTCATAGCTTTCGAGGTATGGCTATAACCATCTAGTTTACACTAGAAGTAAACCCATGCCAGCAAAGGAGAGCGTCATGGATGCCGAGACGTTTTTCACTGTAATTGTCAATCTACCTAGGAAGGCTTCTAAGGCATATCCTCCTTACAACGTCAGAGGCAGTCCTCGCAATGAGATATTATAATACTATATGACCATACTCTTTATTAATGGATGTGGCTGGGGAAGATCTGCGGTTCATATCTCAGCCGAAGTAAAAACATGTACAAAACACTTATTATAGGTAATTATCCTCGTGTCTATGGCACTACATCTTGGTCTGTCTCCAATCTCATCGCATACTACTGTGCAGTGTACAGTGTGTGTGACTTATCACATTACAAAATATTCTCTTTTTTTTTTTGAAACTTTAACCCCACACTAGAATGTTCGTATCGAATGTTTGAAGCGACAGTAGCCTAATGGCAGGGTGCGGACCGCGAACTCAAAAAGGCCGTGGGTTCGAATCCGCCATTCGACTACTGACGTGAACCACTCGTAACACAAGCAATTTAAGCTTACCATGAGTGGTTAAGGGGAATATTAGTAATGTTTATAGCATTGTTAATATTCTTTTATAAAAAAAAGTACGCAGCTTACAAACATAAATTAGACAAGGACAAACATCTAGACTTGGAACAATTACTTGTTTCCCATACAAGTTTACTTGTTCCATGCGGGATTCAAACCCACGGCCTTCAAGCAAATCAATGGCAAGCCCATGCGCCATGTAGCCTTCACTTCTTAAAATAGAATCCGAAACTATATGGAAGTTGTCAAAATCCCTTCTTAAATTATCTGCCAAGATACAGGCTTTCGATTACAGGCATCTTGTCACGTAAATCTCGAATCTTGAAAACAAGATTGCAAAACAAGTACGTGTTGCCGGTGATGAAATATGGATCTGAGTCATGATCCTTTACCGTTGGCCAAATGAGAAAGCTCAAGGTCATAACAGCGAGCTGTGGAGAGGGCTATACTCCGAGTTTCTCTGCGTGATTTACATAGAAATGAGGATATCTGCAGTAGAATCAGAGTAACCCTTTTAGGATAAGAAATTAAATCAAAAAAGCTAAATGGTGTTCTATGTTAGTGAGCAGAGAGTAATAAAGATGGGAATTGCGACACTGTACTTTTCTAGGTATTAAAAATACTGTAACAATTTTGTCTCCTAGTTTTGAGAACTGAAATCCAATGATGTCTGTGATCTATATTAATATTATTTTGGTTCGAAAAATACAAATAATTATTTGTATAGGTATCTTAAAAAGTCCAAATAAAAAATAACTTAATAGTAATTTGTATTTGTATTATTACTTAATAGTAATTATGAAAATTAAATTATAGTATTAATTAAAAATTGAATTCCAAGTTGCAATGTTGGTTGTACTGCGACACCTCACTTTTTATTATCAGGATTATTAATTGGTTTCAATCTGAACATATTTTAATAACAACATAATTTTGACCAAATTATTAACAATCATCAGAACAAACATCAAATTAAAAAGGTTTCTTTCGAATGTTTTACAACCAACGTATTTATTTGTTTTAATATGTAAATAAAATAATTTACGTTTATGCGAACTACACATTAAATGAAACTATTTTATACGGATTTTATCGCATCGAATTAAATATTTCAATGTAAATGAAAACAGAATAAAAACTATGCCCGTTTTAAAACCCGCAATCAGCTTATACAACTCTGAAATTTTCTACAAAAACTTTTTATGGAAAGTACTCATAAAGAATAAAGTATCGAAGGAGTTTTACCAAAGTTTTAAAAAGGAGGCTTAGCTTTATTGTGATAAAGTCAACCATTTTATTATATACATTCTGACTAAAGATACAAATTAAATAATAATGTTATTGTTACAATTATTTCACATTTACTGTATTTAAGTAACAACACAAATTACGTACTTATTATTCATAAACCAAAGCGACGAAAAATAGTTTTGGTTTTAAAAAAAATATTATTGTTGTTAAATTCTAACAGCATTATTTTTATCGTAGGATTGTACTTCAAAAAGGGCAAGCTCTCTATCATTTCTGATACAGTTGATAGACGTCATGTGTCTTAATGTTTTTACAGCATTATTATTACAGCAAAGATAAATGAAAGGAGACTACTTATTTTTGTATGGAGGATGGGCTTACCACAAATTTTAGCGACATTTAATGAAATGCATGTCAATTCAATCCTTATAATCTATAGATTACTAAAGTTATATTAGTTTTACCTGGAAATAAACTAAAACATGGTCTAGTAGTTTTAATATTATTAGTTAAAATAGTGCATTGTTCAATAATTATTAGTCTATAACTAATTTTTGGGTACATTCAACTTTTATAGGTACTTTAAGATCGATGGAAAATCTTTTAGTAGTTGCGGGAAAATATAGTGCATGTCTGTATACAAATGCGGTTGGGTACTACATTTTACTATTATATATATATATATATATATATATATATATATATATATATATATATATATATTGATTGATTGACACATTGATTGTATATATCCCAAATACCATTAAAATAACACGATTGAAGCCAAGATGAGAGGGATGATATGTTCATTTATATTTAGTTAGCTAAGATTTAGTTAGGTAAGGTACTATATTGCTTTTCATTCTCTGGAAAACTATAACGGCTTCATTTTTTGTTAACGCTCAATTTAACTACATATTTAGTTTTCATGCAGTGCGCTATATATGTAACGCTTTTTAAAGAGTAAACTTCATTCAATTGAGCAAAAAACTTTAAATAAAATTACAAAAGTTTTTTGTATCGTATAATAATTATTAAAGTTTCCATTCGAGTAACATTAACAAAGTATATTTTACAAAAGATTATAGAAAATTTTGGTTCAAAGAAATATTATTATATGAATAAAACCAAATCGCTCGTTAATACTTGGCCTGAGGCAAATTCTGTATAGAAGGGGCCGAAAACATAAATAACTCTAGCAATTTTTATGAAGGGAAAAATTACTCTTTTCATTCAGTGCTTCCTATGTAGCTACATTATTTTTGTTTTGAATTGACACGAAACCTGATGAGAATTATGGATTTCGTTGATTTATTTATAGAATAAATATAAGAAGCAGGAAGTTAAATAGATTATCACATGAAATAATGTATAAAGAACAGCAATGTGCTTGGAACGTAAAACCCTAAACGCATTCTTTAGATTACAAGTACAAAGGTGCGATTAGAGAAGCTACTAGCTACTTGAGCTTTTATGTTGTGCAATACTAGGAATAGTTATTGCGATACTCCAAGCTCCGAGTTTAATGCAACGTTCCAATCCCATTCTCGTGTTACTCAAACGTTGTAAAAACCAATAAAAAGTCATCGAGCTGTAAATTGATTTTTATAGTGCATAACGAGGTTGTATTTTTCTATTAAGCAGTCTTATTTATATTACATGTTCACAGCACGCTTTCCGTAAAACAAAGTGTATAGTTACTATGACATCTAGGAGTTACAACATAAATAGTAAATTCTTTTTTTTTTTTTTGCAATCCAATAACAATATTGCGTGTAAATATTTAGGCGACTATTCAAACTATCGTAAAGTAATCTACTATACTGTAGAATAGCTTGATGGTAAATGTAGCTACTTCTATGTAGTTTATTTGTTATATTATTGGTTTTAGTATTTCTTACCTACGATCCCATATTCTCAATTTAATAGGAACGTTTTTAAGTTGCCTTTTTAACCCATTTCATCTATTCACTAGCGATCTGGCTCAGCTTCGCTCTGGTGACTTCTGAATCTCGACAACAGCGTTATATACCGTCCAGTTGTGAATTTAAACAATCGAGGGACCCATTCAAACATACTTAAGAAAATTCATTAAAATCGGTCGAGCTGTTTAGAAAGTCTTCAATAACAAACACACGTACAGCGCGTTATATATACAAATATATGAATAAAGTGTAAGTATATATCTGTAATATCAAAATAACTGCTTCTTATGAAGATGGGGGGTTTATTTTCATGCCATTAAGACACGAGTTGAAAACTGGTTAATTTTTAATTTGTCTATCTACCAGTGTTATTCTTCAGAAAGATCAAATCGATTGTAATGATACTTAACGAATAGCTAGACAGAAACACCAAGAGTGATATTACGCTATATTAAGAAAAAAACTCAGATATATTTGGAAATAATAAAATAATTGTCTTTGACAATGATCTTTATTCGATTTTTTTAATAAACTTTATTCAGTCTACTGAAAAGATGGTAAAAAACTAAAGACAAAATTTAATTAAACCATCAATAAATGAAATAATCATACATTTTGAGACTTGAAATTTTGTATCATGATAATCTTTACCAAGTTGGCATCGTCGATTACAAAAAATTCCAAAACTTTCTACTTACTGGACTTAAGTAAAAAACTCAGTTCTATAATTGGAGCAGAATCAAATCTGTTGTTACGCGTATTCTAAAGCGATTATCAATGCGCCAAACTACATACGTAAAAATGACCAACATATAACGAATCATTTCATTTTTGAAAAATTCTTCTTTTTCTTTCTTTTACTAGTAATATGCGATAAGAATTTCATAATTGTTTTTGTAAATACCACCAGCGCTATGATTTAAAAGAATAGCGCTGGCCTAGCTCTGCGAAATCCTAATTATTCGAACGTACATATTTTTCGCAAGAATACTTTACACATACCACTGAAGCGTCAAAACACAACTATATTTTAGTAGGTATATGATTATAATAAGAAAGAAAAACAACATTAAATAAGGTTTTTATTGTTAAGAGCAGTATGTTGAAAGATGACGTGGTTTGTATGAAGCTAACCGGACACAAGTATACGAGATTTATCTTTATAATATTTCAGTTGTATCATGCACCCTGCCAAATTGTTTAAAAGAGATTCAATAAATTCTAATTTGTAGACAAAAAGCAAGGAAGAAAAAGAAAAAGCATAGCAATACATAGAGTAAAATAATTAAAAAAAATTTGCGTGAGCATACACATTACGTTACGTTAGCTTTATGAATTCACTTACGTAATTCACTTTTATTTGTTTTTTACAATATTTTTTAATTTTTTTATATATTAATATATCTTATTTATATTATTACTAGTAATTTTGAATATATAAAAATTAAGGATCAATAGGCAGCCACTTTTCCAAAAGTACTTTTTTATTTATCTTTTTTTTTTCAATAACTGGTAGGATACCAGCGTAATATAGCAGCTTAATACTGCTGTGTTTTGTATGGTGAGTGTAGAGAACCGGAGACCATTTTTACTGAAAACGAGGTATTCCATCTTAGTTCGCACGGTTGACAACGCGTCTGCATTTTGATTCGTTATCGAGGATAGATGTAGATATCTATGGGCCACAGCAACCACCTACCATCCGTGGACTGTGTGCTCGTTTGTCACTCAAACTACAAAATAAAAAGTGTAATAAAATTTGCTAAACATATTTATAAGGTGCGTTAATCTTGTTGTCCTTTAAGCGTATATTATAGTATATGTTTAATACTTGCAAAAAAAGTTTCATTAAAAGAAATAGTTTATATTTACAGCTACATTTTTAAGTAATCTTATCTTCTGCACTCAAAAGGAATAGGGAAGTAAGCTTTCTCAAAATGCGGTAACTATGTTCTGCCTTCCCGTTGTGTAGAGAGAGTACCATGAAACAAATTTTTATACCAGGACAGAATTCGCAAATTAAAATATTGAGATCGGTAAAAATATTATACCTACTTACAATTATAAATAAGTTATTAATACGCGTATTACATAAGGAAAAACTGTCAAAATACGAGAGCACACTGAAATGATCGGGAATAAAAAAACATGCATGGTATAGCTAAATTGAATTTTATTGTTTTTTTTTAATACTGTTGCTCAAAAAGTGGCGTATTGCAGGGACGCATAGCGTTCGGGATGTGGGCTATTACATACTCGAGCTTTTTCTTTACCTTTCGCGAACTCGTGCGTTCTCTTTCCCAGATATCAAAATAAAGTAAAGTAAAGTAAAGTTACAGCCTATATACGTCCAATTGCTGGGCTCAGGCCTCCCCTCATTTCTGAGAGGGTTTGGGGCAAGGAAGTGTCCGCCGCGCTGCCCAAATGCGTGTTGATGAACTTCACATGTCTTCGAAATATTTTTTTTTCTTATTCCTCAGACATGTAGGTTTCCTCACGATGTTTTCCTTCACCGCAGAGCACGTGGTAAATCAACACTTAAAATTGCAATTAACAATTTCATTGGTGCCGGCGGAGTTCGAACCCGGGTTACTCGCGTTCTTATATTTACAGCGAGCGTTAACCACTGAGCTACCACGGCTCGGCACGGGAATAAAAAAAACATGCATGGTATAGCTAAATTGTATTTTATTGTTTTTTTAATACTGTTGCTCAAAAAGTGGCGTATTGCAGGGACGTATAGCGTTCGGGATGTGGGCTATTACATACTCGAGCTTTTTCTTTACCTTTACCGAACTCGTGCGTTCTCTTTCCCAGCTATCAAAATAATGTCTATTAAAAAGAAAAAAACCAACCACGAAGTTTATACTGAAAAACATTCACAGAAGTTTTTAGGATTCATTCAAATATTTCTAAAAAGAAGCTACTAATTTCTTCCAATATCAGATTTAATGATTTGATTCAATGAGTTAGATTAGGTTTCATTTCATTTCATCTTATTAAATTTCATTTTAATTTCATATCAATAAAAAAATGCTACTGAAGACTTGGCTGTATGGGCATAGTTCCCTTTGCCTACCCAGAATGGGTGAAGATAACAAAAAATCTCTGCTTATATTCTTTTACAGTTGACGCCATTTACCAAAACTGTTCTTTTCGAGTTTAGTTGTTTTTTGCGTAAAATAAGTAATTTTGACGGTATTTTTTTTGAATTAACACCACCGGAACTCAATATAATTGCACAAAATGCTACGGAGAATATTTTATACATACAACGAATTTGTTGCTTGGAGAGAAAAGAAAAAAGCAAGTAGTTTTTCAGAAAATTGTTAAATTGCATCCGTCATATCCAGCAAAGCTGCTGGCCCAGATGATATTGGACGTGACATGGTTTTTCCGATTTTGAACCAAATAGTTTCCCATATCACTCACCTAACAAATTTCTCCTTTACCTCCAGTACCTTCCCTACCATATGGAAAGAAGCGTTCCTGATTCCTGTCCCCAAAAATAGCTCTCCTACTGATTTCAGCCACTACAGGCCAATATCTATCCTCTCCTTCTTCTCCAAAATTCTTGAAAAGGTTGTTCATGGCCAACTCTCAAAATTTCTAAACAAAAACAACCTCTTTAATCCTTTTAATTAACATAACTGATGATATCCGCTTCGCGATGGATAATCTTCAACTCACTCTCCTTGTCCTTCTGGACTTCAGTAACGCCTTTAACAGTGTTGACTATGACATCCTGTTAGCAATTATGAAATCCCTGAAGTTAACATCGTCATTTCTACAATGGTTCAGTTCCTATCTTCGGGGACGCCGGCAACGCATACGTGTTGATGATAATTGCTGCGATTGGTGTAACGTTTTTGTTGGTGTTCCTCAAGGCGGTGTTTTATCTCTGTTGCTTTTTTCTGTGTTTATCAATGCACTTGTTTGCGTAATAAATTTCAGCAAGTATCACCTGTACGCAGATCATGTCCAGCTGTATCAGCATTTTAGTTTAAATGACCTAAATTCATCTGTTGACAGAATGAATTCTGATCTTGCTGCAGTTCATCAGTGGGCAAGATGTCATGGGCTAATATTAAATCCTGCCAAAACACAGGTTATAATCATAGGGAGTAGAAAAATTACATTTCGACTTGACTACCAATATCTACCTAAGGTCACTCTAAACGGTGTAGATTTAGAATATGTTAGGCAGGTTAAGAACCTTGGCTTAATTTTGGCTGACGATCTAAGTTGGGTGCTACAGGTTAATGAGGTCAGGAGACGTATTTTTGGAACTATGCATTCATCAAAGCTCTGGCAAAAATTTATTCCTCAGACGGCCAAGGTTACGCCAGTCAACTCTCTGTTGCTTCCTATTTTTGATTATGCCGATATTGCATATCCAGACATAACTGACGAGCTGCTTAGAAAACTCGACCGTCTGCTCAATCTGTGCATACGCTATATTTTTGACCTGCGCAAGTTTGATCATATATTACAATTTCGCTCAAGACTTAAGTGGCTCGACATCCGTTTTCGCCGGAACACCTTCTAACCACTTTGTATGGTATTTTTCACAATCCTTGTTCCCCAGTTTAACTAAAAGTGTATTTTTCATATTTAAAGCTTATCTCGTTCGATGACCAACAAAACTCTAACTATTCCGATGCATAAATCTGCATACTAATTGGATTCCTTTACGGTATCATCAATTACACTTTGGAATAACCTTCCACGAGATTTAAAAGATGCTCCTTCAATAAATACATTTAAACGTAAGCTTGAGGCATATTATTTAAAATTACTTGATAAATTTTATTGATTATGTTTATTATATTGCATGATTTATTGGTTTAGTATATATTTAAATATATATATATATATATATATATATATATATATATATATATATATATATATTTAGGTAAGTGTATAAGTGTATATATGTATAAGCTAACATAAACATAATATTATATAATGTGTTTTGAATAGTATGAATAAATAAGTTAGTTTTTCTTTCTCTCGGGGCTCTACCCATAGCTCTCACCACACTACAAAATGTTAGCTGGCAGAGAATGCCTTTTCGGCATTAAGTTCGCCTTTGTACCAAATTGTTTTGTTTGAGTGCAATAAAGAATTTTCTATCTATCTATCTATGTTGGCATACTTCTTCGAATTCTCAGCAAAATTAAATCCTTCTACGTTATGGTCGAGGTTTTCGATAGTAAAAAGTATGCTGAAAATAAGGAACAACGTGGATGTAAGTGAATACCCAAAACTAAGTTAGTTGAGTTTATTGAGTTTTTATTATTTTATTAAATTGCTTCATTTTTTCGGCACTGTATTAAAAAAAAGTTGTTCAGCACACGTGCGGAGCCATCATTGCAACTTGTTCCGACTGTCAACCCTCACCTTCGTCTGCGCCTCGGCTCGGGCAGACATTTGTCGGAACTCTTTGCAACGACAGGCTTTCCGCACTTGTAATTAAATATACTATTTCAAAATTTTATATTCACAGTTCAACTTAGACTATTTCGAGACAAACGTAGCGACCATTTTATTTGACCTGCTGCGGGAGCGAACCACTTTCGTTGGTTTGACCTCGTCTTCGAAGACCCAAACTGCTGACGTCACCTGAGACGATATTATAAACGGCAATTGACTTCTCTCCGTTGAAGCGTTGCAGAGTATTCCGGCACCCATCTACACGAGCCGCCTTTTGCTCTTCAGACAAATTTTGGGGAACCCAGCGGGAAACTAGCTTTCTTACACACAGCTCATTATGTAATATCGTCTGAACTGCCAGTCATTCCGATACTAATAACAGCCCAAATCTATTCGTATGTCACATGGCGGTCATCTAATATAATAGTTCGCATAGCTGTGATGTTTTCAGGCGTAACCGCTGTTCTTGGTCGACTTGCAGAATAAACAGTGATGAGCGACACACGACGGCGTCAGAACTCGGCATACCAGCGGTATATTGTCGTTTGACTTGTTGCTTCAACATCATAAATCGAAACAAGTTCATGGATACATTTATCTTGAGATAAGCCGCAACGAAAATTGTGATAATTTATGGCACGGAAATGTTCACGCGTGAGCTCCATTTCTGTTAACGACGTGTCAACTTTAAACCAACATAGTTTTTGTTTTTATAATTTTTTTAAATTGTTTGAATGTCATTAAGGTTCTAAGAGGCCAGTATTCAAATTCTAAAAAAGATTTTATTGTAACTCATTCCGAAATATTCTGTTCCCGATCATTTCAGTGTGCCCTAACGTATCATTTTGCTTTGCACCATGCACTAAAATTAAGTGCTTTGTGTAAGATGTGTAAAAAAACTAACAATAATAATAAATAATAAATTTTTTCCTTAAACATATGTTAAAACAACATTTGATTGTATTTTTCTTAAAATGTAAATAATAGTGATGCAGCAATTCATGAATTGATGTTAATAAAGTAAAGTTGTTATTAAAACCAACCTGATAGAGGCAGGAAGTCCATGAATAAATGTGTTTCAAGACATTGTTTTGTGGCATTTCTTGAGGATAGCCTATGTTCAGCGGTGAGCTTGATGAATGATGATGAAGATGATGATCTAATTCGAACGTAATGCCCGAATATTTTTGGAACATCTTTTATAGAATTTTAATTTAAACCATGGAACGTTATTTATGCATTTTAATATTACGCGAAAAACATTTTTAACTATAAGACAGAAATTTATTTACGTATTTTATTATTGTGTCGAAAAATAATTTGGTAACTTAGTTCGCTCCTTGGACCAAGAAATTAGGTTTCCTTGCCAATACATACCAATGCTTAATTTGTACCTAGTTCTCGATTACACCCAGCGTACGTTCCTTTATAATAAAAAACCGTAGCAATAGGAACACTTAGCCATATTCTGAGTATTTTACGTTACTTCATTTAAGTTTAAAGAAATTTAATTAAAAAAAAGATAAAAAATGCCAGTTACATAAAAATAATAATTACATTTAATACACTTATTCGACTTATTGATTTTTTGTTTGTATTAGATAAATAATACGTTGTGATAGTTTTGACCTACTTATGTTTTTAAGTTACATAGTGTAAGAAACGTTCTAAAAATACTAAACAGTTACGTTTCCATTTAAATAAGTTTTTAATAAAAACAGTGTTGCTAATCGTATCTTAATTTGATCATATATGTGTTCTTATTCTTACTCATTTCTGTCTCCAAAGAGCAACATTAACAGCATTTTTTGTTTCGGTCTACTGATAATAAGAAAAATTAGCCTGATGGATATTCTACTCGAGATAACACCATTTTTTAATTATTTTGTGGATGGTTTAAGACAAAAGTAATCTTTCACCCATAGTCGGACTGTAAGCTTGTTCGTTGTTTAATGTAGTAAAAATATAAAAGAACCAAAACCAGACTTCTTTTAGGAAGATATAGCTCTAGTTAAACGATGCTTCCAGAATTTCAAAATATTTAATTTTAATTGAACGCCTCATTCACTTCCGTATTATTATGAATACTTAATAAATTATCATAACTAATATATGTACGACTCGAAAAAATGCTTCATGTTTTGTTAGCTTTACTCGACGATTTTTATTTGCTAAAGTTTATGTTGAAATATTAATTTTTTTGTTTGTTAATTATTACATAAACGTTATAATATTTTTAATTCATTATCATTCTGAAGTGTCCGGGGAATATAACTAGAATCTGTTTCTTCATATAGCATCCACTAAAAATGAACATGATGGTACATAGTATACAGTACACAGTAGCAGATAGTAGAAAATAAGTACACCCTGACTAACAAACGAGTAATTGCAGTACTGATGGCTAAAAACGTCAATAAAATTTGGAAACCAAATAATTATGGGGAGCAATATTACTCGTGGCTGTCAAGCAACTATACATGTTTCCTTCGTTAGCGCTTAAAAAGTGTTTTTCCAGAAGTAGTAAAAGGTTGACAAAGAGGAAGAAATTTTAATCAACTTTATCATCGGATTCGCCAGTATTAGACGACAGACTTATTAAGATAGGGCTTATCGATCTGCATACCAACCACCTCGTGGTAAATATATAAAAAAATTACAAAATTCATATCATACACTGCATTTACGAAAATGCGTACATTTTTATTAGATATGAGATAAGATTTTGGATTCTTTCAAGACGGATTATTAGCCGTGTAAATTAGACGTTGAGCAGCCAGATTGACAATCTCCGTTTCGGACGACTTGCAGCTTAAACGCTTCAGCTCGTAATCGGTGTATGTATGAGTATTAAAAGCCTTACATATCATTACAGCCCTTCACAAGTCCACTGCTGAACATGGGCCTCCCCCAAGGTATGCCACAAAGCACGGTCCTGAGCCACCTGCATCTATCGACTTCCTGCATGTCTTACCAGGTCGTCACTCCCTCTAGTGGGGAGTCACCCTACACTTCGCCTACCGGTACGAGGCTGCCGCTCGAGAAGCCTTCTTCCCCAACATTGTCGGTTCTTCGAGCTATATGGCCTGCCCATTGCCACTTCAGCTTACTAATCCGTTAGGCTATGTCGGTCACTCTGGTTCTACTGCGGATATCCTTATTTCTAAGTTTATCACGCAGAGAAACTCCGAGCGTAGCCCTCTCCATAGATCGCTCTCGGTCGAAGTTGGACTTACCTAGTCGGACTATTTGTCCTAGGTAAACGTACTCGTCAACAACTTCGAGCTTAGTGCTCCCAAGAAATACCGGCATAAGTGTGACTTGGACATTAAACATGATCTTTGTTTTGTCCATGTTCACCTTAAGACCTGTCCGTTGGAAGGCACTATTGCGCATAGTGCTTAAATCCTCCAGCAATTCTGCCATAGGGAGTATATCGTCGGCAAATCGAAGGTGAGTGATGTACTCGCCATTGATGGTAATACGATACGATGTTAACCAACCGTTATATGCGTGCGTCTTAATCACACCGGACAAAAGGCTGTTTAGCACCTTGGTCAAGCGTGCATAAAACACGTCGCAAACTGACTGTTTCATACCAGCCTCATGAATACCAATGTTCTGTGACATACCCAGGTATCAGTATGTTTCAGCCTCGGAAAGGATCCTTAAGTTAATGGGCATAGATAAGTCTATGCTTTCAGAGTTAGCAACCCCTACGCTTTCAAAATGGAGGACCGCACGCTGATCCGTCCCCAGCTCCATTCCAATAGAATTGCTAAATTCACAAGTGATGTTTAGCAATTCCACAAGTTGGGAGTGACTGGAGGCGAATAACTTGAGGTCCATCCACACCAAAAAATGTGGGTCACTTTTGTACCTACTTTCCGAAGCTCTCCAGTAAAGTACTGAGAGGGTTCAAAGAGAGGCAGAACCAGATTGGACTCAGCCAGCCAGCCTAAATTCAATAAGCCAAAAAATAATTTTTTTTGGCTTATTGAATTTAGGCTGGTCGCAATAGGAGGGTGGTGTAAAAATTCATTTGGTCTCGTATTTCGGAGGTCGTAAGAATCGACTACAGAAAATACCAAAACTTCCTACTTACTGGACTTAAGAAAAAAAAAGCATTTCTATAATTGAAGCAGAATCAAATCTGTTGCAATGCTTATTGTAAAGCGATTATCAACGCACCAAACTACATACGTAAATTCGGCCAATATATAGCGGATCCTTTCATTTGTGTAAAGGTTCTTCCTTTTACAAGTAATATGCGATAAAGATAACATAATTGCTTTTGTAAATACCTACAGCGCTATGATTTAAAAGAATAGCGCTGGCCCAGCTCTGTGAAAACCTCAATATTCGAACGTACATATTTTTCGCAAGAATGCTTCACACATACCACTGAAGCGTCAAAGCACAACTATATTTGAGTAGGTATATGATTATAATAAGAGAAAAACAACATTATATAGGGTTTTTATTGTTTAGAGCAATATGTTGAAAGATGACAAGGTTTATATGAAGCTAAACGAACACAAGTATGCGAGATTTACCTAAATAATATTTCAGTTGTTTTATGTTTGTAGTATGCAAACTGGCAAATTGTTTAAAATAGCTTTGATAAATTCTCATTTATGGACAAAATGAATGTTGTAATATGGGAATTTAGTCTAGGAAGGCAAGGAAGAAGAAGAAAAAGAATAGCAATACTTAGAGTAGAATACGATAAGTAAGAAAAATTTGAGTGAGGATAAGCTAAGCGTAATGAATTCACTTATGTAACTTACTTTCATTTTTAAAACGAACATTCTTTTATATATTAATATATTTTATTTATATCGTTACTAGGAATTTCGAATAAATAAGAAGTTAGGATCAATAGGCAGCCACTTTTCCTAAAGTACTTTTTTATTTACCTTTTTTTGCAGTAACTGGCAGAATACCAGCGTAATTTTGCAGCTTAATACTGCTGTGTTTCGTATGGTGAGTGTAAAGAACCGGAGCCCCTTTTACTGGAAACGAGGCATTCCATCTTAATTCTCATAGATGTAGATATCTATGGGCTCCAGCAACCACTTACCATCAGGTGGACTGTGTGCTCCTTTGTCACCCTATCCTATAAAAAAATATCAAAAGTATAATAAAATTTGTTAGACATATCTATAAGGTGCATTAACCTTGTTGTCCTTTAAGCGTTTATTATATTATATGTCCAATACTTGCAAAAAATTTTGCATTCAAATAATAAGTTTATATCTACAGCTTATTAACCTTACATTCTGCACTCAAAAGAATAGAGAAGTAAGCTTTTTCAAAAAGCGGTAACTACTCGTTGTTCGGGAGTTTACGGGAATTTTAAAAAATAATGCAACTTGAATGTGGTCTTGGACGATTGTATTGATCTTACAACAGTTGAGAGGGTAATGAATATATTTCAAAGACAAAAACCCTGTTTAAAATTAACGTTAAGTACGGACGTAATTACTACAAGGACGTTTTTTAACTCTTTGCTCCGAAAGAATGCGCAGGCGCTCCAACATGCCCGCGGGCGTTGAAATCTTTGATTTCAACCAGAATTAAATGACACCGGTAACGGGCAAATCCGGTTAAATGCCCTCTTGATAATCCGAGTAGAAGTTCTGATGTCTGCAACTCGAACAATGCCATTGGCTCCTGGGTGAATTGCAACGACTCTTCCCAGCTTCCATTTCAGCGGTGGAAGGTTGTCTTCCTTGACTACCACCAAATCGTTTATCTTTAAGCTATCTTTGCAAGAACGCCGTTCCGCCGAACGTTGAAGTTCTGAGACGTACTCCTTGCTCCATCGTTCTCAAAAGTGCTGACGCAGTTGCTCAATGCGTTGGTATCTGGTTAATAACGGAGTGGAGTGATGCTGGTAGTCCGGTTGCGGTAAGGAAGTCAGCGCACGCCCAATCAACAGATGTCCCGGAGTGAGAGGCGTACAATCTGCAGGATCTGAAGATAATGGAGTGAGTGGCCGGGAGTTCAACATTGCTTCGATCTGGGTCAACGTGGTGTAAAGTTCTTCATACGTTAAGTGACAATTGCCCAACACTCTAAGCAAATGATATTTTGTCGATTTGACTCCCGCCTCCCAGAGACCACCGAAGTGAGGAGTATACACTGGGATAAAATGAAAGTTAATATTATCATTGGCCATGCTTTCGCTCAAAGAATCGCAATTGCCCTTTAAAAATTTGGATAAGTCATTGTATGCACCAACAAAAGAAGCACCGTTATCGCAATAAAAATTAACTGGCTTACCTCTTCGAGCTATAAGCCTGCGCAATGCCAGCAAATAGTTATTGCTGGTTAAGTCACCTACCAACTCTAAATGAATCGCTTTGGTAGTGAAACAGACAAAAATACATATATAAACCTTTACCAGTCGACACCCACGACCTTGACGAGTGGCGCTCATAACAGGGCCCGCATAATCGACTCCTACGGTCTCAAAAGGAAAGCCACCCGAAAGGAGACGCTGCTGTGGCAAGTTACCCATTAGTGAATTCGAAACCTTACCCTTCATGCGATGACATCGTATACATTTATGATAACAGGCCTTCGCTAGGCTTCGACCACTTATCGGCCAATAAGTATCTCTAATGTTTGCCAACAGTAGCTGTGGGCCTGCGTGCATTAGCCTTTTGTGTTCATGGTCAAATAATAATTTTGTAAATATATGATTGGACTGTAATAATATAGGATGCTTTTTATTATATGAAAATTTAGAATTATCAAGACGTACCACCAACACGCATAATTTTATTTTTGTCTAAAAATACATTAAATTTAAGAAGTGGGCTTTTCTTAGGTAAATTTTGTTTATTCAGAAGCAAACTGTACTCTGAAAAGGAATCATATTGACACTTTGAAATTATAATATTTAACGCGTTTCGTAATTCTAATTCCGTTAAGTAATTTGAAGGAATAAACTGTATTTTACAAGACATAATGAATCGTAACACGTAAGTTACGGAACGTACAAGCCGTGAATAATTCGAGAAACGACTAAAATCCATGAAACAATCATTCCTTTTGGATGAGTAGTGACTGCAGTTAATATAATATCATGACGTGTTTTCGGTAATGTTTCAACATTCTTAGGCTGAGAAGGCCATTTTGATATGTCATACATTAAAAAATCTGGACCTGACCACCACAATCTAAGACCTGCCAGAGCACTAATATCCACACCACGAGATATTAAGTCTGCTGGGTTCCTATCTATTGGGACGTGTCCCCACTTATGGTCACTGGCCTTATCCAAAATTTCAGCGACACGATTACGCTCGAAAGGCTGAAGTTTGCAAGGCAACATTCGCAACCACCCCAAAACAATCGTGGAGTCTGTCCAAAAGAAGACTTGGTCAATTTACACACGAAGGGAATTTACAACCTTCTCATAAAGACGAGCTCCTACCAACGCACCGCACAACTCCAATCGTGGTATTGTTGTGGGTTTGATTGGGGCTACACGGCTCTTAGCCGTTAATAAACGAACCATAACTTGTGTCTTATCGCTGACGCTTCGAACATAAATGTACGTACCGTATGCGCACTCAGAAGCGTCAGTGAAAATATGCAGTTGCAGCACCCGGTATGACTCACAGATAACTAGTCGTGGAATACGAATGTTATTTAAGAGAGACATTTGTCGGAACTCTTTGCAACGACAGGCTTTCCGCACTTGTAATTAAATATACTATTTCAAAATTTTATATTCACAGTTCAACTTAGACTATTTCGAGACAAACGTAGCGACCATTTTATTTGACCTGCTGCGGGAGCGAACCACTTTCGTTGGTTTGACCTCGTCTTCGAAGACCCAAACTGCTGACGTCACCTGAGACGATATTATAAACGGCAATTGACTTCTCTCCGTTGAAGCGTTGCAGAGTATTCCGGCACCCATCTACACGAGCCGCCTTTTGCTCTTCAGACAAATTTTGGGGAACCCAGCGGGAAACTAGCTTTCTTACACACAGCTCATTATGTAATATCGTCTGAACTGCCAGTCATTCCGATACTAATAACAGCCCAAATCTATTCGTATGTCACATGGCGGTCATCTAATATAATAGTTCGCATAGCTGTGATGTTTTCAGGCGTAACCGCTGTTCTTGGTCGACTTGCAGAATAAACAGTGATGAGCGACACACGACGGCGTCAGAACTCGGCATACCAGCGGTATATTGTCGTTTGACTTGTTGCTTCAACATCATAAATCGAAACAAGTTCACTGAGACGTACTCGTCAACAACTTCGAGCTCAGTGCTCCCAAAAAATACCGGCATAGGTGTGACATGGACATTAAACATGATCTTTGTTTTGTCCATGTTCATCTTAAGACCTATCTGTTGGGAGGTACTAGTGAGGTCTTTGAGCATAGGGCAAATCGAAGGTGAGTGATGTATTCGCATTTGATGTTAATACCATATCCTTTCCAGTCCAGTAGCTTGAAAACGTCTTCCAATGCAAAGGTGAAGAGTTTCGGGGAAATAACTTCACCCTGTCTTATAACTCTTTGCACTTGGATAGGTTTCGTACTCTGGTTCTGTATTTGGATAGCCATCGTAGCCCTACTGTACTAACACTTCAGCATTTCAATATACCGACAGTCAACTTAGCACCGCTGAAAAGACTGTAGCACCGCCCAAATTTCGACGGAATCAAAGGCTTGTTCATAGTCCACATACGCCAGGCAAAGTGGCAGATTGTACTCTTCGGACTTCTGTACAATTTGCCGAAGGGTATGTATGTGGTCTATGGTACTAAAGCCTTTTCGGAAACCGGCTTGTTCGGGAGGCTGGAAGTCGTCGAGTCTGCGTACGAGACGATTCGTAATGACTCTCGAGAACAGCACGTAGACGCGGCTCAGAAGGGATATCGGTCTGTAGTTCTTTAAGAGGGCGTTGCCACTATGGAGGACGGAATTAAAGAGCCTCTTAAGGACTTCAAGTACCGGTTTTCCACCCGTTTTCAGAATCTCCGCTGTAATTCCATCCTCACCCGGGGACTTGCCCTTTTTAAGGTGATGGGGAGCCATTCTAATCTCGCTCAGACTGACGTCCGCGATATCATCGGAATAGTGTCGGATAGGAATTACTTTTGGATCGTTACTCACACTTGCGTGTGGCTCCAACGATGATGTGTACAGCTGCCTGTAGAACCTCTCAGTCTCACTCAGAATCTCAGGTGTCCCGGAAACGATGCTGCCACACTAAGTCTTCAGCTTTGACAGTTGGATCTTACTGGCAGACAGATCGCTGGCAAAGACTTTGGAGCCCTGGTTCCGCTCGATCGCTTCTTCAATACGAGCAGTATTGAAGTTGCGCAAGTCTCGCCGCATCCATTTGGAGATCTATCTGTTCAGTTGCCTGTATGCTGTAAAATCTGTTGATGATTGCAGCCTCATCTTCCGTCTAACAGCCATGAGATTAAGAGTGTGATCGGAGAGTTTTTGTGTTCTTCTGCGGCGGGTCTTGCAGAACTTAGTTCTGACCGCATGGACAGTTTTCACGAGATTGTCATTCATATCGTCCACTGCATTGCAATCTTCTAGGCACTGAAAGCGGTTACGTTACTCAAGCTGAAAAGTTACGGGATTCTGGATTAGAGCACAAGGGGGACGGAGCGTTGACTTCATTAGACGAGACCTCTCCAACATAACGTTTAGGTTCAGTGTGCCTCTAACCATTCGGTGATCACTGCCAGTTTTCACCCTTGCAATCACTGAGACATCACTGAACAGTTGGCGTCTGGTCGTCATAATGAAGTCAATGTCATTTTTGTTGATTCGTCGGGGCTCGACCAGGTCCACATCCTGTGGGGCCGCTTCTGGAAGAAAGAGACCACCATAAAGAGTCCTTCTTTCTCCATAAAATCGGCCAGCTGCCGACCCCTACGGTTCCGTTGCCCTACTCCAAATTTCCCTAACTTTAGCTCCCCGCTTTCTCTTGTGCCTAGTTTTGCGCTGAAGTCTCCCATCAACACCATGTTGTGGGTTTTGGAGGAATGCATGGCTCTGGAAATATCCTCATATATTTCCTCCACCTCCTCATTGGGATGTGCCGAGGTTGGTGCGTAAACCTGTATGACCTTTAGCGAATACCGTTTGGTGATTCTGAGTATCAGGTACGCAACCCTCGTCGACACACTCTTAATCTTTACAACGTTGTTGACGAGAGACTTGTGGACGATAAATCCGACACCTCCTAGGGACAGATGGTCACCCTCCCAGTGATAGAACAAGTCGCCGAACTCAAAGGATTACCATGTCCTTCCCCTCTCTTCGGACCTCGGATAATCCAATAATACGCCAGCGTGACTTGTCTACCTCTTCTTCCAACTCCAGCATCTTTTCGTCACTCCTCAGGGTGCGTGCGCGCGTGCCGTAGGTGGCAACCAAACCTCCACTGGAGATTCTTAGCAACCCCTGCCCCGCCTTTACCATGGTCGCCACCGTAGCCAAGAATAGCGGGGCCGCCGAGGACTGTGGGCCGTTTGTTTGCGTCATTATTCATGGGGGGATATTTACCATAGTTGCCACGCTTGGCAAGCGGTTTGGCAACCACAGTTTCTTATTATATTATTGTTGTTATTGGGAAGATGCTGGTGTACATCTCCTGCCTGTCTCCCTCTGTCGCCTCTTAAGACACCCACGGGACGATATGGGGTAGTGGATATTCTCAACTGCCACTACTCGGCAAAAAAGCCTTAAATAGTTTTGTATTAAATATTTTGCATAAATTGAATGTTTTAAATCCCAATAAATTAATTAAGTAATCAATATATAAATATATATATACATATATATATATATATATATATATATATATATATATATATATATATATATATATATATATATATATATTTAGCGGTTTGGCAACCACAGTTTTTTATTATATTATTGTTGTTATTGGGAAGATGCTGGTGTACATCTCCTGCCTGTCTCCCTCTGTCGCCTCTTAAGACACCCACGGGACGATATAGGGTAGTGGATATTCTCAACTGCCACTACTCGGCAAAAAAGCCTTAAATAGTTTTGTATTAAATATTTTGCATAAATTGAATGTTTTAAATCCCAATAAATTAATTAAGTAATCAATATATAAATATATATATATATATATATATATATATATATATATATATATATATATATATATATATATAACAAATAATGTGGAGGAAGGGTTATTGAACATTTTTATGGTTTGTAGCGGGTGGAGGAGTTTTATGACTACTGGAGTAGACCAGGCTTCAATCCACTATGTTTTTAATTTATATAAGCCGATCTTCTAGGCTCTTTTTTGTGTCTAACTCGACTCTCGATGACGGGGGGAGTAAACCGCCTACCATTCCGCGGTGTGAGTGCTCCATGCCGGAAGTGCACTTCACTTAGCGCTCGGTTCGCAAAGCACTCCTCCCCCTGGACATCTACAAATCGAGTGGGCCTGACGGAATCCCCCCAATTGTGCTGAGGACGTGTGCTCCAGATTTGGCACCGGTTTTAACGCGTCTTTTCCGGTACTCCTACTCCCTAGGCGTAGTCCCAAAATCATAGAAGACGGCTTACGTCCACCCGATCCCTAAAAAAGGCGACCGCTCTGACCCGTCCAACTACCGGCCAATCGCTATTACCTCCTTGTTCTCCAAAACAATGGAGTCCATTGTAAACTGCCAGCTCATGAGGTACCTTGAAGATCACCAGCTGATTAGTGACCGCCAATACGGTTTTCGCCGAGGTTGGTCAGCTGGTGATCTTCTGGTCTACTTAACTCACAGATGGGCGGAGGCAGTAGAGTTCAAGGGGGAGGCATTGGCCGTTAGTTTGGACATTGCGAAGGTCTTCGATCGGGTTTGGCACAAAGCGCTTCCGGATAAATTGTGCGATTGGATCACCAGCTTTCTTGCAGATCGGAGCATCAAGCTCGTTGTAGACGGTGGAAGCTCCGATTGCAAGCCTATTAATGCTGGTGTTCCACAGGGCTGCGTGTTATCGCCAACGCTGTTTCTTCTGCATATCAATGACATGTTGCATACCCGTAACATTCATTGCTATGCACATGACAGCACTGATGATGCTCTTTACACGGGCCGAGCCAATATTTCTCGGGAAAACGTCTCCGAGTGCCGGAACGAACTTGTGTCTGAAGTCGAGTCTTTGCTGATCAGAGTCTCGGATTGGGGACGACTTAATCTAGTCCAGTTTAACCCCCAGAAGACACATGTTTGCGCGTTAACCGCTAAAAAGAACCCCTTTGTCGTATCCCCTCAGTTTCAAGGCACTCCCCTTGTTGCCTCAGCCAGTATCGGAATCCTTGGCGTCGACATATCGAGTGACGTGCAGTTTCGTGGTCACTTGGAAGGGAAGGCCAAATTGGCCTCTAAAAAGCTTGGCGTGCTCAGCAGAGTGGGACAGTATTTTATGCCGGCATACCGCCTGCAACTTTACAAGGTGCAGGTTCGGCCGCACATGGAATACTGTTCCCATATCTGGGCTGGGGCTCCCCAGTACCAGCTCCTTCCAGTTGACCACCTCCAGTGCAGAGCGGCTCGAATCGTCGACGACCGAATGCTTTCCGATCGGCTCGATTCACTGGCGCTGCGAAGAGATGTGCATCTCTTTGCGTATTTTATCGAATCTATCACGGGAAGTGCTCTGAGGAATTGTTCGGATTAATCCCAGCCGCCAAATTTCGTGATTGCTCTACACGGCAAACGTTCCGATACCATCCACACCATCTGGATGCTTGGCGGTCCACCACTGTACGTTTCACAAGGAGTTTTCATCCACGTACAACCTCTCTGTGGAATAGTTTACCACCGGCGATTTTTCCGGATCGGTACGACCTGGGGACCTTCAAGAAAAGAGCTTACTCCTTTCTAAAGGGCCGGCAAAGCACCCGCATTTCTCCTGGTGTTGCTGTTGATCATGGGCGGCGGTAGTCACTTAACATCAGGTGAGCCGCATGCTCGTTTACCCCTTCTTCTATAAAAAAAAACACATTTCTTCTTTCTGACTTAAAGAAATTCGTTTATTTTTTTAATTTTTAGCTGTCTATTAACAATCACAACAATAATGTTAAACCTTATTCATAATATAGATAATCATTATCATCATCATTACAGCCCTTCACAGGTCACTGCTGAACATAGGCCTCCCCAAGGAATACCACAAAGCACGGTCCTAAGCCACCTTGCATCTACAGACTTCCTGCATGTCTTACCAGGTTGTCATTCCATCTAGTGGGAGGTCGCCCTAAGATATATGAATAAATATGAAGTATCTATGTGTTATATCGAAGTAAGTGCTTCTTATGAGGATAAGGGGGTAATTTGCATGCCATTAAGAAACGAGATGAAAAATGGTTAATTTGTCTATCTGCTCGGGTTATTCGTCGGAATGACTGAGTTGATTGTAATGATACTTAACGATTAGATAGAGAGCAATGACAAGAGTGATAGATTATATTAAAATAAAACTCAGAGATTTTTGGAAATAATAGAATAATTGTCTTTGAAAGTTACCTGAAATTCAAAAAAACGTTATGTAAATAGAACCAACCCAAGCCAAACCAGCGTAAGTCGCTAGTTTTATGACAAAATTAATGTCTTTGCAAAAGTAGTATAGACAATAAATAAGCACTTCTAAAATTTTATTATATCAGCTTGGTCACTTTATAGAAACTTAAACTCATCACTACAAAACTGTTCAACTGCTATTGACAACATCACTCGCTCATAGACAAAGCTAATCGATATGAGGGTAGAGCGAAATAGTCTTATTTGTAAATGCCGGCCATACACGCTACGGTGCACCGGAGAGGTCTACCTGTGCAGGTATACCTGCGCAGAGTAAACCGGAGCGTGTATGGGAATAGACCTGTGTAATTTTATTTACCTGCGCAGGCGACCGGGGCAAAATCGCAAAATCAATTCTTTCTAGTGACACCGTACGGTGTACCTGTGCGTGTGCGGTACACCGGAACGTCCCCATACACGCTACCAATGTTCGACTGACCTGCGCAGGCATACCTGCACAGATCACCTCTCCGGTAGACCGTAGTGTGTATGGCTTACATAACGACGCAATCCATCTTACTTCTCAGGGCTACATAAGGCGTCTGAACTTTGATTATTAATCGAGAATAAATGTTATAGATATCAATGTGCCACAGCATCCACTTGTTATCAGGCTGGTTTACTGTTTGACTAATTTTACAAAGAAGCTATTATCTAAGATTAGTCCTAATTATTAGTACCATAACACATCATAACACCTTGAGGATCTTGACAATCTAATCAGATAAACCTACCGTTATAACCAACGAAGCGCGTCGATCGTTCAATGTAAAAAGGTATGGTTAGTGAATTTCCCAACAACTACCGCCTTAAGAAATTAAATAAATCTTTTTTTTCTACGTGCTGTAAAGCAAAATTACGTTTGTTAAGTTTCATTTTTTTTTTCAAATCTACTGATAATAATAAGAAAAAGAAAATGATTAGCGATATTTAGAGTAAGATAAGTAAGAAAATTTTGAGTGAGGATAAGTTTAGCGTAGTGAATTCGCATATCTGAATAATCTCTACTTGTAAAACGAACATATTTCAAATAAGTATATATATTATTATATTGTTACTAGGAATTTGGAATATATAAAAAATTATGACCAATAGACAGCCACTTTCCTCACAGTAGTTTTTTTTATTTACCTTAATTTTTGCAATAACTGGCAGCGTATCAAAAGTATAATAAAATTTGTTAAATATATCTATAAGGTGTGTTAACCTCGTTGTATTTTAACATATGTTTAATATGTTTTAATAGCATATGTTTAATACTTGCAAAAAATTCTGCATTCAAAAAGTTGTTTATATTTACAGCTAACCTAAGTTTCTACACTCAAAAGAAACAGAGAAGTAAGCTTTCTCAAAGAGCGGTAACTATGTTCTGCCTTCCCGTTGGGCCAGGAAACAATTTTTTATAAAATGACAGAATTCACGAAATCTAAATATAAAAATGGATAGAAAATGGATATACCTACTTACTTTATAAGGAAAAACTGTCAAAATATCATTTCGCTTCACAACATGCACTAAAATTAAGTTCTTTGAGTAAAATGTGTAAAAAACCTAACAATAGTATGTGCAATTAAAACTTCTTTTTCCTTAATTGTATATTAAAACCACATTTGATTGTAATTTTCTTAAAATGTATAAAATAATGGTGCAGCAATTCATGAATTGACGTTAATAACCTGATAGATGCAGGAAGTCGATGAATACAGGTGGCTCAGGACATTGTTTTGTGGCATTTCATGGGGGTAGCCTATATTCAGCAGTGAGCTTGATTAATGGTGATGATCTAATTCGAACGTAATTCCCGATTATAATGGTACATCTTTTACAGAATTTTAACTTAAACCATGAAACGTTATTTACGTATTTTTACTATTGTTTCGAAAAATAATTTCGCAACGTTGTTTCACTCTTTGGACAACGAAATTAGGTTTCCTTGCCAATACATACTAAAGTTCTCGTTTAAACCCAGCGTACGTTTTTTGCTAACAAGAAACCTTAGCAATAGGAACACATAGCCGTATTCTTAGTATTTTATGTTACTTCATTATTCGTCTGTTAGATAAATTATATGTGGTTATAATTTTGGCTTACTTAAGTTTTTTAGTTACATAGTGTTAAAAAATGTTCTAAAAATATTACACAGTTCCGTTTCCATTTAAATTTATTTTATAAAAAAGTGTTGCTAATCATATCTTATTTTGATCATATAAATGTGAGAACATTTTTTGTTTCGGTCTACTGAGCAATGAGAAAAATAAAATTGGGCTGAAGGTTAGTCTACTCAAGATTAACTTTTAAACGATACATATTGGTAAATCCACATCTACAGTCCGTTATTCATACGGACTGTTAATCTAGACACGCGGTAGCGTGTCAGGCCAAGTTCACGCAGAACGGCGAGCCGCACCGTGTGTAATATTACACGAACCACTAGGAGCCACTTTTGACCCCCTCATAAATCAAAAACTATTTCACATAAACGTGTCAAATTTGGTTCATATATTGAGGCTTGCGAGATACATATGTACTTGAAATTTCGTAAACATATCTCCCACGGTTATTTAGATATTAATGTTCAAAAATCGTTATTTTTATTACTGACTGACCTATACATCAAAACTCTAACCCAGTTCCAGATTACCTAGAAAGTACAAATTAGCGAAAATTATATGAGAACTAGCCAAGTCAGATCTTAGGGTATAATATATTATCCTAAGTTATAAGAAGAAATGATATTTTATGTTGTTATAAATAAATTTCAGGACTGACCATTGAACTTGGCACCCATTCAGATCCCACTTCTTTTGTCGTTGAAGTCAAAAACCAAGGCATATATCATAATATTAAACTTGGCTCTCATTTCACATTTATGTTTTTGATGGGATGTGGATTTACCAAAATGTATGGCATGGTAGGTAGAATTGGATTCGAAATGGTGGCTCATCGAGCACGTACCGTCAGCATGCTCAGTACAAATAGCGAAAACCCGCTAATAATGGTTTATCGTATAACGTTATATTATTTGGTTAATTGGAAATTTTCTGTCGAAGGGAATATTTAAAAAGAATTGTATACACTAGAAGGTACATTAATTTTAAAATAACATTTATAACTAGTGATGTGCTCTGGCTTCGCTTATAGTAATAATAGACATTAGAAAATAATAGACATCCCCTTAGATTGTCTCATAAGAAGTTTCGCATAATTGCCAAGGTTGGCAGGTAGGTTGGCAATCACGGTTTCTTATTTTCTAGTAGGAAGACGCCATCTCCTTGTTTGTTTTCCTCTGTTGAATTTTACGACACTTACGCGATGATATGGGTCAGCTGATATTCTCACACTGCTACTAGTATATAATACATTGTCTTATAAATTAAGAAATTAAAATGACTTAAGTACAAATTTACCAAAAAAGTATAAATATGCAATGATCAGATTGATTTTGGATCCTGATTAAATTGAGATTTAAATCCGTCTCTTTATGCTGAATATTTATGCTTAATCGATTTTCACAGTTGGATATAGCGGCTTGCTTGTGTATAAATGTAAAACGCAAACAAATTCAACTTTTATCAAGCTAAGCTTTTCATACCAAGATTTCTTTTTTTAATCGAATTTTGGTCTCAATATACGTCTATAAATTAATGTTATTTTTCATATTGAATAAAATTATTTCATTCAAGACCGAGATTCTAACTCCATTGAACCGTCAGAAGGTATCGTCCTAAACGTGATTTCATCGATTTTTTAGAACATAAAATAAAAATTCTTCGAAAATTTGGCAAATGATGCCATATACTACCCCATCGAGTTTCACTGTTTACCGTATGGTGGCGATGTAAGATTATCCACTACCCCATATCGTTCCGTGGATGTAGTAAGAGACGACAAAGGGAAACAAACATGGAGAGGGGTAACTCTGTAACGCGGCCACTGAACACGGTTCTGAGATATCTGCATCCATCGACTTCCTGCATTTCTTACCAAGTCACGCTATATCTAGAAGGCAAACCAGATGAATTATCCGAAGCCAAAACTCTTTATATGTTATACTAGCTTCCTAGGCAGACGTTGTTCCGCCCTTTTCGGTAACTCTTTGTTATTTCCTATTAAAAATCTTAAATTCGCAAAAAAAAAAAAATAGTGGGTCACTCATGAGCAAATAAACTATCGTATCTCTCAAGTTGGACTAAATTGCACACGGTGTGAAAATTTGATTGAAATCGGTTAAGCAGTTTAGGAGTTCAACGCGGATAAACAACGTGACACGTTATTTATGTATAAGATAGACAGATTATATGTAATAATTCGGCGGCTCCATAGTTTAATGATTCAGCGTTGAGAAGCGGCCCAAGTGCCGTAGCAAAGTGGGTAGAATTCCGTGCAGTACGAGTATTTGTGTGGCATATATCTATTTGGATGTTTGTCCTTATATAATTTATGTATGTAAACCACCTGCACGACACAGAAGGAAATCCTATTGGGGGGGGGGGGGGGGGGTTAGGTTAACGGTTTTTTTACGTTCTCCTGAATCGTGGGGTAATTCGTGGGTGCAGTTTACATACGTAAATTGCAAAAAGACAAACTTTCAGAACCAAAAAAATTATTTGTAGGTTGTAAAAATACCTTTTTTTGTGGGATTAAACTAGTACCGCTACTCGTTGATAAGCTACTGAGCCCCAAAGCCGTTTACTAATAAAAAATCGGCGTTAAAGAACATATAGTTGATAAACCACAAATCCTTGCAAAAGACAACAACTAAAGATGATTCACACCAATATGATAACAACAACTCATACTACAATACCTACTTGAGTTTTGATTTACTTTTATTTATAATTTATAAAGTTATAATTCATAAGAACTGCCTTAACAAGGAGTCAAGCAATGTGATAGATTACTTGTTCGCAATTTGCTAATGCGTGACTAACCAATCTGTAACATGTTGTGTTAAGTTCTAAAATACTTGTAATAACATTTCTTATTCTTCGCTAGTTTCAATGTGCTTCATGATAATGATTTTTTATTTCTACGAGAACACAAATAATTAAAATAACACTGAATAAAACTATTTTAGGGATTTTACTGACGGTAAGCGGACGATGTGGTCCATAGACGTCTACATTTATCCTTTATTAGGAATCAAAATGCAGATGCATTTTCAGACTTGAGGACTAAGATAGTGTGTCTCGTTTCCAGTAAAAAGGGTCTCCGCTTCTATACACCTCACTATTTGAAACACAGCAATATCACGCTGCTATTTTACGCTGGTATTCTGTGAGACTCCGGTCAAGCTAACTCATTCATGCTACAACTACGAGTATCGGTTGTCGGTTCTTTGAGCTATATGGCCGGCCCATTGCCACTTCTGATTACTATTCCATTGAGCTATGTCAGTTACTCTGTTACTACAGCGGGTAACTTCATTTCTAAGTTTATCACGCAGAGATATCCCAAGCACAGACCATTTCATAGCTTGCCTTGAGCTTCCTCATGCGGCGAGCAGTGAAGGATCATGTGAAGGACTCAGATCCGTAAATCATCACTGGCAGGACGTACTGGTTGTGAATTTCTCGTTTTTTGAGTTTTGTTGAACGAAGAGTCAGTCGAGTTGAGTCCGTCGATTGACCTCTCGGCGAATTTGAACTGACCTAATGGGATTATTTGTCCCAAATAAATATACTGGTCAACAACTTCGAGCTTAATGCTCCCAACAATTACCAGCAGGTGTGACATGGTGGTTAAACATGATTTTTGTTTTGTTTATGTTCATCTCAAATCCTGTCGGCTGGGAGACACTATATAGTCATTGAACTTAGTGCAAGTCTTTCAGCGATTCTGCTATAAGCACTAAAACGACGGCAAATCGAAAGTTAGTGATTTACTGGCTGGATTATAGCGTATACTTTCCAGTCCAGTAACTAGATAACGTCTTCCCATGCTGCGGTGAAGTTTGGTCATATAACGTCACTCTGTCTTACACCTCTCTGCAGTTGGCTGGGTTTCTTACTCTGGTTTTGAAATCGGATAACCATCGTAGCCCTACTGTGCAAACACTTCAGCACTTCGATTTAGTAAACTTGATTCCCCTGTAGGGAGGAGAACTGCCGAAATATCGACGGAATCAAAGGCTTTCGCATAGTCGTAGTATGCTAGGCAAAAAGACAAATTTTACCCTTCGGTCTTCTGTACAATTTGCTGAAATTTGGTATGTGGTACTAATAAAGCCTTTTCGGAAAACATGCTTGTTAAAGTGGCTAGAAGTCGTCAAGTCTTCTTGTGAGACGATTCATAGCATAAACTTACATAAACATAAACGGCAAGTAGACGCGGCTTAGAATGATTTTCAAGAGAGCTTTACCTCCGTTCTTGAAGAACGAGACCACCACATCTCTGCTCCACGTCTCCGCAGTAGTGCCACCATGGAGCAAGGAATTAAAGAGCTTCTAAAGGACTTCAGATACCGGTGTTCCACCCGTTTTTAGAAGGTCACCCATTAGCTATTCTAATATCGCTAAAACTAACGTCCGGGATATCATCGGAATAGTTTTGGATAAGACTTGCTCTTGGATCATTACTCATATTGCATGTGACTCCAACGATGACGTGTATAACTGTCTATTGAAGTTCTCAAACTGGATACGAATCTGCCACACTCAGTCTTTAGCTTCGAAAGTTGCCTTATTCGGGCAGACAGATCTCAGGCAAAGACTTTGGAGTCCTAGTTCTGCTCGATCGCTTGTTCAATATGCATGGGGCATTTGGAAATCTGTCAGTTCTGTTGCCTGTGTGCTGTCAAATCTGTTTAAGACTGCAGCTTCATTTCCCGCCTAACATCCATGAGATTAAGAGTATGATTGGAGAGCTTTTATTTTCATCTACGGCGCATCTTGCAGAAATTTGCTCAGACTGCTTGGATGGTTTCAACGAGCCTGCAATTCATATCGTCACGTATCACGTCGTATAAACAGTTTTGTAACTCGAGCTGAATTTTTTTGGGATTTAGGATTAGAGCACGAAGGGTATGGAATGGTGGTTAAGAATATCCACTATCCCATATCTTCCCGTGGGTATTAAGAGATTCCCGTGGGTATCGTAAGAGATGACAGAGAGAAACAAGCAGAATAGAAATAGTACAATAAAAACTGCAATTGCCAACCCGCTCGCCAAGCGTGGCACAAATAATGGTTTTGATAAGAATTAAATTCACATTAGTTCGGGTTAAAATTAATTTTTAAATATGTTTCAGTTATTTTTAAGTTTTGATCAAACAAAAATAAGAACAGTACTAAAGAATACACATTTGGTTTCTATAAATCACGTCCCAGGGGTAATCTTTTTTTTCGTTTCGGATATGGGGAGACACATGTGGACATACCTATTTGTATCCATGAAACAATTTTCAGCCGTGCCGTGACTTGGTTAACAATCCTAAGTATATTGTTGGCTCACGTTCTTGACCTTATACCGTTGGAAAAATTGTAAACTGATATTCTATGTTTGAACAAAAATTGCACATTTTATAGCGATGTTATGGCTTTGTGAAATGCAAATTTAAGACTATAATTATATAGCGATAAAATCTACATTATTAATTATAATTTTCAAGCAAAATATTCCCTAAATTTTCTACTTAATACTTGTAAAGTTACAATAGCCTGCACACGTCCCTCTGTAGACATTCATTGCCTCTTATTTGTGAAAGAGTGACTTTAACAGAAATGAGTACAAATGGGGAAACGTGTTAGCATTTTCTTAAAATGTCATTCTCAATTTTTATAAAATACTTCAACATCACTCATTCTTTATTTAATAACATTATTTTTTTATCTTATCGGTTTTAGACGTATTCAAAAAAGAAGGAGGTTCTATGTTGCGCTGTATGTATTTCTAAAAGAAAAAAATCCACTCCTAAGAGTACGAGTACTCGTAGTTAAACAAGGGAATAAGTTTTTATGGTAGTTATACGTGACAGAGTCATGCGGCAGCTATATCAATGCAGCACCAATGGTTTGGCTCAATCAGCGTAGTACCATACTCTCACAGAGTACCAACATAAAATAGCAACTTAATGCTGCTGTGTTTCGTATGGTGAGTGTAAAGAACTAAAGACCCTTTTTACTGGAAACGAGGCATTCCATCTTAGTCCTCAGGGATTGCAACGCATCTGCATTTTCATTCCTAATCGACTATTTAGACAATATTGATATTGTGATATTCCATAATCCACTTCAATACTTCTCTACATTATATCATAGTACCGACTTCAGAATGTGAAATTATTTCAATATTTTTATTTTGTGGAAATCGGCTTTTACTTTTTGTTAAATTTTAATTTTTGTAGAATCGTGTTAAGCTTTTCTCATTATATTATTTTTATGTATATAGTAAACTCTATCCGTCTCCCTGTTCTAATGATGTTCTAATTGGACTTAAGGATAAAGTTTTTAAGCACCATACTGTGCATTTATGGAACAAGGGGAAGTTTGGGGAGAATTCAGTTTGATAAATTGTGAAACATTTGGGAGAAATTATATTTATACATAAAGAACCTATAAACGGTTTTAATATTTTAGTTACCGTCATGTTAAATGATAGGAAAAGTTTATAATACGGGATAGTTACCTGTTAACATTTAACAACAAGACAAGTAGTTGAAATTTACACCCCTATAAAAATAACTGAAACATATTTAAAGTTTCAGTTTAACATTAAGGGGTAAAGTATCTCACCCGTTGACTGTTTAATAACATCCAGTTACTGATAATGAGATATTTTTCTATTTAATTTAAACTTAAACGTTGATCCTTGCGTAAGGATGAAATTAAATCTGTACGGGCTTTACTAGTAGTCAGTAACACAGCACATGTACATTAAACATTTCTTTTTTCGAAATATGAGTGAAAAAGTAGAATACAGTGAGTACTCATAAGTCGGTGCTGTTATATGATTTTGAATTAGTTAACTATTAACTATATATTTTATTTTCAATAATAAATTAAAAACTGCTTTAAAATAGAGCACATTGGTGATGCAAAAATATCCACTACCGCAGGCAATCCCGTGGGTATCGTAAGAGGTGACGGACAGAAACAAATCAGAAGATGCGCAGCAGCGTCTTCCTAATGACGACTTACAATAAAAAATTGAGGTTAGCAACTCACTTGCCAAACGTGGCAGCTGTGGCAACTATCCACCTTATGCGGCAGTCTATGGGGGAAGGCTGTGTTCAATTCAATAAGCTGTAACGGTATAAGACATTAGCGACGGCACTCATTTTTTACGATTCGTGCCCTTGTTAATCCAACTGCTATTTCCATATACTCAAATCATTAATTGATCCTAATAATTATTGATTTGAGTATATTGTGACATAACTTTTGCAGTCACCTGTCCTCATGAGGTTAATTGGACGCGGAGACCCATATATTATATTATTATATACTATGTACACTTCTGACCATGATGACCATGATAAATATCATACATTGGTATTCTTTAAGAGTGTGTTCGTTCTCCGGTTAGATCACCCATTCGCACTTCAACAGTAATACGCTGCAGCGTTGTTCTGTTATGTGAAGAACTCATTTGTCACTTTTGCTTAAATAGGAAAATATGCAAGTTACAAATTGTTATGCATTTTAGGTGGACCACTTAGAAAACAGTACTGCAGATATTTAATTATCACTCAGCTCAGAAAATCAGAAATTATCCATTTCAAATTCTTTACCTTTTACATTTTGCATAAATTATTACATAATACTTATCGAAAGTCATTTTTTATTTACGTCCTGGGAAGAAACAAAAAGGAACCCACCGCGATTTGGTTTTTAAACATATTTTACTTTACAATAATTTTTTTATTTAAAAAAAATAATGGGACTAGCATGGTAGTGATCACCTCATTCCAGGGTCTATTTTCATTTATGTATTTTCTGATATTATAATAACCCTTTTTGTACAATTTTTCTTGAATAAGACATTTAAACTTTTTTATTGACAATTTTTGTACCTTGGATTTTGTTGTAATAGCGTTATACATTGCCCCATAAACTAATTACTGATTTCGTGGATTCTAATAACTTGTATTACAAGCTTATATTTGTTGCTAGTGTTTAATATTCTTATCAAAGTTATTTATGTATACATATATTTTATATATAATTTAATATTCTTATCAAAGTTATTTATGTTATTTACACTTTAGAAATCTTATATTCGACATCTAGGTACATTGTCATCGAATTGTAATAAAGCCAAGAGGGCGAACTAGGAGACCCATTGCACAAGGTAACCTAGTTTGGGCCTAACGTGATTAGCGGTCACGCTATAATGACGATGATCATTACTGTCGTATTTCATCATCATTACTATACCCTACCATAAGTTCCTACACTATGCCTCCTCTTTTTATACAATAAGAGTAATAATAATCTTCATTGCTTGAATTACATTTATATATTTTAGGGTTCCGTACCTCAAAAGGAAAAAAAGCCAGAATCCCTACCCTCGATGATCAATTTGCTGTCCGCCCGTCTTTCCGACTAGCAAAACCCTCTTTCACAGTAACGGGTAGATGTATCAAATAGAAAAATTATTATCATAATAAAGGTTTCCTAAGAAATGTAAGCATTCAAACTTCTAATTCAATGCAAAAAGATACGGCCAGTTATGTCTCGCATTTTTATACTCGCAAAACTCACTCATCTTTACCTACAAGGTTCTTCCTGTTGACCTAGAATCATAAAATTTGCTATGAAGCAAGGTCCCGTATTTATTTGGCACAATTAAAGGGAAACATCCAAAAATATTAATTTTTAATGGTATCACATAAAATATTATTTTCGATTACAAACTTACATGTACAGATGGAGCATCGATCGTAATATAGAATGGTTGAAAAAAGAACATTTTTTTCACTTTAAATTTAAATTTATTTTTCAGCGCGGTATATCTTTTCGTTAGAATTATGTTGTTTGATGTTGTTCGAAGGTTCAGTAAACTCAATATTGAGTTGGCCATATAGCTCGAAGAACCAACAACTTAACCGACAAGGTACACTCACCATACGAAGCACAGCAGCATTAACCTGCTATATTACGCAGGTATTCTACGAGGGCGTGATCCTACTCCAGTGAGCTAAAACCATCATATATCTGCAGCGTGACTCTACCACGTCTGCTAACTCCACCGTCACAAAGAAAAACAACAACAAAATACTACAGTCTGCTACTAACCTATTCTATTCCTTTTGTATTATGTTTCTATTCTATTTCTATTTAATTAAGTACATTTGGCTGTCTATAGTAATGAAATTACCTGTAACGAGAGAAAATTTTTGGTTTGTTTTGACCTTTGTTTTGTCTGACCTTTGTTCCAAGCATCGTTCACCGAGGTATACCTTTTGTTTCAATAATTTACTGTCCATAAAATTAGTTCGAAGCGTTAAACTAGAGTGAACATACATTTACCAGCACAGTGACGCAGTTTTAATCAAGTACGTATATTCTAACTTATCCGGTAAATAAACAACATGCAGGTAAATAAAACTATAATTAAGGTCAGCCTCGCTGTATTATGGTTAAATAAATAGGATTTCTTGCTCGTTATTCTACCCTAAACAAACAGTGAGAGATTTTTAAAGCATTGTTTGTTTAATACGAGTACGTATGTTTTAAAAGTCAATAAATATTATATAAGAAATGGCCGGCACAGTGACACAGTTTTAATCAAATAATATATATCCATAATAACATGTCGTGAATGTTAAAAGTGGCGACAAAGGAAAAGTAATAATAACGTCCTTCAGACCGAATTTCGGTCTGCCTCAACGGAGACTAGGCATCGTTGCAGGACAGGATTATAGTGCCCAAGTGCAGATGCACTCTCTATTCCCTCACTCTCATAATGCGATTGGAGGGTAAACAGATACGACCAGAGAGAGATCAGGCGCAGGACCAACGGCTTTACGTGCTTTCCGAGGCACGGGGGTGAGACACCGCCAAATTCCTGACTCCTGGCAGCTACTGAGAATTTCTTGATGGAAAAACTCAATAATTGAATTTTCGGCCCGACCCGAGATTCGAACTCAGGACCTTACGATCGGCAGTCGCACTAATACAACCACTAGACCAACAGGGAAGCAAAATAGAAGATGGGCAGCAGTATCTTCTTAATAACAACTGAAACCGAAGTCTATGTTCAGACTATGTTGGACGTGATAAAGAAAAAAAATAATCAAATTTATCCATTGTTTTCTTTTTCTCCAAAATATAATAATAATTCTTTTAGCCATTGCTATCATTAATTTTAGTCAAGATATTTTAAGAATATAAATAAAGAAAGTTGTAACACGAAAAACACTGTTTGTAATGCAAAAAGTATACACCGTTTTCCTTTTTATCCTTATATTACAAAATCGTATCATTTTATACAAAAGTAAAGTATTATCCTATACCAACCTACTACTGGACCTCGTATCATTTCTGAGAGATTCTTAAGGAAAGGAAATTCGCGGCGCTGCACATGGCTTTGCACTTAACATGCCTTTGAAATAATATGCAGGTTTTCTCACGTTTTCCTTTACCACCGAGCACGTGATAAACTCAATTTAATAATATTTCGCCCTGTTTTAAAATAAAAAAAGGTTTTTTTCATTTTGAAAAAATAAAACGTACCCTAAAATGGGGTGACCATTTAAACACAAATTTTAACTTCTACGTTGATTTGCCTTACATGTTTTATATAAAAGCTGTTATTAAAACATTTTGAAGTGACAAGGTAGTCCAACCAGGTGAATAGGGAACGAGTCCTAAAATTACAAACTTTGTTTAACTGACTTCAACATAAATAAAAGGTGAACATCATCAATCCAGTCGTAGTTAATTAACTACGCACTATCAAGGATAGTTCAAAAATTATTGGTCAGATTTTGATCACATTTATATGAGACCACATGAGAAGCACAAGCTTTCAGATAAAAAATCATCAAAATTGGTTAACGAAGCGAAAGTTTTGAGGTAACGCAAATAAAAAAGTATAGTCGAATTATTATTAATTAAAAATAATTATTTATTAAATCAGGCTTTTGATTTATTAACTATATAACTATTATATTTATTAGTTTTAGATTTATTAACTATTAACTATATAGCTTCATAATATCACAATACGTAACTTAATCGTTTTGCCGTGTACGCTTTTCCACTATAAAGCCAGGGTAGGTAACTCATATAAATACCAACACATTTAAATATTTTGAGAAAACTAAAAAAATGTTCCAAAGTTTCTTAAATTTTATAATAATAACTTATTATTACGTGTTTTAGTAAATAACCTTTGTTTATTTTAAGTTGTAGGTACCGAGGCGAGATCCAAAATCACTATTACTTATTTACAAAATTACGTAAGCACACATCAAATACAATTATTGGCGTGTTTGCGAGATTCGAGGGTGATCACACCTGCTTAAACTCATGTAGTTGTAGCACGAATGGGTCGGCTCGACCGGGGAAGGACCACGCTCTCACAGAATACCAGCGTGAAATAGTAGCTTAATGCTGCTGTATTTCGTATGGTGAGTGTAGAGAACCGGAGACCCTTTTTACTGGAAACGAGGCATTCCATCTTAGTCCTCACGGGTGACAACGCATCTGCATTTTGATTTGTAATCGAGGATAGATGTAGATGTCTATGGGCCGCAGCAACCACTTACCATCAGGTGGACTGTGTGCTCGTTTGTCACCCGATCCTATAAAAAAAAAAAAAATGTACCGAGCGTCTCAGTTAAACTAGGCTTTGGATTCAATCATGTTAATCCAATTCTATAATATCTGTCAGAATTTTAGCGTTATTCATGTAATAACCGGGTCATCTTAAACCACTTCTGCTGACTAGGTTACGCGTATATGCGGTTGTTTGATTGTTGTGGCCGTCCTTTTTTGCGAACCGTTACTTAAATTCAAAATTGCTCACAGAAAATCAGGAAGAATTTAAACCCAATAGTTTTCCCCTTACAGTTTTCACAGTCAGTTCAGACCCTTTACAGTTTGTTACTCCTGCTACTATTAGCCCAATACCACCAAGACCTAGATTATCCTCAAAAAAAGTCGGCATTGTGTTTACGTCGTAAGGACTCTTTCTGGTGTGATAAGAACAAGTTGCCTTGGTCAGTTTTATTTTTAAGATTTGGTGGGTCGTCTTTTTTGTAATTGTTCTCTTATATTTTTTTCTTTTTAACTTACCTTCAGTAAATTTATCAAATCAAAAGAGAATCTACCGAAATTCTATACAGAAGAAAATTAAGGCGATCTATTGTAATACAAAATATTCTAATTTCTTCTTCTTTATAAGCTTGTAAGAGTTTACTGCTAAGCATCGTTTTAGAGACATAATGGAGAATATTGGTCATAGTCTCATGTATGTAGGCATGAAAAATTTCTGCCATTTCTCGGTGTCCTTTACTCGAACTTATGAGTTAACTTTACAAGGTGTAGATTTGGCTTCATACGAAATACTGTTATTATTTTGACCGGGCCTCCCTAGTGCCAGCTCTTTCCATTTGACTGCATACAGCGCTGTGCGGCCCGAATGGTTGGCGACCGATTTCTTTCTGATCGGCTCGATTCACTAGCGCTATGAAGAGATGTTGCGTCACTATGAATTTTCTATTGCATTTACCACAGGCAGTGGTCTGAAGAATTGTTCGGAAGAATTTCAGCCGCCAAATTTACCCAACGTGCAGCGTGACAAAATTCAGGTTACTAGCCACATCATGTGTATACTTGGCGGTTCATTACTATGCGATTTACTAGCAGTTTTTCCTCGCAAGGCATGTTTGTAGAATCGTTTACGTTTGAATTTTTTCTCGTTTACCCCTCTTTTATCAAAAAAGAATCTTTTACTTCATCTCATGACAGTAAGTAGTATAGTTATAAAACAAAAATTTTAGATTATATTGTTATTTTTAATAAATTCAAGTGACAGTACCATAATGGTTTAAAGTTAAGACTAAGAAATACAACGGTCGTGAGTAAGGACGCACAATTTGATAACTGTCGTTCATGATCGTAGCTGGTGAGCTTAAACGGCGTGTTAGAGTTAACAGCACAGCTAGTGTTGTTATTAAATATTGTAATACAAGTTTAGTTTTGTTTAGAAGTGAACTTTGAATTAGAATCATTATATCTATTTAAGAGAATTAACACCTAATTTTATTATGTTCCTTCTCCTTATATGTGTATCAAAGAGTAGAAAGTATAACTATAGCTAGGCTGCTCGTAAGTAATATATTTAAATTAAAATTAGAATCGCCTATTAATTTTCTTACAATTTTCCCATTGTCATCTAAGAGTGAACCCTTATCAAGATGATACAAGGTAGGTGAAGTGTGAATAGTGTTTTATATCATTGTGTAAGTCTATCAATATCTAGTAATATCTTACAAAGTAAACTAAGGATCAATATAAACGTTTCCGTCCGACAAAAATAAATGACAATACAATTTTATCTCGTACATAATATGTTTCAGCAGGTAACGCTCTATTCAGGAGTCCGTCGGGGTGGGACCACGCTCTTTTACCTATATCTACCACCAAAATAGTAGCGCTTGAACTGTTGTGTTGCTATTTGAAGGATATAGAGAGCTAGTAAACTAAAGGATGTAAAGCATTCCATCTTAGTCTTCAGAGGTGACAACGTACAGTATAACGATAGTACAGATATAACGAGAATGTGAACGTAACTAACCTTTAAGGACTACATAATTTCAAAGTAACAAATAGAATGTCGTCTAAATTGGTACGTTAAAATTTTGTCCCTTATTTTTTAACACAGTTGAAAACTTTTTTCTTTTTTCCTCGAAAGGGGCATGCCCAGTCTTCATAGACACTTCGGCCATGAGTGCCCACATATAAAAGCATATAGATATGATAATATGCAATTAAAACAATGAAATGGTAAAGGAATTGCTTTAAAAAAAGTCGGGGTTTTGAAAATATTTGAAGTTTTTATTTTCACAAATGCAGTTTTTTTAACAACTATTTTTATCGATTTTATCGCGTTTTATTTCTTTGATTTTTAATTCCAGACATTTCGGGTGCTTTCCAGCACCCATGGTTACGGCAGACTGAGGTGACCGACGTCCCAATGTCAGTGTTAACCCGGAGTACCTTCAGATTTTTAATTTTTATTTATTGTCCGATCTACAGAATGAACTTACTGTGTCTAGAAGTCTTGCAGTGGTATGCTTGGGTTTTTAATTTCATTAATTACCAGGGTCCTAAGCAGGTGGTAGTAGCAAGCATCCTTCCTAAAAAAGAATTTATATATTAGATATTATATAGAATTTATATAATAAAATACACTTTACGACTAATAGTGATGACTTGCAATTCTAGCCCTAAGTAAAGATCAGCTAGGGCTTAACTTTATTCCTTCCATAATGCTGCTCCTCTGGTTATTACAGAGTTCTATCCGGTAGCAACCATTAAATCTTATATGCTCACCATAATAGTAGCGAGCTTGCTTTAATTGGTATGTGACACAAGCAATTAATATTAAGTCGCTGTAAGTTAAAACAGGAAATTCCCTAACATTTTAAAGTCTACATTTATATTTCTAAAGTCTGCCTGCCCTAGCTCTATTTAGATTGTTTTCCCTAGCATACTCAGAAAAATCATTATTTGTCTCCATATTTTGATGAACTATTTCAAGTATTTGAGCCGCATCATCCCTGTCCCTTATTTTTGTGTGGAATTTATTAACTATAGCAGAAGCCACAGCAGTCTATCATCAAATGTGTAGAAGCCCTGTTAAAGTAATTTTGATGAAATATTTTAAATTCAGTTTTAAAAATGCCATTCACCACCTCTACTACCCATATCGACACATAGTCACGGCTCTGGATTTATTAGCATATCTTGTCATTAACTGAAATTCACCATCTGCTGGAGACATTTCTGCGACCCTTAGACATCCACATCTATCCTCGATTACAAATCAAAATGCAGATGCGTTGTCACCCGTGAGGACTAAATCATTTTCTCGTTTCCAGTAAAAAGGGTCTCCGGTTCTCTACACTCACCATACAAAACACAGCAGCATTAAGCTACTATTTCACGCTGGTATTCTGTGAGAGGGTGCTCCTTCCCCGGTCGAGCCGACCCATTCATGCTACAACTATACTTCTAATATAACTGCAGCATGGCTCTACCAAGTATAACACACATACATAGTACTTGTCACTATGTATGTTTGTTATCGCAAAATGTAGTTAATCACAAAAGAGACATACTTGCAATGCTGATGGAACTGTTACAACATGGTAAAAAACATTGTGCTTTTATATAATTAGTTAGCAGTACACTGTGTGATGTATGATCTAAGCTTTGTTGTTCTGGGTGCAATACATTACTCACTTCAGATTGCAACGAGGATGGACTAGATGATTCAGATGGTTCCCGTTCTGCAGTTGAACATGATGCTGTTCTATCAGTTCATTGCCAGTAATTATGATATACACGGCATGACAACTGAAATAATGTAAAATACAAAAAATGAAGTCAAAGTGAAAAAATAAAAATAAAATAGATTTATTTCAAACTCAAATATAAATAAAATATTTATCAAGTTAAATGTTACTGCACAAGGACGGATTTAATGCCCTATATTATTTAATAATTAAGGACTGACAGACTACCAGCAGTCCAAAAACAATGAAAAATCAACTGTCTCCTTTCTTGGTAGTTGATAAAACTGGTTAATCTCATAAATAAGCTAGTATGTTTGTCAGATACAGCTAGGGCAGATGTGAAAAAATAAAACAAGTTCTTGAGTTGATATACAATTAGTGTAAAAACATGTATAATTATCAGATATATGGATCACATTTAATAAATTGAAATGTTAAACATGTTAAACACTTACCTCACGTAGCGCAAATAATTCCTCACGTGGAAAATCGAAGACAAACAATGTGTGTGATCTTATTCTCATAAGTGTCAGTGCCACAGCTGATGTATAGATGTTCAAGACGAACTATTGGTGCATTTTGCGAGTGCCACACTACACGTTCACTGTACTCGAAACTTGTACCTAATAAAGAAGCTACAATTATTATATTGATATTATTCAAGTAAACTCAGTTATAAAGCATTTCTTAGAGGAAGACATACCACATCGTGATATGTACCAACTATTTACCTGCTGTGTTCGAACCAATTGTTGAGAGATCAACAATTGCATTTTACTTTTATAACAAAACAATAACATGATAACAACACGTAATTTAATTCTTGTGACATAACAGTGACAGCGGCCTACCTGTCGGATACGATGTTGCCACTTAACGGTCATAAAATCTATGGAATGATATCGATTTTTATTCGATTAATAATATCATAAAAAGAATAATCTTTGACGCGTTTTAAGTTCTGCACGCTTTTTAAAATATAATTTCCTTTATTTATTGAAACTCTATTTCAAATGTATTTTTAAGAACAGTTAGCTTGTGCTGTATTGTTTTGTTATGCTTTAGAGAATTCGTGGTAAATCAGCTGGAAATTAACTTCTTGAATTATCATAACATGATTCCATTTTAAATGTTATGTTAAAAACAGATAAGAATAACAGTTAACTTGTGCAGTAGCGTTTTGTTATACTCTAAAGAATTCTTGGTAAATCAGCTAGTAATTCGCTTGTTTAATTATCATAACTATAAATGTGAAGGATGTCAATGAATTCAACCGAGCCTATAACAACGGTTGTTTTAGTTTTTAATGGTTGACTGTCGCTTTTGATGACTTGAAATTAATAAAAACCTATTTTGCGCAATAAGTTTTTTCTCTTTGGTAATGAATAAACCACAGAAACCCCTTTAATGTATAATAGTCCTTTTTTTGATACAAGTAGCACATTTTAAGGAACCGCAAAAACAACTTTGTTATTTATACAAACACTATGAAAAACAAAATAAATTGTTGCTGGCGATAATGACAGTGGTATTTTGACTCGATTTAAAATATATGCTTGTTACTACTGAACTCTTCATGGGCCTGCGAGTCCGACTCGCACTGAACCACATTTTTTCAACATTTAGTTTTATTCTAATAAATAGTTTTTTCGTTTAAGCGGAGCTCTTTTACTTTAGGTTTATTACCTCTTTATCTACAATAATCAATCTGAGTAAGTACAGTGTGTAAATACGATTCTTAAATTGTAAAAATAATAATTGGATTTGAACATCTTAGGTAGGTATTTAGTTTTATTTATTTAGAAAATATTAATCTCGCAATTATTTATTGTAATAATATAATTTATCACACAGCTAACGCCCTCATTAGCAATGTAATGGTGAAAGAATTTTCAAAATCGGTCTAGTAATTTTTGAGATTAGCCAAAAAACGTATTCATTGAAAGTAGCGCCCTCAATAATAAAATTAACCCTATATTAGATATCTAAAATTATACATAACAATCTAGTGGTGAAAGAATTCTTAAAGTTGGTCAAGTACTTTACGAGTTAAGCGAATAAAATATTCTTTGATAGTAGCTCCCTCAATAATAAAATGCATCCTACGTTTTAAGCACCATAGCAAAAAACGATTCAACATAGCCTAATCCGCACACACAGTAAAAACATAACCATCCTTTTTCGTCTGTAGTCGGTAAACATTTGGTTAATAACGGTTGCGTATCGACTGCTTTGGATAAATATCCATTGTCAACGGTTATTTTAAACCTATATCATAACATCGTAATAATTATCGAAAGATCATATAAGCATTGTAATAATGACACCATAAGTAATCGATTGAAAAGGGGAATCGATTTTTTAATGATTTTTGTGATTGGCAACATTTTTTATTTTATTCACTGACTAATGAATTACGTATTTACCTAATTTTATTTTTATCTTTTCGGTACTTTTAATTTGTGCAAAAATATTCCCATTGTTTTAGGATAAATGAATACCGCGATTAATAACCATAAATAAAGATATATTTTTTTAACAAATGCACATTGTTGGGCGTTCGATGGCCTAATATGGGCATCCCCCTTTATATAGGACTCCTGAAGTATAACCTATCAAAAATATTTTTATTGGTTTAAATTAGACAAAGATATCGCGTAACGTAACGTAACGTATAATATACGTAAAAAAAATTTTAGTTCACATTTGGTGAAAGTGGAACCTTCTGTAAACTAAACTTCGAGAGAATGAGACGAATGCAGAGTATTCGGAGTAGGATGGCTGTAGTTTGTACTTTAAAATGAAAGGAAACAGTCTTCACCCAAAACAAAAATTAATATTTAGAACTTATGAGACATGCTAAGAAGACTGAACATAATACTCCAGTACATCAAAAAAGACAAAGGTACTGGAGACAGGCAGCCAAAAGATACTTGTTGCATGGTTCAAGGAAATATAATATCAAGTGCTTGTTTCTTAATCAGTTAATATAGGAAAACAAGATCTTAAGTTTTTATCTAATTAAGTTTTAAAAGCTTGAAATTAAAACGTTTGACACATACTAAAAAGAGCTTTTGTTGTAGAAGATTATGACATCGGTCAAGTGTTATGTGTCACAGACTCGAAAACTCATATTAATTAAAGGGCTTTTGGACAAAGAATAATAGTTTATTCTTTTATATTTAAGAGACATCTAATTGCTTTTGGAGTCGGTACTATGATATAAAGATTCTTGTTTTATCAGTTTTACACATAAACATTTTATCATTGTTATAATTATTAATAATTTTTCCCTTTTATTAAAAGTTTAATCATTTTATCCTTTTGAGAAATATAAGGAATACACAGGAGCAACTACAAGAGTTTTTTTTATAGAAGAGGGGCAAACGAGCATAAGGCTCACCTGATGTTAAGTGACTACCGCCGCCCATGATCAACCGCAACACCAGGGGAATTGCAGGTGCGTTGCCGGCCCTTTAGAAAGGACTAAGCTCTTTTCTTGAAGGTCGCCAGGTCGCATCGGTCCGGAAAAATCGCCGGTGGTAAACTATTCCGCAGAGAGGTTGTACGCGGAAGAAAACTCCTTTTGAAATGTACTGTGGTGGACCGCCAAGCTTCCAGATGATGTGGATGGTATCAGGACGCTTGCCGCGTAGTGCGTTCATAAAATTTGGCGGCTGGGATTAATCTGAACAATTCCTTAGATCACTCTCCATGGTATATGCGAAAAAAAATGCAAAGAGATGCAACATCTCTTCGCAGTGCCAGTGAATCGAACCGATCGGAAAGCACTCGGTCGTCGACGATTCGAGCCGCTCTGCGCTGGATGCGGTCAAGTGGAAGGAGCTGGTACTGGGGAGCCCCAGCCCAGAGATGGGAACAGTATTCCATATGTGGCCGAACCTGCGCCTTGTAAAGTTGCAGGCGGTGTGCCAGCATGAAATACTGTCCCGCTCTGCTGAGCACGTCAAGCTTTTTAGAGGCCAATTTTGTCTTCTCTTCCAAGTGATCACGAAACTACACGTTACTCGATATGTCAACGCCGAGGATTCCGGTATTGGCTGAGGCAACAACTGAGGAGATACGACAAAGGGGTTCTTTTTAGCGGTTAACTCGCAAACTTGTGTCTTCTGTGGGTTAAACTGGACTAGATTTAGTCACTCAATCCGAGACTCTGTTCAGCAAACACTCGACTTCAGACACAAGTTTGTCCCGGCACTCGGAGACGTTAAAGAGTGAGTTTCATTTAAATAGGTAAATTAAAGTCTTCCTAACCTTTTAGGATGGATTTCTCTTTATTTTTGAAAGTATTATAGCAAAATAATTATTTAACCTAATAAATGAAAAAGAAATATGTAAATCGTTTTAACCATTTTCGAGGAATCAGTCAATATACTTTAAAAAATATATACGCGTTTAATATGGTACCTCTTCCTTTTCAAACCGGGTAAAAATATTTAATAATGCACTTCCCTTATTAATTTTATTTAAATTAAATACTAATTTTAAAACGAGACCACAGAAATTTATATTTAGGATGTGCAAAAAGCGACAAATCACAAACATCAAATCGAAACAATGTTACCAAAATAGCGTTAAAGTCATGCTCTTCCATTAAAATCTCAATAACGTAACTTTTAACTTAAAGCTGTAAAAGGTGTTATCACATTGTCGAGGGAGCGGGCGGAGAAAATTGTCTCCGCTGTACTAACTAAGTTAGCGACTTTTCCCCTACCATAAAGCGAATTTTTCTTTTTGATATATTCTTTTTATATTGCACCAAACAAAATTATCGCAATTTTTCTTATACTGTTTTCACTTTTGCCTTGAAAATACAGAAGTTAAAACAGTTGAAATGCAAATATCGTCGTTGTCAAGATTTTATATTGTTACACTTATTTTACTATAAACTACCTACACCGGCGATAGGCACAACGTCAAAAGCCCAGATGACCTCTCCATCCCCTCAATCTATGTAAATCCCCAGAAACTACGAAAACGAGAAAAATAGTAAGAAATAAACGCGATAAAATTACATTGCGTGGTACGAACGCGATTTAGTCACCTTACCTTTACCCAAAAAAAAAACTCATTTAAGTTTACATGTTTAAGTTAAGTTCGTTGATTATTACCTCATGTTAAAGTTAAAGCTTATTTATAATAAAGCTATAGGCCTACATAAACCTTCACCTCCCCCACAAACAAACACATTAACCACGGTCCTGAGCAATTAGCTATTTGTATTTCAACTTCTTGCATATCTTATGAGTTAATTCTCTCTCTCTCTCTCTCTCTCTCCCTCTCTCTCTCTCTCTCTCTCTCTCTCTCTCTCTCCCTCTCTCTCTCTCTCTCCACAAACTCAAAAAACATTACCCTCCTTCTGGGACAGTCCGGTTATAATTATAAAAATAATTAATTTCCTCATCATGTTTCTATCATCATCAAATCATCATTACATCCCTATAGAAGTCAACTGCAGAACATAGGCCTCCCCCAAGGAATGCCACAAAGCACGGCCCCGAGCCTCGTGCGTCCATTGACTTCCTGCTTGTCTTACCAAGTCGTCACTCCATCTAGTGGGGAGACACCCTACACTTCGCCTGTCGGTACAAGGAGAAGAGAGTACTCGAGAATCTTTCCTTCCCATCGGTTGTCGGTTATTCGAGCTATATGGCCGGCCCATTGCAACTTCAGATTACTAATCCGTTGAGCTTTGCCTGTTACTATGGTTCTACTGCAATTATCCTCGTTTTTGTGGGGTTTTTTATACACACGGTGACAAACGAGCACACAGTCCACCTGATGGTAAATGGATGCTGTGGCCTATAGACATTTGCATTATTCCTCGTTTAATTATCAGAAGCAGATGTGTTTTCACCCCTGTGTACTAAGATGAAATGCCTCGCTTTCATCAAAAAAGGGTCTCCGGATCATGACACTTACCACACGAAACACTGCAATATTACTGTTTTACGCTGGTATTCCGCGAGAGCGTGATCCTTCCCTTGTCGAGCCGACCCATTTATGCTACAACCCTAATATATCTGCAGCGTGGCTCTAACACGAACAAAAATGTCATGTTTCTAAGTTTTAACAAAATTTCGATAAGGAACGGCAGTAATAGTAAGCAGCAGTAACACTCGCCACTATGATAATCATTACGCCTGCCCAGAGTGATGAGTCCAAGAGAGCTTTTATCACTAATTAAATATATTGAAATGCAGTACACGTAGGTGATGCCTTTTATTTCTTTTTGTATCTTAATTTATCCGAAATTAGAACAGGAATTCTTGTAAATATAATAAGAAATATACAAATAGAAATAGACCTCAATTCTCTCTGTATATTTTTTGTAAAATAATATTTTATATTTCTAGTAATAAACTCACAATTTTTAGAGTAAGTTTAATTTTATTTGCTTTATTCACAGTTATATTATAGAAAACAAAATTAAAATTGAATACATAAGTTTTAAATTGGATAAACTAACCCGCTTTCATTACTTAGCAGTAGCTCTATATTCACCACTAATCCATTTGCATTACTTGTCGACATGGGAAATATTGAAACCGCAATTTTATACTTGCAACGGGAAAACGTAGTTGTAAATATGAACCACAGTAATGGTTTCGAATCTGAATGTAATTTCTCAACATGGTTGTGTTTGAAATTTCTATGCGCGGTAGTGTTAACAATGGACATATCTACAAACCGCTTATTTAGTTCTAAGAACCAACAGTCGTTTGAAAGTAATATTATCTATTAGCATTCTATTAGCGACGTAGGGCGCAAAGCTTGTAATTATCTCATGAATCATCTTTATAGCAATGTATGAACAAAAAAAATCTAACGAAGGCCAACGTTTAGCAGCGAACATATAGCTCGAAGGACTGACCACCGATGGGAGAAGAAAGGTTCTCAAGTGAGAGCCTCGTACCGGAAGACGAAATGTAGAGGGGCCCCCTCTAGATGCTGTGATGACCTGGTAAGAGAAGTTAATGGATACAGCTAGTTAAAGACCGTGCTTTGTGACATTCCTTATGCCACAAAGCATGGGAGGCCTATGTTTAGAAATGGACTTGTAAAGGGCTGTAATAATGGAGATGATATATTAATATTGAAAATAGACGTCGGTATCTGGAACCTAGAGCTTTCGCTTAACATCACGCCAACTGTGTAGATAGAAAATTCTTTATTGCACTCAAACAAAACAATTTGGTACCAGTGCGAACTTAATACTTAACTGTGTACATTTTTGTTCAAGAAAGGCAAAAAAAACTTGACATAGCTAAAATGATGAGATGTATTCTAATAACTTTTGCAATTTTAAACTACACTATGCTGCGGTATAAATTATTGAGAGAGTTAAAATATTCAAATTAAGGATAAATATTCTTAAAATATTTCTGTACGCTTTTGGGTGAAACTCGTAGAAGCACAATGTATTTTCTGAGTGGTTTGGATTCTATTCACAAAAACAAGTACCACAAATAAGCGACTATATAAAAAGTGCACGTAAAGGAAGCTGCATTTGCCACTTTATATTTTTTTATAAATTTTTTGTAATGTTTATCATTCAGTGTTTGCTACAGAAGATTTACCAATACCTAAAAAAATAATATGTTATATCCATAATATTTCTGTTTGGCAATTAGAATATTATTATTTATAAATATATCAGATATAACGTAAACATTGGAAAATAGATAAATGCAAGCATCTCAGGAGATCGAGACGGTGTTTTGTGGCGTTCCTTGAGAAAAGGTAAAAAGCTGTGATAATAACGTCGATTATGGTAATTTGACAATAGCCTAATTATTCTTCAATTTTTTCATTATCCTGTAAAACTACAATTTTAGACATGGACTTCTTCAATTGTTAGAAAGATTTGCCTTTACCTTCACTCTTAGCAACCAGGTTGATAATAGCAGCACGAAACGTTTTGCACATTTGACGACACTTCCCGTCCCCGGTTTGAATATTTTACACCTCTGTAAATCCTATATTTTTTTTAAGAGAGGAGGCAACTGAGTGTACGGTTTACCTGATGTTAAGTAACTACCGCCCTCTATGAAGAACTGCAACACCAGGGAAGTTGCAGGTGCGTTGCGGGCCCTTTCGAAAGGAGTAAGTTCTTTTCTTGAAGGTCCCTAAGTCGTATCGGTCCGGAAAATACAGAAAATACAGTGGTGAACCGCCAAGTATCCAAATGGTGTGGACCATCCATACCACTAGGAGAGATCGGGATGTTGGATGGATCGGGAGTTTTGCCGCGTAGTTCGTTCATGAAATTTGGCGGCTGGGATTAATTCGAACGATTCCTCAAAGCACTCCTCGTGGGAGACGCTTAAGTATTACTTTTTATTAATCGATAAATGTTCAATCACTACTTAAGTTGCAAAGCGAATATTAAAGTAATATACTCGAATAATCTTATCATTGAGATTACTGTAATATTCAATGAAAATAATCTACTGGAAAGGTTCTATATTCTAATAACAGCGTTTTACTTGTAATTTCGCCGTAGATAAAAATGGCTTCAGATATTTGAAGTTGATGAGAAATGGCATTAATTTTAAATCTGATGTGTGTGGTTGCGATGAATGCTCAGCTGAATATGAAGTCTAGTATAATATTCAAGTCAAATTTTAGGTGTCGAATACCACACAAGGAAAAAACTGACAAATTTTTTTGCATTAGGCTTAACACTCAATATAAAGGATATTATGTCAGGTTTTAATATAAAAATTATAAATGGTTTTTCAGTAGGGACGGTCGAAGTATGACGGTTTATAACGGCCATACTCGAAAAGCGATAGCTGTCAATTTTGACAAGTTTACTTATTTAGTTGTGGCATTTTAAAATAATTGAACCGCTGTTAAAATTTATAATCAAAATCAGTGCAGTTTGCCCAACGTTCCGTGCCTGGCGTCCTCTGGGTCGGTGGTCCATAAAGGAGTGCTTGTAGGTCAAAGAAACACAAGATCGTTGGAAAATATTATTGCCTTTCGAGACAGTTTAAGAGAAAACCTCAGTCAGTGTATTCTACGTCGTGCGCAAGAGCTAGGTTTTTCTGCGACATCAACTTGATGAACTTTGCGTTGAGGCTTGGGATATAATTTATAAAAGACCAATTAACTCAAGAGATAAATCCCAACGACCACAGACAGCACCGTGTATTTGCTAATTGGTCTTCAGAGCATTTGGTGGCTGACCCTGCTTTCATAAAAAAAATATCTTCAGCGATGAGGCTTATTTCTGGTTGAGTGGTTTTGTTAACAAACAAAATTATCGATTTTGACACTCTGAAAAAGTCACTGTTTGGTGTGGATTTTGGCCTGGCGCTATCATCTACCCTTATTTCTTCGAAAATGCGTAAGAAGCCGCGTTCACTGTCAGTGGCGACTGATATTGAACGATGATGTCAAATTTTTCGTGGTCTGCGATAGATGGTATGGATCTCACAATAACGTGGCGCTAACAGGACGGTGCCACTTATGTACTGCAAGGGAAAAATTTAATTTATTGGTTGATAAGTTCGAGGGCTTTGTCATCTTGCGTGCTGTCAATATCAACTGTCCACCGAGATCGACTTAACATAGCTCGACTAATTTCTGTGAGGCTACGTGAAATCGCTGGTCTATGTAGACAAACCACAGACAATTGCCGCCCTGAAGGCAAACATAACTCGCGTTCTTCATAAAATTTTGCCTCCTTTTTATGTCAAGATATCGTCCAATTGGTTCTCCAGGATACACCACGTACAGTGGATTCGCGGCGGTCATTTTTTTGAAATCATATTCCGTACGTAATGTCATCGAATATTTTTTTAAATAATGTAAACCTTGTAGCAATATTACATATATACACAGGTCGTTTTATTTCATTTCAAACTTTGAGCGCTCGTATTGAAAACCCTTGTATATTGATAATACTAATAAAACGTATATTAAGTTGTCTTTAAATACTACGACTCCTGTTCTGGTTACGCGCCCGTTGTCGTCGTGTTTGCGCATACGTCATGGCTAGGTCGATTTCCTGGCGTGCTCTTCTGCCGTCAAGCAGAGTGCGTGTTTCATTCCATCTTAGCCGTAAACAATGCATCTGTATTATTTTTTACAGAAGTAAGGTTGATACACCAGCGCACATAGCCCTCATGATGAAAGTGGATGATGTGACATATAAGCACCTATATCTATCCTCAAATAATCAAAATGTAGATACTTGTTTAGGTATTCCATCTGGCTCGTAACTATTAAAAAGAATCTGATTATGGTAGATAGCAACAGATATACATAAAGGATTTTCACGTTGGTAAGGTTATTTGGTAAGTGGTTGGTTTGTAAGTGGTTAAGCCGACCTAATCATACTACTGTCGTTATACGTTTCAGCGTGGTTGTACCACGTCAATTTAAGTATTGTGTTTTCAAACCTCGTTGAAAAGCTTTACGATTTACAGTATCCACTTAAGCATCTCAACTTTCATGTGAAATAAATGATTGTCTTATATAATTTTAATATTATATATTTCATTTAAAACTCTATATTACAACAAATATTACTGCATCTTATCTTGTATTGCGTTATTTTGTATTTTAATTAAGTTCTTGCATGTTGTAATTCATAATGCGTACGCTATTGACATTCCATTCGATCTCGCTGCCTGAGACCGGAAAGAATGTGGAATTAATAGTTTTAAATTAAATTTCTAACCGGGACATCATCAAAATATATTTCCTTTATACGCCTCTATACGTGTTTGGTTTGGAATTTGGATATTTTAATAGGCTAAAGAATATCATAAGGTCATGGTTATAACTAGAGTGTCGTCGTATTAGTTATTCCAAATATTTTTAGCTTAAGTTTTTTTTTTCGCAAGGACTAATTAAATTACACAAATTAGTTCACTGCCGTGTTACAAACTACATCCCTTAATTTCCTACCCTTAAGGTATTTGGTAGAAATTTTTTCTCCAAATTATGTGTATTATATTTAATATGTATTTGATCATCCATAGTATCTAAATTCACGACGATGTGTTATAGCATACATACGAAAACTAACAATAGAATTCATAGCCTTCTCCTTTCTTAAAGTCGGGTAAAGACTGCCTTTTTACCCTTAAATAGTACATAAATAGTTGATAAATATTTTAGTTATAATTTATACGTAATCCAAAGGCAAAGCTTTATTAATAGTTTAAAATACAGTTCAGTTTTTTCGTTTTCTTCTTTTTATAGAAAGATGGGGGCAAACAAGCATGCAGCTTACCTCGTGAAAAGTGTCTACCGCTGAAAAACTGCAAAACCAGGGAAATTCAAGATGCGTTGCCAGCCTTTTAAAAATGAGTACTCTCTGCTGTCAATTGTTAATAGTCTTTTATATGTATACACTATTTATACTTATGTAATATTAATTATGTTTGTCGTAAGTTTCAAATAAAATGCACCAAAATATCCGAATTTGTGACATATCAAGTAATCTACACATTAGTACTTTTCCTAAATCAAGGAGAAGTTTAAAAATATTTATTGCACATGAACAAACATTAAGGCCAGTAGTTATTCAGAGTCTATCTCAAGTTTGATCTCAAATTCAACAAATGAATGACAAATAAGTTTAAGACCCAAATAAAACCTATTTGTTCCAATTATAGTTAGTACACAATGCGACGAGATGTGTCAGCTTAGCGGCCTTATTCTTATCTTACTAATACTGTTTATGTTTTACTAGTAAATGTGATACAATTTCTTCATTAATCCGGAGAATTGGAAGTCCGAATTTTACGTGGAAGAGCTATTCTGCAGCTATCTTATGATTGTAGCACTAATAGTTAGGCTCGACCGTTGAAGAACCACGCTCTCACAGAATATAAGCGTAAAATAGTAGCTCAATGCTCTTGTGTTTCATATGGTGAGTGTAGAAAATCGGAAACCCTTTTTATTGGTTACAAAGCATTCCATGTTAGTCTTCAGGGGTAATACATACATAAAATTTTAATATTTTGTTATAGAAATATCTTTAAAATATCCAACTATATAAAACATATCAATATATGGGAACAACTATTTATTTAACTCATCATCATCATCATTACAGCCTTTCACAAGTCCACTGCTGAACATAGGCCTCCCCCAAGTAATGCCACAAAGCACGGTCCTGAGCCACCTGCATCCATCGACTTCCTGCATGTCTTACCAGGTCGTCACTCCATCTAGTGGGGGGTCGCCCTACACTACGCCTACCGGTACGAGGCTGCCACTCGAGAACCTTTCTTCCCCATCGGTTATCGGTTCTTCGAGCTATATGGCCGGCCCATTGCCACTTCAGCTTACTAATCCGTTGGGTTATGTCGGTCACTCTGGTTTTACTGCGGATATCCTCATTTCTGAGTCTATCACGCAGAGAAACTCCGAGCATAGCCCTTTCCATAGCTCGCTGAGCGACCTTAAGCGTCCTCATACGGCCAGCAGTGAAGGACCACGTCTCAGATCCATAAGTCATCACTGGCAACACGCACTGGTTGTACAATCTAGTTTTTAGAGATTGAGGTATACCTGACGAAAAGATATGTCGTAATTTCCCGAACGCTGCCCAGCCGAGTTGAATCCGTCGATTGACCTCTCGGTCGAAGTTGGACTTACCTAGTCGGACTATTTGTCCCAGGTAAACGTACTCGTCAACAACTTCGAGCATAGTGCTCCCAACAACTACCGGCATAGGTGTGACATGGACATTGAACATGATCTTTGTTTTGTCCATGTTCATCTTAAGACCTATCCGTTGGGAGGCACTATTGAGGTCATTGAGCATAGTGCTTAAGTCCTCCAGCGATTCTGCCATAAGGACTATATCGTCGGCAAATCGAAGGTGAGTGATGTACTCGCCATTGATGTCAATACCGTATCCTTTCCAGTCCAGTAGCTTGAAAACGTCTTCCAATGCAGCGGTGAAGAGTTTCGGGGATATAACGTCACCCTGTCTTACACCTCTCTGCAGTTGGATAGGTTTCGAGCTCTGGTTCTGTACTCGGATAGCCATCGTAGCCCTACTGTACAAACACTTCAGCATTTCGATATACCGACAGTCAACTTGGCACCGCTGAAGGGACTGTAGCACCGCCCAAATTTCGACGGAATCAAAGGCTTTCTCATAGTCCACATACGCCAGGCAAAGTGGCAGATTGTACTCTTCAGTCTTCTGTACAATCTGCCGCAGGGTATGTATGTGGTCTATGGTACTGAAGCCTTTTCGGAAACCGGCTTGTTCGGGAGGCTGGAAGTCGTCAAGTCTGCGTGCGAGACGGTTCGTAATGACTCTCGAAAACAGCACGTAGACGCGGCTCAGAAGGGAAATCGGTCTGTAGTTCTTTAAGAGAGCGTTGTCGCCTTTCTTAAAGAACAAGACCACCGCACTTCTGCTCCACGCCTCTGGAGTAGTGCCACCATGGAGGACGGAATTGAAGAGCTTCTGAAGGACTACAAGTACCGGTGTTCCACCCGCTTTCAGAAGCTCCGCTGTAATTCCATCCTCGCCTGGGGCCCTGCCGTTTTTAAGGTGCTGGAGAGCCATTCTAATCTCGCTTAGACTGACGTCCGGGATATCATCGGAATAGTGTCGGATAAGACTAGCTCCTGGATCGTTACTCACACTTGCGTGTGGCTCCAACGATGATGTGTACAGCTGCCCATAGAACCTCTCAATCTCACTCAAAATCTCAGGTGTCCCGGAAACGATGTTGCCACACTCAGTCTTCAGCTTTGACAGTTGGCTCTTTCTGGCAGACAGATCTCTGGCAAAGACTTTGGAGCCCTGATTCCGCTCGATCGCTTCTTTAATACGAGAAGTATTAAAGTTGCGTAAGTCTCGCCGCATGCATTTGGAGATCTGTCTGTTCAGTTGCCTGTATGCTGTCAAATCTGTTGACGATTGCAGCCTCATCTCCCGTCTAACAGCCATGAGATTAAGAGTGTGATCGGAGAGTTTTTGTGTTCTTCTGCGGCGGGTCTTGCAGAACTTAGCTCCGACCGCATGGACAGTTTCCACGAGCTTGTCGTTCATATCGTCCACTGCATTGCAATCTTCTAGGCACTGGAAGCGGTTACGTAACTCGAGCTGAAAGGTTTCGGGATTCTGGATTAGAGCACGAGGGGGACGGAGCGTTGACTTCATTAGACGAGACCTCTCCAACTTAACGTTTAGGTTCAGTGTGCCTCTAACCATTCGGTGATCGCTGCCAGTTTTCACCCTTGCGATCACTGAGACATCACTGAACAGTTGGCGTCTGGTCGTCATAATGAAGTCAATCTCATTTTTTGTCGAACCGTCGGGGCTCGACCAGGTCCACTTCCTGTGGGTCCGCTTCTGGAAGAAAGAGTTCATCATAAAGAGTCCCTCTTTCTCCATAAAGTCGGCCAGCTGCTGGCCCCTTAGGTTCCGTTGCCCTACTCCAAATTTCCCTACCTTCAGCTCACCGCTTTCTCTTGTGCCTAGTTTTGCGTTGAAGTCTCCCATCAACACCGTGTAGTGGGTTTTGGAGGAATGTATGGCTCTGGAAATATCCTCATACATTTCCTCCACCTCCTCATCGGGGTGTGCCGAGGTTGGTGCGTAAACCTGAATGACCTTCAGCGAATACCGTTTGGTGATTCTGAGTATCAGGTACGCGACCCTCGTCGACACACTCCCAATCTTTACAACGTTGTTGACGAGAGACTTGTGGACGATAAATCCGACACCTCCTTGGGACAGATGGTCGCCCTCCCGGTGATAGAACAAGTTGCCGGACTCGAGGATTGCCGTGTCCTCCCCCTCTCTTCGGACCTCGGATAATCCAATAATATGCCAGCGCAACTTGTCTACCTCTTCTTCCAGCTCCAGTATCTTCTCGTCAGTCCTCAGGGTGCGTGCGTTATATGTTGCCAGGTCGAGTCGTCGTAGGTGGCAACCGAACCTCCACCGGAGATTCTTAGCACCCCCTGCCCCGCCGTTACCATGGTCGCCACCGTAGTCAGGAATAGCGGGGCCGCCGGGGACTGGGGGCCGTCTTTTTGTGTATTTGTTCATTGGGGGGTATTTGCCGTAGTTGCCACGCTTGGCGAGCGGGTTGGCAACTGCAGTTTTTTATTACGTCACAGTTGTTATCAGGAAGATGCTGCTGCCCATCTCCTGTCTGTCTCCCTCTGTCGCCTCTTACGACACCCACGGGAAGATATGGGGTAGTGGATATTCTTAACCGCCACTACACGGCAATTTATTTAACTATTATATAAAAAATATGGATAGACATTTGACATTGTATTTAAATTCTATGAGAAATTGTAATAATATAACATTTATTTTTTTTAAACTGAAAGAAATTCTTTTTCTCGTGAAACAATGTAGAATTTGACTTTCATAAGTTTTTTGAACAGCTTTAAATTGAATAAAATAGTTTTGATTTCAATTTTTAAACGTACGTTACTTAATAATTGCCATGATTTACTTAATAGCGTTGTGAAGCACACCACTGTAATGTGTGCTGGCTGGCTTAATTAGCTGGAAAGAGATAAAAAGGATAGGAACATCGATCTTTCGTTTATTATTTTACCCTGTATTAGTAAGTCAGCAAAATAATGTTTACATAAAATCTATAAAGACTCAATTTTAGTTACAATATCTATCTTTTCATTATTTGTTTAACTTAAAACTCTCCATTTATTATCCTAATCTTACATAATTTATTTGTGAATTAATTACATCCTTAGGCAATACCATTATTTAGAAACTTGTATTAGATAAAGAACAACTAATATAAGTTTCGGTGTGATACTGTAGTTATTCTTTTAAAATTTGTTAAAAATTTAGCTCAATATAAAAAGCGTGCCAAGTGTGTAATCAAAACAAAAGTATTTTTTCCTACAAAGCAATTCTTATCTACGGTACCCTTCTGCGAAACATTCCGCTATTGTCCCATTGTCCTGCAGCAAGCCGTCTGACAGACGTTTTATTACACTAAAACGTGCAACTATGCGATATCCCTTAATTTGATTCAAAGAATGTCCGAAAATACGTTGAATATTACGGCTGTATAGAGCTACAAAATGTTGTTAAAATCTCTATAGTAATATCGTACTTTTTATAAAATGAAGTAACAATTAAACGTGCATTCCACGAAATATAACACACATGCAGCTAGCTTCATTCGAAAAAAGGCTACTGAATCGTTGTCACCCCCGAGGACTAAGATGGAATCAACTGTACCAATCACCTCACAGGCTGTAAATATACTGGTTCTTTAACCCTTTAGACTGGAACACGGCAGAGTCTAATCTACCCGGACGGGCACATAGGCAGAACAGGATTCTTACCACCTAGTAACTAGGATGAAAGAAAATCTTAGATTATTTTCTCAATAAAAATTATCAAATAGTTAATTTCTTGAATAATTACTTAATAGCTAAATATTTAATACTTTTTATGATTAATCAAAATAAAAAATAAAAACTTTTGGTAAATCCAAATGAACCATGGTAGCTCAGATGGTTAACGCTCGCTGTAAATATAACAGAACTCGAGAAACCCGGGTTCGATCCCCGCCGGCACCAACGAAATTGTTAATTGCAATTTTAAGTGCTGATTTACCACCTGCTCGGCGGTGAAGGAAAACATCGTGGAGAAACCTTCATGTCTGAGGATAAAGGAAAAAAATATTTTCGAAGACATGTGAAGTTCGTCAACACGCATTGGGGCAGCGCGGTGGACACTTCTTGCCCTCTCAGAAATGAGGGGAGGCCTATGCCCAGCAGCGAGACGTATATAGGCTGTATAAAAAATCCATATGTACGCGCCTTAAGCACTCATGTTATAGGTCAATATTTTAAAGTATTTTCAATAGGTACACACAAGTTTTCACAAATAACCTTATTACTATTAATTCTAATTTTCCGATAATTTTGTGTCAAACGTCATTAAAAAAGTTTGGAAAATGCACGACTCATAATGCTCATATGATCGGAAAAAAATGTAAAAAAAAGTTCTCAATCTACAATAGAATTTATTACTGTTAATTAAAAAAAACTTATTAGAGAATTACCTAAAACGATCAGAAATCAACTTTAATTTTACTTTTTTTTTAGGTAAAAAAAGGTTTTATTTGTACTGAGGTATTATTGTAAAAACTAGTCCTTTTTACTTGACTAGATAGTAAATTTTTTTCTCATCAAATTTATTACTTTAAAAAAATCATCTAATCATAAACTGTATTTTAATTTAGCATTCACCAAAGTATATATTTAGGTCACTATATCAAGTTCAGAGACCTCATCATAACTATCAAAACGAGGGCACACCTAGTTCTAATCATCGAGGGATTCCAGTAGCAGATACCTACCGAAGTGCATCTTCAGGTCACTCTATAAAGTCCAAGACGTATAAATTTATTCATATATAAATCCTACGTACTTATAGCGAAACAATATATTGTAATTTTTTTTTATTTAAATAATTTACATGTGAAACTTAATCTAAATACATTTAGTGACAGTGTGACATAAACCTGCATTGGTTTTACCGCACACTGTGATTCGACATCTGTCGCTCGAACAGAACTATTCATTCTTAACTACCTACTTACACATTAATTGCGCGATGTGATTACTGCGCACGCTATTTGACCGTTAAACACGCATGACACATATTATGCACCTCTCACTCCAAAAGCCACAGTATCTCGTTTGGGTTTGTATATTCACACAGGTGACATTTTTTGTACATTTTTTTTTTTGATATTTTACGCTAGTAATGCTAAATATAAGTAGTGCTGTTTAAGTTTATTTTTGATGTTTACTTTAGTAATTTGGCCTTTAACTGTTGTAGGTAACTCGTTTATCAGCTGATATTCTCAAACCGCTACTATTATATGAAACTCCATAAATGCATTGTCTTATAAAATAAGAAAATAAAACGATGAAAGTACAAATTTACCTAGAAAGTATTTCGTTGATTCTCGATCGAATAAATTTTCACAGTTTTTTTTATCGGGGAGGGGGAAAATAAGCATACGGCTCACCTGGTGGTAAGTGACTACCGCCGCCCATGAACAACTGCAACACCAGGGTAATTGCAGATGCGTTGCTGGCCATAGCAGTAGTAAGGAGTAGGCTCTTTTCTTGAAGGTCCCTAAGTCGTATTGGTCCGGAAAAGTCTCTGGTGGAAGTCGATTCCACAAGGAAGTTGTGCGAGGAAGAAAACTTCTTTTAAATCGCACGGTGGACCGCCAGTCATCCAGATGGTATGGATGGTATCGCGAGTTTTGTAGAAATAAATTTGATAAACAGCGCTGTTGGAGATAGCGGCTTGTTTGAGTATAAATGAAAAACGCAAACAAAATCAACTTTTACTAAGCTAAGCTTTTCATACCAAGATTTGTTTTTGTAATCGAATTTCATTCACAATCGTATCCTTCGCTTACGTCTTTCAATTTATATTATTTTTTATATGCAATAAATTTTTTTCATTCAAACTCAAGATTCTAACTTCATTGAACGATCAGACGGTATCGTCCCAAACGTCATTATTAAATTGGCTCCATCGATCTTTTTTTTTTTATAGAAGAGGGGGCAAACGAGCATGTGGCTCACCTGATGTTAAGTGACTACCGCCGCCCATGATCAACTGCAACACCAGGGGAATTGCAGATGCGTTGCCGGCCCTTTAGAAAGGAGTAAGCTCTTTTCTTGAAGGTCCCCAGGTCGTATCGGTCCGGAAAAATCGCCGGTGGTAAATTATTCCACAGAGAGGTTGTACGCGGAAGAAAACTCCTTTTGAAACGTATAGTGGTGGACCGCCAAGCATTTAGATGGTGTGGATGGTATCGGGACGTTTGCCGCGTAGTGCGTTCACGAAATTTGGCGGTTGGGATTAATCCGAACAATTCCTCAGAGCACTCTCCATGGTACATGCGAAAGAAAATGCAAAGGGATGCAACATCTCTTCGCAGTGCCAGAGAATCGAGCCGATCGGAAAGCACTCGGTCGTCGACGATTCGAGCCGCTCTGCGCTGGATGTGGTCAAGTGGAAGGAGCTGGTACTGGGGAGCCCCAGCCCAGAGATGGGAACAGTATTCCATGTGCGGCCGAACCTGCGCCTTGTAAAGTTGCAGGCGGTGTGCCGGCATGAAATACTGTCCCGCTCTGCTGAGCACGCCAAGCTTTTTAGAGGCCAATTTGGCCTTCCCTTCCAAGTGACCACGAAACTGCACGTCACTCGATATGTCGACGCCGAGGATTCCGATACTGGCTAAGGAAACAAGGGGAGTGCCTTGAAACTGAGGGGATACGACAAAGGGGTTCTTTTTAGCGGTTAACGCGCAAACTTGTGTCTTCTGGGGGTTAAACTGGACTAGATTTAGTCGTCCCCAATCCGAGACTCTGTTCAGCAAAGACTCGACTTCAGACACAAGTTTGTCCCGGCACTCGGAGACGTTTTCCGAGAAATATTGGCTCGGCCGGTGTAAAGAGCATCACCAGTGCTGTCATCTGCATAGCAATGAATGTTACGGGTCTGCAACATATCATTGATATGCAGAAGAAACAGCGTTGGCGATAGCACGCAGCCCTGTGGAACACCAGCATTAATAGGCTTGCAATCGGAGCTTGCACCGTCTACAACGACCTTGATGCTTATAGACCATAGTATAAAAATACTGGCAAATGATGCCATAGTGATATTCTTACACCGCCAACACCACCATGTGGTGACGGTGTAGAATATCCATTACCCCATATCGTCCCTTGGGTCTCGAAATAGGTGACAGAGGGAAACAAACACGGAGATGGAAAACTCTGTAACGCGGCCACTAAAACACGGTTCTGAGATATCTGCATCTACCAACCTCCTGCATTTATTAACAAGTCACATTACATCTAGTGGAAAAACCAGTTGAATTATCCGAAGTTAATAATATTGAAATGTAATATAGGTATATTATGTACACATGTGTACCTTCCCGTGGGTGTTGTAAGAGGTGGCAGTGGGAAACAGGCAGAAGATGAGCAGCAGCATCTTTCTGATAACAGCAATAGTACAATAAAAATTGCAATTGCCAACCCGCTCACCAATCGCGGCAAAAATAACAGTTTAATACGAATTAAATTCATATTTTTATTCATGTCAAAATTAAACTTTAAATATGTTTCAATTATTTTTAAGTTTTTATCAAAAATATATAAGAACAGTAAAATAGTATACATATTTGGTTTCTAAAAAGCACGTCCCAGTATAGGGTCTCCTCATATCCGAAAGGAAAAAAAAGATTACACATCCTGTTGAGCACTGAATCAAAATTTCTACGGAATCAAAGGCTTTCGCGTACTCCACGTATAACTCGTACGAATTAACTTGAGACCTGGGCCGATGACGTAATTGTCAATGTACGGTGTGCAAAATAATGCGTCGTAATATTTTTTTATTTGAAATTTTTGCGATTTGCATGAGATTATTAATAAAAACAAAATAAAATGTTCTGGTAAGGGGTGAAGTAATAAGTGATATACTGTTGCCATTTTTATATATTTTAAATATTTATTTTTTATAATATATATAATATTATTTTTTGTTAACGCGTCAAGGAAGGACAAAGAAATAAACATACACACTTTCTCATTTATAATATTATTAATTTATTTATTATACCCTTTATTGTGGGAGTGAATCCATGTTTCGTCTAAATAAGTTACGGGTTTTTTGTCCACCCCAAGTTCATTGTTTTCTTTCTTCCTTCGTAAATAACGAGCTCCCCAGGCAGCAATGTCTGGCTTTTGTATTAAGACTTGTCTTGCGTTCTTACATTTTTTAAATTTGTACCCCAAGTAGTCAACGAGTATTCGTTGTAACGTGGTTTTTTCACCTGTAAAATAAAGATTTTATCTTAATTTTTAGTTATCGCGTGGTATTTTTTCAAAAAATAATTTAAAATTAAATATTTTAGAAATGGTTCACTTTTGCATATGGGTGTCCATATACAAAAATTGTTGCAAATTACCAGTTCTAGCACCCCTAACAAGATTATGCTTGAATTAAATGTCACCTTGTATATGATATGACCTAAAGTATGATATATAATAAATATAAAAATGTCAATAAATATGGGTACGTACCTGGAAAATTTAGATCTGCTTTTGCAGCCGTTAAAATCTTTTTAAATGTTGGAATTTCTTTCCGTACTGTATAGAAACTTTTGACAAGGTTTCTTAGAGCACACAGATCAAAATTGTCGAGTTCAATTTTTTTTGAGCTCTGTTTCCTTTTTTTCCTGGAGTTGATAGTTTAAGTTCTGGTCTTGCTTGAGAAGTACATGGTTCCGATACTACTGTGACATCATCATTTTGGTCTTGAGAAATTGACTGAACTTTTTTCGCCTCGTTTTTCATTCTTAGTAGTGTTGCCTTTGATATGCCTGTTGCTGCACAAGCCCTCTTTAAAGCTTGGTCCACAGGAATAAGAAACTTTTTATTTGATTTTTCATCTTCGAAAAATTGTAAAACTTTTAGAGCAAGTGTCCGTGCTTGGCTATGTATTGTCTTTCCTCCCATCTTTTTTTAAAAATAAAAAAGGCGGAGTAACCCCTAAGCTTCACAAGAAAACGGCACAACACAACGTCCGAACAAACAATACAATAACAATAAAACAACGCAATTAACAACAAACAGATAAAATAACGTTCAAGTATAACAAAAACAAACAAAAGTCCAAACCAAACAACAAACAATTATCAAAAATATCGAACTAGAGTCGAGACGCGTATCCGTAACAAAAATGCTATCGGTACCGAGCGCGCACGGCCAGCGCGGGACGCGGTGCGGGGAGTCAGGAAGGGGGTCGCATTCCAGCGGATTCTCAAGTTAATTCGTACGTGTTGTACGCTAGGTAAAGTGACAAATTGTACCCTTCGGTCTTCTGTACAATTTGCCGAAGGGAATGTATGTGGTATGTGGTAATAAAGCCTTTTCGGAAAACATGCTTGTAGTGACTAGAAGTCGTCAAGTCTTCTTGCGGGACGATTTATAGCACTAAGATAAACAGTACGTAGACGCGGCTTAGAAAGTTCTTCAAGAGAGCTTTATCACCGTTCTTGAAGAATGAGACCACCACACCTCTGCTCCACGTCTCCGCAGTAGTGCCACCGTGGAGAAAGGAATTAAATAGCTTCTGAAAGACTTCGAGTACCAGTATTCCACCCGTTTTAAGAAGCTAACTCATCATCCGTTCTAATATCTCCCAAACTAACGTCCGGGATATCATCGGAATAGTGTTGAATAAGACTTGCTCTTGGATCATTACTCACATTGCATGTGACTCCAACGATGACGTGTATAGCTCAAAAATATATATGCTGTCTATAGTAGTTCTTAAACCGGATACGATGTTGCCACACTCAGACTTTAGCTTCGATAATTGCCTTATTCTGGGAGACACATCACAGGCAAAGACTTTGGAGTCCTAGTTCTGCTCGATCGCCTGTTCAGTATGGGCCCATGCATTTGGAGATCTGTCTGTTCTGCTGCCTGTGTGCTTTCAAATCTGTTTAAGACTGCAGCTTCATTTCCCGTCTAACAGCCATGAAATTAAGAGTATGATCGGAGAGCATTTATTTTCTTCTACGGCAGATCTTGCAGAAATTAGCTCCAACTGCATGGATGGTTTCAACGAGCTTGCAATTTATATCGTCCGCTATATTGCAGTCTTCTAGGTACTTAAACAGGTTTGTAACTCGAGCTGAAATTTTTTGGGATTTAGGATTAGAGCACGAAGGGGACGGAATGGTGGTTAAGAATATCCACTATCCCATATCTTCCCGTGGGTATCGTAAGAGATGACGGAGAGAAACAGGCAGAATAGAAATAGTACAATAAAAACTGCAATTGCCAACCCGCTCGCCAAGCGTGGCACAAATAATAGTTTTGATAAGAATTAAATTCATATTGATTCGTGTTAAAATTAAACTTTAAATATGTTTCAGTTGTGTTTAGTTTTGATCAAACAAGAATAAGAACAGTACTAAAGAATACGTATTTGGTTTCTATAAAGCACGTCCCAGGGGGTAATCTTTTTTTCGTTTCGAATATAGAGATACACATGTGGACATACCTATTTGTATCCATGAAACAATTTTAAGCCGTGCTTGCCCACGTGACTTGATTAACAATCCTTAGTAAATTGTTGGCTCACGTTCTTGACCTTACCTCGGTGGAAAAGTGGTAAATTGATATTCTGTGTTTGAACAAAAAATTGCATATTTTATGTTATGGTTTTGTGAAATGCAAATTTTAGACTATAATTAATGAAACATATATAACGATAAAATCTGCATTTATAATTATGGGATTCAAGCAAAATAATCTCTAAATATTTTACTTGGTACTGATACTTGGACTATAATAATTAATAAAACGTATATAACGATAAAATCTGTATTTTTAGTTATGCGGTTTAAGCAAAATAATCTATAAATTTTCAATTTAATACTTGTAATGTAACAATAGCTTGTACACGTTCCTCTGTAAGTCATTCATTGCCCCTTATTTGTAGAATGGACACTTCAACAGAAATTAGTAGAAATGGGGCAACACGTTAACATTTTCTTAAAATGTCTCAATGACTCATTCTCAATGTTTATAGAATACTTTAACATTACTCATTATTTATTAAATAACATAAATTTTTCTTCATCTTATCGTTTTTAGCTGTATTCAAAAAAGGAGGAGGTTCTATGTTGGACTGTATGTATTTCCAAAAGGAAAAAAATCATTCCAAAGGGTGGTATTAATGTAATTAAACGTGGCAGCTATATTATCCTAGCATTAATGGGTCGGCTCGACCGGGGTGGTACCACGCTCTCACAAAATACCAGCGTAAAATAGCAGCTTAATACTGCGGTTTTTCGTGTGGTGAGTATAGAGAACTGGAGACCCTTTTAACTGGAAACGAGGCATTCTATCTTAGTCCTTAGGGATGGTAGCGCATCTGATGTTTCATTCTTAACCGACTATTGAGACAATACTGACATTGTGACATTCCATAGACCACTTTAATTCTTCTCTACATTATATCATAGCAACGACTTCCGAATGTAAAATTATTTTAATCTTTTTATTTTTTGGAAGTCGAGTAAGGATTAGTAAGCTGAAGTGGCATTGGGCCTCTACATATTATGTATGACATAGATTAATAAATTTGCCTTTAAAAAAGAGATGATCAAAGATTTTCTAGAGTGGGGATAAGGTTCTTATTTAAAACAGAGAAAAGAGAAACGCGATTGTTTTTTTTTTATATTCCCAAGGTTAAGCTGAACCTATTTTAATAACTTTTTTTCAGTAGTTCCACGAAAATTCAAACACAAATATATACATTTTTAATTATCTAATTACTTTTCTCAAATCCATTTCATTAACACAGATTTAGTACGTACTGTAATATGTAAATTTGCTTTTTAAAACAATAAAAATTGGAAACATTAATTATATTATCTAGAAAATTATAAATTTTGATGAATAAATAGTCCTTAGGTGTAGACGTAAGAAAAGAGCCGACTATAGGAATTATCAAAGAGATTTCATAGATTTCGAGATATGGCTATAAACATCTCGTTAACCCTAGATGTAAACTTATACCAGCAAAGGAGAGCGTCATAGATGCCGAGACGTCTTACACTGCAATTGTCAATATACCTATGTATTATGTTCATACGCTTTATTAATGGATGTGGCTGGCGGTGATCTGCGGTTCATATCTCAGCAGAGGCAAAAACATGTACAAAAATACTAATTGTAGGTGATTGTACTCGCGTCTATGGCACTAAATCTTGGCTTGTCTTCAATCTCATCGCAAACTACTGTGCGAGTGAGTTACAAGTGTGTGTGACTTACGACATTGTAAAATATTCCCTTTTTTTTAAAAGAAAACGTTATCCCCACACTAGAACATTCGTATCATGTAGGCAGCTTACAAACATAAATTAGACAAGGAAAAACATCTAGACTTGGAACAATTACTTGTTTCTCATACAAATACTTGTTCCGTGCGGGATTCGAAGCCACGGCCTTCAGGCAACTCAATGGCAAGCCACAGCGCCATGTAGCCTTCACTGCGTAGTATTCTACACTATATGGAATTTGTCAAAATCCGTAAAATTATCTGCCAAGATACACATGCTTTCAGGGCTTTTGATTACAGGCATCTCGTCACATAAATCTCGAATCTTAAAAACAAGATTACAAAACCGGTGCGTGTTGCCAGTGGTGACATATGGACCTGAGTCCTTCACCGTTGGCCATATGAGGAAGCTCAAGGTCGTAGTAGCGAGTTATGGAAAGGGCTACACTCCGAATTTCTCTGCGTGATTTACTTACATATAAGGACGCAGTAGAACCAGAGTAACGCACGTAGCCTAACTAAAATGTAAGCTGAATTGGCAATGGATCGGAAAAATATTCCGGTGATCTAAATGTAGGGTCTAAATGCATGAAGAGATGCAGGTGGCTCAGGATCATACTTTGTGGCATTACTCGTTGGATGCCAATGTTCAGCACTGAACTTGTAATGTATGAATTAATACACGACTGTATTCTACACACAATATGGCCACGCTGCAACTATATTATGGTTGTAGCAAAGAAGGGTCGACTCGACCGTGGAAGGACCACGCTCTCACAGAATACCAGCGTAAAATAACAGCTTAACGCTTAACGCTGTTGTGTTTTTCGTATGGTACCTAAGTATAAATAAGAGGAACCCTTTTTACCGAAAACAAGACATTCCGTCTTAGTCCTAAGCGATGACAATGCATCTGCATTTTGATTTTTAATAGAGGCTAAATGTAAATGTCGAAATCTATGCGCCTTAGTTTCCACTTACCGTCGGGTGGACTGTATGTTCGTTTGTCACCCCCATTCTATAAGAAAAAAAAAAACAAAGAAATCACTCTTTACTTTAGAGGAGAAGCTTTTAAACGCACTTTAATGATAGGCGATTAACTAAATAAGACCAAATAATGTCTTATGTGGGTGAATAGAGAGTAACAGAGACGGGAATTGCAACACTGTACTTTATTAGTTATATTAAAAATACTGTAACAATTTCGTCTCTTATTTTTGGGAAATAAAATCCAATGATGTCGATGACCTATTTTAATATTGTTTTAGTTTGAGAAATAAAAATAATTATTTGTATTAGGTATCTAAAAAATGTCCAAATTACAAATTACTACTATACCGAAATTAAATTATAGTATAAATTAATTCCATGATGCTATGTTGGTTGTATCACGGAATCTCACTTTTTATCGGGTTTATTAATTACTTTTAATCTAAACATGTTTTAATGACAAAAATTATTTTTACCAAATTATTAACACTCATTAGAACACATATTATTTCATTTATTAGTATTTCTTTTATTCCTTAAACTATAAATTTACCAGTAAAGACTTTCCTGTAGAATTTGAAAATATATTCAATTTGTTTTAATATTTACATAAAATAATTTACGCTTATGCGAACTATACAACTATACATTGAATGAAACTATTTTGTACGGATTTTATCGCATCGAATTAAATATTTCAATGTGCATGAAAACAGAATAAAAGCTGTGCCCGTTTTAAAAGCCGCAATCAGCTTTTACAACTCTAAAATTTTTTACAAAAACTTTTTACGGAAAGTACTCATAACGGATAAAGTATCGTAGGATTTTTACCAAAGTTTTAAAACGGAGGCTGAGCTTTATCGTGATAAAGTCAACCATTTTATTATATAATTTCTGACTACAAATACAAATTAAATAGTAGATAATAATAATGAGTAAGTCTTATAACTATTTATGATAATGAAACAATTATTTCAATTTTAATTTATTTAAGTAATAACACAAATTACATACTTAGTAGTCATAAACCAAATTAGTAGTCATAAACCGAATTTTTGTTTGATTATTGTTGTTAAATTCTAACAGCATTATTTTTAACGTAGAATTATACTTCCCACCTTTGGGTTTAAGCTCTCTATAATTTCTGAGAGAGTTGGTAGATGTAATGTATCTTAAATGTTTTTACAGCATTATTATTACAGGAAAGATAAGTGAAAGAAGGCTATTTTTTGTATGAAAAATGAGATTACCACAAATTTTAGAGACACTTAATGAAATACATGTCAATTTATTTCTTATCTTAATACACATAAATTAGTGTGTCACGTTGTTTGTCCGCGATGGACTCCTAAACTACTTAACCGATTTCAATCAAATTTGCACACTGCGTGCAGTTTGGTCCAGCTTGTGAGATAGGATAGTTTTTTTTGCCCACGAGTGAATTTTTTTGCGAATTTAAGGATTTTTAATAGGCCATGACAAATTGTCGTCGAAAAGGTCTGCCCTTTTCGACGACAATTTGTCATGGCCTATTTATTATTCACAACGTTTGTCTGGCAAGCTAGTAATCTATAGATTACAATAGTAATATTAGTTTTACCCAAAAATAAACTAAACACATGCTCTAGTAGTTTTCAACGGTATTATTAGTTAAAATAGTGCATTGTTGAATATTTAATATTTTTAAAACAAATTTCTCGGTACATTCAGTATTTATAGGTACTTTAAGATCGACAGAAAATCTTTTAGTAGTTCCGGCAAAATATAGTGCCTATCTATGCACAAATGAGGTTGGGTACTTTTATTTACATGTATTGATTGATTGAGAGTATACATCCCAAATACCATCAAAGTAATATGATTAAAGCAAAGATGACTAAGAGATGATATGTTCATTTATAATAATACCTACACACCAGAAGAAAGACCCATACAAACCGATGTTTAGCTTCCGCCGAGCTTCAGCACATCAAGCAGGTTTTGCACGACAACAAGCTTCGGGTCCCGAGCCTACGTCACAGTGACCAAGTGAAGCCGGCCACAGTCGAACGGGTGCCTTCTGTACTACCATATAATATACACACAAATACCATATAATATGTCAGAGGTGTCACAGACGAGATTGCCCACATCTTGAAGCGAGCTTCTATTAGAATATTTTACAAGCCATCGAAGAAGATTAGTCAGTTCATAAATATCTCTTTAACAGCACTAATCATCATCATCATCATTACAGCCCTTCACAAGTCCACTGCTGTACATAAGCCTCCCCCAAGTAATGCCACAAAGCACGGTCCTGAGCAACCTGCATCCATCGACTTCCTGCTTTAACAGCACTAATACAGCAAGGTAAAATTAGATCAAAGGAGATCTTACATATTAGTTGTTGACCAGGGTGATAATTTTAATAAGTCGTTTTTCTTTAAGCTTATGAAGACTAGAAGGTTATTCCTTCTTCGGTATTCCGTTTGAACATTGTGGAGAATAGTGCATAAAACATAAGGTTGACCTATGAATTTTATGCATTTATATTTTTTCTAACAGAAAATGTATGAACTGAAGTTTATCTTTTAATTTTGGTTAAAATCTTATAGCCAATCTTTTTATAGGTTGAGGAATTTGATTCATATTTCATTTTGCTATTAGTTTTCCTTGATTCTTTGTATACGAAAACTTTAATAACTACTCGTATAACTAACATATTAAGATGTTATTAATAAGGCAAAAAAATGCATATATTTCACAAAGTCAATTTTACAAACTATGTCACTTGATGTGGTTATTACTTGCCACCCATGTAGTTTATATATGATATAGCTGTAGTGTTATAAGAAATTTTAGCTATGTGGATTATAACAAAATATTATGATCCAAAGTTAAAACGAAAATATGTTCAATATGTAATGTATTACTTAAGAATATGTAGTTTTTTGACCAAAAAACAATATCACATTCATTATTTACTGAAAAGATTTTTATTTTATAAGCACCCTCTGTAATTGGATTACTTGAAATCTGATGATATGATTTTTCAGTATTAATTTAGATTCAAAATTATTCTCTTTTGATACATTTTATTTGTTTTGTATATATTTACCCATAAAAGATAGCTGGACAAACATATATTAATTTGTCTATTAAATTAGCAAATTTCTTATATGATTGTAGTAGGTAGTATTTGAATAATTGACTTATCATTCATGTGCAATATTTGTGTTTCACTTCAGGTATGAAAATGCTATAATTTTATATGTAAAGACCAAGTAAATAACTTGGTCTTAACATATAAATGCAGAAAATAAAAAATAGAAAGTTCTAGAATTGCTGTTAATTGGATTATAAAGTTAATTCAAAAAAAATCAATACCTTAAAATTACATTTTATTTAAATGTAGTTTTAAGGTATTGATTTTTTTGAATTAACTTTATAATCCAATTAACAGCAATTCTAGAACTTTCCACTTTTATTTTCTGAATTTTTTCATCTATGTTTATATCATATCATGGTATTTACCAATAAGTAAAAACAAAATTATGACTAGTCTTGTTTTAATTAATTTTGCAGCTGTATTAAATATATTATTTTCTGACATACTTAACACAATATGTGTGGGAGGACATGCTTTATTCACACTAATGTAGGTACTGTTGTCGACCTACTATGAGAAAGTTTTTTTTTAATAATATTTTAGACCATTTGGAATAAATAAGGTTAAGTGAATTTGATTACCTATTTAGCTGTGTTTACCTCGATGGTTGGGATTGGCGCCTGCCATATATATATAGGATTGACATGTTAACGATCAAAAATCCCTAAATAAAGCAAGAATAAAAAAAAGATTTACTGATAAGTTTTTGGGCTGAGAATGCTGTATGCAACATAATCTTCACTTGAGCAAATAATTTTTCTCCTCTTTTGTCCCGAAAGTGAGTAAGATCAATTGTGAAAATGTCCTCGTGTACACGCCGCGGATATACCAACCCTTGCATACATTTTAGAAAAGCGAATATTCATGTTAAGTAGAATCCAAAGCCTCATGTAACCCCTCGTGGCACGCAAGGCAGATATGTAATGTATAAACTCATTCTGTCTCAAACATAGATTTCATACTCCGTTTTTTTGACTGTGAGCAATAATATTATATACATTTTGGTAGTAAATATGTACGTATTAAACTCATATAAAATGAAATTCAATGCCTCGTGTACCCCCTCGTGGTACCGCAAGGCGGATATGTAATGTACAGACTCTCATTCTGTCTCATACATATATTTATATTACGTTTTATTACGCTAAAATCAATGATATTATATACACTTTGGTAGTAAATATGAACGTATGAATATAAATGTAAAATAGAATCCAATGTCTTGTATATATATATATATATATATATATATATATATATATATATATATATATATATATATATATATATATATATATATATATATATACATATATATATATAGCAGAGACTACGGACTTCCATTTGGCACGATCCTGACATACCTCTTTCGCCTCCTTTACATCCATATATCTACGCATACATGCTCGTCGGTTAAGGGTACTTCTAACGTGGCCCATTTTCAAAATATCGCCAATTTGGTCGATAAACTTTTTCCTAGGGCGTCCCTTCCCGACTCGGCCGTTTACATCTGCCATATAAATTTGCTTTGTCACTCTTTCCTCATTCATTCTTTCCACATGACCAAACCACCGAAGCATTCCTTTCTTAATCCTGGTCACAACATCATCTCGCATACCACATTTATCTCTTATCACGCAATTTCTCACCCTGTCATTCAGATTCAACCCTAGAATATTCCTTAAAGACCGCATTTCTACAGCATTTATTCTACTTTCGTGCTTATTCTGCCACACCCACCTTTTTTTTATATATATATATGTCATCATTACAGCCCTTCACAAGTCCACTGCTGAACATAGCACGGTCCTGAGCCACCTGCATCCATCGACTTCCTGCATGTCTTACCAGGTCGTCATTCCATATAGTGGGGGGTCGCCCTACACTACGCCTACCGGTACGAGGCTGCCGCTCGAGAAACTTTCTTCCCCATCGGTTATCGGTTCTTCGAGCTATATGGCCGGCCCATTGCCACTTCAGCTTACTAATCCGTTGGGCTATGTCGGTCACTCTGGTTTTACTGCGGATATCCTCATTTCTGAGCCTATCACGCAGAGAAACTCCGAGCATAGCCCTCTCCATAGCTCGCTGAGCGACCTTGAGCATCCTCATACGGCCAGCAGATATATATATATATATATATATATATATATATATATATATATATATATATATATATATATATATATATATATATATATGTATGTATATATGTATATATATATTAAGTTTATTGAAAAATTATGTACTTACAGATGCTCGTTCTGTTTCAAATATAGTTTTCACATTTCACGTTATAGTTAATCTACCCTGACTCGTTTGGTTCGGTCCTTCAATTAATAAACTACATGGTATACAAACACAGAGGAGGCGGCAACGAATATAATAAATTTTAAACAACGTATAAACAAAAAACGATGATCGCGTTTAGTGATTGAAATTTCGAGCTAAATTATCATATGTAGGTAAACGTTTTGGAACAGTCGTCTTAATAAATACGCAAACGAAATATCTACGCAATTAATTTGATGTACAATTACTGTTAGCGTCGCAAGCATTAAAACAGCTTCAAAATCAATGTTTTTATAGAAAGGCTAATACCTGAACCTTAAGACAGTGTGTGAATGTATGAATGTTATGTGAATGTAGTGATGGATACATGTGTATATTGTTCCTAATTTAAAGCCGTGTGTTACGTAACAAATGGTTACGCAACACGAACCGACATATTAAATGATTAAGGGTAGAAATGATTGGAATATTTCAAAATATTGTTTGCTATTATTAATTCTGGGAAATTTCCACTGTAGTTAAAGAAAGAAAGAGATAATAAAATGTTAGAGTAGCAAACATATGTGTGTTAAAAGGAAAACAAGGATAGCCATTGCTAGAGTGAGAGCGCAATAGCCTCTTATCATATTTTGTAGATAAAAATTGCTTAAAACTTTGTTTAAAAAATGCGATTAAAGCTTTGTTTTCTATCTTAGCTGTCTATTTGTTTAAGATAAGTTTTCATTATGATAAGACATATGTAAATTGAACAATATTTTTTGATATAAGTTGTAATAAAGACTAATATTTAAGATTTTAAGGTGAACGACACGTGTGATAAGATGTAAATTACGTAATAATATTTTGTATTTTATTAATGTCATGTAAAATCATGTTTTTATTATGTAATTTTATATGTTATTTCTGGATAAGCATAGTTTTTGTATGTGTCTTCGTTGATAGTAAAGTTATTTCGACAGAAAAAGAAATATGATAACAAAAATGCGCGCGAGATAGGAGGCTTTTTGCACATAGCATATTTTACAGTACAGCTAGGAAAGCACACATGGCGAGGCATTCGCAATTAGTTCGAGTTCGAGTTCTATTCTACATCTCCAAGTTAGAAAAAATCTCCGGTTCAAAATCAAGATTCAAAAAGGTCCCCGGTTATCACATTTCTCAATAATTTTCAAGAAAATCACTGTTTCATTCCCAGTGTCGACCCTAAAGTTTGGGAAAGTGAAGAAAATATATAGTCCACATATTCGATGTCTAGACCGGGACCAAGCGTGGACTCGTAATCTCAGGCATCAATCGCCTTTTAAGAAGAGGCGTGTGTGTGTTTCTGAAGTAGCCGTTATCGAAGGGTGCATCCACTGCGTTGTCTCGAACCCAACGTAGTGTGACTTAAATCGACGAGTGAGGAACTGGAAGACTCGCCGGATCTGAATTGAAGAAACAATACTGGTTCAGGTTCAAATCAGGTTTCTACCCATTTCAAATTGTGAACTATGAATGTCAATAAAGAATATTATTATTATACTCGACCCCCTTTAATGGTACAGTCGAGCCGGATGAAGAGGCAGCACACGAACCTCTTTAATTACATTAGAAATAACAAATAAAAACAGAAAACTTATCACATTTTTGATCAAGCTCCACATACTTTACGAGTAACCGTACACGAACAAGAATGGCGAACTGTTATTTTCACATTTTTTTTGAATATTTTGTTGCCATTGCATCGATAATATTGACTCTCTGAATGTTATCTAAGCAATGGCATGGTGTGTCCCCTGAGCGGTGAAAGTATTTTTCCCAAGTGTTGAGCCCGTAAGTTGGTGAATCAATTTGGCTCACTATCTTTCACAGTTAGCTACGGTGGGTAAATCTTAGTTTCAGAGAGTAAGCAGGATCTGTGACAGTAAACACCTGGCTGCCGAGCCATAACACGTCAAGCAAAGTTTTGCCTAACAACAAGCTTCGGGTCCTGCGGGGCCTACGAAACAGTGCACGAGTTAAGCCAGCAACAGTCGAGCGTGTACCTGTCGTACTGCGATGTCTCAGAGGTTTCACTGACAAGATTGGTTACATCTTGAAGCGCGCTTTCATCAAAACATACACCAAGCTGCCAAGAAGATTGGTCAGTTTTTACCATCAGTCAAGTGTAATGCCTCTCTGCACGATGCAGAGTGTACAAGCTTGATTGTGTGGTCTCTCTTTCATAGGACAAACTAAAAGATCAATAAAAAATCGCGTTAAAGTACATATAGCTGATGTGAAGCATCAACGTTCCGGGAAGTCTGCAGTTTGTGATCATATCTTAGACGGCCTAAACCATTTCATCAGATTTGATAGACCACAAATCCTTGCGAAAGAACACCGATTTCTACTAAGGAAGATACGTGAGGCTATTGAAATTAAAAAACATCCTGCTTGGGATCCTATAATTAATAAAATTAAATCCCAATCCAAGCATACAACTTACAACAACTACAACAAAAAAGCAAGACTTCTTCAGAATACTACTCGTATAAGTTCATACTGTGCAGATTGGAACAAAAATTAATAATTTTAATCTGTGGTAATCGTGGTTAACTATGACATCCGGATGTTGAACATCTCAGTCCCCCCTGTGACCATGGGTGCTGTAAAGCACTCTAAACCTCAGGTATATAAAAGTTAATATACGGCATAAAATCGGTAAAAACTAATACTATTTAAATATGTAGTGCTCGCGAAAATATAAGAAATCATTGCCGCATATATTAAGGCGTATATTTAAAAATGTTTTTTTATTTTACTGTAAAAATATTATATTGATTGAAATTACTCTCAATATTTAACATTATAATAAAGAACTTAACCAAAATAATAATTAAAATTATAATATTTACGATTAAAACTAATTATATATACAATATAAAAGAAGAAACTATAATATAGAAAACCTAAAACTAAAAATTTAAATCGCCAAAAAGACCTGCTCCCCGTGGTATAGTGCCAAGAACGCTGGCTGCGTTTCCTCGCTGAATAGCTATACTTAGCCTTTGAGCGAGGAAAGAACCAGCCCTCTTATCACCAGCAGCGACGACCAGTCATGGATACAGTTCCTTTAGAAACTTCATTGCACGTGGGCCCCACGGACCGATAGTCTCTACAGCAAATGGCACAAATATGTAGTCATTTCTCAAAGACTCATATTTGCGCCATTTACTAAATTCGGCTGCCTCTGATGCCGCCCCGGCTCTAAAACAGGTACCCTTGAGATGAGAGGCCGCCAAAGTGTCAACGCAAGTAACTAAAATAAAATATAAAATAAAATAATAATAATAATAATTAATAATTTTAATAATTTTGAAATATAAAATGTTTTAACTAAAGTAATCGCGACTCGACTCGAAAAAAAGTAAAAGTAATGTTACAGCTTATATACGTCCTACTGCTGGGCACAGGCCTCCCCTCATTTCTGAGGGGGTTTTAGGGCAAGGAAGTGTCCGCCGCGCTGCCCCAATAAATCAATCCGAGTGACTCGAGTCAGTCAGTCGAGTCAAAATTCTACTCAAGTCGTATCTTCATTTTACGGTCAATGTAGTGTTTAACTTCCTTTTAGTGATGTACTGGACTTACTAATTCGAGAAATTTATTAATATCGTTATGATAGTTAAATTATTTATAGCGTTAATACCTACGTCATGAAGTTAGAGTGATATTATTTTACGTAGATTGTCTATACGCAAAACAAAAATATATACTTACGTATTAATTTTAATAATTATAATTGGGTTGGATAGAAGAACAAATATAAAAATAATTTGTGACATATTGACTCAGCCTCGTTCAGCCAATTTGAGTTGCATAATTCGAATTGAACTCAACTCGTAACTGAATTTCAGTTCAAGTTAATTTGAGTCGGATTTCTTCTGAGTTGGCACACCTCTACTACAATATTTTTTTTAATATTACATTATCAGAAAATTGACCTGAACGCAAACATCTAAACAATTCTTTCTTTTTTAGATTTTTGAATTCGTTTAGATCTAAAAAAATATTTAGGCTATTTACAATAATAAATTGTTATATTTTTGTGTAATACCATATAATATACCTCAATATAATAAAAATAATACTTCAAATAATAGTTTTGCTTTTAAACTAGGACGAATCCAGGGAAAACCAAACCAATAGCAGCCATCATCTATATCATGATAAAAAATATGTCGATGACAGCTTCGACACGTGACTGAAGTTTACTCCTGAAAAACCATTTTCTTAAAATATATACAATAGATAAAGGTAGTTAAAAGTTAAAGTCACAGCCTATAAACATATATACATACAGCCCATGTATGCCCATACACATACATACATACATATATAAGGGCTTCATTTTTTGTTAACGCTCGATTTTACCACCTATTTAGTTTACATGTAGTGCGCATCTTAAGCAGTAAACTTCAATAAACTAAACAATAAAAAAACGTTTTTTGTATTGTCTATTTATTTTTTATTTATTTATTGAAGACCAAAGTTAATTTTTTCATATATGTAATACTCTTATTATGACGTTGTAATAGTGGTGATATGAGGTCCACTATTAACAGACTCCGAGTGGTTTAGTGTCGGAGAAATGAAACTACTTTTTGATGTGCAGGCGAATGGAGTGTGGAGTATGGAATATGGAATATATTTTTACGTCAACCCTGCCTATATTTATATGTCCGGCTACGTCGTTAGTTTACCAATAGTAACTATTTTTATTTGCCTAGCCAATTACCATTTATACATTATGACCAATAAAAATTAATCAAAATAAAAGGCTATAAAAATTTTGCAGGCCGGCGCGCGCACGTAATCGGCGAGCGGCGGCGGCGTGGGACACAGCCACAGCTCCGGAACAGCAAGAAGAAGCGAGCTGCGGCGTTGAAAAAACGGCTTAAATATGGTCGACGGATACATGACGATAGCGGCGTGTGAAGACGATGTGGCGCTGAATGATATTTGCGGCTGTTTCTTGTTTCTTTATTAGAACGTTAAATATATACGTCAAATTGTCTCGCATCGATATGCAGCACGCAGTATCTCAGTAGCCGGGGATAAATAGGAAATAAGTGTTTTCTTCGCCTTCTATGTTATGGTAGCAGCAGGGAATATTAATGATTGCCTTTTAGGGCTGATTAGCCTGTCTGCTACAACGTAATAGAATTATTGAAGTTTGCGTTCAAGTAACATTAACAAAGTATATTTTACAAAAGATTATAAGAAATTTTGGTTCAAAGAAATATTATTATACGAGTAAAACCCAATCGGTCGTTAATACTTGGCCCGAGGCAAATCCCTTTTATAGATGGGGCCAAAAACATAAATAACTCTAGCAATTTTTATGAAGGAAAAAGTTACTCTTTTCATTCACCGCTTTCTATGTAGTTACAGTGTTTTTGTTTTGAATTGAAACGAACCTGGATGAGAAGTATGGATTTCATTGCATTATTTTTAGTATAAAGTTAAGAATAAGAAAGTTAGTAAGTTATTTAGATTATCACATGAAGTAATTTATAAACAACAGCAATGTTTTTTTAACGTAAAAACTTAAACGCATTCTTAAGATCACAAGTACAAAGGTGCGATTAGAGAAGCTACGAGCTACATGAGCTTTTGTATCGTGCAATATCAGGAATAGTTATTGCGATACCTGTCTCATCTTTCCAAGCTTCGAATTTAATGCAACGTTCCGATCCCATTCTCGTGTTACTCAAACGTTGGAAAAACCAATAAAAAGTCAACGAGCTGTAAATTGATTCTATAGTGCATATCGATGTTGTATTTTTCTGTTAAGCATAGTCTTATTTAAATTATATGTTCACAGCACGCTTTCCGTAAAACAAAGTGTCTAGTTACTATGACATCTAGGAATTATAACATAATTAGTAAATTCTTTTTTTTACAATTTAATAATAATATTGCGTGTAAAAATTTAGGCGGCTATTTAAATTATTGCACAGTAGTCTACTATACTGTAGGGTAGCTTGATGGCAAACGTAGCGTCCTATGTAGTTTATTTATTATAATATTGGTTATAGCATTTTCCTACTTTGCCTACCACCTCAAATTCTAAATTCAATAGGAAAGTTAAGTTGCCTTTATTAACCCATTTTATCTTTACACTAGCGATACGGCTCAGCTTCGCTCTGGTGACTTCTGGATTTTCACAACAGCACAATATACCGCCCAGTTGTGAATTTAAACAATCCAGGGACCCGTTCAAACACACATAAGAAAATTCATCAAAATTGGTCGAGCTGTTTAGAAAGTCTTCAATAACTAACACACGTATAGCGCATTATATAAATAAAGATATGAATGAAGTTGAAGTATCTATCTGCTATATATAAGTAACTGCTTCTTATGAGGATGAGGGAATTATTTGTATGCCATTAAGACACGAGTTGAAAAATGGTTAATTTTAAATATAATTCTTTGGAATGACCGAATCGATTGTATTGAAACTTAAGGAATAGATAGAGAACAATACCTGGAGTGATGTTAGGTTATATTAAGGAAAAGAATTCAGATTTTTGGAAATAATAAAATAATTGTCTTTGACGATTCAAATAACATTACGTTAATAGATCCCACCCAACAGAAGCCAGTGTTAGTCGCTAGTTTTATAAAAAAATTTAATGTCTTTACAAAAGTAGTTTAAACAATAAATAGGAACTTCTAAAATTTTTTTATGTCAGCTTGGTCACGTTATGGAAACTTAAACTCATCACTATAAAACTGTTCAATTGCTATTAAATACATCACTCACTCGTAGACTTTGCTAGTCGTTAGTAGGGCAGAACGTAATAGTCTTATTTGTAACGACGCATTATCTTACTTGTCATTAAATTTTATAGATGTGTATATGCCACAACACCCATTTATAATTAAGCTGACTGACTGACTAATTTCACAGAGAAGATTAAGAGATAACGTCCTTTTTTAATTATTTCGTGGATGGTTTAATACTGAAATAATGTTTCACTAATGGTTAGACTGTTAGATTGTTGGTTGTTTTAGGTAATAAAATATAAAACAGCCGAAACCAGACTTTTTTATATTACAAAAATTTACATAAAATTGGTCCTAATTTACCAGTACCATATTATTAGTACCATAACACATCATAACACCTTGATGATCTTGACAATCTACTTAGATAAACTTACAGGTACAAGCAATGAAGCGCGTCGATCGTTCAATGTAAAAAGGTATGGTAACTCAATTTCCCAACAACTACTTAGGAAATTAAATAAATTTATTTTTTCTAAATAATAAAAGAAAATTATCTTTGTGAAATTTTATATTTTTTCACATCTGCTGCCGTTTGAATGGGGTACCTTTAAACGGAGAAGAATGTGTACGAACGTTGCGCATGACTTTTGTTTTGTACAGCCTTTGTAGATACTATTGATGTTATCAAGCATATTGCTAAGGTTCTCCAGTGATTCTGCTATAATGACTGTATTGTGTTGTATATGCATGTGGTCTATAGTACTAAAGCCTTTTCGAAAATTGGCTTTTGCTTCCAACTTAATAAAGATTATCATGATACAAAGCTTCAAGCTTCAAAATTTAATGATGGTGTAATTAAATTTGGTGATTACCTTTAACCATCTGTTCAGTAGACCGAATAAAGTTTATTTCAAACACTATAAAGACATAAAAATAATATAGATAAAGATGTGGTTAAAATAGTATAGAAAAAGTGGTTGAACACACAAAAGTTATATAAACGTACTCCTAAGTTAGCCTTACCAAAAGTAGCAATCTTTGTAGTTCACGCTTAATATTTTCTGAACTTTTTGACTTAATTAGTTTTTCTTTTTGCTATTGGGTCTGGAGTTTTTGAAGTACGGATGATGTATAAAATAACAGCACTTGCGCAGAATTTGCTTCTTTTTTCTACTTGTGATTATTTCTTAGTTTATTGTTTTTAGGCTGGTCGCAATGGAAGGGTGGGTGGTGTATAAAATTCATTCCGTCTTGTATTTCGAAGGTCGTAAGAATCGACTACAGAAAATTTCAAAACTTCCTACTTACTGCACTTAAGTAAAATACTCAGTTCTGTAATGGGAGCAGAATCAAATCTGTTGCAATGCGTATTCTTATGCGATTATCAACGCACCAAACTATGACGTGAATTCGACCATTATATAGCGAATCCTTTCACTTGTGGAAAGGTTCTTCCTTTTACTAGTAGTTTGCGATAAAATTAGCATAATTGTGTTTGTATATACCATCAGTGCTATGATTTAAAATAATAGCGCTAGCCCAGCTCTGTGAAAAGCTACCATTCGAACGTTATGTACGTTCGAATAGTAGCTTTTTCGTAAGAATAATTTACACATATCACTTTGAAGCGTCAAAAGACAGCTATATTTAAGTAGGTATATGATTATAATAAAAAATACATAAAATTAGGCTTTTTTTGTTTATGAACAGTATGTTGAAAGATGACAAGGTTTGTATGAATCTAAACGGCCATACACATATATAATATTTCAGTTGTGTTATTCAAGCTGCCAAATTGTTTAAAATAGCTTTGTTAAATTCTCATTTATGAATAAAATGAATGTTGTGATATGGCAATTTAGTCTAGGAAGGCAAGGAAGAAAAAGAAAAATGAAAAGAATATCAATATTTAGAGTAAGATAAGAAAAATTTGAGTGAGGATACGCTTTGCGTAGGGAATTATGTTAATCACTTCTATTTGTAAGACGAACATTTTTTACAGAATAATATATTTTATTTATATTTTTACTAGGAATTTAAAATATATAACAATTAATGATCAATAAGCAGCCACTTTCCCCAAATTATTTTTTATTTTTTTTATTTTCCTTATTTTTTACAATAACTGGCACAATATCAAACGTATAGCAAAATTTGTAAAATATACAAGCCGCATTAACCTTGTTGTAATTTAAACGTATTTTATAGTATATGTTAAATACGTGTAAAAATTGCGCATTCCAAGAAATAGTTTATATCTACAGCTAATTAACTTTAGCCTCTGTATTTAAAGGAATACAGAAGTAAGCTTTTTCAAAAAGCGGTAACTATGTTCTGCCTTCCCGATGTGTAGACAAAGAGCCATGAAACAATTTTTCATACCAGGACAGTATTTGCGAAGTCGGAATATTGAGATCGGTAGAAAAAAGATTTTACCTATTTATAATTCTAAATGAGTTTTTAATACGCGCACTACATAAGGAAAAACTGTTAAAATAACATTTCGCTTCGCAACATGCACTAAAATTAAGTGATTTGTGTAAAATGTGTAAAAAACCGAACAACAGTATATGCAATTAAAACTTCTTTTACCTTAATTGTATATTAAAACTACATTTGATTGTATTTTTCTTAAAACATATAAAATAGTGATGCAGCAATTCATGAATTGACGTTAATAAAGTAAAGTTGTCATTAAAACCAACCTGATAGATGGAGGAAGTCTATGTATACACGTGGCTCTGGACATTGTTTTGTAGCATTTCTTGGGGGTAGCCTATGATCAGCGGTGAGCTTGATGAATGATGATGATGATGACGATCCAGTTCCAACGTAAAGCCCGATGATTTTTGGGACATATTTTATAGAATTTCAAGTTAAGCCATGGAACGTTATACATGTATTTTAATTATTGTGTCCTAAAATAATTTCGTAAAATTGTTCGCTCCTTGGGCCACGAAATTAGGTTTCCTTGCCAATACTAATGCTTAATTTGTACCCAGTTCTCGTTTGAACCCAGCGTACGTTTCTTGCTAACAAGAAATCTTAGTAAAAGGAATACTTAGCCGTATTCTTAGTATTTTACGTTACTTCATTATTCGTTTGTATTGGATAAATAATATGTTGTAATCATTTTGGGTTACTTAGGTTTTTTAGTTACATAGTGTAAAAATGTTCTAAAATATTACACAGTTCCTTTTCTATTTAAATAAGTTTTAATAAAAAAAGTGTTGCTAATCGTATTTTAAATTGATCATATATATGTTAGGACTTTTTTGGTTTCAGTCTACTACTACTATATATCAATATAACTGATATACGTATGACTCGAAACGACTGCTTCATGTTTTTTTAGCCTTACTTGCCGTATTTTAAACAATTTTGTTCTTAATCGACGATTTTTAATTGCGAAGTTTAAGTTGAAGTACTAATTTTTTGTTTGTTGATAATATTTTTAATTCATTATCACCCTGAAGTGTCCGGGGAATATAATTAGAATCTGATTTTTCATATAGCAACCACATATGATATACCTGATGGTACATGCTATACAGTACACAATAGCAGATAGTATAAAGAAAGTACACCCTAACTAACAAACGAGTAATTGGAGTACTGATGGCGAAAAACCGTCAACAAAATTCAGAAACTAAATTATGATGGGGAGAAATAATACTCGTGGCTGTCAGGGGCCTATACATGCTTCTCTTGTTATCACTTAAAGGCGTGTTTTTCTAGAAGTAGCCTTAACTTGACGAAGACGAAGATTTTTTATCAACTTTATCTTCGGTCTCGCTAGTATTAGACGACAGACCAAGCAAGACAGCGCTCATCGATCTGCATACCAACTACCTCATGGTAAATATATTATATAAAAAACTACAAAATTCACATCGCTCTCTGCGTTTATGAAAATGCCTACATACTCGTATATATTAGATATAAGATTAGATTTTGGATTCTCCTACGGCGGATTATTAGCTACCTATGTAATTTCGACGTTAAGTTTCACCGTTTCGAACGACTTGCAGTTAAGACGCTTACAACTAGTAATCGGAATGAATATTAAAAGCCTTACGTATTGTACTAAATATTTCGCACAAATTGAATATTTTAAATCTCAATAAATTAATCAAGTTCTAATATATATCGTAAGTATAAATATGGTGTAGAATAATATTGATAAAGACGTAATAATAAATTTTAAATTTTATACCCTAACACAAAAAAAATAAATGTATCCGTATACTGAAGTGACATTGGTCCAGCCATATTGCTTTAACAACTAACAAATAACGTGGAAGAAGAGTTATTGAACATTTTTATGGCTTAGAGTGGGTTAAGGAATTTTATGACTACTAGAGTAGACCCGGCTTCAATCCACTACGTTTATAATTTATATAAAAATACGTTTCTTCTTTCTGACTTGGCGAAATTTCTTTATTTTAATTGTTAGATGTTTATTAACAATCACATCAATAATGTTAGAACTTATTGCTATTTTATGTTAATCAGTGGCGAATTATTCTTATTAAAACCCATACGAGATGATTTCTTCTATTTTTAAAATAAAACAACAAATTAAATAAGGAGTCGTACTTATTTTACTAATAATATTGAGAATAAAGTACTTGATTTAGTTTTTATAACTACCAATTGACTATAAATGTACAGAAAACTTCGGAATATTACGTTTCAGAAGATTTACATATTGTCCGTGACTTTGAACACTGTAAGCGTGTGTGGTATCACGCACCCCAAACACCCGCGGTGCTTGGGGTGCGTGATACCACGCTCTTTACTCAATTTATACACTAATGCCACCAGGAGAGAATAAATTAATAAGGTAAGTTTCGACAAATTTGACAATCAAACAGCATATAATACGTTCCAATATTATTTTTTATTAATTTAATATACGTATAATACGTTCCAATAAAATTTCTTCCAATTTACTGAATTAACATTCAATTCTACTATTAGGTTATTAAAGCCTGGGGCTCCATATTGTTGAAAAAAAAAATTAAGTAAGGTATACAGTTTATCAGTTATTTTAATTTGTTTTGTTTTTTCATATTCAAATGTCGTTAATACTACATCATTAGTTTTAATAGGATAGGTATGTTTGTAATATGTAGGTAATAATAAAATAAAATGTCTTTAAAAATATTGCACCAACAAATTGAATAAAAAATTAGTGCATTACCAATAATGTTCATTTTTTCGGTTCATAATACCATTCTTGAAAAATTTGCTTTCTTCTGAGAATGAAATATTTAGTATAATACAACATTTAATTACTAAGTGTAAGCACCGCCAAAAGAGAAGTAAACTTGATTAAATAAATTGAGGTAAATATCAATTGTTTTACATTTCACCTATGATGATAGTTGTTGGGAGTACTAAGCTTGAAGTTGTTGACAAGTATATTACCTGGTCCAATAATCTGACTAGACAAATGTAATTCCTTTTTTTTCGTAACCTCTACACTAGGATGTTCTCCTGTATCGTGGAGGCAGTTTACATACGTAAATTTGACGAGGATACACATCCAGACGTGGAACAATCACTTGTGGGCCATACAAATTCGAAGGCTGCACCCAAATACAAACTCGATTCGAACCCGCGACTCTCAGCACAGCAAGTCATTGCTAAGCCATTGCGCTACAGAGCCTATTTACATACTATAATGGTTATGCTTGTAACGTTGTCAAATGTCGTCTTGGCTTCGTTTTTAAATACGATTATATCTTTGCATAATTTATTTTTAACTGATTAACGTAACCTTACGTTACCTTAACCCTTAAGTTTACTAGTGCTTTGCTACGAGGGACTGTCTTCCTAAAGATTAAAGTTATTTTATTTAAAAAAAAAGTTTATTTTTAAATTTCAACCTACCATTTACGAGTATTTTAAACTTCTACTACGTAACGAGTAGTATAATAAGGCTAATCAATAAATAACAACTCCGACAATATTTATAAATTAAGCCGAAAAAGCTCCCTCACACACTTAGTCGGCAGTAACACAATTTCAAGAGCTCTGAGTGGTTTCCATTACCTATATCGACATCCTGTGAATATTGAAAATTACTTGTGAAAGCAGAGAAGTATTTGGAAAATATCCTCCTAAAATATCATGTTAAAACCATTGTTCACTTTATGTGGGTTATATATATATATATATATATATATATATATATATATATATATATATATATATATATATATATATATATATATATATATATATATATATATATATATATATATTCTTTTTGTATATGTATATTTCTCTCTACTTTACGATATTAATACTATTTATATTTTCATTAATTGAAATTATTTTTATTGTATTATATAAGTGACACGTTACTATCGAGCTAACAGTTCACCTAACCGTAAAGTAATATACTAATGCAAATGCAGGCTGAATGCAAAATTTGAATATAAATTATTTTTAAAAGTTGTTTTTTTTTTATAAGATAGGGTGACAAACGAACACCTGATGGTAAGAGGTTGCTGTGGCCCATAAACATCTACATCTATCCTCGATTACGAATCAAAATGCAGATGCGTTGTCACCCGTGAAGACTAAGATGGAATCGTTTCCAGTAAAAAGGGTCTTCGGTTCTCTACACTCACTATACGAATCACAGCAGCATTAAGCTACTATTATATGCTGGTATTCTGTGAGAGCGTGGTCCTTTCCCGGTCGCGCCGACCCATTCGTGCTACAACTACACTAGTAGTATGACTGCTGCATGGCTCTACCACGTATTATTATTGGATTTGTTGTTGATTTGTTATTGGATATTGGATATTCATATTATTACCAAGCACCTCCGATTGTTATTTTTATAAATGTTTTTTTTTCAGCTGTGGTAACTAAAATTGAAGTCGTGAATTTACATTTATCTTTAATAAAATCACGTATTGAAAAAAATGCGAGGTAATATTTTCATAGTAAGCTATCATACTTATAGACCTTTGGCTATATTAGTATTAAAATAAAATGATATACTGGAAGTGAACGCTATTTTCCAAGCGCTACTGCAACGTGTCGCTCAGATTAGATTCTGTTGAGTTGTCCGCCGCGTTGGAAAACATAAATCTTCACAAAAATCTGCAGATACATTCGAATATTAGTGGTCTTAGGGTAAGTAGTCCAATTAAAAGATCACTTTAAGCTCAGTTTTTGCTTGATCTCGAAAATGTTTGAAATTAAGGATCTACTAATTTTACACTCAGTTTTGTTGTAAAATTATGAAAAAGTGAAATAAATGTTAAAAATCGAGACTTGTGTAACGATAACTGGCAAAATATGAGTCATGCTAATTTGAATTTGATATTCTCACATCTGATTGCCCACTATTTTATTCTTCTCTGTTCATGTTAACTTTTAAAATTTTAAAGACTATTAATTATTAGACGTGTTTAGTGTAAAATAATTATAACTATAGTGCGAACATTTAAGACTCTCAACAGTATCGTTGTTGATGATACAGTAGACGGAACTATGTTGTGCTACGATTTTAGCCCGCGGCGCTCCTCTTTAGGATATAGTTCAGCTAAAATCTACAGCTATGGAGTGTAGAAAGGCTGACAGTAAGCTGCAAACAACGTCAGTTTGGAACCGTTGAGACATTTCTGTTATCCGATTATGTAAACAAAGAAGTTAATATTAGAAGACAATACCCACTATTATTTACTTATTTTTACTATTTGTTATTGAAAATTTATTTTTACCTTGTCGATTGTAAAACAGCAACATAATATTTAATTTCATTAAAATATATTTTATCTTCTACTATTCTTATTATTTAACTTTTAAATTTATTTAAAATGTAATAGCAGTTTTTAAATTCAAACAAAACTCATTTATATTTAGATATATCAAAACAACATAATGAATGGAGTAAGTGTGTAAGTCTCTACACTCACCAATTAATGCAAGGTCGCTCGTAACCTACGAATTTAGAACGAATTATCGTAGGGTCTTAAGAAAATGTGTAATAAATAACGTTTGGAATTTTACAACTCGTTATTGTAAACATTTGACAATCGCTTTATTATTTTACCCACGTATCAAAAAGTAAACCGAAAAGAAATAACCAAAGCATTCCTTTCTTAACTCTTGTCGCAACTTCATCTTGTACACCGAATTTTTATCATATCACGCAATTCCTTACCCTGTCATTCAGATTCACATTAGCATACTCCTTCAAGACCGCATTTCAACTGCATTTATTCTACTTTCGTGTTTTTTCCACTACACCCAACTTTCACTACCATACCATAAAGTAGGGATTAACACTGCACTATGAATTACCACACGTGCCTTTTTTGACACATTCTGATTCTTCATAATAGAGTGAGAGCCCCATTTACTCTATTTTCTGGATTCACTCGTTGTTGTATATCGTTATCATATCTACCCTCCCTGCTTAATATACATCCCAAATACACGAACTCATTCATGTGCTTAATCAACTCCCCTTCTATTCTTATTTCACATAACATTTTACTTTCATTCTCTTTCTTTTTGGTGGTTTGGTCACGTAGAAAGAATGAACGAGGGAAGAGTAAATAATCAAATTTATATTGCCGATGTGAACGGCAGAGTCGGGAAGGGACGCCCTAGAAGAAGGTTCATCAACCATATGTGCAATATTTTGAAAATGGGCCACATTAAGAAACGCTCCCCTCGCTCTCGTTCCTGACACTAGATAGCGCTAGTGTGTCGTCGACTGGAGCGCGTAACACTGCCTCCTCCTAAGACATGCTCGTCCCGAGCATTATCGGTCCCATAATAACGCGCCAAGCGATCCACATGGACGATCTTAGGAGTCCCTCTTGAGCCTTTCTGTATCCGGTAGGTCACATCGTTGATCCTGGTTACGATCCAGTACGGGCCGTCCCATTTAGCTTGAAGCTTAGGAGATTTCCCTTTGCTGCGGACTGGATTGTGCAACCACACAAGTGAACCTTCGTTGAACCCTTTGTTGTTCATTTTGCGATCATACCGAGTTTTCATTTTCTCAGACATTTGCTGGCCCGATTGTCTGACGTGCTCATAAACGTCGTCCATTTTGTTCCGCAAGTCATTTGCACAATCAGTTATACTGCGTGAAGCATCAGGTGGTATCCCGGTGATCAGGTCCGCAGGCAGCCGTAATTCTCTTCCAAAGTTTGCGAAAGCTGGTGTCACTGCTGTACTTTCGTGAACAGAACTCCGATATGACAACAAAAACGGTTGTATGTGCTTGTCCCAATCTCGTTGCCTATTGTCTACAACTTTTGCTAGGTACCTCTCCAATGTCTGATTAAATCGTTCTACCATTCCATCAGATTGCGGGTGATAAGAAGTCGTTCTTGTTTTATGAGTACCCATAACTCGGCAAGTTTCCTGGAATATTTGAGACTCAAAATTCCTTCCTTGATCGCTGTGAATCTCTAAAGGTACACCAAAACGACAGAAGACTTCATGAACTAGCTTATCAGCAACTTTTGAAGCTTCTTGATTTGGAATGGCGAAGACTTCTGGCCACTTAGTGAAGTAATCCATCACAAACATGAAATACTTGTTACCGCTTTCACTCTCCGGAAACGGCCCCGCCACGTCAATGGCTATTCTCTCCCATGGTGCACCCACATTGTACAACTTCAATGCACCTCTACTACGAGTCTGAGGTCCCTTTACAGCCGCACAACTTGTACATTTGCGACACCAGTCCTCGACATAGTTTCGACAGTGGACCCAGTAAAACCGTTCTCGGATCTTCAGTAGAGTTCGTTTAACTCCCAGATGGCCTCCTGAACAATCATTATGGTACAGCTGTAGAACATCCGGTACTTTAGCTTTAGGGACAACCATTTGCAAATGACAGCTGTCTCCCCGAACGTTTTCCCATTTACGACACAGAACTCCATCCTGAAGCAGCAAGCTGTCCCACTGGGCCCAATAGCTTTTAGTGGTCGAACTCATCGCTGAGACGTCACTCCACTTGGGCTTGGGAGCACTGGCCTTTATCCATTCCAGAATCGGCTTGATGTCCGGATCTTCCTGCTGTGCATGTAGTAAGCTGTCCTTCCACTCGTTGCTGAGGTGGTCTGCCCTGAGCATCCTCACGGATACCACTTCCTTACTCTCTTGCCTAGTACAATGTTTGCAATCCTCAGGACAAGGTCTTCTTGACAATGCATCTGCGTTGCCATGAGATTTCCCGCTGCGATGTTCGATCTCAAAGTCGTATTCCTGCAGTAGTTTGATCCACCTCGCAACTTGTCCTTCTGGGTTTTTAAACTGCAATAGCCATTTTAGTGCAGCATGGTCAGTTCGTAAGTGAAACTTTCGTCCCAGAAGATATTTGTGGGGCATATATACGTGGGTAGGAGTGAAATAAGTAACACATGTTTTTGATCAGTCTCGCGTAATTTATATTTTAAAAATAGAAATTAGGATATTTTAATGTGTAAAATATATATGTAATAATCATCTGTTTACCAGCCTTGATTCCTTGATATATTTTTCCTTAATTTGCTAACACTACACGAAACCATGGAAGCCCTCAAAGGATCACTGTCAGCTATGTCCGAACTCTTCAATACTCGTATGAATGAGTTTCAGCAGGACTTAAATAAGACTAGTCCAACTGTGGCCTCAAATGTATCTGTACTCTCAACGGAGTTCGCAACATTCAGAAAGTTTATCTTGTCCGCTCTTGAAACTGTTCAAAAACAGGTTGAATTTCTTGGGAGAGAGATCGACCGCTTGGAGATAAGACGGCGTCGTAAGATTCTGCTGCTTCATGGGATTCCCGAGGACAAGTCCGAGGATACATCTTCAATGGCTTCTAACCTAATTATGGACAAGCTCAAGATTCCCAATGTCTCTAATGATTCTTTTAGCCGCTGCCATCGCCTTGGACGTCCGATAGAAAAGAAGCCAAGACCAGTTCTTGTAAAGTTCCGGGATGTCCGAGTCCGTGATCAAGTTTGGTTCTCAAAAACAAAACTGAAAGACACGGGTGTAACTATGTCCGAGTTTTTAACAAAAGATCGTCACAAGATGTTCATGGTGGCCAGGCAGAAGTTTGGCATAAGTAATTGCTGGACTAGGGATGGTTACATTCATATTATCGCTTATGACGGTTCGCGCCATCAAGTTGAATCCCTCGCTGAGCTCGAAGTCGTCCCAGTGGCACCAGCTGCTGCTACCCAAGCACAGAAGGCAGTCGCTGGAAGTAATAGATCTACTGACAAAGTAGTTCAGCGCTCCAAGATGATAGTGAAGAAGTGATAGTTATGTGGTATAGGACCTTTTCAATAAACTGTATGTATTGTCTTTTATCACATTACGATTTCTGTCAATATTTCAGTGTCTCTGCATTGTGCTTTTTGCTAACCTTATTTCTTTTTTTACCAGTCTTATGTTAAGTGTTAAATAAGATATGAGTTAATTATTCCATATATATAATTAGTCTATTAGTTTTATATATACTCGTATATGAGTTAATTAGTCTCTGCATTGTACTTTCGATAACCTTAATTCTTTTATACCAGTCTAATGTTGAGTGTTAAATAACATGTGAGTTAGTTAGTCGTTATGGATCCCTATTATCTATCTACATCACTTTGAAACTTAGACTTTGTCTATTGTTCTGATTTTGTTGTTCTAAGTTAGGTTATTTTAACAATGTAGGTATTTGATATTGATACTGATAATTAACTGTTATCTTAGGTTTAGACCACAGATTAATAAATTTTTGTTTCTACAATTATGCAAAGAGTATATAATCACTATGTTATTTACCATAGAGAAATATCCTCTCATTACAGAGTAGGTATTAAATGCTCTTGGTGTACTAACATGGAGATTTGTTTACTTGTATTTTTTATGCAAAGGTATCCATGCTTATGCGGCCTTGTCGGACGTGTACTTTGTTAACATTATTGCAAGCATAAAAGTGGTTTTGACTTAATGTTTAATATATACTCACAAATGACTCCTAACGTTCTACTCACAGTACATAATTCTATTTAATATCAGTGTCTGTGGTTTCAGTTATTTCTCATAAGCACCTTGTGTTATATATATGTATGTGTATATATATATATGTATGTGTATATATATATATATATATATATATATATATATATGTGTATATATATAAATATATATATATATATATATATATATATATATATATATATATATATATATATATATATATATGTGTATATATATATAAATATATATATATATATATATATATATATATATATATATATATATATATTTATATATATATATATACACATATATATATATATATATATGTATATATGTATATATATGTGTATATGTGTGTGTATGTATATGTATGTATATATATATTTGTTTGTTTTTTTTTTAATATTTGCATTATTTTCTATTCTGTAAATGCTGGTAGGTAGTAAATTTAACTAAAAGTTTAGTTTATAATTTTTATAGTTAATAGTATTTTTTATTTTAATAATTTACAGTTGTTTGAATTTTTTTTTAAATATTTTTGTAAGGATAACATGTCTTTTGGTGAAAGTGATCATATTCAAAGCTCCTCCCCTTTCTTTTCAGTATCTGATGTATTAAGTAATGACGACAGTTTTGAGAGCATTCCTCCATTAAAAGAGACCCTTGACTCCCATTTTTCTCAAGCTATCAAAAACTTCAATATAGTCCACATAAATGCACAGAGTATTCCGGCTCATTATCCCGATATGTTAGCTAGTTTTGAAAGTGATAATGTTCACGCAATTCTCGTTTCAGAGTCATGGTTAAAGCCATGTCTTCCTTCTATATCCTATTCCATTCCAGGATTCCAGTTAATACGCAACGACCGAACTGCGCGAGGTGGTGGTGGTGTTGCCATTTACATTCGTGCTCATATTCCTTTTTCTATTGTTTGTTTATCATCTCCATCTCAAGCTGAGAACGAAGCAGAATACTTATTTGTTGAAGTACTTCTTTCGCACAACAAATTACTTCTCGGAGTTTTTTATAGTCCTTCTTCCATAGTGGACTATTTTACTACTTTGGATAACCTCCTTGAAGAGTTAACTCCATTATATACACATACAGTGCTAATGGGCGACTTTAATACTTGCCTTCTCAAGAATGATGCCCGATCTCTCCGGCTGAAGTCCCTTATAGAAGCAGCCAATTTAAATATCCTTCCTCTCTCTGAAACTCATTTTTTCCGTAACTGTATCCCATCCCTCCTTGATTTGTTTACCGTTTCTTCTCTTGACCATGTTGATAGTTTTGGTCAATGTGCTGCAAATGCTTTTTCGTATCATAATCTCCTGTTTCTATCTTATAAAATAAGACCACCCAAAGCCAAATCAAGGGTACTTCTGCAGCGTAATTTTGAGAAAATGGATTTGGATAAGCTTCAAAAAGACGCTGCTAATATGGACTGGAGCGTTATAATGAAGGCCTGTGATGTTGACGAACAGGTAGCATTGTTTAATTCACTTCTTGTTCAACTTTATGATGCTCATGCTCCTGTCCGCCCAGTGCGAATACGTCATCCTCCAGCTCCGTGGTTGACCGAAGATCTTAAAAGATTAATCTGCAGGAAGAATAGTGCGAAGTCGAGTTACAAGTCAGATCCTAAGAATGACAGGATTCGGGAGAAGTACAGACTCCTGCGAAATCAATGCAACAAGATGTGTAGAGATTTACGACGCCGCCACATCCATAAATCAGTACAAAACGAAGATCCATGTCGTATTTGGAACTTCTTAAAGTCTATTGGAGTTGGGAAAACTCGTCCATGTCCATTCCAAATAACGTTGATTTAAATTTGCTTAATCAGCATTTTTCTTCCGTTTCTTGCCTGAGCAATATGGCAAAATCAGTAACACTTACTCAACTTTCATCGTTTCCCACTCCTGACTTTTCTCCATTTGTGTTTAGGCAATTTGCAGATTGTGATGTTAGGAAACACATACTCTCTATCCATTCCGACGCTGTCGGAAGTGACGGCGTCAGTCGTAAAATGATCATTCCCTTGTTGGACTTTTTAACACCTATTATAACCCATATCTTAAACTTTTCCATATCCTCATCTTCTTTCCCTTCCCAATGGAAGGACGCTCAAATCATACCTTTACCTAAGAAAACAAATCCTTCAAGTTTTTCTGAATATCGTCCTATTTCAATTCTTCCTTTCCTTTCCAAAGTTTTAGAACGCCTTGTCCAACAACAAATTAATTCCTTTTGTTTAAGAAATAGCATCCTTAGTCCTCTCCAATCTGGCTTTAGATCTGGTCATAGTACGACTACGGCGTTATTAAAAATCACCGACGACATTCGTCACGGTATGGAGAATCATCAAGTCACAGTATTGGTGTTGCTGGATTTCAGCAATGCCTTCAATACTGTTGATCATGATATCCTGTTAGGGATTCTGCGTTCTCTTAACATATCTCCCACTGCAATTTCCTGGTTTCATAGTTATTTGCACGGGCGCCGGCAACGTATTCGTGTCCAAGATAGACTTTCTTCGTGGCTTGATACCGTAGCTGGCGTTCCACAAGGTGGTGTCTTATCTCCTCTTTTATTCGCAATCTTTATTAATACGATTACATCCCAAATATCTTCTCTCTACCACTTGTATGCAGATGACCTTCAAATATATTTACAAACAACCATCGAAGATCTTGCCAAAGCTGTTGAATGTATCAACAAGGATCTGGCTTTTATTCTCGACTGGACACGATCTTATGGGTTGACGGTTAACCCTTCAAAATCGCAAGCTATAATTATTGGGAGTTCAAGAACTATTTCCAAAATTAAAAAATGTCAAATTCAACCCGTTGTATTTAATGGTATTCTTATTCCATATAATGAAGTAGTTAAAAATTTAGGTATCTTTTTGGATTCCAGTCTGTCTTGGACACCCCAAATTAATGCAGTGAGCCGAAAAATGTTTGCGGCTTATGCTTCACTCCGAAGGCTTAACTACTTTTTACCCATTTCCACCAAAATTACGCTTGCACAATCTTTGCTACTCCCTATCCTCGACTATGCTGACATTTGTTACCTTGATATCACCGAGGAGCAACTTAATAAACTTGAGCGACTCCAAAATCTCTGTATACGGTTCATATTTGGGCTTCGTAAATATGACCATGTCTCTGAATACCGCACTAAACTCAAGTGTCTCCCAATCCGTCTTTGTCGGAATACTCATATACTTTCTGCGCTCTACTGCGTCTTATTTAATGTATCAAGTCCTCCCTATCTGAAAGAACGTTTTAAATTTCTTAGCTCTTGTCACGATTTTTCCTTACGGTCCAAAGAAAACCTTTCGCTCCAATGTCCTATACACTCCTCGACATTTTATGATAAATCTTTTGCTGTTCTTGGAGTAAGACTCTGGAACTCCTTACCCCAGTCCATCAAAAGTGCTCAATCTTTAAATGTGTTCAAGAAACAAATTAAGGAACATTATTTGTCTCTTTAACTCCTCTCTCTTTCTCCTCTTAGTTATGGTCACTAATATACCTTAAGTATGTTGTCATTAAATAGTATATAAGTTATATTTTTTTTGTCTAATTTAGTGCACCCTACCCATTATTATTATTTTTTATTTTTATTAATTTCCTCTTCTGGGTTGTCTGGAAGAGATTGCTATGTAGCAATAAGACCGCCTTTTGTTTATCCCTCATTATTTTTTCATTATTTATTAATGTTTTGTTGGTGTACAATAAAGAGTATTGTATTGTATTGTATTGATATTTGCTAAAATGCTGCAACGACTTTACCACAGCGAGCAATTCGCGTCTTGTGACACAATAGTTCCTTTCCGGTTTTGACAACGACTTGCTGAAGTACGCTATCACGACCTCTTGGTCACCATTCCGTTGAGACAGCACACCGCCAAGTCCTATATCACTTGCGTCTGTGTCAACTATAAATTCTTTGCTTGCATCAGGGTATCCCAAAATAGGTGTTTTGTACAGACGGTCCTTGAGCTCCTGGAATGCGATATTGCAACTTTCATCCCAGCAGAAATGTCGCTTCTCCTCGGTTAGCTTGTGCAGAAATTGGCTATATCTGCAAAGTTCTTCACGAATCGCCGGTAATAGGAGCACAAACCCAAAAATGCTCTAACCTGCGTTTTGTCTTTTGGAACCGGCGGATACCTTCTTCCGATACTACAAACCCCAAAAAGTTAACTTGCCGTTGGAATAGTGAACATTTCTTCGGGCTCAACTTGAGGTTGGCACTCTGAATCTTCATAAGCACGCGTTCCAGGTTTTGAAGGTGTTCCTCAAACGTACGGCCCACGATGATGATATCATCCAAGTAGACCAGACAGGCATCGCCAATTAGCCCGGTAAGTACAAGTTCCATCAGCCTTTCAAACGTTGCTGGAGCATTGCACAACCCAAACGGCATTACTTTGAATTGCCACAGACCCTTTCCCGTCGAGAACGCAGTTTTCTCCTTGTCCTTAGGGTCAATTTCAACTTGCCAGTAGCCACTTTTTAGATCCAGCGTGCTAAACCATTTTACTCCTGTAAGCATGTCCAGCGTGTCATCAATTCTTGGCAAGGGATAGCTGTCCTTCTTTGTAACGTCGTTCAGACGGCGGTAATCAACACAGAACCGCATGCTGCCATCCTTCTTTTTCACCAGCACCACTGGTGAACACCATGGACTAGAGGAAGGTTCAATAACACCATCCTTCACCATTCCCTCAATCATGGTTTCCACTTCCTTTTCACGTGCTACCGGCAATCTTCATGGCCGCTGACGGATAGGCAATTCCTCACCTGTGTTTATTTTGTGTTGAACTAAACCAGTCTTTCCTATGTCAGCATCGTTTGATGAGAATACATCGGCGTACTTGAGTAACAACTTCTTCGCCTTGACCAATTCGTTTGGGGAGAGAACACTGCGAAAGTCTTCCAAAAGTGTGGTCACTCTCGTTTCTGCATCCTTGCTGGGGGTCCCACTCGATATATATTGGCACCGACGTAACCAATCCACTTCCTCACAAGTACCAATTAGTGTGCCTTTTTCTATAACCTGGTCCCGGTCGCAAAGGTTCAGCACACGTACTCCTGAGATGTCAGTGGTCCGGACATCTCAGGAGTGATGAGTGGTTCGAGCTACTTTCCATGGAAGGTCATTGTTTACCCTTTCCACAAGTACACAACGGTGAGCTTGCCCAGCGTTTCGGGGAAGACTAACCGGAACAATCGTTTCCGATCTCGCCGGAAGAACAATCTTCTTAATGCTGTACACGTTCCCTGGTAACGCACCTTCCATAATAAGTTCATCCTGTCCACATTTCAAAACACCTTGCTTAACGTCGATCTCACAACAATTATTCCTCATAATGTCTAGGCCTAGGATGCAGTCGTCCATTATATCAGCCACGATGACATTATGCAGGTAGATCACGCTGCCAAGCTTCAACTCCATCTCCTTCTCTCCACGGACGGGTATACGCTGACCGGTGGCTGTTACCAAATTAATGCGTTCTCGGTTGTATGCGGAGTCCCCAAGAAACTGACTTATAAGTTGGGAACTAACAACCGTACGAGAGGCTCCAGTGTCTATGGTCAGTTTACACGGCATTCCGTTGACCTCGCCCTTGATGATTAAACTGTTCCCATCATGGGTTTGTGAGATCGAGATCCTTGGGGCACCCGCCCCGCAGTTATGGCTTTTACTCGTTTCCCAGCTGCTGCTGGGCGGTGCTGTTGGCCGCACTACCCTCCTGGGATCGTTCACCTTCTCTTTCTAGGGTTCGCTTAGGGCAGCAGGATCGAAGATGGCCCTTTTCCCCACAGCCATAGCACCTAGGGCTGTATCCTTTGTTGCGGTCGCGAACTATAGCTGCTGTAACCTCCCTGACGATGGGAACGGTGATCCTGCCGCACGGCTTCCACTTCCAGTGCATGGGCCAAGGCGTCCTTAAACGTCTCGTGGTGCCCGAGCCTCACAGCAGCTCTGACTTCCAGGTCGCGGATGCCGTCGATGAATGTCTGCACCAGGTTCCCTTCAATGAGCGCAGGTACAGACCGGTATGCTTTTCGCACCAGCTTCTCCACTTCTAGAGCCCACTGCTGCAGGTTTTCGTTGATGCGCTGCACACGATCTTTAAGCTGCGCACGAAAGACATGTTCCAGGTGAGCGTCGCCATACCTCGCCTCCAATGCCTCAAGCAGTTGCTCATAAGTCACTTCCTCACCAAGAGCTTCCAGAACTGTTAAGGCCTGGTCACGCAGGCCTAGTGTGAGAGCAGTCATGGCCTGATTTTTATTCCAGCCGTTCGCCTTCATAACAGCTTCGAACTGGATTTTGTAGGCTGACCAGGAAGAGGTACCGTCGAACGGTGGCACCTTGAACCCACGTAGCGAAGGTGTTTTAGCTACTACGGGAGCTGTAGCTCCATCTCCAAGTTTGAGTTCGTCCAGTGATTTCTTCATGTCAGCCATTACGTTGTCAACCCGATTGTTTACTTGGTCGATTCGGGTTTCAGCTTCCGACAATCGTTTGTCATGTTGAGCAACCTTATCCTTCACCTCCTTTATCTCCTTCCCGAAGGTAGCGTGAAGATCCATCATGAGGAGCATTTGCTCTTCCAACCGACGGGCCTGTTCCTCTTGTCCGCCCCGCAGTTGATCTTCCAAACGACGGACCTGTTCCTCCTGTCGACGAGTTTGTTCCTCCTGCTGCTCTTTCAACAGACGGGCCTGTTTCTCTCGTCCGCGCTGCAGCTGCTCCTGTAGCATGGACCTCACAGCCTAAGCTGCTGACGGACCGGCTTCCGTGGCTGGTGGCTGGCCCTCAGACATCTGCGGCGTTGCACCACCAAATCTCCTCTGGTCCGTCTCCTGCTGGCGTTGACTTCGGGTACGGACACCCTCCGTTTCCTCCTTGGGTAAAATCGGCATTATTTTATCCCACTTCTGACACCAATTGTTACGAGCTTGAGGTTCGTGACAATAAAAATTGCCGATAAAATTACCTAAATTAACACTTTAATTTACTTTACACAAATAAATTAAAAACACTAATAATTAAACACACTAATTCACTTAATTCCGCTCCGAAGCTTCGCTTGTGTCGCTGAGTTCAACTCTGCCTCGATCGCATCTTGCGCCACCTATTTATTTAAATTAGCAAAATATCCGGAATGTTCAAGTAAACACGCGCAAGGTACCGAGAGTTCGAGTATAGATTTTCTAGAAACTTAGCTCTTCGGGTGGCGCTGTCGGTCGAAAGATTTGTGATGTCATAAACTGCAACGCTCCCCTCGCTCTCGTTCCTGACACTAGATGGCGCTAGTGTGTCGTCGACTGGAGCGCGTAACAGTACTTAACGTAATAGTAATAAAATGGAAATAAAATCTTTTTTTAGTTACTAGCAAAGATAATAAAACATTCGTGTGAATATAGACGAATCTTTTACACGGTAGAACCACGCCGCGGCTATAATACAGTTGTAGCACGAATGAGTCGGCTCGACCAAAGCTGGAATACGCTTACACTGAATACTAGCGTAAATTAGCAGAGTAGGTAATAATGCTGTGTTTCGTGTTGTGAGTGTAGAGAACCGGAGACCCTTTTTACTTGAAACGAGGCGTTCCAATTTAGTCCTCAGGGGTGACAACGCGTTTGCATTTTGATCCTTCATTGAGGATAAATGTGGATGTATATGGGCCAAATCATTCGTTTACCATCAGGTGAAATGTGTGCTCGTTTGTCACCCAATGCTATAAACATATAAATAGTACACGAATAGAAATAATAAAATTCAGAGACAGAGAATTTTAAATAGCCTGCGGCACTGTGTACGCGGTTTCTTCGCCGGCAATATGAACATCATTTCGAAGCGAGAGTAAATTAAAAAATTACATTTTACAAGCGAAAATTTATATTTTCTTATGTACGGCGAAGAATTTCAATTTTTTGTTATTATTTTCATTTAATTTCTATAACGGATTATTCACTGAGATTACGATTTTACATTCAAAATATATATCAGTGCCCTCCACAACAGCCTTTTAAAAGTCTACTACTGAATATAAGCCCCCCCCATGTTTTCTAATGGGGTAGGTATATTTACCATTCTTGCCGTATCGGCTTTGTGATACAATCGAATGTCGAAGGCAATACTTGAGCCAAGGAAACAAAGAATCGAAACAAATGTATAAAGCAATTTGTGTATTTGTACAAATGTTGGCCTCAAATGGAACCTACGACTATTTGAAAACTAGGCACATTATATAAATGTAGATATAATCACTAAACCTCTGAGTAGCATTAACTTATACCATGTTATGTACAGTAACATTTATATAATTAAATATTAAAATATTTGATGGCAAAAAGGCTAGTGAAATATTTTTAAGAAGAGTAAGCAAAGGAGGTCCTTGACAACGGTTTGATGAGAGTAACAAAAAGCTAAGGGTACGACATCGAGTGCACTCAAATCACGATTACTTATGTAAATAATAAAAAAGGTTTATATAAAGCGACATAAAAATTACTAAAATGTATAGATTTGGAATAGTTGCTAGGGTGTGTATTCTAAATATATATATATATATATATATATATATATATATATATATATATATATATATATATATATATATATATAATATAATATAATATAATAATAATGTCCTACAGACCAAATTTTCGGCCACGGCAGTCTGCCTCAACGGAGACTAGCCATCGGCGTAGGACAGGATTATAGTGCCCAAGTGTATGCGCAAGCACAGGTGCACTCTCTATTCCATTACTCTCATAATCCAATGGGACGGTAAACCGATACGACCGGAGAGAGATCAGTTGCAGAACCAACGGCTTTACGTGCTTTTCGAGGCACGGGGTTGAGACACCGCCAACTTTCTGACTACGAGCAACTACTGAGAATTTCTTGACGGAAAAACTTAATAATTGATTTTTTGGCCCCACATGGGATTCGAACCCAGGACCTCTTATGATCAGCAGTCGCACTACTACAACCACTAGACGAACGAGGCGGTCATATATATATATATATATATATATATATATATATATATATATATATATATATATATATGGATGTGAAGGAGGCGAAAGAGGTGTGTCAGGATCGGGCCAAATGGAAGTCCGTAGTCTCTGCCTACCCCTCTGGGTGACAGGCGTGAGTGTTTATGTATTATGTATGTATTTTTATATATATATATATATATATATATATATATATATATATATATATATATATATATATATATATATATATATATATCATATAATAAACCGAGTACTATCGGTGTAAGAATATCTACTACTACATATCATTCCATGGGTGTCGTAAGAGGCGACAGATGACAACAAATCAGGAGTTGGGCATAGCGTCTTCCAAGCAGCGCCTTAATAATAACGACTAAAAGAAGTTGCGGTTACCAACTCACTTGCTAAGCGTGGCAACTATGACAAATATCTCCCCTATGAGGCAGTCTGTGGGGGAGGCCTGTGTTCAGAAGTGGACTTTAATAGTCTGTCACGGTAACGGTATATTCTTTATTCTTCATAATCTTACTTTTTAATTGAATCAATTAAATAATATTATTTTTAAATAAATTAATGGCGATTATGATATATGTCAGAAAGATTGTGCAGTTTCTGATAGATTGGCCGTATAAACATCTTATTAATGCCAGACTAAATACTATAAAATATACAAAGCACTGGGGTAGTCAACACTTTTTATTTTTAGTACTAATAACTTTATTACTTACTAAATGATTAATAATAAATTTGTTTAAAAATACCAATTAATAAAAAACAGAAAAAAACATTATATTCATAATAAAAACATACCAGAACTTAAATGTTTATTTACGTTCAGTACTTCAAAAATTAAAGGAATCAACTAACCCAAAATTTACCGTACCGTACCGTTCGTTATAAACCGTACTTTTCGAAGTAATTTCAGCAAAAACTGGTGTAAGAGTTTTAAAAAGTTGGTGGCATCAAAAGAATTTATCGGGCGAGAAATGCGGTAGCTGATGCAACCAGCTATTTGGATCGGGGCCAGCGGCGTTGTCGCCTCGATCTTGTAATTTTCTCATGTGGAATGCGGTTAACACGACATCTGGACTTTATTAGTAAATTTGTTCTGGCTACATTACACCAATTTTTATGTTGTTTCTACCAAAGATATAATAAAAGCTTATCATATATGCTTTTAAAAAATGTCTATAGGTATATCGATAAATAATCTGTTTATACTATGGATGATGTCAATAAAGACTAGTGATAAAATTTAAAAATAATGGTATCATATAACGTGTTATAGCATTTTATAATACTTCAATAACAATCAACTGACGGTACCATTCAGAAATTTTTATTTCAAATTTATTGTGTTAACTTTCCACATGTTCGCCAATAAGAGCATCCACTATACCAGTTATTCTGAGAAATAATATTTTTATTAGATTACTAATATTTCTACTTGATTAGTTTATTTTAGCTATTTTCGTATCATAATGTCTTGTAGAATCTTGATCTAGAGTAAGTACCTGGATGACCGAGCTTTGCTCGGTTTTAATTAAATTTTTTTATGAAATTAGTTTAATTAACATTTTCTTATTTTTAAAAATTACTAAAAAAAGGGCTCGAAATAATAGATTTTCTAACAAAAGAGGGGAATCGGTTCTATTCTGTTGAGTGTCTTCACCTTGTTCTGAGATAACTATTTTACAACTCTACTGATTTCTGAATAAATAAAGAATTATTACATTATGAATGTACAAATACCTAAAGCTTTTAATATTAACTGACGTATATATTAAAAGCTTTAGTTATTTGTATATTTAATATTATATGACGTACTTCATGAAGTTTTCCTCTATTTGAGAAAATTATTTTATTTTCGTTTTGCTTTCTTTCGTGTGTATTATAATATCATTACAATTTTATAAGACTGCTTATTACGCCTGCTTTAAATTCTATTTCTTGCTACATCTATCCAATCAGCCTATCCAAGTCTACTGCTTAGTATATCACCCCATAGATTGTTCTATAAGGGGTTTTTGTCAAAGTCTCTTATTAAGAAGATGCTGCTGCCAATCTCCTGTTTCATGTAGATTGTTCCATTTCCTGAAGCACCATATCATAGGTAGGATAAAAAAAACGCATTTCGTCCCAATCCGCCAGCCTGTAATGCCAAACACAGCGGCAGCGTGGAGAACGCAATCACGATGGGAGCGTGGGTGACACTATATTTGGTTCAGACAATGATCCGAAGAACCAGAGTTGCGCCGACGGAAACCTGAATTCCGTTCAGATGAGACGTCAAAAAAGGACCTACAGGCAATGTGAATGATCGTTCACACTGGAATCCGCGTAGGCGAAGAACCAGTTGCGTCAGACCATATGCCAAGGCAAAGTCATAAACAGATGTCTCCGCATGATCGGTTAAACGTGAATCAAGGCATTTGGCTTGGTGGGCGTTAAAATCTTCAAGGATCACGATCTCTACAGCTGGGATCTGTTTGTAGCAAGGAATTTGTAGCCATTTGAACATTTGGTTTGTTTCGGCATACAGAGGCATCCGTAGACGTAGGGAAGTCGTCGCTGTCTACGCGCAGCCAAAAAGTGGACTTTCAAAACTGCCCGACGTCTCGGCATATAATATCTTCTCTGATATATATGCATTATAACTCCAGCTCGGGGTACAAGAAAGTGTTCTAATTTGTACACAGGGTAGAAGAGTTACGAAGTAGTAGCCGGAGAGGACACCTGCGTCTCGTTCAAAGAGAGCAAGGCCGGCTTCGCCGTATCCAGATGACACGTAGATGAGGGCTTTAATGTTCCAGTGAAGTCCCCAGATGTTGCAGAAGTTCACGGCAGCATGCCAGGATCGCCAGTAGGTTTTATGGCTCTGTTTGCTCCATGCAGTGCTAGCAGTGAGCGGGATTTGGCCTCCCACCCCCCAAATACTCGGGGCAGCCTGAACGTAGCCTAAAACCACGCTCAGAAAGAGGAGTGTAGCTTGGGCGTGGATGCTTAGTAAGGGGTTCTCCATTACCTGAGGTGCTGGAACCCTCCTGAGGTAGTTTTTTATTTTCAAAATATATTACCAATTCACGGGGCGAGAGGGGGGCCTCGGTGGTGTATTTGTGGTATTTCCTAGTTTCGAGTCGGCCCATCCGAGTAACAGCAGAAGCTGTTGCGTGACTCTACCTATATTAAAAGTTGTAAAGTTTGTATGAATGTACATGCAATAGGACAAATAACAGCATAACTGTAATTTTGACAAACATAAGGTACTGAAATAATGAATTGTGTCTCTGCTCGTAAGTAATCTAAACCACACAGTTCAAATTTCTGTTGAAAGTTTTGTCTAAACCCAACAACCAAGACAATCTCAGGCGCTACCTCCCTAGAATCGACATAGTTTTGTTTGAAGATGGAACATTTATAGGGTATTTGTATACGTTTGTGCAATAACGGATGCAATTCAGATTTAGTCAGACTTTCTACTGTATCATAGAAGCGTTTCACATTCATGAACAAACATTCAAAACCGGATCAAGATTTGTAAATGTTCCAGTCCGGATTCGAAATCAAGGCTCACCCATTTCTAAATAATCTAATACATACATTGTAATGTTTTACTGATAAAATAATTTATTTCACTTAAATTTAAAATATTGATTGTGTTAATAAAATAATGAATTAGAGAATATAAATTATCAACCAAAATATTTTGATTGATTTTCGATGAAAACGCATATCATTTATATATCTAAACCCTAAGTTTTGGACTAAATCTTTCGTAATGTTATAGTTAATAGATTTGTATGTCCGCGACCCAACTCACGTGGGAATTGTTTGGTGACAGGGATTTATCACACGCATGAAAAAATATTCTAATTTTTTTTTTTTGCGGAAACAATTTTATTTAACACGTGCGAGCTATTGCGAGATAGTAGAAAAATTGCTAATGCAACTGCGTTAGCAATTTTTCAGAGTTTTAATTTTACCACACCTTTTTGACTGTTACTTGTTATATTGTGTTTTGTAGTTGTGATAAATATTTTTTCTTTCAATAATATTAACTCGTCTTTTTGAATATATTTTTTATCACACGATGTGCATGTAGGAAACAACAAAAAAAAAAACAAAACAAAACAGGACTATATTTTTAGACGTTATTGTTTCCCGTGATTGAGAAGATCCTTTTAGATCCTTTGTGCTAATCGACTTAACTGAAAGCGCCTGTTAAGACGATGGGCTACAAACACGGTCTTCCAAAATGTAATTACCGAAATTCTCTACATTCTTCTGTTTGCTTACTTAAGGTTATGTCAGCAGATTGTGTTATATTTTTATTCTATTAAAGTTTAGATGCCTATTTTTGTTAAGTACAGGTGCGTAAATAATAGTAACGGCCGCAATAATTTCCATTGCTGGGTAATTATTCACTGCTTATTTCTGTTAGGATTTCAGAAAAGGGAAGAGTCTTGCACACAAAGTTCTACCGCACGCTTGACTTAATGCATTAGTGAACTTTACCTATTATTAATTACTCAAATATGCATATTCTTGATGGTGTTTTTTCTTCAACGAGCAATTGTTAAATACAGATATACATAAAATTGTTACGAAAAATTCAATGGTCCTCAAAATGAGTTGGCGGAGATAAGACTTTCGTAATTTGTACTTAAAATTTTAGCAAATTAAAAATTTAAGGCAAACACCCAAGCCTTAAGCTTTTACGGTTCAGCTTAAGAACAACAGAGTAGAGGCTTATATATTAAACGAATATTTACGAGTAAAACTCAGATTTGCAATTTTAAAATTTTTAGAAATAAATAAATGAAAATATTTATTATGCTATTCCATTTTTACAAACATAAACATAAACTTTCGATACTGTTAGCTAAAGGAGTGGGCAGAGATTACGGAGTTCCTTTTTTTATAGCGTTGGGTGGCAAATGAGCACAGTCCACCTGATGGTAAGTGGATGCTGTGGCCCATAGACGTCCACATTTATACTCAATTAAGAATCAAAATGCAAATGCGTCGTCACCCCTGAGGGCTAAGATGGAATGCCTCGATTCAAGTAAAACCGGTCTCCGGTTATCTACACTCACCATACGAAATAAAGCAGCATTACGCTGCTTTTTACGCTGGTACTCTGCGAGAGCGTGGTCCTGCCCCGGTCGAGCCAACCTGTCATGCTACAACTACAATATAGCTGCAGCTTGGTCTACTACTACTACTACTACTTGGTCTACCACGTACAAATTTATCTGTCACGTCACATCTACGCCAGTTCTTGTGGGGATTACGTTCGAAGTTATCGCCGAATATATTTACCTTGGCAAATTTTCCAATCAGTTCAGTTCAACATAGACAGAAAGTTCAATCGACGGATTCAACTTGACTGAGCAGCGTTCAGGAGACGACACATCTTCACCCTAACAATGAGTCCGTATTGCCTGTGATGAGATATGGATCTGAGACGTCTTTAGACGATCTTTCACTGATTGTGTCTCATCAAAAGTGACTGTCACATCCTAACGGATCAGTAGGCTGAAGTGACAGTGAACCGGTTATATAGCTCAAAGAAGTGATAACTGATGGGAAAGTAGGTTCCGAAGTGGCAGCCTTGTGCCAATAATGCCTCGTGCAAAACGTAGAGCGACCTTTAACTAGATGGAATGATGACCTGTTAAGAAATGCTACCTGCAATCAATCAATGTATACAGGATGCAGGTGACTTAGATCCGTGCTATATGATATTCCTTGGCGGAGGCATAGTTTCAATAACTTGGAACTGCCGAAATTTTGTTCATTCTTTTTTTAATTATAATTTCTATTCACAATCTGAGTGGCGTTACTTGGAAAAGGGAAGGGAGGATAGTTAAAACTGCTTTTTTGCTGTCGCTTTTAAAATTTTCTAATAAAAAATTACAATTCCTTTCCGTTTTACAACTTTTAATTTTGCAGGCGAAGAGCTCAAAATACAGGTCGACATACATAATAATTTGATATAAATAGTAAAACTACGAATTAACGCACCATTTGACACCATGCCGAGATGACAGTCGCCCTTGCAGTGAATATTGGAATGAAAAAAACCTATCAACTTTATGTATATATTTAATTTTCACATACGCCATATAAAGTAAGTTTATTAAGTCCACGCAGGGGTCATTTAAAAAGTCCGCGGTCAATATCTGTCCCACGGGTCACTTCTGTACTCACTTCGGCAGCTAAGTTTATATATTATATATAATAGTATCTTTTATAAGGGACATACAGACAGTTCCGTATGCGCTCCGCTCCCGAGCGGTAGTGCATACAGTCCGCGCTCTGTCCTCCTGCGCTAGTGCAACCTCTCGCCCGCGTGCCCCGCTCTATCCGGCTCACACCGGCCGAGCAGACGCTGTCGGTGAGTTCTTTTGTTTCGCATCGTTCTTGCCCCCTCGCTTCGGCGGGGAGGTTCGAGCGCGCTTTGCTTTTATTGTTTTGTTTTTTGTTTTATTTTTATTTTTCTGTTATTGTTTTATTGTTATACTGTTACTTTTGTTGTTTGTTACTGTTCTTGGAAGACCGTTCTTGCTCTTCTCAGAACGAGGAGTTGAGCCTTCTCAGAGCCCCTTGTTCTTGTCAGAACATAGGGACCCCAGCTTCTGGGAATAGAGCGTCAGTCCTCCCCATCTGCCACCCAAGGCCCTGTTTTTCTCAGAGTAGGGACCTCTAGATTCTTAGACTAAAATCGTCACCACCCCCTGTCCAAATCAACATGTCTTCCATAGACATAAGCAATCTCACGAGCCAACTTGTGGCTATCATCGCCCAATTTGTCCAAGCCGCAGGACTACCCATACCCACCCAAATTGACGAGACCCTTCTCGCCAACGCCATTTTCCCCGCTGCCCCTAAGGCATGCGTGGGGGACGCCTGCCCTTCGCGGCTTTCCTCGCGACACAAGCGGCTGCCCCGCAGACCGACTCTCCCGCGTTTTTCGACTCCGATATGGCGCACTCGGACACCACGTCCGTTATCTCCTCCTCCCGGAAGAGGACCGCCCACAGCTCCCCCGGCTTCTCGGAGTTATTTGACTCCGAAAGAACGGTCAGCGATTTAGCCCAATTTACGCTAGTGAAATCAAAGCGCGGCCCGAAGCGCGCCGCGACTTCCCGCAGTCCCCTCGCCCCGGCGGCCGCCGCCACCGCCCGCGCACCCTCCGCCACTGCCTCAACCTTCGCAGCCCCCATCGTTGCCCATACTTCCGCAGCCCCTAACGCTGCTGCCTCTCAGTCGAAAGACACTACCGCCAAGCCAGCAACACGCTGCGCTCACAAACTGGCTAAAAGCCAAGCCCCGCCCCCTGTCTTTCTCACAGACAAAGCAAAATTTACACAGCTGTCTAAAACCCTCTACGATAAGGGTTTCAAATATGACCAAGCCACCAATATCGGCGAGGCCATCAAAATAATGTCGGTGTCTATAGAAAACTTCCGGAATATAACCCGTCTCTTCACGGCCGAGCGTGTGTCCACACATACGCTCTCGCCGAAGAAAGGAAAATCAAGGCAGTCCTCCGCGGAGTTCCTTATGAACTCGCAAACGAGAACATTCTGGAATACCTTAAGTCGTACGGCTTCCCCATAGAGGCTGTTCACAAGATGCACAGCAGCAGGGGCGAGAGATTCAACCTCGCCCTCCTTGTTCTCACCAATGTGCCGGAGGCGAAGGCCATCTTTCGCGAGGTACGCGCTGTGTGCGGCCTGTAGCGTGTAAAGGTCGAAGCCCCACACCGGCGCGGTTACCCAGCGCAGTGCCACCGCTGCCAACTCTATGGGCACACGGCAGCCAACTGCTTAGCCCCACCCAGGTGCGTTAAGTACCTAGAACCCCATCACTCGAAAGAGCACCCTCGGCCCAAAAACGCCGAATCCCCACCCGCATGTGTCCTATGCAGACAAACAAGCTACCCGGCCAACTTTAGAGGCTGCCCTCGCACTCCTCGCCCACTTATGAGCCACAAAGCTCCACCCCAGGTCAATGACCGAACTTTCCTGGCTCTTGGAAGCCGCATGCCCCGCCAGAGCCAGCCCCTACCACAGCCCCCTCAGGGCTCATCTCAGCCCACGCAGGGCATCTATCGGCCCCCTCAGGGCCCCTATCGGCCACCTCAGGGCCCTCCTCGGCCCCTTATGAGCCTTCCTCTATCCCAGCCTGCTCCGCTCCCATTAAACCCTTGGTTCCCAAAGGCAACAAACCCCCGGCCCTCCGCCGACCCACAAAAACAGGCAGACCCTATAGTAGATGATCTAAGCCTATATATATATATAGTGTTAGACATATGTCTAACACTATGAATAAGATCAATATAGGGGAAATCTCTATTCTTGCGAGTAAACTGTGCGCTGCTCAGTCCCCTCAGGACCATCTCCTTGCTCTTGCTGAGCATATCGACCTACTAAGGTCGTTGTAATAACACTATCCCGGAGCCCTCTGCTCCCGCAATATCGCACGGTCGTATCAAACCAAAGAGTTTGTCGCTTGTTTCGTTCAATATTCGCGGTTTGCGAAATATTCTTCCAGAGCTTAGGCTATTTCTTCGAGATCGCGAAGCCGACCTCCTCCTCCTTCAGGAGACTCACTTCAGCCCTAAGGTCTCTAATAATAATAATAATAAAAATAATAATATATATAAAATAATAATAATAATAAATCATCCCCACCAGACGGCTTGATGTCGGCAGGGTCCTCTCGGACTCGGCAAGCGGCATCCGCCGCTGGTGGAGTGCGTCGCATATGTTGGACAAGGGATATGAACGCAAACGCATTGCGGGCGTACTATAGGGCGAAAGGGGAAGAAACTGCGGGGATAGCGTATCGGGCTCGGATGCATTGCTTTTTTGCTGAGCTGGAGCCGTCTATTCCTGTCACGGAAGAAAACCTGGCAGACCGAGTTTGGTACATCATGCGCTCGAAAATATTTGATGATGCCGAGCTCGAACGACTACGACGTGAGGCCATTCCCTCATCGAATGAATTTGCTACGGCTGGGGATGCGGCTCCTCAGGCGACAGACCAGCTGCCACGCGTAGAAGCTGCCATGGATCTTCCAGTTGTGGTTGATTCAGACGATGATAAAATGTTCTCCCACGAACTAGAGCAAATGAGGAGTATATTGGAAGAAGCGATTTTGGAAACGCGCAGCATGCCTCTCGAAAATCGACCGCGACTTCCCCGCATACATTTCGGTAACCTATTTGGAAGCCAGCCGGGACCTTTCCGAGACGGACTCAGTTCTTTTTGGCGCCGCAGTGGCCGCAGCTTGCCGTATTACTGGCGCCAAACTTCCCATGGCTGGACGCGCTACTAAACAAAGTAGCGCCATCCCAGCCTGGAGAAAAAGAATTGAGGACCGTATCGCAAAGGCAAGGGCCCTTATCGGCAGACTGATAAGCTTCAGGTCGGGTAATAATAGACCAAGGGTTGTGCGCACCGTTAGAATGGCGTTTGCTGGGACAAATATCGGTTTGTCCCAGCCGGATATCACGCAGAAACTAACGGAGCGCATAGACGACCTGAAGCAAAAGATTGCTGCTTGGGGGAAGCGGATTCGCCGATTTACAGAGAGGTCAAGGCGGTTCAACCAGAATCGTCTCTTCCAGAGTGATCAGAAGAGGCTCTACAAATCATTGGAGCGACCAGAGGTATGTGGAGCGGGCCCAGGACCGGATCAGGCTAACACTGTCGCATTTTGGCGTGGCCTGTGGTCAGAGCCCGTAAACCACAACGAGGGCCCTTGGACGGAAGTTGTGGCGAGTCAGTGTGCGAGTATTACGCCCATGGACCCCGTCATCATAACGCCGGATGACGTAGCTGAGGCGGTCCGTAGAGCCCCGAACTGGAAAAGCCCGGGACTCGACGGACTGCATCATTACTTGCTGAAGGGGTTCATGGTGTGTCACGCTGTGCTCGCACGTCAGTTTCAAGAGGCTCTCAACCAGAAGTCGCTCCCTAGCCTCTTCACTACTGGGATCACTCATTTGGTTCCTAAAGACCAGGTTACCATAGACCCGAGCAAATACCGCCCCATTACGTGTCTACCCACCATATATAAGACACTGACATCCATTTTGAGCGCGAGAATCACTCGTCACCTGGAGCTAAATCAGGTGATGTCACGCGCTCAAAATGGATGTCGGGGCGGTGGTCGTGGAACTAAGGAACCACTCCTCATTGACGCGGTCATTGGAAAAGTGGTGAAACGCAACCCTCAAAATTTCTCCGCCGCCTGTATAGACTACAGAAAGGCATTCGACTCGGTGCCCCATACATGGCTAAAGAGAGTCCTCGGGCTGTACAAGATAGACTGTACAGTTAAAGACTTCCTCGAGCAGTGTATGGGGCAGTGGAGTACGATCCTTTGTCATCTGGGCGAGCGGATGATGGCTGCAGAGAACCACATAAGGATAAGAAGGGGTATTTTCCAGGGCGATTGTCTGAGTCCAATCTGGTTCTGCCTCTCTTTGAACCCTCTCAGTACCTTACTGGAAGGCTCCGGGAGGGGATTTCAGCTACGGAAAGGAGGAACAAAAGTGACCCACCTTTTCTATATGGATGACATCAAGTTATTTGCCTCCAGTCGCTCCCATCTTATGGAATTGCTAAACATCACTTGTGAATTTAACAATTCCATTGGAATGGAGCTGGGGACGGATAAGTGTGCGGTCCTCCATGTTGAAAGGGGAAGGGTCACTAACTCTAAGGGCATAGACTTATCTATGCCCGTCAACTTAAGAACCCATTCCGAGGCTGAAACATATCGATACCTTGGCATGTCAAGGAACATCGGTATCGATGAGGCTGGTATCAAACCGTCAGTTTGCGACATGTTTTATGCACGCTTGACCAAAGTGCTTAACAGCCTATTGTCCGGTGTGAATAAGGCACACGCATATAATAGATGGGTCATGCCTGTCCTCATGTATACCTTTGGCATACTCAGGTGGACACAGACTGAACTTAACAACCTGGATAGAAAAGACCGCACTACCATGACGTCCCATAGGATGCATCATTCGAGATCGTGGGTAATGAGGCTGTACTTGCCGCGAAAGCATGGTGGGCGAGGCTTCCTGAGCGCGCTCACCATGCATAATCGCGAAGTGTGCAGCCTCCGTGATTACTTCTTGGCGAGATCGGATGATCCATTTTATAAGGACGTCATTTCTTGTGATAAAGGACTCACCCCTCTATCCTTAGCCAACGAGTAATGGCAAGACCCGGCAGTGCAGAGCATTTCCGACCGGAAGACCGTATGGAAGGAGAAGGAGCTCCACGGGAGGTTCTACAAGCCTCTACATGAGCCTTTCGTAGACGCAGTAGCCTCCCTCCACTGGCTACGCTTTGGTGACCTCTTGGGGGAAACCGAGGGTTTTGTCTGTTCAATACAAAATCAGGTTATTAAGACCAACAACTATCGGGGATACATCCTAAAGGATGGCACCGTTGACATCTGTCAAGCTTGTCGCCATCCCGGTGAGTCACTTAGGTATGTCATCTCCTGTTTTTCGGCGCTTTCTAACTCTGAGTACTTGCTCAGACACAACCTAGTAGCCAGAATTCTTCACCAAGAGCTTGCTTTGAAAAACGGTCTCGTGGATCGGAAATTGCAGTATTACAAATACTTGCCGGAATCCGTGCTCGAAAATGATCGCGCCAGGCTCTATTGGGACCGGTCCATCATCACAGACAGGACTATTCTTGCGAATAAGCCTGATATTGTGCTGATGGACCGGGCACAGTCAAGGATATTTTTGGTCGACATTACCATTGCGTATGACGAGAATTTCGTGAAAGCCGAAACAGATAAACGAACAAAATATCTGGACCTGGCTCACGAGGTGACCGACATGTGGGGTGGTCTGCCGACCGAAATTATTCCTGTAGTCGTCTTTGCAAACGGACTTATCCCAGTCAGCCTCCCGGGTCATCTGAGGCGGCTGGGACTACGTGGCGGACCGCACCTGGCTCAAATGCAGAAGGCGGTGCTCCTCGATACCACCCGCATCGTCCGCCGGTTTCTCTCCCTTTCCCCCTAACCCTCGGCCGTTTGGTCTCCCCTGCCGAGGGCCTCCATCCGGTTGGGTTTTTATTTATTTATGTATTTTTATATTTATTTAATTTTATTGATATTTATGTATATTTATCTTTTCATTTCCATTTATAATTATATATTTATAGAACCCAACCAGATGAGAAAACTATATTTATACCCCCCGATAATAATAATTATGGTGATGACGCGCGCTCAAAATGGATGTCGGGCGGCGGTCGTGTAACTAAGGAACCACTCTTCATGGATGCGGTCATTGGCAAAGTGGTGAAACGCAACCGTCGAAACTTCTCCGCCACCTGGATAGATTACAGAAAGGCATTTGATTCGGTGCCCCATACATGGCTAAAGAGGGTCCTCGAGCTGTACAAGAATGACTGTACAGTTCGAGACTTTCTCGATAAGTGTATGGGGCAGTGGAGTACGATCCTCTGTCATCAAGTCGAGCGGATGACGGCTACGGAAAGCCGCGTAAGGATAAGAAGGGGTATATTCCAGGGCGACTGTCTGAGTCCAATCTGGTTCTGCCTCTCTTTGAACACGCTCAGTACTTTACTGGAGGGCTCCGGGAGGGGATTTCAGATTCGGAAAGGAGGTACAAAAGTGATCCACCTTTTCTATATGGATGACCTCAAATTATTCGCCTCCAGTCGCTCCCATCTTATGGAATTGCTAAACATCACTTGTGAATTTAGCAATTCCATAAGATTGGAGCTGGGGACGGATAAGTGTGCAGTCCTCCATGTTGAAAGGGGAAGGGTTTCTAAATCTGAGGGCATAGACTTATCTATGCCCGTCAACTGAAGGACCCTTTCCGAGGCTGACATGTACCGATACCTGGGTATGTCACAGAACATCTGTATCGATGAGGCTGATATGAAAAAGTCAGTTTGCGACGTGTTTTATGCACGCTTGACCAAAGTGCTTAACAGCCTTTTGTGCGGTGTGAACAAGACACACGCATGTAACGGCTGGGTCATGCCTGTCCTCATGTATACCTTTGGCATACTCAGGTGGAGTCAGACTGAACTAAATGCCCTGGATAGAAAAGTCCGCACTAAAATGACGTCCCATAGGATGCATCATCCGAGATCGTCGGTAATGAGGCTGTACTTGCCGCGAAAGCATGGTGGGCGTGGCTTCTTGAGTGCGCTCACTATGCATAATCACGATATGTGCAGCCTCCGTCATTACTTCCTGGCGAGATCGGATGATCCATTCTATAATGACGTCATTTCTAGTGATAAAGGACTGACCCCTCTATCCTTAGTCAACGAGCAATGGCAGGACCCGGCAGTACAGAGCAATTCCGACCGGGAGACCGTATGGAAGGTGAAGGAGCTCCACGGGAGGTACTACAGGGCTCTACATGAGCCCCACGTAGATACAGCCGCCTCCCTTAACTGGCTACGTTTCGGTGACCTCTTCGGGGACACTGAGGGTTTTTTCTGTGGAATACAGGATCAGGTTATTAAGACCGACAACTATCGGAGATTTATCCTAAAGGATGGCACTGTCGACGTCTGTCGAGCTTGTCGCCATCCCGGGGAGTCACTTAGGCATGTCATCTCCGGTTGTTCGGCACTTTCTAACTCTGAGTACTTGCACAGGCACAACTTAGTAGCAAGAATTCTACACCAGGAGCTCGCACTGAAATACGGTCTCGTGGACCGGAAATTGCCGTATTACAAGTACTTGCCGGAAGCCTTGCTCGAAAATCACCGCGCCAGGCTCTACTGGGACCGGGCCATCATCACGGACAGGACTATTCTTGCGAGCAAGCCTGATATTGTGCTGATGGACCGGGCACAGTCAAGGATATTTTTGGTCAACATTGCCATTCCGTATAACGAGAACCTCGTGAAAGCCGAAACAGATAAACGAACAAATTATGTGGACCTGGCTCACGAGGTGACCGACAAAAACCGACAAAATTATTCCTGTAGTCGTCTCTGCGAATGGGCTAATCCCTCTCGGGTCATCTGAGGCGACTGGGATTCCATGACGGACCGCTCCGGGCTCAAATGCAGAAGGCGGTGCTCCTCGATACTGCCCGCATCGTCCGCCGTTTTCTTTCCCTTTCCACCTAACCCTCGGCCGTTTAGTCTCCCCTGCCGAGGCCTTCCATTTGGTTTGGCTTTTATTTATTTATGTATTTTTCTATTTATTTTATTTTAATTATATTTTGTATTTATTTTATTTTAATTGTATTTATTTTAATTATTTATGTTTTCATTTTGATGTAGAATTATATATTTATAGAACTCAACCAGATGAGAAAACTATATAGATACCCCACATAATAATAATAATTTTATTTCAGATACAAGCTCCATAATTGTTAGTAATAAATAATATAAACTTAAAATTAATGTTAATAAATATACAACAAAAAACAACAATGCTTATTTTATATTAAATATAACAGCTATGGACCCCATATGCACAGTGTTCCAAGGCCGCACTACTGGACAATCAAACCTACCTAATACAGTACATAGGAGTCCGTCGGCACTGTCTCGCAAGCGTCGCATCAGGGAGGCCAGTCTCTTCCGCATTATTGTATCAAAACTGTCCGTATTAGACTCAACAAACATACCTGATTCGCTGCAATATCGAGACAGCCCTATTAGCATCCTAAAGCCATTATTATATTGAACACGTAGAGCATTTACGGATCTGCGAGTATACTCGACCCACAGGCTGCAGGTGTAAAATGTTTGGCAGTACGCCCTAAAAAGGGTTATCTTGACAGCTTTTGTACGCCTTGCAAACCTGCAAGGCTTCTCTAGTAAAAATAATTCACTTCTTCGTAATAACAGGCACGGCCGCAAAGGCGGCGGTACTGCCATTTATTACAAAAAGTCCCTTCATTGCTCCCGCATCCCCACACCGACGCTTACCTGTATGGAAGCCACTATCACTAGATTAGCCATGACTGGGCACCAGTCTATCATTATAGCCTCTTGCTATATCCCTAGCGGAACCCTCCCCGTTAAGAGTGATTTCGAAGCCATCCTTGCATTAGGCGACTCAGTCATTATGTTTGGACATTTTAACTCCAAGCATACTGAATGGACCTGACGCACTACTACTAGTAGTGGCAGGGTGCTGCTCAATATCCGGACTGCTCAGTAACTGCGGTTAACTATGACTTCTGGACATTGAACATCTCAGTCCCGCCCGTGACCGTGAGTGCTGTAAAGCGTTCGAAACGTCGGGTATTTAAAAAGTTAAATATACGCGATAAATTCCGTAAAAACTAGTATTATTTCAATGAACTTCAAATAGTTCAAAATCTATTCTGTCGTAGGGCCACTAACTGACCCTATTATGTCCGTAATGCCGACCTACACAGAGACTTAGAGCTCCCAACAATCCAGCAGTTTCTTAAATCACTCTCTGAGAGATTTTTCAAAGCCTCAGAGTCCCACCCAAATCATCTCATTCGTGAGACAGCTGCCTATGCAGCCCCTATCCACACTAGCTATAGTGTGCGCAGACCGAGAAACTCTCTCTCGGACCCCCCAAACAAGCTTTCGGCTGACCTGAACTGCCTCCTGGCGGCTTGGGCCGAGCCTACATAACACATCTCTTAATCCGCCTTAGTTAGTCACACTTCTAAGCGGCTTTTCGCCGCTTGCGCCCTCCTTTCTGGGCTTGGAGATTGGATTGGAGTTACGGCTTAGAGATCTCTCGTCGGTGAGCCAATCCATAAAGGAGGTGTTTAGTGGGTAAAAGTCTCCACATAACCACGCAGCCGGCTGCGTGGTATGCTATGAGCATTCACCGCCTCCCTCCCCCGCTTTCCGAAGGGTTGCCTATATTTGCTTCGGGCGCAAAAAAAAGGAACATACGACCCTTATTAAAAATATTAATGTAAATATAACTAAAATTGTTACTGATGTGAAATAAAGTGAAATAAAGTAAAGTGAAATGAAATATGTTTATTTCTTCGACATAACAAAATAAAATATCATTAAATGTCATTTCGCTTATCCTTCTAAATCTATTACCGTTTCGAAATGAGGTTTCTATGAGCGGAGAAGATACGATGAAAGTGTCATCTATTTACTTTTTCAAAAAAAATTAAAATATATGGCATATGATGCTCGAAGTTGTTGACGAGTACGTTTACCTGGGACAAATAGTCCGGCTAGGTAAGTCCAACTTCGACCGAGAGGTCAATCGACGGATTCAACTCGGCTGGGCAGCGTTCGGGAAATTACAACGCATCTTCTCGTCAGGTATACCTCAAAACCTGAAAACTAAGTTGTACAACCAGTGCGTGTTGCCAGTGATGACATATGGAACTGAGACGTGGTCCTTCACTGCTGGCCGTATGAGGACGCTCAAAGTCGCTCAGCGAGCTATGGAGAGGGCTATGCTCGGAGTTTCTCTGCATGATAAACTTAGAAATGAGGATATCCGCAGTAGAACCAGAGTGACCGACATAGCCCAACGGATTAGTAAGCTGAAGTGACAATGGGCCGGCCATATAGCTCGAAGAATCGACAACCGTTGGGGAAAAAAGGTTCTCGAGTGGCAGCCTCGGACCGGTAGACGAAGTGTAGGGCGACCCCCCACTAGATGGAGTGACGACCTGGTAAGACATGCAGGAAGTCGATGGATGCAGGTGGCTCAGGACCGTGCTATGTGGCATACCTTGGGGGAGGCCGATGTTCAGCAGTGGACTTGTAAAGGGCTGTAATGATGATGATGATGAATGGAAACCGATATGAGACTAATCGGTAACTAAAGTATATTCTATATTGTAATTAAAAAAAGGATTAAAAATTTGGAGCTTACCTGTGTAGCGAATTCGAACATACCAGCCTCCAAGCGCCTCCTGTTCCCAATTTAATGTCGCCATAGACACTTTTAAGTAATCATGACATACCCAAGTCTGTCACAATACTTAAGAAGTTATGGTATAACATAAAGTTAATGTGAATTTATATTATGGCATATTTTATTTGAGAAGCCGTAGTAGCTCGAACATAATTTTATAGTGCTGTACTAGCGTCCTGAGTCGGATTGCCAATGACGGTCCCATAAAAGTTTGTATTTCCGATTACAAATGTGCTTACCCGCCGCACACACTGAACAATAAAGAAATACACTATGAAGAATATGTGTTGTTGAGCAATATTAATATTTGTTTCGAATAAGTAGTCCGATTCGGATTAGAGTGCTATGTCGTGCGACATTATATCGCAGTAGAACTATAATAAAGTACATCTATTTAAGGCAACAAACATTAATGTACGCAGTCATAAACTTCTATACAATTTAATTTAATTATTAAATATATATTTCGTCAGTAATTCTAAAGTTGTTTGAAAAATTTTGCCTAGTTTCTATGGCTGCCTAAGTACTGTAAACGCTTGTTTTATTTGAACAGATTCAATTCTCTCTATATGTCAAAATCGATTGCTCTTTTCTATTGACTGATTCTGATGAAATTTGTGTCTATGAATGGGTCCCTGGATGGTTTAGATCTAAATTGGATCCGGTATGTGGCCCTGTTGTTGAGATTGCTGGTATTATATAAATAAAGCAATAAATCTTATTATTTTAAATATTTACTACGGATTTATTTTCTAAAATAGATTTTAATTTAATTATGAGACTCAATATAATCCACTTTTTGCAATAAGACGGTTAATGTTTAACGACTGTAGCTATTAAAAACATAATTTTTTAAAATAAAAAGTAAAAACTTTAAAAACAATAAAGAATAAGTAGTTAAATAATTTACATTAAATAACTTTTTTATAGGATTTGGTGATAAACGAGCACACATTCCACCTGATGATAAGTGGTTGCTGAGGCCCATATACATCTACATATATCCTCGATTACAAATCAAAATGTAGATGCGTTGTCACCCGCTAGAACTAAGATGGAATGCCTCGTTCCCAGTAAAAAGAGGGAGTCCCTTTGCACTCTACACTCACCATAGGGGGTTATATCATAGGGGGGGGGGGTAACACAACAGCATTAGGCTACTATTTTACGCTGGTATTCTGTGAGAGCGTGGTACTTCCCCGGTCGAGCCGACCCATTCGTGCTACAACTATACTACTAACATAACTGCAGCATGGCTCTACCACGTATAAAATAAATTTTGGGTTATACAAAACTCGCTTTTTTACACTAAATATTACTGAAAAGGAATTTCAATATAAAGGGCTATAAATGAACAGCAATACATCTTCCAGAAAGTTAATTCCAACTTTCTTGACAGCCGAAACTTTTCGAACTCTTGTTATATATAATAGGTTTTAAGCAAAGATTACAAGCATTTCAACGACTTCAAAAATGTAAAATTAACATTAAAAAATATAAAATATTTGTACAAAACACTCAAAAGGTATCAACATTATTTCAATATTTAAAAATAAACTAATATAGATTTAAAAATTAAGGCGCATTTGACAATATCTATGGCAGCAAAACACTTTTAATTTAATTTTGATTTTTGTAATTATTGCTAGCATGAAATATTTATTAACATTAACAATATGAGTCAAAATTTAGTGTAATTAGTGGCACATTACAGGACTAATATAACTGCACGTTCATTTATCATGAAATACTACCGTGCTACGGAGTTAATATATCATTGAGTTACGATTAATTTATACAGGTAACTAACATCGAGTAAATAAATTAAGTAAGTAAACAGAAGTTTAACGTAATAAAAATATTACTAGATTGATCTAATACGTTTGTTACAATAAATAATTGAATTAGGTGCGTTCGGTCAGCCAATATTAAAAATCATTTTTAGTCGTAGAGTTAAAATTTAAAATTTTGTAATAATTAATCAATTGCATGATAATATCTCGCATATTATTGAATTGCAGCATTTTAAAGTAAATTAAATGGTTGCTGATATCTGGGGTAAAATCCTACATAAGAGTTTTCTATATCAATGGAATGCTGAACTGGAATGCCGATGAAAAATATTAATTAATTAAATAAAATTAGAACAAAAAATATGAAATTCTGTCAGAAGTTTTTAATTAGCTAGCCTTGTTATATCGTTCTAAAGGTAACTGAGTAAAATTTTCAAAACCAATTGATTGTCAATGTTTTCGTATAAAATAGTATGTTATTTCCAAGATTTCATTTTTGACAAGGAAAAATTTTCGTCAGAATATTTTGTAATAATATTCTCAAGATTATTCCATTATAATTCAAGTGTCTACGAATGTAAACTTTTCGTAGAGACTACTTATAGCATAATTATAATGTTTGTACACTTAAAGACAAGCAGACGGACTATAATATTCATTATGTTTTATTCTTTATTTTTAAGTAGGTGCCTATTTTTAATATAAAAGTTCAAGTAAGAAAAGTTTAGTTATAAAAGTTTGTCAGTTTATGGTCCAAGAGCTCATGACGCATTTTTAATTAAGTGTTTTGATGTATCATGAAACTTTGTTAAAGAGTATCAGCCCACTCAATAAGTAGGTATATCACTGTTTTCCATAAAAGAGTATTGATTGAAATAATAATAATGACCATCAGCTAAGTAAATAAAGAATTAAGAAATAATGGAATACACTTCGGATGGGGTTTGACGTGGGGGCAAACTACCCCAAAGTCGTATTTTTCAAAATTCTAAAGAAATGTTTGATTTAACCTGCTATTTCAACAGCATTACAAAATATTTTTAACTTCTCTTTTATATATAAATATATATATATATATATATAAATATATATATGCAAGTTCCTAGCTATGTTTGCCTTCACCACCGAGAACGCGGTAAATCGAAACTTCAAATTGCAATTTAAATATGAGTGGACTCGGCACGGATCAATTTTGGGTTCCCTACATACTGCGAAATTCGAGTTTGTATCGGTTCGATTATCGGCTTTGACAGATGACTTTCAAGATTATATTAATATAATTCTACTCATAGTTATAATAAAAAAATTGTGTTTTAAAATTGATTCCTTCAATATTTATAGTACTTATTCTTAAGAGCCTGTTAATTTACGCATGTGACCTATGAAACCAGGACTGTCACAAAAAATTTAATAGGTATGTTTGAAAACATGAAAGATATCTTAATATACAACAACAAACTTTTTATAAGTCTAATTAAAATTAAAGGAGGCTGCGTCAACAGAGTCATGAAAAATTCCATCAATTATGGGTAAACAACTCACTGATACTCTGAAATAAATAAGAAGTTGGTGAAATATTGTTACATCGATAGACGCACAACATATTTAACTAATGACATTTTAATCACAGATTTGTGTACACAGTTCTGTTAATAATTTTACTAAAATGGACAATTATCATAAGTCATGCAAACAGTAGAGCACGGTTTGCATAATATTATAATTCTGACAATTTTTGATGCTTCAACGATAAATCTAATTATTAGAATTAATAGAATTTAGTATTTAATTTGATCAGTTACTTGTTATTAATTTATTTAGCACTAAGTAAATGACGCTATTATTGAATTAAAATTATGAAAACCAAAACTGTACCCCCTAGTAATCAGCAAAAATAAGTTGAGGTGCGACGGGGGTGGCTCAATCCCAAAACGAAGCTGCGAACATTTTTATAATACATAAATTAGGCATAAGGTGATGTAGATCATATTAACAATTCTGCTTCTGTCAAAAGTACTCTATCAACGCTGCTAGCGGTGTGTAATGAAATTATTTTACGATATCAAACAATAATATATAGAAATAGCAATGCTGTGTTTAGTTGTCTATATTTCCAAACGATCTCTACTCATTGATTTGATCAAGCTATATCTTCTTGTAGTCGATAAACATTGTAGAATTTTATAAAATGCTGTAATTTTACGCAATGATCGACTAATTCTTGATATTATAAATTTTAAGATCGGACCAAATATATTATATAAAAAATCCTTATACATTATGATTTTCCATAGGTTTCACTATTATCTATTTAATTAGTAATTAGTTAATGTAGAATTTGTTTATTTAAGTTAGAATTTTTGTATTAATTATTAATTTAATTATTGAAACATATAGAATTAAGTTATTTATATTATTTAATTTATTAGTAGTTGGAGGAAAAATGTCACTACTTTTTGTATTTTACGTTAGATGGCACTGTTTAAAAAAACTGAAACGAGGATTTCAGCCTAGTTATAATTAGTTTATAACGCAATGGTTTAAATTAATTTTAGGCTTTACTTAAAAATATTTTATTTGTTTAAAAATTACACCAATCACATAAAATAGAAATTAACATCATGAGGAAGGAAAATACTTAACCCTCCTTTTTGAAGGTCTGTAATAGGATAAATAGTAGCCTATAAGTTTCTACGGGTTTCATACTATATACATAAAAATTTACATGGAAATCGGTTGAGTAGATTTTGCGTGAATCATGAATACTCAAAAAGACAGAAAAAAGTTCTAATTTTGCTTCAGTGCCCTTTATTAAGTCCCTAGGACATCAGTCCACTCAATAATCAGGTATATGACTATTTGCCCTCCCTACCTGGTGCGGCGCATACAGGTCAGTCACAAAAAAATTCGCCCAAAAATTGTTTGACTGAAATAATAACAATGAACATTCGTCAGTTAAGTTGATAAAGAACATAGAGACAAACTACCCAAAGTCATACTTTTAAAATATTCCAAAAAATTTATCGTATATGTAATTATTACAGCATGGTTATTACATTTAATAAGAAATTCTTAGTTCATTTTTCAGTTCATGACGAGTTTACTCCTGCAGTAGTGGATTTATGGAGCTTATCAAAAAAGAAAAATACATAATATAATCGAAAAAAAAAAAACATAATCGAATTAGATGACTGTGTTCGAAATTGCTAAATACAATATAGACAAATATTACGTATGCGTTAAAAAAGGATTTTACTCATGTAATCTCTCCATTACTTTTAAAAGTGCACTTGTAAATTTAGATGGCTCGTAGATTTTTCCTAATATAAATTCTTGGCATAAAGTTGGCAAAATTCCATTATTGCTAACGATCGAGCACAAATTATTGAAACGAAGTGTTTTCTCACAAATAAAGAGGTTTTATAGCCCGTTAAAATATATTAATGCTTACTGTTATTGATTTTAAGAAGTTATTCTTTGTTTTATGCAATATCACATATTTATTATACGTGTAGTGGCGGTGTAAATATATCAACTATCTCATATCTCACCGTGGGTGTCGTATTATATAATATATTATTATTATTATTATTATTCTTTATTTCAGAAATTTCTTTCCATAGAAAATAAAGTATAGTTACAGCCTATATACGTCCCACTGCTGGGCTCAGGCCTCCCCTCATTTCTGAGGGGGTTTAGGGCAAGGAAGTGTCCGCCGCGCTGCCCAAATGCGTGTTGACGAACTTCACATGTCTTCGAAATATTTTTTTCCTATTCCTCAGACATGCAGGTTTCCTCACGATGTTTTCTTCACCGCCGAGCACGTGGTAAATCAGCACTTAAAATTGCAATTAACAATTTCATTGGTGCCGGCGGGGATCGAACCCGGGTTGCTCGCGTTCTGTTATATTTACAGCGAGCGTTAACCACTGAGTACCACGGCTACTACTTTCCATAGAGGCGGTTAGTAATTACAAAAAGAAAACTAATACTAAGATAACTTTTATATTTTCAGACATACGTATTAAAAATTATATGCATTTATGATTGTTTTCATATTTGAAGCACTGTAAAACATCCTTTATTTTTGTAATAAGCTTTGCTGTTATAATGTTGGTATTGGTATATATATATATATATATATATATATATATATATATATATATATATATATAATTGATATTCTATTTAAAAATATATAACCAAAATGGCTTTTAATTTAAACGTGAAACAACCATTACTTTAGGAAACGAACAGTTATTAAACATATATTAGTTATTATCAATGCTATATATGCAACGTGCTTATTTGTCCATTTTAATTTAAAACGGTCATTCCCAGTGACGAAGCAGTTTTATACTAAATTTCGGTAATCATGATATACTCATTAATTCCTAAATGTTTTCCTGTATTCTATTAAGCCAAACCGGCTTTTCAGCAGATTTTTTTTTATTCCCAAAGATATTCCGAGAAAAGAGAAAAAGTAACCTATTGAACAGTTATTGCAAGAAAACTGTATTTTTGCAGCTACTGTAGTATTGCTGCAATATGTACTAAAGGAAATATTTTACACGAGTTGGCAGGACGAGGCAGGGTGGCATTATATCCGTTAAAGTTGACATTAATGCATTTGAACCGTACACGATCTAGAAAATTTATTTCCCAATAGTCTGTTTTCACACATTTTTTTTGCAAACTTCACAAAAAGGGGAAGGTTGACAAATTGATTGTATGTCTTTTCTTGTATGTGTGTACGCGATATCTTCGTGGTGAACTAATTTGATTATTTTCATTTCAACCATGATTCTTTTTATTAAATAGAATATATTTTTATGGGTATTTTGCTACCGTTGCTCCTTTTTGCTTCTTAGCAATCTTAGTCTTCAGAGGTGACTCTGTAGCCTTATTTGTTTGAAATGGGCTGCTTGCCGTCAGATGAACTATAAGTTTTAACACATTTATAATTTTTAATTTTTATTTAGAATCATTGATAACATGCTTTTTTAATGAAGTACGTCTATACAATACAATTTATAAGCGTATAAAACAAACACAGTATTAATAAATATAGGTTTATTGTATAGGTATAATTTCTTCGTTAAATACATAACTTAAACAGAGATTAGGGCTTACATTTGGCACGAACCTGAGACACGTTTCTCACTTTTAGGCATACGAGTACATGCTTTTCGGTTAAGGATACTTTAAATTTGGGCCATCTTCAATATATCGCCAATTCGGTCGAATAACTCCCTTTCCAACGTACTCTCACTTCTATAACATTCACTAAATGTTTCCAAACCACCGAAACATTCCATTGTTAATCCTGGTCACAACATCTTGTAAACATAAACTGCAAATTATCAATATTAACGATGAATGATTTTTATAATGATGTAAATACCACTTAATTATCATACATTTAAGTAGTATATCACGTTTCTTTAACCAATTTTAAATTGCTTACATATCGAGTATTTTATAGCATCCATAATTACGGAGCATATAGTAGATAATAATTAGTTTAATTCGAAATTACAAAGTGACTCTCATATATAGTTTGCAATATTTTAAAGAATATAAGTGCTATTTTAAACGGTACCGTGGCAAATTATTTTTATCAAGAGAATCCGAGAACCGTAGGTTGCAATTTCACACGTATTTTTAAGATCTACAAGTAATTGTAAGGGTCAAGATTTCTGTCCTTATGCATTTTATGTTTGTTACTGAGATCTGATTTTTAGTTCTCTTACTGAGGTAATCTATACAATTATGAGAATGTTTTTCGACAAAATTAAAAGGCAACCGTTTTGTTTCAGCGAAAGTTTTTTTTTATAGATGAAAGTTTGAAAAGTATGATATAACATACAGTCCACCTGATAGTAAGGTTATGGAGTACATATTAAATTAGAAGTTACGGATATAAAATATATGAGATTTTAACGTTAAATAAAGTGAAATACGAATTTCTAAATTAATTTAAATTATTTTATTACCTTTGGATATGATCATAAAATGATGATAAAAATGTTTCTAATGATTTTATCGCGCTTAACTTAACTTATTTTGTAACATCCTATGTAGGAATCGATATTCTTTACCGAGTAAATTGTAGTCTTGATAGATCTGATGTAATGACGGGAGCCGTCTGCTTTCTGACGTCAGCTGTAATAACACGTTCTTTTACGCGGGTTTTTATAGATCTTTTTGTTGCCCTATATAAGAGAGACCACATTCACATTGAAGCTTGTACACTTCTATATATTTTAAAGGGATATTACACTGAACAGATGTTAAGAACTATAATAATGATTAGGGGTGCTACAAAGCACCCAAAACGCCGGGAGTTCAAAAATAAGTTAAATTAAACGCGATTAAGTGCGTTATAAATATTTTTGTTCAATGTGTAATTTTCGTATAAGTATAAGAAATTATCATGTACACAATATTTTTAAGTCAATCTTGTGGAATATTTTCACTTTCTTCTACTTAATTATGTGTGATTTAAAGATATATACGTCTATCACTGCATTATCTGAGTTCAAAAAACAATGCGTCTCCTCAGTATAAAACCTTTTCTTCAATTTCTTACTCTAATATCTCTACTTATTTTCTGTAATACGCTTTGATTTCCCAATATATATACAATATGGTTCTGGAATTTGATATATATCGACATAAGTTTAACTAGCTAAAGTTCTATACTCATTTATCCCTTCGATGATTCTTTAAAACATCGTGTACGTAACAATTCAATTCCGTTTTGGCAAATACAACCATTGTGTAGCATTCTATGCGGTAGGTCTATGTTAGCAGTGGTCTTCTGATAGTCTGTAATGGAAAATTATTCTTATGTAGTTATACGAGGGTATTACATTTTTAAAAGTGATAAATTTAATAGAGCGGTGCTACTGTTTTGAGAAGAACCCCTCATCGTTTATTCGATCTACGAGCCAGCCCAATGTCATTTTAACTTATTGATTCGGTTTTTCGGCTTCGGCTGTATTGTTTAATCTTGTTCAGCTGAGATATCATCCTTGCGGACATTTGCGGTTGATAATTTAGAAAAAAAAACTTATACATAGTGATTTTTAGATGGCGTTAAAATTTAATTAAACTAATAAAACATAAACATAAAATAATTTAATTTATTTTCACATAACTAATGTTAAAATTTGGTACAAATTCATATTAAACTCTTTGCTCATAATATGTGAAAACTGAATGTGTTGAAAAACAGAAATAACTTTGCATAACATGTTTAAAAAACGTGTAAAAAATAAATTTCGTTTCAAAAGTGTTTATTCGTCCACTATGGTATTTTACGTATTTTTCTGAAAACGGATGTAAATCGTCAGTCCAAACGAATTTGAAAACATAGCACGTTCTCTGTTGGCAACGTTTACGGTCTAAGCACACGCCGCAACGGTTTTAATTGCAGTAATTATAAAATGCTTTTTCTTAAGGCAATGAATTTTGTGAATGCAGCTTTTAACTTCTCTAAAGGTTATGTTATAAAATTCTAACATCAAGAACTATAAATCATTCAACAGTTATAATGATTATGTACTCTATATTTTCTGAGGTAACTTAGTATGACCTATTTTTGTTGAACACACACACAAAAATAAAATTAATTTTAATGTACATTTAAGGAAAATTTATATAGATGCTGCACTTCAGTAAAAAGATGATGTATGTACAAATCATATTGTAGCCTTTTGTAATTGGGAGGATGATTGGAGGTGGCAATGAGGAGTTAAAGCAGACTGATCAAATATTTCCATTATAACATAGTTAAAAATTTTGCATCATTATTCGTACACATTTAAGTATTTATAAGTTTTACTTACAACAACTAACATGGTTTTAGGTGCATATGGGTGCATTCAACAGTGAACTTTAACGGGGTATTAAAGAAAAAAAGAAAAAAGTATCGGGAAATTGTTTAATATGTATTGTTTCAGTATTTGACTAATTGACTGTCTCGTGACATATCAATTTAAGATATCAAATACGGAAAATAAATAGCATTTCTGATGCTTTGAACTAGTTGTATCGTCACTGTATTTATTAATGTAAAATTAATGATATAATATAACGTAATTTTCTAATTTCTTTTCTAAGAAATTAATAATATTACATAATTATAACATATTTCAATTTAGTAATTCTAATAAATTAATAATTTAAGAAACAATATAAATATAATTTACCTTATAATCTAAGTAATAAATAATTTTATTTTAAACTATGTACGCAATATATTCTCAACTATACTAATTTAATAATAAAGTTTTAAATGCAGTATCTAAATAAGATTGTCTAAAGCATGCGCAACAAAATGAATATTTACATTTTAGACTTACGTAAAATACCAGACATATGCATTGATAGTAATTTACGACAGTAAAAGATGTGCTTCGATTTTCGACATGTAATAAGACCATAGGCATTTGCTACTCGATGTTACAATAATATTCTATAATGTGCAATGTTTTAAATTGTTTGCTGTCGACGTAATTGTTTTTTTATTTACCCACATTTTTAATTTATATTTTATGTTAGTTGGAATTTGAAATTTAATTGTCAATATTCTTACAATTATGATTACTCAATGATCAAATAATGTCGCTCCAGCACTTGTTTCGATGTAAACATATTTATCTATTTTTAGTCAGTCCTGTGTTTTTCAGACATATGAATGTTCTATTCTTATGAGAAATAACGCCCATCACGCCGAATGGCTTGGTTCACGTTTAACCGACCATACGTGGAGATCTGTTCATGATTTTGCCTTGGCATATGGTCTGACACAACTGGTTACTTCGCCTACGCGGATTCCAGATGTGAAGGATCATGCACCTTCCCTGACCACTCACCCGGACGGATATCAGATTTCCGTCGACGCCCCTTTAGGCTCCTCAGACCATTGTCTTGTCCGGAGTGTGGTGCCATTCACGCTGAAATCGCAGTTGCATTCTGCAGGCTGTTGCCGTGTTTGGCACTATAGGTCAGCCGATTGGGATGGGATGCGGTCTTTCTTCGCATCCTACCCTTGGGGGTGGATTTGCTTCTCGCCGGACCATCCCAAAGTTGTTGCGGATTCTGTCGCTGACGTGGTACTTCAGGGTATGGAACTTTTTCTTCCTTCCTCTGTGGTGTCCACTGGAGGCAAATCTCAGCCATGGTTTGGTCGCTCCTGTAAAATAGCATCATGCTATAAGCAGGAGTGCTACCAAACCTGGGCTGACGCATCAGCGTCCCGGGATGTAAACACCAGCACTCTAAAAAAGAATATATAGTTCCGCCTCTAGGTCCTTCAAAAGAGTCATTGCCAAGGCAAAGTCAGAGCACATAGGCAGAATTGGCGAGAAACTAGTTCGTCTTCCTTCTGGATCCCGTGCATTCTGGTAGAGATCAGACTGCACGGGTTCCAGAAATTCAAGAATGCTCTCTCGCCAAGGCTGTCCAGGGGAATTTCTGTCAGCCATCTCTTCCATTTCTGCACAGGGAGGACGATTCACTGGCCCATACCGCAAAGGAGAAAGCCGATCTTCTAGGCTCTTTCTTTGCGTCCAACTCGACTCTCGATGACGGGGGAAGTACGCCGCTGACCATCCCGCGGTGTGTGCCGGGACAAACTTGTGTCTGAAGTCGAGTCTTTGCTGAACAGAGTCTCGGATTGGGGGCGACTAAATCTAGTCCAGTTTAACCCCCAGAAGACATAAGTTTGCGCGTTAACCGCTAAAAAGAACCCCTTTGTCGTATCTCCTCAGTTTCAAGGCACTCCTCTTGTTGCCTCAGCCGGTATCGGAATCCTCGGCGTCGACATATCGAGTGACGTGCAGTTTCGTGGTCACTTGGAAGAGAAGGCCAAATTGGCCTCTAAAAAGCTAGGCGTGCTCAGCAAAGCGGGACAGTATTTCATGTCGGCACACCGCCTGCAACTTTACAAGGTGCAGGTTCGACCGCAAATGGAATACTGTTCCCATCTCTGGGCTGGAGCTCCCCAGTACCAGCTCCTTCCACTTGACCGCATTCAGCACGGCTCGAATCGTCGATGACCGAGTGCTTTCCGATCGGCTCAATTCATTGGCACTGTGAAGAGATGTTGCATTTCTTTGCATTTTCTTTCGCATATACCATGGAGAGTGCTCTGAGGAATTGTTCGGATTAATCCCAGCCGTCAAATTTCGTGAACGCACTCGTGGCAAACGTTCCGATACCATCCACACCATCTGGATGCTTGGCGGTCCACCGCTGTACGTTCCAAAGAGAGTTTTCTTCAGCGTACAACCTCTCTGTGGAATAGTTTACCATCGGTGATTTTTCCGGACCGGTCCCCAGGTCGGACCTTCAAGAAAAGAGCTTACTCCTTTCTAAAGGGCCGGCAACGCACCTGCAATTCCCCTGGTGTTGCGGTTGATCATGGACGGCGGTAGTCACTTAACATCAGGTAAGCCGCATGCTCGTTTGCCCCCTCTTCTATAAAAAAATGAGAAATAAATTTCTTAAACTACAAATTATCGCATTCTTAAAGCAGTCTACTAAAAGTAGCACAGGTTGCTAGGTGCAGTGTCGGGACATTGTTTTAAGATTTTAATTGATTAGCATGTTTACATTCTAAGCACCATTGAAGCTAAAATGACAAGGTTATAACTCACCCATTTATGTAATCACAATATCATAAGAAGTATAAGCTGAAGTGGCAATGAGGAGGACTTATATTTGAAGAATAAACAACCATTGGAGAACAAAGGTTCTCGAGTGGGAGCCTCGTACGGGTAAGTTAACTGTGGGGTGGTACCCGACTAGATGGAGTGACGACCTGGTAGGACATGCAGAAAATCGATGAATACAGGTAGCTGAAGATCATACTTTATGGCTTTCTTGGCTGAGGTCTATATTAAGCAGTGGATTTGTGTAGTGTGTAACGATGAAATGATGAAAAAGTTTAAACTAATTGTGTCGGATAAAAACAATGTGTTGTTATTGCATTTATTATTATAAATAATTGTTATTTTCGAAGTCGTTTCTTAAAAGTAGCACAGACAGACAAATGCAGCGTCAAGACAATCTTGTAAAATGTATCGATCGATTAGTAAATATACATTTAAAGCAACATTACAACCAAAATGAATGTCTAATAACATATCCAGATATTGAATATGTATAAATATATAGCAAATAAGATGTTTTGAGATGGCTGTATTAAGATAAAAAACAATGTATATTCTTAAAAATAGCACTGGAGGACGGGTACCTTTGTCGATTGAAGTATTGATTGATAAGCGAGGATTAATCCCAAACACCATTAAAGCATTGTTACTTGTCCATTTTTGATGTTGCCAAAGGAGAAAATAAGGCACACAGTACATTTGAAGTGGGTCAAGTAAGCAACAACCATTACAAATCGTATTGATCATTATTCATTATCATTACAACAGTCCATTACTGAACATAGGTCTCCCCAAAATAAAAATAAAATGTTACATAGGCCGTAGGCGTAATCGCCTCTAAATGCAGTTGAATGAATTGCTCTTCAAAGCACTGACTTTTAAGTGTTTGAACACAGTCGATAAAGCTACATTAAATAGAGGATCTATGCGTACATTGCTCTTCATTACGGAGTTTAAATAACAAAATAGCTAGATTTCTTTTAGGTGATTTAACAACCACTGATATACGAAATTTCGATTAGTAATTCTTAAAATCAATAGTTCGTAAATTCTAACCAATACTTGCATAATGTTGAATTATATTCAATGATATTTGAAATATTATGTATCTGAGTAAAACCATTTTTAAGTAGTGAACAAAGGTTATCTATTTGAGATGCAGTGAAATCTTAACAGTTATTACTTGTGTATAAATTATTCCGATCGTTGTGACGTTAATTTAATTCGTATTCAGTAATAAGAGCGCACAGTGGCGTATAAAATGAGTGAACAATCGGTAATCTCATTTACGTACCTCATAATACGTATTAAGATTATCTCGTAATACGTATTAGGAATCTAGATAAATTATTACTTAACTTAAAAATACGGGGACGGAAAGTAGAATAAAATTAGCAATAGTAATTGTTGATAGGGTGGTTGTGTTATGTTACCGATGTATTCAGTATTCATGGGTTGTAATTCTATATCCTTGTTATCACTTTGTTGTTTCCGTCTGCATATAAATCTTTAAGCAAGGACTGCACACCTGTTCGAAACGATTCACCTGAAAAAGAGTGTTTTTTAATCAACTAATTGAATGGACTATAGTTTTACAAAGTGTCTATCCTAAATAATGGTTCTTATTAATATTTTATTTATTTTATTATTTATTACACTAAATAGTAGTTTTAAAATTATAAATAATATTTGTCTCTCTTCATACTACATTTGTGGCAAACCAGATTCCACTAAGGTATAAAAAATACATCAAATATCAGACAGATAAACAAGTAAAGAAGTAGTTATTTTAAAATTGCAACATTACTAGCTTTTCCCGCGACATTGTCCTATAGGATTTTTAATTCATTTTACATATATATTATTATGTTAAAATATTTGAATACTTATAAAATATTACAATATTTATTATAGTGTAGGAGTTTAAAGGGTAAATAAACACAAAAATAAAATAAAATTTGGTTGTATTTTATGAACACACAAGTGACACGGGGTATTACCTATTTACAACGAAATCGAAATACTACATCTACCGCAGTATTTCTTTGTAAACAATATTTTTTGTTTTTCCTTTAGGTGCTCGAATCACCAGGATACTCTGTGCGCTTACTCTAGAGCATGCCACATACAACTGACCATGAGGGAAGCAGCTTTCTCTTTTTTATAGCATATATTTTGCAGTTTTTTTTATAAAGAATATTAACAGTGCTACAAACATTACTAATATTTCCCTTAACCACTCGTGGTAAGCTTAAATTGCTTCTGTTACGAGTGGTTCACGCCAGTAGCCGAATGGTGGATTTGAACCCACGGCCTTTTCGAGTTCGCGGTCCGCGCCTCCGGTCGCTTAGTTTGACCTTGAGAGTTGCTTATAGATGACGAAGTAGACTTTGATAGGAAACTGCACTCTTTTGCATTCGAAGGGGTGGTTTGATGGTGTTAGGGGGGAGAGAGAGAGAGAGAGCCTTCACTACTTGATACCAGTTCCGCTAAGTAGTTGACATCGTATTTTAATTCCTTCAGATAGTCTCAGTTATTATGCAAACCTTCTGACGTTTGAGATTGAAGCAACCTGCACTGCTGTAGGCTTTGTCTTTCTAATGCTAAAACAGCTTCTTTTATTGTAACCAGACATTTATTGGAGAATTCATCTGCTAGATGTTCATCTATAATGCCAGAGAGACTTTCCATTTGTTGTTTATAGTCTTCTAATTGGCTGTCCTTTTATTTTACCCAAAGTAGAAGCTTAGTACGTCTGTAATCTGAAAGAGTGCCAGCATTATAGAAAAAAAAATTACGCATTTTAAATGAGGAATCGCAGATGGCTCATCCCTCTAGGGCACAATTCCAATGTTTGTCGTCCTCTAGCAAGCCAAGTTTCATGCAAGCTAATTTAAAAAATGATTGGTGGACACCGTTGACAGTCTTCAAGTCATCACAGGATGATGGACCTCCAACCTCGTGCAGAAGTAAGCGAAGATGGTAACACTGTGTTATTCAGATGAACCTACAGCGTGTTCTTTCATTATTCCTGGCCAGCCATCGACGAGATTTCCTCTTTTCCTTCTAAGAAATATGTTTTTTGCTGTATAAAATATGAAGGCACTTCCCCATATTGCAGGATTCTAGCAAAATCATGTTTGACAAAAATGAAAAAAGTCTGACAGTGTATTGATTAAAACTACTTTTACGGATTTTATCGCGTTGAATTTTAAATGTTTTTTTATTCCCGGGGTGCTTTCCAGCACCCATGGTCTTACTTTGGGGGACTTAGGTGACTGATGTCCCGATGTCAATGTTAACCCGGAGTACCTTCAGCTTTTTATTTATTATTGATGGTCCGATCTATGCAGAATGAACTTACTCTGTCTTTAAGTCTTGCAGTGGTATGCTTGAGTTTAGTTTTAATTTTATTAATTACAGGGTGCCAAGCAGGTGGTAGTACCCAGCCTTTACTATTTAGGTAGAGGCATATAAGTCCTTAGCTTTACTAGATGTGTTAGTTATCCGAAATCCTAACAACACCATAAGTCACACTGTGTATAGAAAAAAGATCCATACGATCCATACGAAGGGAGTGGGAGTGCTGTTGTCGTCCCGGTTGGTCGATCTTATGACTGAATACTAGGTTGTGAACTCAAGACATCTCTGGGTTCGCTTCAAAATGGGACTGACGAAGTTATTCCTTTTGGCTGTTTATGCGCCGGTAGCTTCGTCGTCCAGGGCTGAGCTGGAGGAGTTTTGGGAGAATGTAAGAGAAGTTCTAGATTTGGTTAAGGGAAACGAAAGAACTATTGTATGTGGTGATTCGAATGGATGGGTAGGTATCGCTCGACCAGGATACGAGTCGATGCTTGGAAAGTTTGGCGATAAAAGGGTTAATGATGCTGGCAAGCTTATACTGGCTGTGTGCAAGGAAAAGGGTCTACTTGTGACAAACATTATGTTTAATCACAGGAAAATCCATATGTACACTAGAGAAAGAAAGAATGAGAGAAATATGATTGATTTGTTCCTGGTGGATGACCGACTGCGAAAACAGGTGATGGATACACGAGTGTTCTGGGGTGCTGACCTGGAAACGGATCATTATCTAGTAATTACTAGATTTAGGGGTTTGTTCGCGGGTTGGCGCTACCGGACGACAGTAACAGAACCACAGTCGGTCTGTCGCATCCGAAGCTGGAAGCTTCAGAAAGCGGATACTAGAGATAAATATCACACGAGAGTAGCCGAAAAGCTTGACACCATCGATGGTAGGAAAGAATGTGTGGAGAGAACATGACAGAACCTTAGGGATGGAATGGTAAGTGCAGCGGAAGAAGTATGTCGAACGACAAAAAGAGGTAGTAGTAAAAGAAGAGATGCATGGTGGAATGATGAAGTGAGAGAAGCTGTAAAAAAGAAGAAAAAAGCATGGTTAGACTACTTGGCCTCTAGTAACGATGAGCATATGAGAGAGCAGATGAAAGAAAGATATAAGCTGCAAAAAGTTCATGCGAAAACATTGATTGAGGAAGTACGTGAAAGGTGTAGAATAGAAGCGGACGAGAGGTTGTCGCACAACTTTAGGGAAAACTCCAAACTCTTCTGGAAAGAGGTTGGAAGGTCCCGGAGTGGTGCGACAGCCTTAAGAATGAACAAATTGCTTTGGAGAACCAATGACGTCCTGTCAGAAAAATCGGGCGTCATGCAGCGATGGAGTGAATTTTATAGAGAAATGTATGCGTGTCATGATCTTAGTGAAGGGTCCGGGGTGACGCCGTGACTGGCACGTCAGACACGGACCTCGATGACACTGAGGTCATCAGCATGAAAGAGATTGAACGTGCGATTCGAAGTTTGAAATATGGTAAGGCTGCGGGACTAGACAGAGTTACTGCTGAAATGATCAAGTACGGTGGGCCTCGCGTCTGGGACAGCTTTCATCTGCTGTGCAATTTGTGCTGGCGGACGGGAGATGTCCCGGATGATTGGCGATCCGCGGTCATTGTGCCTTTATATAAAGGTAAAGGTTCACATTTTGACTGCGGGTGCTATCGGGCGATCAGCTCGACAGTTTAGCAAGTAAAGTTTACTCGAAGGTTTTGACACGTATGATACAAGAGAAATCGGAAAGATTTTTATGGGAGGCACAATGCGGATTTAGACCTGGAAGAGGATGCACGGATCAAATGTTTTCTCTCCGCATGATCACGGAGAAGCTTCTGAGTGCTAACCAGAGGATTTTCTGTGCTTTTGTGGATCTGGAGAAAGCATTTGATAGGGTTATAAGGAAGAAAATGTGGAAACTGTTGCCGGGATATGGTGTGGATGGTCGATTGTTAAGGGCTGTGCAGTCATTTTACTATGACTGTAAAGCCTGTGTGCGGGTAGGGCATGACCTGTCACCCATGTTTAGCGTCCAAGCGGGCGTAAAACAGGGTTGTGTCATGTCTTACTGGCTGTTCATACTGTATCTCGACAGCTGTTTACAGAAGCTGAAAAATAGCTATTTGGGTGTGAAATTGGGTGACATAAAAGTTAATTGTCTGCTGTATGCTGATGATGCAGTGCTTATTACACCATCAGAAGCAGAACTGCAGGCATTAGTTACGTGTATGAAAGAGGAATGTGAAATTAAATGTCTCCGTTTGAATGCTAATAAAACTAAGATTCTGGTATTTGAAAAGGATGAAGAGAGAACGAAATGTGAAATATGGGTAAATCAGGAATGTCTAGAACAGGTAAATAAAATTGTATACTTGGGGAGTGCTTTCAGCCGGGATGGAAGATGTGATTTAGATGTGGATAGGCGTGTCGCTGCCGGAAACAAAGTCAATGGTGCCCTGAATGCATTAGTAAAAAGGCAAGGCGTGGTGAAGAGTGCACGCCTTGCAATACATAACGCAGTGTTGGTACCGACTTTGTTATATGGCAGCGAAACCTGGGTATGCCAGAAGAAGCATAAAAGCAAGTTGAATGCAGTGGAGATGCGATCTCTTCGTAAAATGTGTGGCGTTAGCATAGCCGACCGAAAGCGAAACAAAGAGATTCGCAATATGGCAGGATTGAAAGATGACCTTATCACAAAAATTGATAGGGGCGTACTCCAATGGTTTGGGCACGTTGAACGAATGAGTGAAGACCGAATGGTGAAGAAAATATATAGAGCGAAAGTAAATATTAAAAGGTGTCGAGGTAGACCGAGACTAACTTTCGAAGACGATGTGAGCAAATTGCTCGAAGAAGGGAGGGTCAAGAGTACTCGGATACCTAGACGTGCATGTATGAAGAAGTTAATGAACCTGAAAGAAGCGAAAGAGGTATGTAAGGATCGTGACTGAAAAGGAATTCGGCTCGCGAGGACCAATTGAAAAGGACCTAACGGAATTCGGAAAATAATACTAAGAAACAGAAGGGAGGAATCGAGGCTTCTCTCGATCCAGCCTCCTATCGCGCCTACGTTGGGTTCGGGAACAACGTATGTGATCTCCGCAACGGAGTAACACACTAGGGCGATAACCTCTTTCCTTTTCAGCAAGTAGGTTCAGACGGGGATTACGGGTCTTCCGAAGTCGTCCCGGTCCCGACGCCTTAATTCTTCGATGTGGACTGTATAACTTAAGGGATCTTGGGAATGAAACAGCAATTATCTTCAAACCGTTCCGTGAGAGAGTAATCACTTTTCCCTATACTCTTCTTCTTGACTGCTGGTTTTCACTTTTCCCGAAGGATTTTCTTGTTTTTCCGAACTATTTTCCCGAATTATCTTCTTCCCCGAACGAATTGCAATAAAACCCGTTTACTAAGCTACCCCCAGAGCTAAACGCGAAAGTGAGCCGCGCCATTCGCGTGCCTGCGCAACTTAATTACATGAATTTGTACTATTACTCTCTCACGTTTCACTTAATTTCTTTATTTACTCAAGTCATATACAAATACAATTTGTCAATATAGGTAGTACAAAACAATATCTACACTATGATATGCATTATATCTTCATATTACAAAAAACCTTTTATTTATTAAACGAAAACCACCTATTTTACTCACAAATCCAAAATGCAAACTTCTTAAATATTTAACACAGAAAGTTAAAACAATGTTTCCTACTTGAATTTATACATAAGTTAACTAATACAATAGTTTAATTCACATTTTCTCTATTTATTTCACTATTTAAAACACTTTTAAATTTCTTATACAAAACTATCATTATTTCACTTATACACAGGAATTTTCACATAAAATAACACAGAATTCACCTTTTTAGCACATACAGTTAACCTGAAATGTTTTACAAGTCATTTTTACATAAATCACTGAATTACAAACATTTTAAATTTTTACATATTCGGCCTCCTAAGGGCGTGGCCAGCGTGCTTCCGTGAACTCACACTATTTGAACAACTAACTTTGCACGGCTCTCGGCTATCAGAAAAATGAAAGTCTGAAATACACTTAATTTTAACAATATTAAATAAACAAGTGCTTCTACATAGTTTTCAAACAGTAGGAAACTATTTCTGATAAGACTCTTATTCGTTATCATGCTTCTTATCAGATAACAATACAAGTGAATGTTTTCATTAATCAATCATAACAAATAGGCATTTGTTTTCGTACAAACGTATCATACTTATACAAGACAATACTTATGCAATTAATTTCCTTTAATTCTGTCTATGCACAGAGTGATTATCTCGACCGGGGAACCAATCCGATCTTTAACTTTACTTTAATATTCTTATGAATTTACATCATTAGAAAGATGATTTCAACCGGGGAACAAATCCGGTAACATAATTTATATCTTAAATTCCTTACGAATTTATTAGGCGATATTACCTAGGAAAACAAACAAACTAGTCCGGCCTGGGAGTCGAACCCAAGACCTTCTTATCATTAATTCGACATTTCTTTAAGATTTAACTAAGCATTTTCTTATCAGAGCGTCGTGGCTCGATAATTTGCTTTTCATGACTATGCGTCATCGGTTGATTTAATAAACTGAAACATTCTTATAGGCGCGTCGCCAACAATCTCCCCCCCGTGCGTCAGCACCATCATTTGGGAGGCGTCGCGGGTACCAGGACTATTATTCTGGATGTAGGTCTCCTCAAGATACCTGTGCTAGTAATGACGTCAACCACTCTGGTGTGACCGTCTGGTCCCGGTAACGTTCTACTAATTTTTCCTTTTGGCCACGTATTTCGTGGCAACGAATGATCTATTATCAAAACAATATCGCCTTCTTTAGGTTCCATGAACTTTCCGTTATTACCTGTTCGCGGTATTAAGGTAGGCATGTATTCCTTCAGCCACCTTGTCCAAAAATGGTCGGCTAACCTCTGTGCAGCTTTCCAATTGAGTTGACCCGTCAGATGCCGCTCTAGAAATAATCCAGGTGGTCGATCACCACATGAGCGTCCCAGAAGAAAATGATTGGGTGTCAAACCCTCTTCAGGACTATCCATACTGAATGTTACTAGAGGCCTGGAATTTACCGTATGCTCTGCTTCTAAAAGTAACGTATGTAGAACCTCCTCTCGTGGGTTCCTTTCCTTGAGCGTAGCGGTCAACGCAATTTTAATCGACCTTACTAACCTCTCCCAGGCGCCACCCATGTGCGGTGCTCCCGGAGGTATAAATTTCCATTTAATATACTTCTTAAATGACTCATTTTTCATGCCTTCATGGCATTCTTCGCATGCTTTTAATAATTCTTTATTTGCAGCTTTGAAATTCATCCCGTTATCGCTGTATATAACGGCTGGTTTTCCTCTTCTGGCGATAAATCGCCTTAACGCCATTATCATTGACGCTGGTGTCAATGAGGCTGCTAATTCCAGATGTACTGCTCTGGTAGTCAGACACGTAAATAAAACACCCCAACGTTTTTCGTGTCGCCTTCCTATAGTCACACTCATAGGACCGAAATAATCCACAGCTGAGCATGTAAAAGGTGGCTCATGATGAGCTATTCTCTCCAGAGGAATATTTCCTTGTGGCACGTTCTGCGGCTTTGACCTGTATGTCCTGCACCACTGGCAGTGATGTGACACACTTCGTACTACATTACGTAAGTTCAAGACGTAAAATTTCTGGTTCACCTCATTCATCACCGTCTGGTGATTGGCATGTCCAAAATGATGATGAACTTCTCTAATCATCATTTTAACGATTTCATGTTTACCGTCTAATATGACAGGTTTTCTACTTTCCTCGGTCAAATTAGACTTGAAAGGTAAACGTCCATTTAAACGAAGTAAGTTATCTTCTCCTATTTCCATAGATAATTTACTTAAGCGTGAACTTCTTTCAACGCTTTTGCCTGCTTTCAAGCACTTTATTTCCGAATAAAAACACTCGTCTTGAACGAACTTCCAAATTAAGAATTCCGCTTTTTTCAAGAGCGCTATGTCCAACGCGCCATCGGGTCCTTTAACCGACTTTGCTAAAACTTTGTTGGAACACATAACCGACTTTTCGGCTGCGTCGTCGGGTCCTTTAACCGACTTTCTTAAACTCTTGAATTTTTCTACCGCTTGTAAGGTGCGTGTAGTTGCCCCAAGGAATTTCTTAAAGCTGCTAAATCGTCCGTAGTCGGGTAGACTTAACGGTTCTTGCTTTCTTAACGCATTTACGCCCTTTGGCGATTTTTCTTCACCTGTTTCTAAGTCTTTTATGGTGTCCACTTGTTTGGGCCATAAATCAGGACTTTTCCTGAGGAATTCAGGTCCTTGAAACCAGCGATGACTTACATCGAAGGTGGAAGGGAAATTTCTCGTGGCGTCATCTGCCACATTTTGTGACGTTGGAACCCATCGCCATTCACATGGTTTACTGTGATCTTCGATCTCAGCCAATCGATGAGCAACGAATGGTTTAAAAGCGCGAGGATCTGACTTAATCCACGCTAACACTGTACGTGAGTCTGTCCAAAATACTCTCTCGGACATCTCGTACTTGCTCTCTTCACTAACCGAAGCAGCCAGTCTGCTGCCCATAAGAGCTGCTTGCAATTCAAGCCTTGGAATCGAAATTGGTTTCAATGGCGCTACTCTTGCCTTTGCGGCGATCAACGTAATCCGCCTTCTTCCTTGCTCGTCCGTGGTGACGTAATACACCGCGGCGGCGTATGCTTTTTCACTAGCATCCGTGAATGTATGCAACTCTCCCTTGCCGATGCCTTCAGCAACGGGTCTAGGTACTTCTAAATGACCTAATTTCTTCACTTCCGATATCCATTTACAAAATAACACGTGTAATTCGTGTGAAACTTCTTCATCCCAAGAGATGCCTGTCCTCCATACTTGCTGGATCAACGACTTCCCTTGAATCGTTATGGGTGATGCGAGTCCCAAAGGATCGAAAACTGACATCACAGCGCTAGTTATCTCCCTCTTCGTAGGCGGTCGCAAACCTTCCATCACCTCTTCCGGTGTGCTACGAAGACTTGTGGAGAAACTTATTATATCCCGTTTGATATTCCAAATCAAACCTAACGTGCGCTCTGTATGCTCTTTATCTCCCAGCGAAGCACTGTCGCTCTTATATTTATTTTCCATTTTACTTAAAACTTCGGGTCGGTTGCTAGCCCATCCCCTCAGTTGGAAAGAAGCATGCTTATGTAATTCATACATATCGTTTACTATCCTTTCGGCCGTCGTCACGTCGGGAAATGCCTGTAGATAGTCATCCATATAGAAATTGCTTTCCGTAGCGGAAGCTGCTTCTGGATAGATATGCGCGTTGTCCTGCGCATTCCTATTCTTTACATATATAGCAATGCAAGGTGATGATGCCGCTCCAAATATGAGTGACGTCATTCTATACTCTTCCGGTGGCGCGTCACGATTGTGCCGCCATAAGAATCGAAGGCTATCCCTGTCTTCATCCCGGATTTTCACTTGCAGGAACATTTCTTTAATGTCTGCCATTACTGCCACGCTTCCTTCTCTGAATCGTAGCAGAACTCCGAACAACGACTTCAATAAGTCCGGTCCGGTTAACAATGCATCATTGAGACAACGTCCGCCCGTCTTTGCGGCGGCGTCGAAAACTATCCTTATTTTCTTCTTTTGTGGGTGAGTCACTGCGAAGTGAGGAAGGTACCACGTACGTGGGGAAATGGGAATATGGTTCGCTTTCTCTGCGTAACCATTATCGATGAGATTTTCAATTTGCTTCTCATATTCCTTTTTCAACTCGCTATTTTTGTCGAGCTTTTTCTCAATATTAAACAGGCGACTTTCAACCTGCGCTCTATTCGACGGCAAGCACTCATTGTCTGTGCGCCATAACAAAGCAGTCTCGTACCTATTATTAGGTATACGACGTACCGTTTTGTTCAAAATACTTAATGCTCGTTCTTCTGGGTCGTTCACGGGTTTTCTAGCCGATACTCCCAGAGATTCCAAGCTAAAGTAATCCTTGATTAATTTATCCATATCTTCCTCCTTCTTGGTGGAAATGTGGTTAACGATCTTGATCGGTTTAATACCACCCGATATGTGACCATGTAAAACCCATCCAAGTTTGGTGAGCGATGCTACAGGTAGGTTCTTACCTCCTGAAATTAATTCACGAGTAACTATGAGATGCCAATTGTCCTGACCAATTAATATGGTAGGTTTGGACCTCTCATACATCAACTCATCCTTAATCGGTGTCAAATGAGGACACCGTTGTAATAATTCTCGGCTTACCGACTGCGGAGAAAGGTTAAGTGACTTAATTGTTTGTACACTTATCTCTTCTAAGTCGCTCGAGTAAATGCCTTTTATCTTAATGTTTAAGCGATACGAACTATCGTCGTTAATTCGCTTTCCTCCCACGGCTTCGATACGTAATCCCTCTTTACGTCCGCGAGGCGCTAATTTTTGAGCCATCCACTCCTCTATGAGTGTCATGGTCGATCCCTCATCCAGAAGAGCTGTTGTCTTGACCTTTCCTCTAGGTCCATACAACTCGACCGGTATAATCTTTAAGTATGCACATGCCAGTGCATTCACTGTACTAACAGTTGTAATCTGAGCATCCTTACCCCCCTCGTCCCCTTGTGGCGAGGTTTTTTCTTTGGGGTATCGGTGTAGCATTCGATGATGTGACATTCTACATCCCTCTACACCACATTTTTTCGCTTTGCACTCTAACCTCCTATGGTTAGGTGACAAACATTGGAAACATACTTTCGCCTTTTTGACCGCTTCCCATTTCTCGTGAATATTCATGTCCTTAAACTTGTAACAACTCACTATAGAGTGCTCTTTGTTGCATATAACACACTTATGTGTTACCCGACTTACAGGCTTATCCTGGGTTGTCATAACCACCTGTCGGTTGTGCCCTTTACTATTTCGGCGTTCTAAACGCTCGCTCGATTTACTTCGGCGCATATAGCGCTCGCTCACGGCACATCTGCGTACACCTCCCTTTGCAGTGTGTACAGTTTGCTTCCTGAATTCAGGACGCTTCCTTTTTTCAGGCGCATTTTCATTGTTTAAGGACGCTCCAAATTGTTCACTCAATAAATTTAAAAACTTGGCCATCTTTTGTAACTCTGGCTCCAAAGGATATTGAGCTCGATATTCAAACCATTTAAATTTAATCATAGTTCCGAGCTTCTCCACTATGCGGCTCACTAACTCCGGTGAGTACAAATACTGTGGTTGATTCAACGCTTGTATCGTGGCAACCACGTTCGTAATACGACTTGCAAAAGATCCTATATTCCGGCAATCTTCTGCCAATCTTGGCATACGCTTTACATTCTCGATTTCGGCTAGAATGAGCATCTCAACCCTACCGAATCTTCTTTCGAGAGCGTTCATTATTTCTTCCGGTTCACACAAAGTAAACAACAACGACTTAACCGCTTCCTTAGCGGTGCCCTTTAATGCCCTCCTAAGGCGTGCGACATTTTGCACCCCTGAAAATTGACTTCTCGTGTCATCAAACACCGTTTTGAAAATAATCCATTCACCCGGGTCTCCATCGAACACCGGTAATTCCTGGAGGAAATGAAGCTGGGAAGACTTATCTTTACCAGCTATTTTTATTGCACTCACAATCGCTTCGGTCAATTCTGACACCTCACTCGCGTGTGTTTTCTGTGCATTTCCTTGGTTGCGCTCGATCTCCGCCCCTTTGCGGCGCGATCCTTTACACGCTTCCTTATCAGTAACATCGGGTTGTGCTACACTAACCGGCGCGCTCATTATGGTCTGCTGAACCCAACTCCTTACGAAAGGTTCCACCTGAGTATTCCGCTCTTCGTCATCCTCACTCGAGTCGATCTCCTCTTCTCGATTGAGTCGTGCCAACTCCAATTGAGACTTGGCTAAGGCAGCAGCTGCCTGTGCTCGTTCGAGCTCTGAGCGTTCGAATTTAATCCGCGCCTCTAATTCGGCTTTCAGCCTCGCCGATCGCGATGACCTACTACCTCTTTGTGACCCTTTTTCACTAGTGTGCCCGATTACTGTCCTTAACGATGCCGCTTCTTCGGTCCTTTGACCTACTTTTTCGACCACCGTTTCACTCCTGGATATAACGGATTGTTGTGCGGTGCTGGCTTGCGTACCACTGGTGTCCGTCCTGTTGCTTGTCGTTGCCACGGACGTCCCTGTGTCCCACGTGCATGTGGACGTGTCTGTGGTGGCTCCACTTGAAGGAGTTGCTCCATTTGACGCAGTAGCTGTGGTCGCTCCAGATGATTCCGCTTCTTTAGCCTTTCTTGAGAGCCCTGTCCTTGTCCTGCTCCCTTCGCTTCTCCCTGTCTGGTCTTGTGCCTTCTTCATCTTGCAGGAAGGTGATTGTTGGCCTACGGTCCCTAACTGTCCCCACGGTCCCTACAACCCCTTACCTACAACCCTTCTACACCCCAACCTAACACCACTACCCCTCCCCCCCCTTATCTCCCAACCCTACAACCCTACTACCACCCTAACAGCCCTAACAGCCCTATCAATCCTGAACGGGGCCTACCGAGGTGAGCCGTCCAGGGATGGAGTCGTGCAGGAATGGAATGGAGGAAAGGTTCAGGAACTGTCCCGCCAAGGAATATGACGAAACAGTCGAGCGGTAGTGCAAGCGCAGTCTCGCTCGAGAGAACTGCTCCACCCGAAGGTGTTATGCCAGAGCCCAACCGTTTGGCACCGTTAGGTGGTCGGGATGTATACTGTGCTCGCCGCCCAGTTGCCGGTGACGCCTCGTCCAGGCGCCCTCCTCCGGCCGCGATGCAGTCAGGTGCCCACGCGCACCCTCGCCCGGCAGCAGCAGCGGTGGATGCTTCTTGCACCCTGATGACCCGACGGGAAATGCCGGACACAGTTGTCCGACAGGAAATGCCGAGCACGCTTGCCCGACAGGAAAAATGCCAAGCCCTGCTTGGCCACGATGAGTGCCTTCACAAGACACCTGCGCCCGGCTGCGATACGTGCCCCATGCGAGCACACGCTCCCGGCCGCAATCCCGGTTTTCTTTCTTCCGGTAGTTCCAGGTCCCGTCCTTCAGCGCTGACGTCCTGGTCTTCTGGCCTTTGGTCCTATTGCTTCAGCTCAAACCTCCGGCTTCCTTCGGTTGCTGATCTTCACTCGGCTTCCGAAGGTCTTCTTTTTCCACAACCAGCAGTCCACAGCTGGTTCCTTGATCCAGCTGGCGGGGTTCGGGTGGTCTTTAATCCGGCTCGAAGGACCAATTGAAAAGGAATTCGGCTCGCGAGGACCAATTGAAAAGGACCTAACGGAATTCGGAAAATAATACTAAGAAACAGAAGGGAGGAATCGAGGCTTCTCTCGATCCAGCCTCCTATCGCGCCTACGTTGGGTTCGGGAACAACGTATGTGATCTCCGCAACGGAGTAACACACTAGGGCGATAACCTCTTTCCTTTTCAGCAAGTAGGTTCAGACGGGGATTACGGGTCTTCCGAAGTCGTCCCGGTCCCGACGCCTTAATACTTCGATGTGGACTGTATAACTTAAGGGATCTTGGGAATGAAACAGCAATTATCTTCAAACCGTTCCGTGAGAGAGTAATCACTTTTCCCTATACTCTTCTTCTTGACTGCTGGTTTTCACTTTTCCCGAAGGATTTTCTTGTTTTTCCGAACTATTTTCCCGAATTATCTTCTTCCCCGAACGAATTGCAATAAAACCCGTTTACTAAGCTACCCCCAGAGCTAAACGCGAAAGTGAGCCGCGCCATTCGCGTGCCTGCGCAACTTAATTACATGAATTTGTACTATTACTCTCTCACGTTTCACTTAATTTCTTTATTTACTCAAGTCATATACAAATACAATTTGTCAATATAGGTAGTACAAAACAATATCTACACTATGATATGCATTATATCTTCATATTACAAAAAACCTTTTATTTATTAAACGAAAACCACCTATTTTACTCACAAATCCAAAATGCAAACTTCTTAAATATTTAACACAGAAAGTTAAAACAATGTTTCCTACTTGAATTTATACATAAGTTAACTAATACAATAGTTTAATTCACATTTTCTCTATTTATTTCACTATTTAAAACACTTTTAAATTTCTTATACAAAACTATCATTATTTCACTTATACACAGGAATTTTCACATAAAATAACACAGAATTCACCTTTTTAGCACATACAGTTAACCTGAAATGTTTTACAAGTCATTTTTACATAAATCACTGAATTACAAACATTTTAAATTTTTACATATTCGGCCTCCTAAGGGCGTGGCCAGCGTGCTTCCGTGAACTCACACTATTTGAACAACTAACTTTGCACGGCTCTCGGCTATCAGAAAAATGAAAGTCTGAAATACACTTAATTTTAACAATATTAAATAAACAAGTGCTTCTACATAGTTTTCAAACAGTAGGAAACTATTTCTGATAAGACTCTTATTCGTTATCATGCTTCTTATCAGATAACAATACAAGTGAATGTTTTCATTAATCAATCATAACAAATAGGCATTTGTTTTCGTACAAACGTATCATACTTATACAAGACAATACTTATGCAATTAATTTCCTTTAATTCTGTCTATGCACAGAGTGATTATCTCGACCGGGGAACCAATCCGATCTTTAACTTTACTTTAATATTCTTATGAATTTACATCATTAGAAAGATGATTTCAACCGGGGAACAAATCCGGTAACATAATTTATATCTTAAATTCCTTACGAATTTATTAGGCGATATTACCTAGGAAAACAAACAAACTAGTCCGGCCTGGGAGTCGAACCCAAGACCTTCTTATCATTAATTCGACATTTCTTTAAGATTTAACTAAGCATTTTCTTATCAGAGCGTCGTGGCTCGATAATTTGCTTTTCATGACTATGCGTCATCGGTTGATTTAATAAACTGAAACATTCTTATAGGCGCGTCGCCAACAGTGACACTTGGCGATCTGTTCTCTCTGGCTACCCCGTTAGGGATTTTGCGTGAAGATAAAAAAAAATCCATACGAAGCGATATTTAAACGGTGTATCTCACCACCATCCTTCACAGTTAGCTACCATTGGCAAATCTTTGGCCGCCGAGCTTCATCACGTCAAGCAGGTTCTGCACGACAATAAGCTTTGGGTCCCGCGCCTATGTCACAGTGACCGAGTGAAGCCAGCCACAGTTAAGCGTGTGCCTGCTATACTATCATATGTCAGAGGTGTCACAGACAAGATTGGCTACATCTCGAAGCGAGCTTCTTTTAGCACATTTTACAAGCCGCCGAAGAAAATTAGTCAGTTCTTACCATTTTTCAAGTGTCATATTTCCTCTACAGGATGCAGGAGTGTACAAGCTTGATTGTGAATGTTGTCTCTCATACATAGGGCAAACAAAAAGATCTATTAAAAACCGCGTAAAAAAACATGATGTGAAGCATCAACGTTCCTGGAAGTCTGCAGTTTATTATCATATCCTAGGTGGCCCCAACCATTACATCAGATTCGATAGATTATAAATCCTCGCGGAAGAACATAGATTCCTACCAAGGATAATAAGTGAGGCTACTGAAGTTAAAAAACATTCTGATTTCAATAGAGAAGTAGGCTGGGTACTACCACCTGCTTGGGACCCTATAATAAAAATATAATAAATCAAAACTAAACCTAAACGTACCAACCACTACAAGACTTCAAGATAGAATTAGTTCATTCTGCATAGATCGGACCATAAATAATATTTAAGAAACGAGTTAATTTCATTATTATAACAGCAAACGAAAATGAAATTAAAAAAAACTACACTCAAAATATTCTAACGAAATAGTGAAAATTAACTTTCAAACAAATTACTCAGCAATCGCAAATATTTGCTAAGTAGGTAATCAAAGAGATTTCCAAGGAATTTCCGAAGGAAAATCAAGGTATAAACTGAGTTGTTCATTCAAATAATCCAAGAAGAAATAAAATTGAAATTTCGAATTCTACTCCAATTTAAAAATTCTTTTATAATTGACATTCCAATTTTAATTAGTATTGCATTACACCAAGCTTTTATGTGAGTTCAACGTTTGGAGTTTTCAAACACGTGTCAAAATAAAATGGCACTAAGAAATATTGATATCAGTTTCTTGGAAAAACAACCCCACAATAACTTTATATCCCTTCCGACCCCATAAGGCGATGAGTTTCAATAAAGTACGACATACGTCTTTCATCAATTCTGTTAAATAATGTTAATGCAAAATTTGAAGTAGACTGGACCAAAGTATCACGTTGTCTCATACACACACTACCCTCGTTTTCACCTCTTTTCCTGTAGAACTTCAGAAAATCCTTTCTTATCGGATAAACGTCATACATAAGTACCCACTCTCCAAGTTTCAGATCTCTACGATCAGCCATTTAGGCTGTGCGGTGATCTGTCAGTCAGTCATTCAAGGCAAAGCATTTTGTACGAGTAACTATAGATTTGACTATTTATTTACACTATTTTATTTGACGATTATTTGACGTATTATCTTAGCAAATTGTATTTAATGTAAAAAATATTACTTGCTTATTAATTACAAAGGTATACAAAGATGGGTGTAAGGTAAAGTGAGAAGTAGCATCAATCTAATAAGAACTAAAAATTAATAACTGCGGTTTTTAACTATGGCAAATATCCCCCTATAAGCCAAACTGTAGGACTATCAATGTTTTGCAGTAGACTTTTGATGGGCCGTAAAGGTAAAGATAACTTGGCGGTGAACCGCCATGTTCAATCGGCATAAATATCAGGAGTGCAAGATTTCTCATATTACAAACATCAATCTGTGTACCAAAGCGATTATGGCAATTCTTCTTGGTAGGCATATTTCAAGCAGGGGATCATTTACAGGCTGTTAAGGTAAAGTAAGTACCTGGTGTGATGATATCCATTGAAAAATGTTATCTCTTTTTGCATAGTCAATAGACACAGCCCTTGTACGGCGTGCTCTTAAAATTGAAGATGCACATGAAATTCAAACATTTCTTTACTCCAAATTTCTAATGTAATGAGCATTTGCAATATTCTTAGGCGGTTACAACAAACTGAATCTAGTGGGTGTAACTGAAAAAAAAAAACAGGAATTCAAATAAAGAATAAAAAAGTAAAGAAATGTTAAATTTAGAAAGAATTTACATTACCTACAATCGATTTTGAACCTGTAGAGGTAGGAAGGGGATGTAAGATAGGTTAATGCTGAACGCTATTGTTTCTGAACTACAACACAAAATATTTTCAATTGCACTTATATTATGGGAATCAAAAAGATAAATATCGATTTTAGTCGTATATTACGATATATTGATAATATTTTTATTAATTAATCAATTTTATTAATATTTTTACAAACTTATAATAATTGAGTACTAAAACATGTTTGAATCGTTAAAAATATTTCTGAAGTCTCTTGGTTATTTTTAATTATTTCTTAAAAATTGTACCATATCATAAATATATTAAATTAAAAAGTAATACATTAAAAACGAAAATGCGTAATTTTCGTTTCCGCAGTATATACCTTCAAGAGCGACAAAATTGAGATACACTGAAAATTTCGGGACACCATTAAGTGACATAACATTACTGTTTAAAAATGTATTTATTGCTTTTCGAAGTATTCTCCGCGAAATATGACACGTTTTTCCATTTTTCTTTTTTTTTTTTATAGGATAGGGTGACAAACGAGCACACAGTCCACCTGATAGTAAGTGGTTGCTGTGGCCCATAGACATCCACATCTATCCTCGATTACAAATCAAAATGCAGATGCGTTGTCACCCGTGAGGACTAAGATGGAATGCCTCGTTTCCAGTAAAAAGGGTCTCCGGTTCTCTACACTCACCATACAAAATACAGCAGCATTAAGCTACTATTTCACGCTGGTATTCTGTGAGAGCGTGGTCCTTCCCCGGTCGAGCCGACCCATTCGTGCTACAACTATACCACTAATATAAATGCAGCATGGCTCTACCACGTATAAAAAATGCTTCAATGATTGGTTCCATACGATGGAACCAATCATTGAAGCAACCATTCCATTCGGAAGTTGGGGTCTCCAAAATGGCCGTTTTGTAGGCGTCCAGAGCTTCTTCAGGTGATGAAAATCTCTGTCCACGCAATTTATTCTTTATTTTAGGGAAAGTATAGAAATCATTAGGGCTTAGGTCGGGGCTGTACGGCGGATGGTCTAATAATTTTATGTTTTCTTGCTCTAAAAACTCGTTTGTTCTGCGTGCGGTGTGAGAACTCGCATTGTCGTGATGGAGGATGATGCGGCGGTTGCAGTTCTCTTTACGGAGTTCAGAAACGACCTATGGCAAACAAATGCTAGCATACCATTCTACATTAACCATTCTTTGTTATGGATTTTTAAAACCAAGGAGTATTCAATTAAAAAGATTTTAATATGACAGGAACAGTGGAAATATTCCATTCCCGATACTTTTAGTGCAGCCTAGGTATATTCCTCATAAAATTAGAATCCTAAAATCGTTTGTAGATTTTGAACGATTGAGTTCTTTGTGTCCCATAAAATAAAATAGTCATCTCGCAACTGCATTGAAATCTTACTGCACAATTTACACAACTGTTTTCGGTGTATGCTGTTCTTGGAGATGCCATTTTTTTAAATCACAAGTAAATAAAAAAAAACAGCAGAGTGATGAATGTCATATAGTATGCCGTATAGTAATAACCATCCGTCGGTCGCCGAGTTTTATCCGGACTCAAAAGTCAATGACAAAATAGCGTTTCGTTCCGCGATCACTTTTAGAAATAGGATTAAACACGAAATTCTCAGTGGTATCCCTTTTAAGTAATAATTTTATGATACAAAATAACGTATATGTATATAATAAATTATCTTTATAAAATATATTTTTCCTTTTATACAAACTGTTGATGATTCATTACACGCATTTAGCCGATTTTACATTAACTAGAACACGAGTTAGGCCTATGTTCAGCAGTGGACTTGTGAAGGGCTGTAATGACGATGATGAGAACACGAGTATCAAAACAACTCATTTTTTCAGAGATCTAGATTCCGTTTTGATTTTAATTCAATCTTTAATATTATAGTAAATTGGTATTTTTGTGCATTACCATTAATGTTTGGTAAAATTTCTAGTGGGCCTAAAAATGATTGTCTCTTATCACGAATGCACATCGCGACAAACACCACTGTGCGTTTGCCAGCTGTTCTTCCTCGTACGATTTATTTGTTGAATCGTCATCACCGCCGATTTTTCCAGACCGATACGATTGAGGGATCTTGAATAAAAGAGCGTACTCTTATAAAAGACCGGAAACACATCTGCAATTCCAGTTGTGTTGCAATTGTTAATGGGCGGTATTAGGTCGCTTACTATCATTTGAGCCGCAAGCTCGTTTACTCCATCTTCTATAAAAAATACCTATCTTCCTGATAACATCTCAAAATCTATCCATCTTCTATTTCAGTTTCTCTGTTTAGAAGTAAAAGTGACAAAGGAATACACGTCCGACCTCACGATAAGTGAATACTGTTAAAATGCAGATGCATTTTTATCCACGAGGGCAAATATTTATTGCTCCTTATTATACGACTTGTTACTTGGGAAAAGAGTTTTTGGCTCTCGTCACTGACAACGTAAAACAAATCAGTACTATACTACTATTTCACGCTGGTACTTTATGCGATTGTGGTCCGTTTTTTGTCCTGTCGACCTATGCGTGGTGAAACCATACTCATTATACACTGTAGCGTGACGTGTTTGCGTTCGTAGTACATGCGTGTGTCTGTGTCAAATGGCATTACTTGGTTAAGTCTTGTTGTAATAAACAGTAGTAAACAATAACCTGACTTTGCGAATAATATAATTTAGTAAATCCTCTTGTGTTGTTGGCTTTCTACAAAAACAAAGAAATACATATCTGCCTTTTTTGTTTTCTATCCGTAGGAATAAAATAGTAAATATATTAAAATTAAAGTTTTTGGTAAAAGTTTTATGATAAAAAGTCAAATAATAATTAATAATGCTCAATTTACTAAAGTAGCCTTTCGCTTTTATTCTTATATTTCCTCAATAATATTACGAACCACTCCGAACATCACTTGCGGCTAACGCAGTAATCCAATTGATCTCACTTTTCCCTCCATCTTCGGTAAGGGTTTTCAAAGAAAACACTTTTGTAGATAGTAAAGTATATAGTATATGAGTATCAAGAAAAAATAAATTTTGTAATGTAACAGTTCCAAAATAATGTATACTTTGTTTAAATGCTCACAACAAATTTTTGCTGGACGCAACTAAGATTAATAATTTGTCTCTCTCTAGAACTAATTATGGCATCAATAAAATTACCTACAATGAATACTCGTATTATGATAATTTGTTTTCATATCTCAACATTATTTAGTAGTGCACAAATATAAATATAAATCATTTCTTAAGAACTCTGTAGTAATTCCTCAAAATTCGATCGTAAATACATGTTCTCTTATTACGTTTTCAAATTATCGGAACGGTTAGAATGAGTAAGACATAGTGCGTAATGCTTTATTTCGACATTAAAAGAGCGGGTAAAAAATGTTCAATCGGAGTCAATCGGAATCAACGGAGATATTTTCGTGTCCAAGTGTTAGACATCCGCAGTTGAGAGGATAGCGCACCTGCGTTGACAAAATACAAATTATTTTTAATGAAACTACATTAGAGAGTTTAGAAAAAACTTAAACAATACGCATTGATCATGAGCTATGATGGTCTTGGTACATATTTTATTTTATTCTAGTGATCCTGACTAGGATACTTAGATAGAGTTATTTAATTATTGTGTTGTCGTCGGTCCTTGATGCAAGTGTATATATTCAAGACAATCTGCTGTCTACAAGTTGGTAAAAATTGCATTAAAAGATTCCGTTACATAGATAGATAAATAGATAGGTACACGCAAAGTTGATTAAAGATATTATATATTAGCTTAAGGGGTGGTAAATAGATTTTAATACCCGTAAGTGAATATCCGGGCGAATCAATATTTGAAGAATTGGTTTTTAACAGAACATTTGCTGTCTAACTAACCAAGTCAAAATTGCAGTTTGAGCTATCATATTTCCCCGTTACCTCCTCCAAAATGTGGCGTTTTTTTTTAAATGCATACAAATGAAAAGAATAACAGCTACATTTGTCACTTTTTTATGTTTCTTAAATTTTTTTGCTCGATATCTTATAATTACGGTGCTTTTGGCAATTTTAGAATATTTCCAGTTTTTCCTAAATAATTAATTTACGGGAAAAAAAGATAAAACATAGGAATCTGTCAGTGTTAGATATAGACTAGATCATTAAAATATCCTAGCATTACTACTAGCAATTAGAACTTAGGTCGCACGCACGCACGCACGCACGCACGCACGCACGCACGCACGCACGCACGCTTTATACACCGCTTGCACGCTTTATGCACATGCTTTATACACCGTTCTTGTCAATATTTCTCAGTAAAACGTCGTCGAGCACCTTAACAAAGAGTGTATCAGAGGTCGAGACTTTGCTAATCAAAGACTCGGATTAGGGGCGACTAAATTTGGTCAATTTCAATCTCCAGAAGATACAATTTTGCGCGTTGAATGCTTAAAAGAACTACTTTATCGCATCTCCTCGGTTCAAGGGCACTCCCGTTTTTGCCCCAGCTAGTATTGAAATCCTCAGCGTTGACGCATCGAATGACGTGCAGTTTCGTGGTCACTTGAAATCATTCGACGACGTCACACAAACACGCACGCACGCACGCACGTACGCACGCACGCTAGCCCGCACGCACGCACGCACGCACGCACGCAAGCACGCACGCACGCATCCTCGCACGCACGCACGCACACACGCACGCACACACACATCCAATATATCCAAGTACTTTATAATTAATATTATTAATTCGTAATTTTATTGATTGTAATATTATTAATTGTAAACTATAACAAGCGATAGTATGTACATTTATATTAAATAAGAACCCATTATTGGTATTATGGATTATCTGAGAAGTTCTGTTAATTTTTATAACGTGCTGTTGGTTTTATGATCAGTAAAGAAAAAAAAATATGAGAGTGCTGTCGATTACCACACTAAAAGTCTATAGTATATTACTACTAAATCGTAAGCTCTAACCCATGGCCATCTGAAACCTAAAGAAAAAGAACCCTGATGACGACGATGGAATACCTATACCATGTATGCGTAGGTATATGAATGTGGAGAAAAGCGAGAGAGGTGTGTCAGGATCGTGCTAAATGGAAGTCTCTAGTATTTACCTACCCCTCTGGGAGACAGGCGTGAGTGTTTATCCTTTTTTATGTTTATGTGTGGGTGAAAAGGAACACTCAGCTTTGTAAACGTTCAACTAAGAAACAGAAGGGAGGAATCGAGGCACCACAGACAATGATGTGACACACTTCGTACTACATTACGCAGGTTCAAGACATAAAATTTCTGGTTCACTTCATTCATCACCGTCTGGTGATTGGCATGTTCAAAATGATGATGAACTTCTCTAATCATCATTTTAACGATTTCGTGTTTAGCGTCTAATATGACAGGTTTTCTACTTTCCTCAGTCAAATTAGACTTAAAAGGTAAACGCCCATTTAAACGAAGTAAGTTATCTTCTGCTATTTCCATAGATAATTTACTTAAGCGTGAACTTCTTTCAACGCTTTTGCCTGCTTTCAAGCATTTTATTTCCGAATGAAAACACTCGTCTTGAACGAACTTCCAAATTAATAATTCGGCTTTATTCAAGAGCGCTATGTCCAACGCGCCATCGGGTCCTTTAACCGACTTTGCTAAAACTTCGTTGGAACACATAACCGACTTTTCGGCTGCGTTGTCGGGTCCTTTAACCGACTTTCTTAAACTTTTGAATTTTTCTACCGCTTGTAAGGTGCGCGTAGTTGCCCCAAGGAATTTCTTAAAGCTGCTAAATCGTCCGTAGTCGGGTAAACTTAACGGTTCTTGCTTTCTCAGCGCATTTACGCCTTTTGGCGATTTTTCTTCACCTGTTTCTAAGCTATTTATGGTGTCCACTTGTTTGGGCCATAAATCAGGACTTTTCCTGAGGAATTCAGGTCCTTGAAACCAGCGATGACTTACATCGAAGGTGGAAGGAAAATTTCTAGTGGCGTCGTCTGCCACGTTTTGTGACGTTGGAACCCATCGCCATTCACATGGCTTACAGTGATCTTCGATTTCAGCCAATCGATGAGCAACGAATGGTTTAAAAGCGCGAGGATCTGACTTAATCCACGCTAACACTGTACGTGAGTCCGTCCAAAATACTCTCTCGGATATCTCGTACTTGCTCTCTTCAATAACTGATGCAGCCAGTCAACTGCCCATAAGAGCTGCTTGTAATTCAAGCCTTGGAATCGAAATTGGTTTCAGCGGCGCTACTCTTGCCTTTGCGGCGATCAGCGTAATCCGCCTTTCTCCTAGCTCGTTCGTGGTGACGTAATACACTGCGGCAGCGTATGCTTTTTCACTAGCATCCGTGAAAGTGTAACTCTCCCTTGCCGACACCTTCAGCAACGGGTCTAGGTACTTCTAAATTACCTAATTTCTTCACTTCCGATATCCATTTACAAAATAACACGTGTAATTCGTGTGCAACTTCTTCATCCCAAGAGATGTTTGTCCTCCATACTTGCTGGATCAGCGACTTCCCTTGAATCGTTATGGGTGATGCGAGTCCCAAAGGATCGAAGACTGACATCACAGCGCTAGTTATCTCCCTCTTCGTAGGCGGTCATACACCTTCCATCACCTCTTCCGGTGTGTTACGAAGACTTATAGAGAAACTTATTATATCCCGTTTGATATTCCAAATCAAACCTAAAGTGCGCTCTGTGTGCTCTTTATCTCCCAGCGAAGCATTGTCGCTCTTATATTTATTTTCCATTTTACATAAAACCTCGGGTCGGTTGCTAGCACATCCCCTCAGTTGGAAAGAAGCAAGTTTATGTAATTCATACATATCGTTTACTATCCTTTCGGCCGTCGTCACGTCGGGAAATGCCTGTAAATAGTCATCCATATAAAAATTGCTTTCCGTAGCGGAAGCTGCTTCTGGATAGATATGTGCGTTGTCCTGCGCATTCCTATTCTTCACATACATAGCGATGCATGGTGATGATGCCGCTCCAAATATGAGTGACGCCATTCTATACTCTTCCGGTGGCGCGTCACCCTTGTGCCGCCATAAGAATCGAAGGCTATCCCTGTCTTCTTCCCGGATTTTCACTTGCAGGAACATTTCTTTAATGTCTGCCATTACTGCCACGCTTCCTTCTCTGAATCGTAGCAGAACTCCAAACAACGACTTCAATAAGTCCGGTCCGGTTAACAATGCATCGTTAAGACAACGTCTGCCCGTCCTTGCGGCGGCGTCGAAAACTATCCTTATTTTCTTTTTCTGTGGGTGAGTCACTGCGAAGTGAGGAAGATACCACATGCGTGGGGAAATGGAAATATGGTTCGCTTTCTCTGCGTAACCGTTAACGATGAGATTTTCAATTTGCTTCTCATATTCCTTTTTCAACTCGCTATTTTTATCGAGCTTCTTTTCGATATTAAACAGGCGACTTTCAACCTGCGCTCTATTTGACGGCATGCACTCATTATCTGTGACGTACCGTTTTGTTTAAAATATTCAAAGCTCGTTCTTCTGGGTCGTTTGCGGGCTTTCTCGCAGACACTCCCAGAGATTCCAAACTTAAATAATCTTTGATTAACTTATCCATGTCTTCCTCTTTCTTGGTGGAAATGTGGTTAACAATCTTGATTGGTTTGATGCCACCCGATATGTGACCATATAAAACCCATCCAAGTTTGGTGAGCGATGCTACAGGTAGGTTCTTACCTCCTGAAATCAATTCACGAGTAACTATGAGATGCCAATTGTCCTGGCCAATTAATATCGTAGGTCTGGACCTCTCATACATCAACTCGTCCTTAATCGGTGTCAAATGAGAACACCGTTGCAATAATTCTCGGCTCACTGACTGCGGAGAAAGGTTAAGTGACTTAAATGTTTCTACACTTATCTCCTCTAAGTCGTTCGAGTAAATGCCTTTTATCTTAACGTTTAAGCGATACGAACTGTCGTCGTTGATTCGCTTACCTCCCACGGCTTCAATACATAATTCTTCTGTACGTCCGCGAGGTGCTAACTTCTGAGCCATCCACTCCTCTATGAGTGTCATGGTCGATCCTTCATCCAGAAGAGCTGTTGTCTTGACCTTTCCTTTAGGTCCATACAACTCGACCGGTACAATCTTTAAGTATGCACATGCTAGTGCATTTACTGTCCTAACAGTTGTAATTTGAGCCTCTTCACCCCCCTCGTCCCCTTGTGGCGAGGTATTTTCATTGGGGTATCGGTGTAACATTCGATGATGTGACATTCTACATCCCTCTACACCACATTTTTTCCCTTTGCACTCTAACCTCCTATGGTTAGGTGACAAACATTGAAAACATACTTTCGCTTTTTTAACTGCCTCCCATTTCTCGTGAATATTCATGTCCTTAAACTTGTAACAACTCACTATAGAGTGCTCCTTGTTACATATAACACACTTATGTGTTACCCTACTTACAGGCTTGTCCTGGGTTATCATAACCACTTGTCGGTTGTGCCCTTTATTATTTCGGCGTTCTAGACGCTCGCTCGTATTACTTCGGCGCTCATAGCGCTCGCTCTTAGCACGGTTGCGTACAAACCCCTTTGCGGTGTGTACGGTTTGCTTCCTGAATTCAGGACGCTTCCGTTTTTCAGGCACATTTTCATTGCTTAAGGACGTTCCAAATTTTTCACTCAATAAATTCAAGAACTTGGCCATCTCCTGTAACTCTTGCTCCAAAGGATGCTGAGCTCGATATTCAAACCATTTAAATTTAATCATAGTACCGAGTTTCTCTACTAAACGGCTCACTAACTCCGGTGAGTATAAATACTGTGGTTGATTCAACACTTGTATTGTGGCAACCACGTTTGTAATACGACTTGCAAAAGATCCTGTATTTCGGCAATCTTCTGCCAATCTTGGCATACGTTTTACATTCTCGATTTCGGCTAGAATGAGCATTTCAACCCTACCGAATCTTCTTTCGAGAGCGTTCATTATTTCTTCAGGTTCACACAAAGTAAACAACAACGACTTAACCGCTTCCTTAGCGGTGCCCTTTAATGCCCTTCTAAGGCGTGAGACATTCTGCACCCCTGAAAATTGGCTTCTCGTGTCTTCAAACACCATCTTGAAAACTATCCATTCACCCGCGTCTCCATCGAACACCGGTAATTCCTGGAGGAAATGAAGCTGGGAAGACTTATCTTTTCCCGCTATCTTTATTGCACTCACAATCGCTTCGGTCAATTTTGACGCCTCACTCGCGTGTGTTTTCTGTGCATTTCCTTGGTTGCGCTCGACCTCCGCCCCTTTGCGGCGTGATCCTTTACACGCTTCCTTATCAGTAATATCGGGTTGCGTTACACTAACCGGCGCGCTCATTATGGTCTGCTGAACCCAACTCCTTACGAAAGGTTCCACCTGAGGATTCCGCTCTTCATCATCCTCACTCGAGTCGATCTCCTCTTCTCGGTTGAGTCGTGCCAACTCCAATTGAGACTTGGCTAAGGCAGCAGCTGCCTGTGCTCGTTCGAGCTCTGAGCGTTCGAATTTAATCCGCGCCTCTGATTCGGCTTTCAGCCTCGCCGATCGCGATGACCTACTACCTCTCTGTGACCCTTTGTCACTAGTGTGCCCGATTACTGTCCTTGACGATGCCGCTTCTTCGGTCCTTTGACCTACTTTTTCGACTATCGTTTCACTCCTGGATATAACGGATTGTTGTTCGGTGCTGGCCTGCGTACCACCGGTGTCCGTCCTGTTGCTTGTCGTTGCCATGGACGTCCCTGAGTCCCACGTGCATGTGGACGTATCGGTGGTGGCTCCACTTGAAGGAGTTGCCCTATTCGAAGCAGTAGCTGTGCCTTTTTAGCCTTTCTTGAGAGCCTGTTCTTGTCCTGCTTCCTTCGCTCCTCTCTGTCTGGTCTTGTGCATTCTTCATCTTGCAGGAAGGTGATTGTTGGCCTACGGTCCCTAACTGTCCCTACGGTCCCTACAACCCCTTACCTACAACCCTTCTACAGGGATGGAGTCGTGCAGGAATGGAATGGAGGAAAGGATTAGGAACTGTCCTGCCAAGGAATATGACGAAACAGTCGAGCGGTAGTGCAAGCGCAGTCTCGCACGAGAGAACTGCTCCACCCGAAGGTATTGTGCCAGAGCCCAACCGTTTGACACCGTTAGGTGATCGGGATGTACGCTGCGCTTCGTCGCCCAGTCGCCAGTGACGCCTCGTCAAGCGCCCTCCTCCGGCCGCGATGCAGTCACGTGCCCACGAGCACCCTCGCCTGGCAGCAGCAGCGGTGGATGCCTCTTCTTCTTGCACCCTCTGATGACCCGACAGGAAATGCCGGACACGGTCGTCCGACAGGAAATGCCAGACACGGTCGTCCGACAGGAAATGCCAGACACGGTCGTCCGACAGGAAATGCCGAGCACGCTTGCCCGACAGGAAAAATGCCAAGCCCTGCTTGGCGACGATGAGTGCCTTCACAAGACACCTGCGCCCGGCTGCGATACGTGCCCCATGCGAGCACACGCCCCAAGCCGCAATCCCGGTTTTCTTTCTTCCGGTAGTTCCAGGTCCAGTCCTTCTGCGCTGTCCTGGTCTCCTGGCCTTTGGTCCTGTTGCTTCAGCTCAAACCTCCGGCTTCCTTCGGTTGCTGATCTTCACTTGGCTCCGAAGGTCTTCTTTTCCACAACCAGCAGTCCACAGCTGGTTCCTTGATCCTGGCTGCGAAGGACCAACTGAAAAGGAACACTCAGCTTTGTAAACGTTCAACTAAGAAACAGAAGGGAGGAATCGAGGCTTCTCTCGATCCGGCCTCCTATCACGCCTACGTTGGGTTTGGGAACCACGTATGTGATCTCCGCAAACGGAGTAACACACAAGGGCGATAACCTCTTCCTTTTCAGAAAATAGGTTCAGGCGGGGATTACGAGTCTTCCGAAGTCGTCCCGGTCCCAACGCCTTAATTCTTCGATGTGGACTGTATAATTTTGAGGGATGAATTTCTTGGGAATAAAACAGCAATTATCTTCAAACCGTTCCGTGAGAGAGTAATCACTTTTCCCTATCACTTCCCTACACTTTTTCTTTCTTCTTCTTATTGACTGCTGGTAGGATTACCGAACTTCCCGAATGAATTGCAAAAAAAACTCGTTTACTGAGCTACCCCTGAGCTATACGCGAAAGTGAGCCTCGCCATTTGCGCGCTCGCGCAACTTAATTACATCAATTTGTACTATCACTCTCTCACGGTTTTCTCAATTATTTATTTTGTATAAGACATACATTTATACAATTTTCTTATAAAGATAGCACAAAAAAATATCTTTACAACGATATACGTTACATTCTTGTATCACAAAAAACCTTTTATTTATTAAACAAAATGTGCCTATTTTACTCACATTGAACAAGTTGAAATTTCTTAAATATGTAACATAGAAAGTTAAAACAATGTTTTCCACTTGAAATTATACATATCTTAATCAATACAATAGTTTAATTTACATTTTCTCTATACATTTCACTATTATAACACTTTTAAATTTCTTATACAAAACTATCATTATTTCACTTGTTCACAGGAATTTTCACATAAAAATAACTCAGAATTCACCTTTTTTACACGTACAATCAACCTGAAATGTTTTACAAGTCATTACAAATATAAATTTCTGAAAATACAAATATTTAAATTTTACATATTTGGCCTCCTAATTACGTGGCTAGCGTGCGTCTATGAGCTCACACTAATCGAACAACTTACTTTTGCACGGCTATCGACTATCAGTAAAAATGGAAAGTCTAATATCAACAATAATAGGTGAATAAATGCTTCTACATAATTCTCAAGCTGTAGGAAACTATTTCTAATCAGATTCTTATCAGTTATCATGTCTCTTATCAGATAACATAGACAAAATATTTCATGAATCAATACATTGAAAATAGGCATTTGTTTTTGTACAAAACATATTAAACGTACATAAGACAATACTTATTCAATCAATTTCCATTAATTCTACTTATGCACAGCGATCATCTCGACCGGGGAACAAATCCGGTCTCTAACTTTATTTCAATATTTCTTCAAATTAAGATCGTTGGAAAGATGATTTCAACCCGGGAACAAATCCGGTAATATAATTTGTATCTTAAAAATTCCCTGCATGAATTTATTAAGAGAATATTACTAGGAAAACAATAAACTGTTCCGGCCTGGGAGTCAAACCCAAGACCTTCATATCATTAATTCGATATTTCTTTAAGATTTAACTAAGCATTTTCTTATTAGAATACTGTTGCTCGATAATTTGCTTTTTAGAAGCTATTCGTAATCGGTTAATTAATAAATTGAAATGTTCTTATAGGCGCGTCACCAACAGTGGGTGTTAAATCCCATAGTCAAACTGTGATCAAAGCAATTATAAATTGCTATAGCAATTTATAATTGATTTGATGAAAAGTTGTTAAATTCTTTTATATAGAACAATTATCGTAATATTGTTAAAACGATTTCATATTATTATGCATGTAAATCAACAAAACCTGGTGTTGCACCAAGGTATTTTCACCCTTTTTAAAACCGTTAGTTATATTGATTAAAACTACTTTTACGGATTTCTTTCGCGTTTTATTTATTTTATTTTTAACCCGACGTTTCGGGTGCTTTCCAGCACCCATGGTCACGGGGGACTGAGGTGACTGACGTCCCGATGTCAAAGTTAACCCGGAGTACCTTCAGCTTTTTTAATTATTGTCTTTGGTCCGATCTACGCAGAATGAACTAACTGTGGTTTGAAGTCTTGCAGTGGTATGCTTGGGTTTAGTTTTAATTTTATTAATTATAGGATCCCAAGCAGGTGGTAATACCATGCCTCCTTCTCTATTGAAATTAGGATGTTTTTTTAATTTCAATAGCCTCACGTATCATCCTTGGTAGGAATCGGTGTTCTTTCGCGAGGATTTGTGGTCTATCAAATCTGATGTAATGGTTGGGGCCATCTAGGATATGATCGCAAACTGCAGATCTGCAGATCTGCAGAATTTAAGGTGGATATGATCGCAAACTGCAGATCATCAGAATTTAAAGTGGATATGATCGCAAACTGCAGATCTGCAGATCTGCAGATCTGCAGTTTGCGATCATATCCTAGATGGCCCCAACCATTACATCAGATTTGATAGACCACAAATCCTCGCGAAAGAACACCGATTCCTACCAAGGATGATACGTGAGGCTATTGAAATTAAAAAACATCCTAATTTCAATAGAGAAGGAGGCTTGGTATTACCACCTGCTTGGGATCCTATAATTAATAAAATTAAAACTAAACCCAAGCATACCACTGCAAGACTTCAAACCACAGTTAGTTCATTCTACGTAGATCGGACCAAAGACAATAATTAAAAAAGCTGAAGGTACTCCGGGTTAACTTTGACATCGGGACGTCAGTCACCTCAGTCCCCCGTGACCATGGGTGCTGGAAAGCACCCGAAACGTCGGGTTAAAAATAAAATAAATAAAACGCGAAAGAAATCCGTAAAAGTAGTTTTAATCAATGTACAGTGTTCGCGTAAATATAAGAAATCATTACCGTTAGTTTTAGCTAACTTAAGTATTAAGGCGAGATGTCGATTTTCATGTGTATATAGCCGTAACAGATTTGAGTTACTGCTCCATATAAATATACAAACCACATGAAAAATATCTGTGGTGACATAATATTATATAGTCATTGTATTAAGTATTACATTTTCTAAATACGGTATGTTAATTTTTTTTTTGTAATATTTTCTTATAGTGAATTAACTTATTAAAGAAATAAGTTTTCTTGTTGAAACTTGACGAAAGTAAAATCTCCATTTTTATTTATTTTGGTACTGTACAAAATAACTTTTGCAAAAATTCGTGTTAAGAACATCCTCTAATGAAATGAAATAACGCTTAGAGGAACGTACGTTTTATCGAAATAAAATGTCAGTCTAGTGGATTCTTGCTAGACAAAGGGAGATAGATTTTTTTTTACTAAAGCGTACGTGTAAAAACCACCTGCTTGACTTTAAGCTAATTTTATTTCTGATTATTTAAATGGCGTCATCTTTATATCTTATGGATTTTAAAACTTTATTAGAGTTGTAATTACTTATTACATAATTATTTTTAAAAAGTATGGATTCTTTAATAAAATAAGTTTGAATATAATTAATACATATAGTACAATATATTAAAATATGTTTATTTATATTGAAATTTTTTATTAATTGTTTATTATGTTGAAATTGTATCAAACCCAGATGGAGGACTGAGTAAATATGTGAATGTCTGGTATCACCTTCACCTATTCGTTTATCAAACGTGACAATTGTGATGAACTCGCCGTACTATACAACTGAATCCAAGATATATTAGATAGCAGTGTATTGTTTATATCTAGTCTTGATGACAGTCACACTTCGCGGGTAGGTCTGCTCTTACTATTATCATTTCTTTGTACAAGCATCTTCCGCATCTAATATATCACAGGATTTAAGTAAAGTTGAATTAAATAAAGGGACTTTAGCACATTACTACGCAGAGATATTCCAATGAGAATAATGAAGATTAAAAAACATTACGACTAACGTAAAGTGTCTGCTATAAACCCAAGAAATTGTAAAGAAGTTTTTAGAAAATTCAATTTAGAGACCTACCGCGTATTTAAGGTTCATGAATTTCCCTAAGATATTTTCGTGTTTTAGAACGTAAGATTTACGCATAATTAGAATTTTTAATACATTATGACCACATTTAATAAAACATTTATGAAAACATTTTCTATAGTTACCTAATTATTATACATTTATGTATTTAATGATTTGTAGAATTTCTAAAAATCAATTAATAATTTTTGTATATTTATTGTGTTTCTTTTAGCGGCTTTTTCTATGGAACGTACACTTTGAAATTGACTTGTAATATTTTACATATTACTAATCAATTTTAATCTGCTTCCAAGTTATTCTAACTTTATATAAAGACAAATTTGTTAAATATTATTCTACAAAAATTGTATGATAATGAATATTAATATTTTAAGACTAATATTTTTCAAGGTACTTTCAGTTTAGATTCAGACTGAAACAGCAAAATTTTGTACTCTAAGAAGTCGTCTCTCACTTTTCTGGAACGATCTTAAACTTTCGTAAACGCAGCTCGCTTTCACTACAGTTATTTTATAAAAAATTACAGGAAAAAAACCTTACTACAGCTAGCATAGACACATACATCTATTCTATTCATTCTTGGCCGTGAATTAAAATGCAGATACGTTGTCAGTTTTCACCCTTGAGATGCAATAATATATGAAATACATGAAATAACGTCGTTAATTATATTTTTAAGTTTGAATGAAATCGCTTCTGATGTATAACACCATTAAATTAAAAAAATAATTTGAAACTATAATCAAAACCATACGCGTCATATTTAAAAAGTTTTTGTAGTTTGAACTCGGTTAAAAGATCTAACCAGCAAAAGTATATTTGAGTGAAATATTGTGTACTAGAGTGATAACAAATGATGTAACAATAAAATTTCAGTTAAAATAATATTTACTAAGGAGAATAGAATATAATATTCTTATTACTATCTGATAGGGTTGCGCTGCACATATATTATGGTTGTAGCACGAATGGGTAAGCACCAAGTTATCGTAGAATATCAGCGTAAACTAGCAGTTTAATGCTGCTGTGTATCGAATGGTGAGTGTAGAGAACCGAAGAACCTTTTTACTGGAAATGACTTATACCATCTTAGTCCTCTGGGGTGACAACGCATCTGCAATTTGTTTCTTAATTAAGGATAAATAGAAATGTCTATGGGTCACAGAATCTACTTATAATTAGGTGGACTGTGTTCTCGTTTGTCACCCTTTTTCTATATAAAGAAAGAATAGAATAAAATATTTTTTTTATAAAACACAGATTACCAGCAATTCCCATTGAGAGGTTTCTTTTCTTTTATTACTGGTTCTGAAAATATCTTCTACATTACGAACACAGGTTGTACAAACTTCTAAATAAACTTATTTAAGAAACAGCTTGGAAGTGACCACCCACTCCCAGGGGTTATTGTCAACTTTGTATTTATTCATATTTTAGTAAACATTTTTATACAATTATGTATTTATTATTATTATAGTAATTCTTTTAAACAGTTTTTGTTTAACAAAATATTTAAGCCTTGTAAAGACCTTTTAATTTTTTCTGGGACCTTGATGTAATAGCGTGTACATTGTCCCATAAATGAAATACTGACTCTGTGGAGTTGAGAAATTGTTTACAGAAAGTATATCACTTTTTTATTACTTACTTTTGTGATTGCCATTTTTTAACAGTGTATAAAGAATAAATTAAATAAATAAATAAATAAACTGTTGTAAGAGCCGTGGTAACTCAGCGGCTAGGCGCTCGCTCTAAATTTCACAGTACTTGAGCACAGACGCGGGTTTGATCCCCGCGAACACCAATGAAATTGTTAATTGCAATTTTAAGTGCATACTTACCACGTGCGCGGCGGTGAAGGAAAACGTCGTGAGAAAACCTGCATGCCTGAGAAATAACAAAAAAATTCTAAGGCACCAAGCACATGAGTAGCGCGGCAAAAATTTCCTTGCTCTAAAACCCTCCCAGAAATGAGAGGAGGGATGTGCCCAGCTGTGGGACGTATATAGGCTGTAACTTTTCTAATTGCGAATTTTCGTGAATATATTGAGGGGCTAAAGTAAATATATTTGTTTCTTTCAATTTTTCCCTAAAATCTAGTAGTCTCTTGGTTTTAGGTTGTAAACAGCTCTTATTTTCCCCTTCTACGATATAAAAATAGTTTCTAAATCAGTTGCACTTCCTCATTCTAAAATCTCACAAGACATTGTGCTATGGAAATAACTGAAATAAACTAATTTGGATGTCTCGACCACAGTGGAACTTCTAATATTTTTTACAGCATAAGCTGCTTTTTTCTTAAAAAATTTGTCAGCGTGCTACTTTAGATATACGGGAGCCATTGAAGCTTTTCATCGAGAGTGATACCAAGAACAACATTGAAATCAACAGGGCTCAGTTCTTCCCCATTTAATAACTCTTTGGTATTCAGATTTTTAAAATTTTGTGTAGTAAATTTTATACATATATATATTAGTTGAAATAAGTCTAAAATAACGAATTATTTATTATATCAATAAACACACAATGTTTATCTGAATCATTTTTATTTATAATTTTACGCACTTTTAAGTATTTCGTCATATCACAGGTTTTATGGTTCTAACAAAATTAAATGTCAATATTAAGCCATTAGGTACATAAACATTTGAGTTGGGTCGACGTAGTAAGTTCGTTCTTTGAAAATATTCATTGTGTAGCTTTTTTATTCCATATTATAACACATCATTACTGTTTTACTTATACGACGCTTTTACGTGTGCGCAAAAAAGAAGTAAAATACAACGTGTATTTTATTTCTTTTTCACTTCATTACAAATAATACTATACCAATTACTTAAATTAAAAATTAGAAAAAAATTCCGAAATATTGGATATTATTAAGCAAACTGATGATTTTCACAGGCTAAACCTATTTTGATAAAATATGTCTAAGAACCATCACTAAAAACCTGATTTAAAATAAAAAAAACATCGCACCCAATCAGTTCACCCATTTAAGAGCTACAGTGACACAGACAGACAGACACACATAGTGGTCAAACTTATAACACCCCTCTTTTTCATTGGAGGTTAATTAAAACTTAAACCTATTGACACGTATTTTTCATGTTATTATAACTGCAGTGCAGTAGACTATAGTTTAACCCACACACGTGTTCAGCAGTGACCGACCAAAAGGCTTCTATTTTTTATAATTGTATTAATATTTATAAACACACATAAAAATAGGACTCTTAGTTAAATTTTAGCTTCGCTTCAGATGACTTTAATAACAAAACATTCCGTACAGCGTTACAATATATTTAATAACTGAAACGTTAAAGTCATATGCAATATCTTATATTTACCGATTCCATTATAATAAATTATGATTTTATGTCTACGATTACTAGATTTTAGCAATTACAATGTCACTGTCTAACTTTCATTTGAGCGTAATATTGTTGAAATTTTTGCCTGATATCTCCCATCGTGTCAGGATTTTGTTCTTTTGTTTTGTTTCTTTGGGAATAAAATAATGTATACATGTCGAAATATTTGCCAAATACTAATATATTTAAAAACACCTGTTTATTTGTGTTGACTCCATGTATGCCAATTTATTTGTATAGCACCAAAAAGAAGCTTAAAAACAAATTGCGAGACAATTATCCAGTGTCAAATATGTACAATATATCGGCTCTTTGTGAAACGCTCCCGAAAACAAAAACAGATGATAATACTTACGTTACCTTTGATGATGGGACCAAAAGAAAATCGATCCCGATGGAAAAAAATCATTTTTTTTTCAATGTTTAATTAGCTTTATTCACTTTCTATCATGTTAGTACAGCTAAGTGAATCGATAATTTCATAAAAAAATTAAAATACTTAAACATAAAACCAGCAGTGAAATTTCAAATACCTAACATCAGCTGATAAGGGGTCAATATACGCGCGGCTCGCAGCCCGCCGCTACCAGCGAGGCGACACGAGTCGACCGAGCGGCGTAAGCGCGTGTGTGAAAGGAAAGGGTAGAGTGAGCGAAGCACAGTTATACCTAATGCATTCTTTTGTATGGAGCTAGATAAAAGATTTCAGCGTCCGCGCGTTTATTGACCCTATAATCAGTTGGTACCATTTTAATTTTCGCTGCTGGTTTTATTTTTCAGTATTTTCATGGATTTCTTTTATGAAATCATTGTTTTATTTAGCTGTACTAATGATTTTTTTTTCATTCGGATCCATTTTATTTTAGTCCCAAGTCCAAAGGTAACGTTGGTACCATCATCTGTCTTCGTTTTCGGGAGCGTTTCAAAAATACCCTGTATAATTTAACATGTGTACAGTCCATCAACAAAATATGTTGTGTGGTATATTATAATATAATCTAAAAGGTTTGAATCACTATCGGATGTTTTTTGTGCGAACACACGGTAAAGCTACGTAAAACCTAGAACTTGGAACTATCCAGCTCGAATATAAGATATCGAATTAACCAGTATTAAAAGACGAGAATTTCACAAGAAAATACTCACAAGAAACAGTAACACAATACTGAATAGCTTTTTAGTAGGTTTAGGTGTTCGTAGACACTAAATCGCCTACATACTCTTATTTATACTTTTTCTTAACGTTTTTTATTTTTAACTTGAATATTCTTTTAAATATTTGTGAAAATTACTAATTTTATTATCGTCTTAAGTTAGAAACGGGACCCTTGTAAATCCATTTATAAAAGTTATAAAATGAGCTGTCTTTTTGTCTTGAAAAGCATAATATATTGCACTAAGTTTTCAAGGAATTTCATTCGGTAGAGAGAGCAGACGAAGCAATAGGATCTGTAAAAATTCAAGATATGTAGAAATACATACCTTGAATTGTATTCATTTTTATTCCGATAATATAAAAAGCTCCGAATTCGAGTTGAGCTCAACCGTGCATCTACGGTCCGATAGGAATAATTTGAATAATTTAAATGTAGTGTAGATTCTCCAAACTATATTTAATATCTTGTTCTATCTCTATATATTCTCTATCTTGATGGCAATAAAATTATATAATATAGGATTTTATAACTTCCCTAAATAGACGTATACTCCTAATAATTTTGAGCAATTTTCCGCTATCTCCATACTTAGCAGGTGTATTCCTGCTAAGTATGGAGTATATAAAATATATTGTAGTATATAAAAACTTTTTCAGGTAGCTAGGCACACGAAAATAAGTGCATCTTGTGTAAGGAAGGGAAAGAGGTTTTGTCATCTCCCAAGAAAAGGTCACCAAGGCGACTGATACTTTTCGAGCCACGGATGTATGCGAAACCGATCTTGTGCCCTGTCGATAGCGACGAAGATGCAACGCAGAGTCAGACATAAGACATTTTTGCAAACTTCCAGAAAACTCACGATCATAACGGGCTCATCATCATCATTATTGTGCACATCAAAAACGAAGTTGTACACGATTTTGTTGTAGTTGTAAACTTTTTTTTTATAGAATAAAGATGACTAACGAGCACACAGTCCACCTGATGATAAGTGGAAGCTGTGGTCCATAGAAATCTACATTTATCATCGATTAGGAATCAAAGCGCAGATGCGTTGTCAACCCTGAAGACTAAGATGGAATGCCTCGTTTTCAGTAAAAAAGGGTCTCTGTATCTCTACACTCACTATACGAAACACAGCAGTATTAAGCTGCTATTTCACGCTGGTACTCTGTGAGAGCGTGGTTCTTCCCCGGTCGAGCGGATCCATTCATGCTACAACCATAATATAGCTATAGCGTAGCTCTACCACGTGTAAACGTAGTAAATAATAAAAAATAGTAATATTAAAAAAGTAATAATAAAAAAATGGTCTTAGGTGTGAATACGGCAGAACAGAAGAAAAGGTTGAAGTCTCATTGGTTACATAAATGTAAACACTGTTTATGGTGCTTGTAAAACTAAATACAAGGGGTTGAATATGACATTTATTTCTTAATATTATATTTTATATAATATTATCTTACTTAATTCTCTATAGCTATTTATAATAAATTCACGCACAATGAAATAATTACACGCGTATATCAAAATCACAAAAAAGAAAAAATTTATTTGTTAAACCAGTTCCCTGGTAAGTCGATAGCGCAAATGAGAATGCGCCTTCACAATGAGTTTTTAAAAATAACACCTAAAAGAAGTATTTTTTTTTAATATTATAGGTAGTTGAAGCAGACATGAAATAATGTTTACAACTTACAAAGCAGTCGCAGAACGTTCGTTAGAAAGAAACTATGTGTTCTGTTGCCAAAATGTTATCGTAACGCTTCATTTAAACCCAGTTCACGTTTCCAACAGCAGCATGCTTCCTGTTAATCTAACACCACAGTAAAAGGAGCGCGGCGCTATTTTGTTTCAGCCTGATACAAAGCATTTCATTAATGAAAGTAGGTAATTTGTAACACTAAACTGCAATAAATACTTCTTGGAAATGTCCGAATTTCGTAGTAGTAATACTCGCTATGAACACTCCATTAATACTGTATTTCTTAACACATTTTACCCACGGAAACCACTTAACAAAGAATTTAAGAGAGTCGTGTCTAATAATTTTGTGATGGCCTAGCTGGCAGTGATGCTTGTAGATGATTCTTGTTAATCGTGATTTTAGGAAATCATAAAGGAAATGGTGGCAGATTTCCCATACGATTTGAGCAGTCGTTACTCAATACACTGCAACACAACGGCAAGTGAACATCATGACGCCAATACGTACGCTACTTCAAACACGCTCGACTAAGGAATAATTTTCTCAGGTAAGAGATTGAAGTTTTTGAGCAGCGTCTGTACTTCGTTCTCACATTTGGATGCGTTTTGACCTCTGAGAACTAAGTTGGAATGTCTCACAGCCTATAACTGTACTGACTCTTTGGGCCCTGCAGACCCGAACATGGCAGTGCACGCACAGTGTCGCGGCAGCAGTAGATAAAAAGGTGGTATTGAAAATAATGTATGGCTGAATTGTTAAAATTGAGAGATATAATTGTTCAAGTACACTATAGATTATAAAAAATCGTGGTCATTTATTGCACTGCTAGGTACTAATTTTTTACTTTTTTATGTAGGATAGGGTGACAGAGGTGATGGTAAGTAGTTTCTGTGGACTATAGACATCTACATCTATCCTCGATTACGAATCAAAATGTAGAGATGTCACCCGTGAGGACTAAGATGAAATGCCTCGTTTCCAGTAAAAATGGTCTCCGGTCCCCTGTACTCACCGAATGAAACACAGCAGCATTAAGCTACTATTTTACGTTGGTATTCTGTGAAAGCCTGGTCCTTCCCCAGTCGGCCCTACCCATTTGTGCTACAACTATACTACTAATATAACCGCAGCATGCTTCTAAAACGTATAAAACTTACACGACTTATATAAAAAATTATAGAATTACAATTTAGATCTGTGGTTGACATCATCAAAATAAAAATTTATTTATTTATATTTCCTACTAACATCTACCATTACAGGGAAAACCTAAATCGATAAATGTAGCATCTCAATTCAAATAGTACCAATTCAAATGGTAAAAGATTACTAATTACAACACAATAATTAATTTAAATAACAATACATAATAATTAATTTCAATGACAATACATTACAGTCAATTGTATAATACACTTTAAGAATAACATATTGTAAATAATGTCACTTTTGCGAACTCACTCCGTGAACATGAAAATAATTTATAATTGATTTGATGAAAAGTTGTTAAATTCTTTTATATAGAACAATTATCGTAATATTGTTAAAACGATTTCATATTATTATGCATGTAAATCAACAAAACCTGGTGTTGCACCAAGGTATTTTCACCCTTTTTAAAACCGTTAGTTATATTGATTAAAACTACTTTTACGGATTTCTTTCGCGTTTTATTTATTTTATTTTTAACCCGACGTTTCGGGTGCTTTCCAGCACCCATGGTCACGGGGGACTGAGGTGACTGACGTCCCGATGTCAAAGTTAACCCGGAGTACCTTCAGCTTTTTTAATTATTGTCTTTGGTCCGATCTACGCAGAATGAACTAACTGTGGTTTGAAGTCTTGCAGTGGTATGCTTGGGTTTAGTTTTAATTTTATTAATTATAGGATCCCAAGCAGGTGGTAATACCATGCCTCCTTCTCTATTGAAATTAGGATGTTTTTTTAATTTCAATAGCCTCACGTATCATCCTTGGTAGGAATCGGTGTTCTTTCGCGAGGATTTGTGGTCTATCAAATCTGATGTAATGGTTGGGGCCATCTAGGATATGATCGCAAACTGCAGATCTGCAGATCTGCAGAATTTAAGGTGGATATGATCGCAAACTGCAGATCATCAGAATTTAAAGTGGATATGATCGCAAACTGCAGATCTGCAGATCTGCAGATCTGCAGTTTGCGATCATATCCTAGATGGCCCCAACCATTACATCAGATTTGATAGACCACAAATCCTCGCGAAAGAACACCGATTCCTACCAAGGATGATACGTGAGGCTATTGAAATTAAAAAACATCCTAATTTCAATAGAGAAGGAGGCTTGGTATTACCACCTGCTTGGGATCCTATAATTAATAAAATTAAAACTAAACCCAAGCATACCACTGCAAGACTTCAAACCACAGTTAGTTCATTCTACGTAGATCGGACCAAAGACAATAATTAAAAAAGCTGAAGGTACTCCGGGTTAACTTTGACATCGGGACGTCAGTCACCTCAGTCCCCCGTGACCATGGGTGCTGGAAAGCACCCGAAACGTCGGGTTAAAAATAAAATAAATAAAACGCGAAAGAAATCCGTAAAAGTAGTTTTAATCAATGTACAGTGTTCGCGTAAATATAAGAAATCATTACCGTTAGTTTTAGCTAACTTAAGTATTAAGGCGAGATGTCGATTTTCATGTGTATATAGCCGTAACAGATTTGAGTTACTGCTCCATATAAATATACAAACCACATGAAAAATATCTGTGGTGACATAATATTATATAGTCATTGTATTAAGTATTACATTTTCTAAATACGGTATGTTAATTTTTTTTTTGTAATATTTTCTTATAGTGAATTAACTTATTAAAGAAATAAGTTTTCTTGTTGAAACTTGACGAAAGTAAAATCTCCATTTTTATTTATTTTGGTACTGTACAAAATAACTTTTGCAAAAATTCGTGTTAAGAACATCCTCTAATGAAATGAAATAACGCTTAGAGGAACGTACGTTTTATCGAAATAAAATGTCAGTCTAGTGGATTCTTGCTAGACAAAGGGAGATAGATTTTTTTTTACTAAAGCGTACGTGTAAAAACCACCTGCTTGACTTTAAGCTAATTTTATTTCTGATTATTTAAATGGCGTCATCTTTATATCTTATGGATTTTAAAACTTTATTAGAGTTGTAATTACTTATTACATAATTATTTTTAAAAAGTATGGATTCTTTAATAAAATAAGTTTGAATATAATTAATACATATAGTACAATATATTAAAATATGTTTATTTATATTGAAATTTTTTATTAATTGTTTATTATGTTGAAATTGTATCAAACCCAGATGGAGGACTGAGTAAATATGTGAATGTCTGGTATCACCTTCACCTATTCGTTTATCAAACGTGACAATTGTGATGAACTCGCCGTACTATACAACTGAATCCAAGATATATTAGATAGCAGTGTATTGTTTATATCTAGTCTTGATGACAGTCACACTTCGCGGGTAGGTCTGCTCTTACTATTATCATTTCTTTGTACAAGCATCTTCCGCATCTAATATATCACAGGATTTAAGTAAAGTTGAATTAAATAAAGGGACTTTAGCACATTACTACGCAGAGATATTCCAATGAGAATAATGAAGATTAAAAAACATTACGACTAACGTAAAGTGTCTGCTATAAACCCAAGAAATTGTAAAGAAGTTTTTAGAAAATTCAATTTAGAGACCTACCGCGTATTTAAGGTTCATGAATTTCCCTAAGATATTTTCGTGTTTTAGAACGTAAGATTTACGCATAATTAGAATTTTTAATACATTATGACCACATTTAATAAAACATTTATGAAAACATTTTCTATAGTTACCTAATTATTATACATTTATGTATTTAATGATTTGTAGAATTTCTAAAAATCAATTAATAATTTTTGTATATTTATTGTGTTTCTTTTAGCGGCTTTTTCTATGGAACGTACACTTTGAAATTGACTTGTAATATTTTACATATTACTAATCAATTTTAATCTGCTTCCAAGTTATTCTAACTTTATATAAAGACAAATTTGTTAAATATTATTCTACAAAAATTGTATGATAATGAATATTAATATTTTAAGACTAATATTTTTCAAGGTACTTTCAGTTTAGATTCAGACTGAAACAGCAAAATTTTGTACTCTAAGAAGTCGTCTCTCACTTTTCTGGAACGATCTTAAACTTTCGTAAACGCAGCTCGCTTTCACTACAGTTATTTTATAAAAAATTACAGGAAAAAAACCTTACTACAGCTAGCATAGACACATACATCTATTCTATTCATTCTTGGCCGTGAATTAAAATGCAGATACGTTGTCAGTTTTCACCCTTGAGATGCAATAATATATGAAATACATGAAATAACGTCGTTAATTATATTTTTAAGTTTGAATGAAATCGCTTCTGATGTATAACACCATTAAATTAAAAAAATAATTTGAAACTATAATCAAAACCATACGCGTCATATTTAAAAAGTTTTTGTAGTTTGAACTCGGTTAAAAGATCTAACCAGCAAAAGTATATTTGAGTGAAATATTGTGTACTAGAGTGATAACAAATGATGTAACAATAAAATTTCAGTTAAAATAATATTTACTAAGGAGAATAGAATATAATATTCTTATTACTATCTGATAGGGTTGCGCTGCACATATATTATGGTTGTAGCACGAATGGGTAAGCACCAAGTTATCGTAGAATATCAGCGTAAACTAGCAGTTTAATGCTGCTGTGTATCGAATGGTGAGTGTAGAGAACCGAAGAACCTTTTTACTGGAAATGACTTATACCATCTTAGTCCTCTGGGGTGACAACGCATCTGCAATTTGTTTCTTAATTAAGGATAAATAGAAATGTCTATGGGTCACAGAATCTACTTATAATTAGGTGGACTGTGTTCTCGTTTGTCACCCTTTTTCTATATAAAGAAAGAATAGAATAAAATATTTTTTTTATAAAACACAGATTACCAGCAATTCCCATTGAGAGGTTTCTTTTCTTTTATTACTGGTTCTGAAAATATCTTCTACATTACGAACACAGGTTGTACAAACTTCTAAATAAACTTATTTAAGAAACAGCTTGGAAGTGACCACCCACTCCCAGGGGTTATTGTCAACTTTGTATTTATTCATATTTTAGTAAACATTTTTATACAATTATGTATTTATTATTATTATAGTAATTCTTTTAAACAGTTTTTGTTTAACAAAATATTTAAGCCTTGTAAAGACCTTTTAATTTTTTCTGGGACCTTGATGTAATAGCGTGTACATTGTCCCATAAATGAAATACTGACTCTGTGGAGTTGAGAAATTGTTTACAGAAAGTATATCACTTTTTTATTACTTACTTTTGTGATTGCCATTTTTTAACAGTGTATAAAGAATAAATTAAATAAATAAATAAATAAACTGTTGTAAGAGCCGTGGTAACTCAGCGGCTAGGCGCTCGCTCTAAATTTCACAGTACTTGAGCACAGACGCGGGTTTGATCCCCGCGAACACCAATGAAATTGTTAATTGCAATTTTAAGTGCATACTTACCACGTGCGCGGCGGTGAAGGAAAACGTCGTGAGAAAACCTGCATGCCTGAGAAATAACAAAAAAATTCTAAGGCACCAAGCACATGAGTAGCGCGGCAAAAATTTCCTTGCTCTAAAACCCTCCCAGAAATGAGAGGAGGGATGTGCCCAGCTGTGGGACGTATATAGGCTGTAACTTTTCTAATTGCGAATTTTCGTGAATATATTGAGGGGCTAAAGTAAATATATTTGTTTCTTTCAATTTTTCCCTAAAATCTAGTAGTCTCTTGGTTTTAGGTTGTAAACAGCTCTTATTTTCCCCTTCTACGATATAAAAATAGTTTCTAAATCAGTTGCACTTCCTCATTCTAAAATCTCACAAGACATTGTGCTATGGAAATAACTGAAATAAACTAATTTGGATGTCTCGACCACAGTGGAACTTCTAATATTTTTTACAGCATAAGCTGCTTTTTTCTTAAAAAATTTGTCAGCGTGCTACTTTAGATATACGGGAGCCATTGAAGCTTTTCATCGAGAGTGATACCAAGAACAACATTGAAATCAACAGGGCTCAGTTCTTCCCCATTTAATAACTCTTTGGTATTCAGATTTTTAAAATTTTGTGTAGTAAATTTTATACATATATATATTAGTTGAAATAAGTCTAAAATAACGAATTATTTATTATATCAATAAACACACAATGTTTATCTGAATCATTTTTATTTATAATTTTACGCACTTTTAAGTATTTCGTCATATCACAGGTTTTATGGTTCTAACAAAATTAAATGTCAATATTAAGCCATTAGGTACATAAACATTTGAGTTGGGTCGACGTAGTAAGTTCGTTCTTTGAAAATATTCATTGTGTAGCTTTTTTATTCCATATTATAACACATCATTACTGTTTTACTTATACGACGCTTTTACGTGTGCGCAAAAAAGAAGTAAAATACAACGTGTATTTTATTTCTTTTTCACTTCATTACAAATAATACTATACCAATTACTTAAATTAAAAATTAGAAAAAAATTCCGAAATATTGGATATTATTAAGCAAACTGATGATTTTCACAGGCTAAACCTATTTTGATAAAATATGTCTAAGAACCATCACTAAAAACCTGATTTAAAATAAAAAAAACATCGCACCCAATCAGTTCACCCATTTAAGAGCTACAGTGACACAGACAGACAGACACACATAGTGGTCAAACTTATAACACCCCTCTTTTTCATTGGAGGTTAATTAAAACTTAAACCTATTGACACGTATTTTTCATGTTATTATAACTGCAGTGCAGTAGACTATAGTTTAACCCACACACGTGTTCAGCAGTGACCGACCAAAAGGCTTCTATTTTTTATAATTGTATTAATATTTATAAACACACATAAAAATAGGACTCTTAGTTAAATTTTAGCTTCGCTTCAGATGACTTTAATAACAAAACATTCCGTACAGCGTTACAATATATTTAATAACTGAAACGTTAAAGTCATATGCAATATCTTATATTTACCGATTCCATTATAATAAATTATGATTTTATGTCTACGATTACTAGATTTTAGCAATTACAATGTCACTGTCTAACTTTCATTTGAGCGTAATATTGTTGAAATTTTTGCCTGATATCTCCCATCGTGTCAGGATTTTGTTCTTTTGTTTTGTTTCTTTGGGAATAAAATAATGTATACATGTCGAAATATTTGCCAAATACTAATATATTTAAAAACACCTGTTTATTTGTGTTGACTCCATGTATGCCAATTTATTTGTATAGCACCAAAAAGAAGCTTAAAAACAAATTGCGAGACAATTATCCAGTGTCAAATATGTACAATATATCGGCTCTTTGTGAAACGCTCCCGAAAACAAAAACAGATGATAATACTTACGTTACCTTTGATGATGGGACCAAAAGAAAATCGATCCCGATGGAAAAAAATCATTTTTTTTTCAATGTTTAATTAGCTTTATTCACTTTCTATCATGTTAGTACAGCTAAGTGAATCGATAATTTCATAAAAAAATTAAAATACTTAAACATAAAACCAGCAGTGAAATTTCAAATACCTAACATCAGCTGATAAGGGGTCAATATACGCGCGGCTCGCAGCCCGCCGCTACCAGCGAGGCGACACGAGTCGACCGAGCGGTGTAAGCGCGTGTGTGAAAGGAAAGGGTAGAGTGAGCGAAGCACAGTTATACCTAATGCATTCTTTTGTATGGAGCTAGATAAAAGATTTCAGCGTCCGCGCGTTTATTGACCCTATAATCAGTTGGTACCATTTTAATTTTCGCTGCTGGTTTTATTTTTCAGTATTTTCATGGATTTCTTTTATGAAATCATTGTTTTATTTAGCTGTACTAATGATTTTTTTTTCATTCGGATCCATTTTATTTTAGTCCCAAGTCCAAAGGTAACGTTGGTACCATCATCTGTCTTCGTTTTCGGGAGCGTTTCAAAAATACCCTGTATAATTTAACATGTGTACAGTCCATCAACAAAATATGTTGTGTGGTATATTATAATATAATCTAAAAGGTTTGAATCACTATCGGATGTTTTTTGTGCGAACACACGGTAAAGCTACGTAAAACCTAGAACTTGGAACTATCCAGCTCGAATATAAGATATCGAATTAACCAGTATTAAAAGACGAGAATTTCACAAGAAAATACTCACAAGAAACAGTAACACAATACTGAATAGCTTTTTAGTAGGTTTAGGTGTTCGTAGACACTAAATCGCCTACATACTCTTATTTATACTTTTTCTTAACGTTTTTTATTTTTAACTTGAATATTCTTTTAAATATTTGTGAAAATTACTAATTTTATTATCGTCTTAAGTTAGAAACGGGACCCTTGTAAATCCATTTATAAAAGTTATAAAATGAGCTGTCTTTTTGTCTTGAAAAGCATAATATATTGCACTAAGTTTTCAAGGAATTTCATTCGGTAGAGAGAGCAGACGAAGCAATAGGATCTGTAAAAATTCAAGATATGTAGAAATACATACCTTGAATTGTATTCATTTTTATTCCGATAATATAAAAAGCTCCGAATTCGAGTTGAGCTCAACCGTGCATCTACGGTCCGATAGGAATAATTTGAATAATTTAAATGTAGTGTAGATTCTCCAAACTATATTTAATATCTTGTTCTATCTCTATATATTCTCTATCTTGATGGCAATAAAATTATATAATATAGGATTTTATAACTTCCCTAAATAGACGTATACTCCTAATAATTTTGAGCAATTTTCCGCTATCTCCATACTTAGCAGGTGTATTCCTGCTAAGTATGGAGTATATAAAATATATTGTAGTATATAAAAACTTTTTCAGGTAGCTAGGCACACGAAAATAAGTGCATCTTGTGTAAGGAAGGGAAAGAGGTTTTGTCATCTCCCAAGAAAAGGTCACCAAGGCGACTGATACTTTTCGAGCCACGGATGTATGCGAAACCGATCTTGTGCCCTGTCGATAGCGACGAAGATGCAACGCAGAGTCAGACATAAGACATTTTTGCAAACTTCCAGAAAACTCACGATCATAACGGGCTCATCATCATCATTATTGTGCACATCAAAAACGAAGTTGTACACGATTTTGTTGTAGTTGTAAACTTTTTTTTTATAGAATAAAGATGACTAACGAGCACACAGTCCACCTGATGATAAGTGGAAGCTGTGGTCCATAGAAATCTACATTTATCATCGATTAGGAATCAAAGCGCAGATGCGTTGTCAACCCTGAAGACTAAGATGGAATGCCTCGTTTTCAGTAAAAAAGGGTCTCTGTATCTCTACACTCACTATACGAAACACAGCAGTATTAAGCTGCTATTTCACGCTGGTACTCTGTGAGAGCGTGGTTCTTCCCCGGTCGAGCGGATCCATTCATGCTACAACCATAATATAGCTATAGCGTAGCTCTACCACGTGTAAACGTAGTAAATAATAAAAAATAGTAATATTAAAAAAGTAATAATAAAAAAATGGTCTTAGGTGTGAATACGGCAGAACAGAAGAAAAGGTTGAAGTCTCATTGGTTACATAAATGTAAACACTGTTTATGGTGCTTGTAAAACTAAATACAAGGGGTTGAATATGACATTTATTTCTTAATATTATATTTTATATAATATTATCTTACTTAATTCTCTATAGCTATTTATAATAAATTCACGCACAATGAAATAATTACACGCGTATATCAAAATCACAAAAAAGAAAAAATTTATTTGTTAAACCAGTTCCCTGGTAAGTCGATAGCGCAAATGAGAATGCGCCTTCACAATGAGTTTTTAAAAATAACACCTAAAAGAAGTATTTTTTTTTAATATTATAGGTAGTTGAAGCAGACATGAAATAATGTTTACAACTTACAAAGCAGTCGCAGAACGTTCGTTAGAAAGAAGCTATGTGTTCTGTTGCCAAAATGTTATCGTAACGCTTCATTTAAACCCAGTTCACGTTTCCAACAGCAGCATGCTTCCTGTTAATCTAACACCACAGTAAAAGGAGCGCGGCGCTATTTTGTTTCAGCCTGATACAAAGCATTTCATTAATGAAAGTAGGTAATTTGTAACACTAAACTGCAATAAATACTTCTTGGAAATGTCCGAATTTCGTAGTAGTAATACTCGCTATGAACACTCCATTAATACTGTATTTCTTAACACATTTTACCCACGGAAACCACTTAACAAAGAATTTAAGAGAGTCGTGTCTAATAATTTTGTGATGGCCTAGCTGGCAGTGATGCTTGTAGATGATTCTTGTTAATCGTGATTTTAGGAAATCATAAAGGAAATGGTGGCAGATTTCCCATACGATTTGAGCAGTCGTTACTCAATACACTGCAACACAACGGCAAGTGAACATCATGACGCCAATACGTACGCTACTTCAAACACGCTCGACTAAGGAATAATTTTCTCAGGTAAGAGATTGAAGTTTTTGAGCAGCGTCTGTACTTCGTTCTCACATTTGGATGCGTTTTGACCTCTGAGAACTAAGTTGGAATGTCTCACAGCCTATAACTGTACTGACTCTTTGGGCCCTGCAGACCCGAACATGGCAGTGCACGCACAGTGTCGCGGCAGCAGTAGATAAAAAGGTGGTATTGAAAATAATGTATGGCTGAATTGTTAAAATTGAGAGATATAATTGTTCAAGTACACTATAGATTATAAAAAATCGTGGTCATTTATTGCACTGCTAGGTACTAATTTTTTACTTTTTTATGTAGGATAGGGTGACAGAGGTGATGGTAAGTAGTTTCTGTGGACTATAGACATCTACATCTATCCTCGATTACGAATCAAAATGTAGAGATGTCACCCGTGAGGACTAAGATGAAATGCCTCGTTTCCAGTAAAAATGGTCTCCGGTCCCCTGTACTCACCGAATGAAACACAGCAGCATTAAGCTACTATTTTACGTTGGTATTCTGTGAAAGCCTGGTCCTTCCCCAGTCGGCCCTACCCATTTGTGCTACAACTATACTACTAATATAACCGCAGCATGCTTCTAAAACGTATAAAACTTACACGACTTATATAAAAAATTATAGAATTACAATTTAGATCTGTGGTTGACATCATCAAAATAAAAATTTATTTATTTATATTTCCTACTAACATCTACCATTACAGGGAAAACCTAAATCGATAAATGTAGCATCTCAATTCAAATAGTACCAATTCAAATGGTAAAAGATTACTAATTACAACACAATAATTAATTTAAATAACAATACATAATAATTAATTTCAATGACAATACATTACAGTCAATTGTATAATACACTTTAAGAATAACATATTGTAAATAATGTCACTTTTGCGAACTCACTCCGTGAACATGAAAATAAATCCAACTTCTCGGCTACCAAATTTAGTATGTGTATCGTTCGCGTGAGGGGGGTATTGCGAGCCAGTTTAGTCCTGCCGCGTGGCATCGCGAGCAAGCTCGGCCGCCGTCACCGCTGTACATGCCTATCAGGCACGCATAAGCCTATCCACTGCAGCACACCCGGGTTGCTGATGTAACCACGGAACACCCTTAAAATGTAGGTTAGCAGCGCTAGATCTCTTCTAGTTTCCAAATAATTTCCAAATAATTTCGAAACAAACGTTTCATTCAGTACATTGCTACCTGCGCAATGAACTACCCGAGTACGATGCGCGTAGGCCATGGGGCCAGGAGAAACATGGACTGGAATGCAACAGCAATCCTAACCTCAGCAGCGAATCCGGTTTATGGCTTCCCTGCCAACCTAGTTTCTATTGCGGAGGCTTAAATGTAAAAAAAATCTTAAATTCATTCCAATTTAAAAAACAATAATGGGAAAACTCGTGTAAATGGTTTTTCAATAGGAACGCTCAAATTTTAATAGCGTATAGCGACCATCTTCGAAAAGCGAAATATTTGACAAGAACACTTTTTTAGGCATTTCAGCATGGAACGCTACACGCTTCAACAACGAAACTTAAAATTAATCTATACATATAATTAATCTGCAGAAAAGCTGTGTCTATAATTCTAATATATTCTTTAATTTTAATTTAAAATTTAAAATTTAAATTAGTGGTTTTTAGAATATTTGTCTGTCTGTCTGTTTGCCTATCTGCCTGACTTTCTGTCTGTCTGTTGGGACCGATTTTCATTATATTTTCTATGTAGGTAGATATTGACGCGGGGTATTTTAATAATAACTGAAGTTTGTGTGTTTAGTGACGTCTATGAAAAATATGAAGATGGATATGATTTTTAGTTCAATTACTAATGCATATGTGAATTGATTTAAGCCGGTCTGCCTGAAAATATTACAAAATTCTTAATATCCTTATAGTTGGTTCAAAGATATTTTTATATATATGTTGTGGTTAGGCCGTAGACTGATTATAACTTAAAGTAAATAATAGTAGTAATTTAAAACCATTTTCGACTATGTCATAATACAGCTTGTTTGAATAAATGAATAAAAATTGTTTGACGATATTAATAACTAAACAACATTGCTATTTTATGATATTATTGTCATATCGTCGAATAGTTTTTCGCAGCCTGCATGCCTGATGACGTATTCTTAAGACAAATAGAGTTTTTAGCAGAATCAACACAAATTTAAGCTTCATTTATGTAATAAATAAATGTTTGCGATTTCCAGTCGCACCCCAACCCTCTATCGCTGTATTACTTGATATCATAGTTTTGGATTTCATTATGTCATCTAATGATAGCACTATCTACTTACTGTTAAATAAACTAAATGAATAAATCTAAGTCATCGCTGATAAAGTTAAATGATAGAGCCTGCTGAATACTTATTCGTTTAGAATCAAAACTTTGAGTAGGTACCACACCGATGGATATTATGGGAAGATTTACCGTAATTACCACGTTTGGCAAAATGAATAACATCACTGTTATATTTAACATTGTGTACATAAAACTGATTATGAGAGAAGCTCTTTAGTTGGATAGGTTGGGTGTATATAGGCATAGCTTTAAATTCAACAACTTTACTTGTTATCAAGTTATCTGGCGTAAATAATTGAAGATTAAGTGCACTGTGAGATTTTTAACTCTATTTCATGGAATAGTTAATGGTATCTATGGATGTCTAATTATTAGGTAGATGTGGTCACCAATCGTTCAAAAGCTTCGTGTCAGTTTTCATGAATTTTATATAAACAAATACGGGAGCTGTGTATCAGGCCATGAGAATTCATAACGGCACGGGAGCAAAAAGGGTCAGGTTCTCTCGAGGACAAATTAATCTGTTATAAGAATTGCTGAATTATCACGTGTCCGTTCAATTGATGAACAATAACTTCGAAGGAAAAGCTAGATGTCTGAATAGTTTAAAAGGTATTTTAATTGCAATTTAAGGCGATACCTCGAAAATTTGGTGGTTCTTCTATTAAACATATTTTTTTCAAGTTTTATAGATTACAAATCAAAATTTTGTTATATGATTTTTGACTATATGACCTTGGATTGCATAAAAGGAAAACACGATATCATATAATTTTCTCGATAGAAAAAACTTGCAAAGTAGGCTCTAATCGTTTACATTTCTCCATGACACCACAATATTCTTACGAATGACTTCATGAAATTATTTTTAAGGCATAGTAAATAATCATATATAAGTTCTCACAAAAATTTTTTTTAGTCCATAAGGATTTTTTGTTAAAATAAATTAAAATGTTGTTTGGTGCTTACTTAGCTTTTTTCCGAGCGCTTGCTCGGTATAGCTATCTCATAATTTGCGTACTATGAAGTCATTGCATCACTTTTATTTTGACACTCCCTCAGTCGTCCGTTAGCTTCACCGACAAAGGAATAAGCCACGTTAAAACTAAATTAAATTTAAATGATGAAAGAATGTAAAGTGTAAAACGTAAATAAAGCAATTTTGATTCCAATACAATTTTGTAATTAATAAGTACCTTTTTTATGGATACATCGGAAGACACACCTGATATAAAAATAGTGGGTGCTTATAGATATAAGATATTAATGCAATTACGAAAAACTTAAACACCTGAATATATTATATTAAACTTATAATATACTCAGATGTTCTAATAACATATTATATGTTTGCCAAATATCATTCATTTACGTAACGGTCTTTGAGAATTCCAAAAAAAATATTTGAATAACAGACAAAGAAAGACACAGACACCGAGGTGACTCTAGTAGTGATCGAATATTGCTAAATTTGGCACGGAACAGCATTTGTTAATGTTACTTAATTAAATTTGCTTAATTAAAATAAAACACACGTGATAGAGCCATGCTGCAGCTATATATCGGCCCGACCGGGGAAGGACCAAGCTCTCACAGAATACCAGCGTAAAATAGCAGCTTAATGATGCTGTGTTTCGTATGGTGAGTGAAGTGAACCGGTGATCTTTTTTACCGGAAACAAGGTATCCCATCCTAGTCCCCACGGGTGGCAACGCATTTGCGTTTTGATTCGTAATCGAGGTTAGATAAAGAGGCCACAGCAAATACTAACCATCAGTGTGCTCTTTTGTCATCCTTATGCCATAAAAAAGCTCACGCGAACGAAACCGCGGGTAACAAGCTAGTTGTGAATATATTTATTATTATAATTATTTATAATATTGAAATTGTTAAAATTTACCTTCAAAATCAATTCTCCGTGCATTGCATGCAATGTATGTCATTCATGACCGTACTGCAGAGTCCCCAATCCCCCGCCAAGGAGATACGGACACCCAAACAGTTACTGTTTGGTGTGGATTTTGATCCAGTGGTATCATCAGCCCTTGTTTCTTCAATGATGCGCAAGAAGCTGCGTTAACTATCAATGGCACATGATATCGGACGGTCATAATATTTTTGTGGCCTGTGATAGATGGCATAGACCTCTCAAACATGTGGTTTTGGGACGGTGCCACTTGCCATACTGCACGATAAACATTGAATTTATTGGATGACAAGCTTGAGGGTTTCGTTACCTCGCCTGGTGGCAACATCAAGCGGCCAAAGAGATCGTGTGACCTAACACCACTCGACTACTTTTCGTGGGGCTACGTGAAATCTCTGGTCTATGAAGACAAGCAGCAGACGATTGCTGCCCTTAAGGCCAACATTACTCGCATTCTTCTTAAAATCGAGCCCGATTTATGCGATGATGTCGTCCAAAATTAGTCTACTAAGATACACCATCTACAACGAAATCGTGGCGGTCATTTGGCTGAAATTATATTCTATACATAATGTCATCGAATGTTTATTAAATTAAATAAAATTGTCGCAATATCACTTAACACAGGTAATTTTTTTTTCATTTCAATATTCGAGTGCTCTTAATGAAAAACCTTGTATAAAGGAGGAAGAAATTTAATAATAGCTGCAATGAGAATTGGTTTTGATAGTCCCAGTAAAAGTCTAACCATATTATATCAATGATATTTCTATATTTTCGTGAATAATGCTAAATATTTTGTATTCATATATTTAATTATCATTTACCACAGCCCGCGTTCGTGTTGATTCACACCGATAGCGTAAGCTAGTGTTGTCAAGTGTCCCGATTTGTGCGGAACGTCCCAATTCAGCATTGATCGGGACGCCAAATGTTCCGAATTTTCACTTACTAGTCTATATTTCGGTTGATCATTTTGACAGCAAAATTGAATATATCTGTAAGCTGCTAATACATTAAAATACTTTTGCTTTGCATATTTTCCCACTAAACTCGGACTAAAAGGCAAAATCAAAGTTTGCTTTACGCGTAATGTGATGGCATGGCAAGACGCTAATATCAATCATGTTTACTTGCTTTTTTTCTCACTGCCTGATGCATATCACCGGTTTGCGATCTGCATCATAATAATAATCAGTACAGTATATAACTTACATGCTGCTGCTTATATAAATACATTTAGTAAAATACAAAAGGCTTGTGGAAAAGTTCTTCCACTAGTCAATTTCTTCAATCGTTTGCAGGTACTGTTTTTTACAATAAATAAAGTAACATTATATATCCGATGCCATGACTTTATCTAGGCTATCAAGATGTGAGGTGTTGAAACCGTTTGAACTATGCAGGTTTTTAGTGAAGTGCATGAGTTGTGAGTTCATAAGATTTATTACTATTTTCACAGTTATATTATTCAGGAAAGTTAGTCTTCAGTTCATATGATCAGTTCTATATAATAATTATAAAATTCATTTCATTTCAGCTATGCGCGCGTAGATAGCGTTCATAGTCATAACCGACGACACTGCTTCTTCTTGATAAGTATGTTCTATTTAAGAGATAAATATATTTCAGAAGTGAATTTTTAATTAGGTTACAATAATCCAACTGTAGAAATTAAGCCATCATCATCATTACAGCCCTTTAAAAGTCCACTGCTGAACATAGGCCTCCCCCAAGGTATGCCACAAAGCATGGTCCTGAGTCACCTGCATCCATAGACTTCCTGCATGTCTTACCAGGTCATCACTCCATCTAGTGGGGGGTCGCCCTATACTACGCCTACCGGTACGAGGCTGCCACTCGAGAACCTTTTTTTCCCCAACGGTTATCGGTTCTTCGAACTATATGACCAGCCCATTGCCACTTTAGCTTACTAATCCATTGGGTTATATCGGTCACTCTGGTTCAGTTTGACGACTCCTTGGCGCAGTGGCTTAGCATTTAGTGGTTGCGCTGGGGATCGCGGGTTCGAATCCCGCACGAATCAAATATTTGTATAGCCTACAAATAGTTGTTTCGGGTCTGGATGTTTGTCCTTGTGCAATTTATGTTTGTCAACTGCCCCTACGATACAAGAGAAAAATCTTAGTGTAGCGGTAACGTTTTTAAAATAGAAACAAAAAAAAAGAAACTGCGGATATCCTCATTTCTAGGTTTATCACGCAGAGAAACCCCGAGCATAGCCCTCTCCATAGCTCGCTGAGCGACTTTGAGCGTCCTCATATGGCCAGTAGTGAAGGACCACGTCTCGGTTCCGTAGGTTCATTGGCAACACGCATTGGTTGTACAACGTAGTTTTCAGGTTTAGATGTATACCTGACGAGAAAATGTGTTGTAATTTTCCGAACGCTGCCCAACCGAGTTGAATCCGTCGATTGACCTCTCGGTCGAAATTGTACTTACCCAATCGGACTATTTGTCCCAGGTAAACGTACTCTTCAATAACTTCGCGCTTAGTGCTCCCAACAACTACGGGCATAAATGTGACATGGACATTAAACATGATCTTTGTTTTGTCCATTTTCATCTTAAGACCTATCCGTTGGGAGATACTATTGAGGTCATTGAGTATAGTGCTTAAATCCTCCAGCGATTCTGTCATAAGGACTATATCGTCGGCAAATCGAAGGTGAGTGATGTATTCGCTATTGATATTAATACCATATCCTTTCCAGTCCAGTAGCTTGAAAACGTCTTCCAATGCAGCGGTGAAGAGTTTCGGGGAAATAACGTCACCCAGTCTTACACCTCTCTGCAGTTAGATAGGTTTCTTACTCTGGTTCTGTCCTCGGATAGCCATCGTAGCCATACTGTACAAGCACTTCAGCACTTCGATATATAGATGGTCAATTTGGCACCGCTGAAGAGACTGTAGCACCGCCCAAATTTCGACGGAATCAAAGGCCTTCTCACAGTCCACATACGCCAGGCGAAGTGGCTGCTCCGAAAAGGCTTTAGTGCCATAGGAATTAAGTATTTGATACAAAATTGAAGTAGCAAGAATTCCAAATTGTGCACTACCAAATGCTTGCCAGATGTGTTCATGGCTCCGTGGGCTAGTTTTTCACCATGACAACGCGACTACACTATTTTTCTGACTTCGTGGACAAGATTTTGGTCCCGTGTGACTTCTTTTTATTAAGAAATATAATAAAAAATCAGAGAAATAAACTTAAAAAAAAACGAAAAACATATGGCCTTCAGCGCCGGAAGATACAATAGCGGCATTCCAGCATGGGGAGAAAAGGTATTTGGGCGGACTGGAAAAAGTGTTTTGCAAATAAATTCAGACAAATAAAACTTAAACTTTGTATAGATAACTATAGGGAGTTCTTTGAAAATATTTAATAATAAAAAACTTTAACCATCAAACTTTTTCTTTAAAACTTTCTGAGTGGTTTACGTAACTTACGTGGCTCACGTACTGTGCAAATTACCTTCACGTAATATCACATGCCTGTGATCGTTGGCTATGTATACCCTTTTCAAACTTTAAGTTGCTTAATGACCATAGCTAGAAAATGTAAAAGGGTGAGTAATTTATCAAAGTCACCCGTGTTACGACCTTTCATTTGCCAACAGTTGAATTATATTGTTTTACAGATGTACAAGATTTTTTAATAACTAGTTAAACAACATATTTAGCAGGAACTTTTGATAAAAAAGGTCTAAGCGAATCTGAATCTGACCCAGCGACTTTATCAAATATCTTGGACATATTAATAATTTAGTCTAGTGGTAGATTCGAACTCATTAAATTTCTTTTGTGCTACTATCAATTCAAGAAGACACAAGAATATTCGAAAAGTCATATCGAATGAGTTACATTTCCTTTTGAAATCCATTAAAATCACATATCACTTACGATATGTGATTTAATCTTAATTAAAATCATAAGCATCGAAAAAATTCACGAATAAATGTTGATTACTTTTTTTTAAATAATCAAATTAATACTTGTTATTTTTTTTTCACAATCTACACAAAAAACGAACACTTCAAAAAATTAAAAAAATTGTTTATTAATTTTTTATTTTGGCTTTTATTGAGTGTAAAGTCGAGCGATGCGGGCTTGGGATTTAGGGCATCCCGAAATGGAGAAAAATTAAAAAATGTTTGTTTATTAATTTTTTATTTTGGTTTTTATTGAGTGTAAGATCGACAGATGCTAGCTCGGGACGTATGGTATCACGACTCGAACCGTTTAGGTTAGAAGGAGACTGCCCTACGTTGATTGGTGTGGTGCTTCCCTCCCCCAATTCTCCCCCGTAGCGCAGTCGAGGGAAGCTCGGTCGACAGAGACCCGCTTCGCGGTGCTCCTACTTTTGAGTGGTTTATAAAAAATAACCACGAGGGAGATAGCGGGGTCTTGTGGGCGAGCGAGTGAGAAGGAAAGCACTACTCAACGTAGCACGGTCTCCTTCTAACTTAAACTGTCCGAGTCGGCATGCCCTAATTCCCGAGCTCGCTTCGTTCGATCTTAAATTAAATAAAACACCAAAATATTATCTTTTATAATTAATTCGATTTTCTAGAGCGTTTGTTATAACATTTTAAGTCAGAAAACCATATACCATACCATATACCAGAAAACTTTAAGTAAGATAAAATGTTAATAAAAAAAATTTCAATGGTTCTTTTTTCAAATGTTCATTTTTTATATAAACTAATGCTTTGCAAAAAAGTTGTGAACGATTATATTTGAGGTTGTGCGTTTATGATTACATTTAAAGTCGTATAACTATATGAAATCTTGAGGTGGGATATTTTCCATATTGTTTTCAATAAATCTGCCATTAAGACGAAGATTTCAAAAAAATCGTCGAAATCGGATAATTTTTCGATTTTCTAGAGCCGAAAAACGAGGTGACCGCGATTGTATAAAATTACCAAAAATAGGAATAGAATAGTGCTATCAATATGCGATGGCCATACAGCTTTGAAGAAAGTGTTAAAATAAGTGTAAAGTAAAAATTAAGGCCCTTACATAAAACGCATTAACAACTATCAATATTTTATAGCACAGCAATCAACTAATCAATCATCTCTGTTTTAATTATAAATAAAACACGTTGAATAACATTCTCACTTTGGGGTCATTTATTGTCTATAAATTTGTTTTAAATTTGAGCCTCTATTCAGATGTTGATTTAAGCCGCATTGTGGCTGCTTTCTCCGAATACATACAATATACGTTGTAATTTAACGATACAGCAACAACATTGCGCGTAAACAAGCAATGATTAATGATACTGCATTTCTATCTTCGCTGCTTTAAATATGATTAAATTGCTGTGCATTGGAATTGATTATAAATATAATATGAATTTTATATTATTGGTTACCTGAGTATAAGAATAATTTAAATCATTTTATAGTATTTATAGATAATAAAAAAGAAGAAAGTTTTTCATCGAATGGGTCGTTGTTCTTCGATGGGTCCGTGGCGCAGTGAATAGGCAACGTTGTTGAATCCCGCACGGAAACAGTATTTGTATGGCCTACAAATAATTGTTCCGGGCCTGGATGTTTGTCCTTGTGTAATTTATGTATGTAAACATTCCCCCCCCTGCCTCCACGATATAGGAGAAAATTCTATTGTGGAGGTAACGTTTTTTAAAGAAAAGAGGAGAATCAAATACTATGTATGATTGAGATCGATGTAAAGGTTTATAAAAAAAATTGTTTAGTGGTTATTATTACGATATGACGTGATGACTACCATCGACATAGAAGATATGGATGTGCTAGAGTGTGAATGAGAGGTATGAGGAGAAACAATGGAGAAAAAGGAAGACGATTTGTTTAAGAAAGACGAGGGGGGGGGGGGTTATGTGAGACGAAATATTTGAAAAGTGTTTGTAGATAAGTGATCAAAAGAAGTAAAAACGATGGAAGATTGTTGTTTATTTTATAAATATATATATATATATATATATATATATATATATATATATATATATATATATATATATATATATATATATATATATATATAAGTCGTGACTGCATTTATAATGTTTTCTTGAAAAAAAAATCCAGGGGACTAAATAAAGGGTACTAAAGCCAAATTGGTGGTTTTTAAATTATTTGTTTGTCTGCCTGTCTGTAACTTCAGGATTCACGCAAAAACTGCTGGACCGATTAACATGATTTTTTTATGCAGGTAGTTAGTAACCCGGGGCAACTTATATGCTACTTTCTATTCGATTATGTAGTTCAATAAAACGAAGGTTAAGCATTTTCCTTCCTTTAGATGTTAATTTTATATTATAAATGTTTATGTTTGTTACAAGCGGAATGACGGGTGTTATTTTTCAAATAAATATACCTTATTGATATATGTATAAAGTTTAAAATATAGTTAGGACCTCGGTGAAATAATTTGAAACTAGGCTGACGATCTACGTTTTAATTATCAAAATAGTGTCATCTATTATGAAATGGAAAAGTAGTATATTTTGCAAAACAGTTACTAATTAATTAAATAATATAAATAAAACATTTACATATTTAAGTAATCAGAATTTTAAAATTATTTAAAAACCCTAATTTATTTTTAGGTTTTCGTTATTACATTTTAAAAGTTTAATAATTTAAATAGACTATAGTGACGTCTATCAAAAATATCAAAAAATGATATGGTATTATTTCAATTAATAATCCATATGTTGACTGATTAAAACTGATGTGTCTGCATTTATTGCGAAATTTTCATTATAATTATAGTTTTATCAAAGAGATTTAATGTATTTATATACTTAGTGGCCATATCGTAGAATGGATCATATAACATAAAGTAGTCTATAATTTTGTTAAATGGTGATATTTCATGATATTAAACTGTTGACCATGTCATGATATACCTCATCATCATCATCATCATTACAGCCCTTCACAAGTCCACTGCTGAACATAGGCCTCCCCCAAGCAATGCCACAAAGCACGGTCCTGAGCCACCTGCATCCATCGACTTCCTGCATATCTTACCAGGTCGTCACTCCATCTAGTGGGGGGTCGCCCTACACTACGCCTACCGGTACGAGGCTGCCACTCGGGAACCTTTCTTCCCCATCGGTTATCGGCTCTTCGAGCTATATGGCCGGCCCATTGCCACTTCAGCTTACTAATCCGTTGGGCTATGTCGGTCACTCTGGTTTTACTGCGGATATCCTCATTTCTGAGTCTATCACGCAGAGAAACTCCGAGCATAGCCCTCTCCATAGCTAGCTGAGCGACCTTGAGCGTCCTCATACGGCCAGCGGTGAAGGACCACGTCTCAGATCCGTAAGTCATCACTGGCAACACGCACTGGTTGTACAATCTAGTTTTTAGAGATTGAGGTATACCTGACGAGAAGATATGTCGTAATTTCCCGAACGCTGCCCAGCCGAGTTGAATCCGTCGATTGACCTCTCGGTCGAAGTTGGACTTACCTAGTCGGACTATTTGTCCCAGGTAAACGTACTCGTCAACAACTTCGAGCATAGTGCTCCCAACAACTACCGGCATAGGTGTGACATGGACATTAAACATGATCTTTGTTTTGTCCATGTTCATCTTAAGACCTATCCGTTGGGAGGCACTATTGAGGTCATTGAGCATAGTGCTTAAGTCTTCCAGCGATTCTGCCATAAGGACTATATCGTCGGCAAATCGAAGGTGAGTGATGTACTCGCCATTGATGTTAATACCGTATCCTTTCCAGTCCAGTAGCTTTAAAACGTCTTCCAAAGCAGCGGTGAAGAGTTTCGGGGATATAACGTCACCCTGTCTTACACCTCTCTGCAGTTGGATAGGTTTCGAGCTCTGGTTCTGTACTCGGATAGCCATCGTAGCCCTGCTGTACAAACACTTCAGCACTTCGATATACCGACAGTCAACTTGGCACCGCTGAAGGGACTGCAGCACCGCCCAAATTTCGACGGAATCAAAGGCTTTCTCATAGTCCACATACGCCAGGCAAAGTGGCAAATTGTACTCTTCAGTCTTCTGTACAATCTGCCGCAGGGTATGTATGTGGTCTATGGTACTGAAGCCTTTTCGGAAACCGGCTTGTTCGGGAGGCTGGAAGTCGTCGAGTCTGCGTGCGAGACGATTCGTAATGACTCTCGAAAACAGCACGTAGACGCGGCTCAGAAGGGAAATCGGTCTGTAGTTCTTCAAGAGCATTGTCGCCTTTCTTAAAGAACAAGACCACCGCACTTCTGCTCCACGCCTCTGGAGTAGTGCCACCATGGAGGACGGAATTGAAGAGCCTCTGAAGGACTTCAAGTACCGGTGTTCCACCCACTTTCAGAAGCTCCGCTGTAATTCCATCCTCGCCTGGGGCCCTGGCGTTTTTAAGGTGCTGGAGAGCCATTCTAATCTCGCTTAGACTGACGTCCGGGATATCATCGGAATAGTGTCGGATAAGACTTGCTCTTGGATCGTTACTCACACTTACGTGTGGCTCCAACGATGATGTGTACAGCTGCCCATAGAACCTCTCAATCTCACTCAAAATCTCAGGTGTCCCGGAAACGATGCTGCCACACTCAGTCTTCAGCTTTGACAGTTGGCTCTTACGGGCAGACAGATCTCTGGCAAAGACTTTGGAGCCCTGGTTCCGCTCGATCGCTTCTTTAATACGAGCAGTATTAAAGTTGCGTAAGTCTCGCCGCATGCATTTGGAGATCTGTCTGTTCAGTTGCCTGTATGCTGTCAAGTCTGTTGACGATTGCAGCCTCATCTCCCGTCTAACAGCCATGAGATTAAGAGTGTGATCGGAGAGTTTTTGTGTTCTTCTGCGGCGGGTCTTGCAGAACTTAGCTCCGACCGCATGGACAGTTTCCACGAGCTTGTCATTCATATCGTCCACTGCATTGCAATCTTGTAGGCACTGAAAGCGGTTGTGTAACTCGAGCTGAAAGTTTTCGGGATTCTGGATTAGAGCACGAGGGGGACGGAGCGTTGACTTCATTAGACGAGACCTCTCCAACTTAACGTTTAGGTTCAGTGTGCCTCTAACCATTCGGTGATCGCTGCCAGTTTTCACCCTTGCGATCACTGAGACATCACTGAACAGTTGGCGTCTGGTCGTCATAATGAAGTCAATCTCATTTTTTGTCGAACCGTCGGGGCTCGACCAGGTCCACTTCCTGTGGGGCCGCTTCTGGAAGAAAGAGTTCATCATAAAGAGTCCCTCTTTATCCATAAAGTCGGCCAGCTGCTGGCCCCTTCGGTTCCGTTGCCCTACTCCAAATTTCCCTAACTTCAGCTCACCGCTTTCTCTTGTGCCTAGTTTTGCGTTGAAGTCTCCCATCAACACCGTGTAGTGGGTTTTGGAGGAATGCATGGCTTTGGAAATATCCTCATACATTTCCTCCACCTCCTCATCGGGATGTGCCGAGGTTGGTGCGTAAACCTGTATGACCTTCAGCGAATACCGTTTGGTGATTCTGAGTATCAGGTACGCGACCCTCGTCGACACACTCCCAATCTTTACAACGTTGTTGACGAGAGACTTGTGGACGATAAATCCGACACCTCCTTGGGACAGATGGTCGCCCTCCCAGTGATAGAACAAGTTGCCGGATTCGAGAATCACCGTGTCCTCCCCCTCTCTTCGGACCTCGGATAATCCTATAATACTCCAGTGCAACTTGTCTATCTCTTCTTCCAGCTCCAGGATCTTCTCGTCAGTCCTCAGTGTGCGTGCGTTAAATGTTGCCAGGTCGAGTCGTCGTAGGTGGCAACCGAACCTCCACCGGAGATTCTTAGCACCCCCTGCCCCGCCGTTACCATGGTCGCCACCGTAACCAGGAATAGCGGGGCCGCCGGGGACTGGGGGCCGTCTATTTGTGTTATTGTTCATGGGGGGTATTTTGCCATAGTTGCCACGCTTGGCGAGCGGGTCGGCAACCGCAGTTTTTTTATTATATCACTGTTGTTATCAGGAAGATGCTGCTGCCCATCTCCTGCCTGTTTCCCTCTGTCGCCTTTTACGACACCCACGGGAAGATATGGGGTAGTGGATATTCTTAACCGCCACTACACGGCATAATGATATACCTGGACCAAATCAATGAAAAGAGATCGCATGACGATATTAATAACTAAACAAAACATTCAATTTTAAGATATGTTCCTATCGTCAATTCGTTTTCCACCACAAGCGGCGCTAATAGCATATTTTTAACAAAAACTGAACTTTTAACAGAATTGACATCAATTTACGCTTTATTGATAAATAAATCTATCACTTCTATTACTAAATAGTATAGGCTTTCATTATTTCATCTAATAATGGCACCATTTTCTTGTTTCTAAATAAAATAAAATGATAAGTCACTGATGAAATTAAATAATAAAGTGCTACTGAATATATGATGAAAATAATTGAAAATTAGGTGCACGGTATGATTTTTATCTCTATTTGATGGAGTAGTTTGTGGCATCGTTGGATATCTAATTTCTAGGTTGATCAACAATCATTTACCACGTGCTCAGCGGTGAAGGAAATCATCGTGAGGAAACCTGCATGTCCGAGGAATAAGAAAAAATAATATTTCGAAGACATGTGAAGTTCGCCAACACGATTTGGGGCAGCGCGGTGGACACTTCCTTACCCTAGAACCCTCTCAGAAATGAGGGGAGGCCTGTGCCCAGCAGTGGGACGTACATAGGCTGCAACTTTACTTTACTTTAACTTTACAACAATCATGCAAGAGCTTACTTTCAGTTTCTATGAATTGTAAGTATTTAAACAAATACGAGAGCTGTGTAGCTCAACGTGCGATTTCATCATGACAAATAAATCTCTCATAGATAATTTTCCGCGTTTACTTACCAACTGTCTATTAAAATGGTTAAGAATAACTTCGTGGGGAAACCCTTATGTCCAATTAATTAAAATAGTCGTAGAAATATGAAAACGTTAATACGTATTGAGTATCGTGGTATACTTTATTTATCTACCCACAAAACACTATAGGTAATGAAGAACCCTTTGCACAGTAGTGAGATGTACCTATATTAGCTGCTACTTTCCTTTTTATTGAACTTGTGTGAAAATGGCCAGATTAAGAGTCTCCTTAACGGACGAACGTGTATGAGTAGGTATATGAATGTAAAGTATCGTGCGTCAGGATCGTGCCAAATGCAAGTCCGTAGTCTCCGCCTACACTTAAGGGTGACAAGCGTGAGTGTTTATTTGTTATTTGTTTTTTTTACCTTCATTTAGATTTTCATTGAAGATAGCTTTGATATTTTCAGACTTATTCAGATTTTGTGACTGTTCTGGTTTCAAAGCCCACATGCGTATGTGTATATGAACATGCACTTGCACTTGCTCTTTAATTTTCAAAGAAAGCAGATTTTACTTACACAAAGGTTTATTTTATTTTATTTCTCAAAAGCGGTAATTAAACTGATTCCAACTTTAATTTCATAGTACGTAAGCATTATTATATATTTTAATTGCAATTTGTGTCGATTTACCACTTTTATTTCATTCATATTATCGGAGATGTTAATTTTTTGTTTTCTCAACCGTAAATATTAAGAGTAGCAAAGATGAGTAGAAATCATTGCTTTCACTAAAGCCTATTAAAATCCACTGAAATAAATATAGTACGAAATATATATCTCCCATAAATTCTCAAAGAGGCTGCATATTTGCTACAGTTGTTACGCTTGGTAAGGGGGTTGGCAGCCGCAGGTATTAGTATTTTGATCTGTTTTCAGGAAGACGACGCTGCCCATCTCCTGTTTGTTGTTTTCTGTGGCCTCTTACGACACACGCTGGACAATACGAGTATAAGTTGGTGGATTCTCTTTCATCGCCACAACAAGGTGAACATTTTTTACTCTCATTCATGGGCGTAGTTCTTTCCACTTTCACTGTGAATAAAATTTATTTAGAAAAGATAATAAGGAATATATTTTAAGTACTTTTCTGGTTTACTTTAAATAATTTTTAATACCCTAAATTTTGGACATTTTACAACACCCATGGTCACGGAAAGGACTGAAGTGTTTGACGTCCTGATGTCATAGTTAACGAAGGTTACCCTCAACTTTTAATTTATAATTTTTGCTCCAATCTATGCAGAACGAGTTAATGTAAGTAATGTTTCTTCCACCGCTTACGTTACTCAATAAATTTTCTTTTTATAGTTGTGATGTTTTGCCTTTTACATACATTATCTTGCGTAATTGTGTAAAGTAAACGTTTCACATTTGTCAGTACCGTACGTGCCGTACGCGGCGCCTTATTTTAGAATTCGTTGTATAAAATCATATGAAACCTCGCACATTACAGCCCGTACGCGCCGCAATTTATAAAATGCGGTAAGTATGCGAATATTGAAGGACGCATGCTGATGGCATCATATAATGCGATGCGTTCGGCGAGTGCTGATACTCAGTGCTGTCTAATGTTGTCAACTTAGTAATTTTCTACTAAAACTGGTGGTTTCGACTTTTGTTACAATAAAAATATTTTTACTTCATTTCAGAAGCATTTTGCTTTACTGTGTAGGCAACACTGAGTCATCTCAAAAGACTTTTAATAACTTTTAATTAAGAGGGCATATGTGATTTGCATCGAAAACTTCATGTTTTAGGTTTTTTTAAGGGCGATATCGTAACGATGTGAGGAGATTATTTGCAGCAAATCACGGCTTTAGGAAGATGTAGCCTTTATTTAGTGCACTGCTATGCAAAATCATGATTTTAATGACGGTTTTTTAGAAGGAGGCCAATCCCTTCGTAGTGTTTTACGAAAATATGCGACAGATTTATCTTTCAGGTTGAATACAACCATTATTATGAGCTAAAATTGAATCTATCTGTAAGCTGCTCCAAACTTGGACTAAATAGGCAACATCAAAGTTTGCTTTGCTTATAATGTGTTGGCATGGTAAGATACAGATATCAATCACGTATCTATCGCCGGTTTGCGCTATGCATCGATGTCATTAATCGACAGTCATTTATTATTTCATTCTATTACTAATAATCAGTACAGTATCTAACTGACAAGCTGCTGTTTAGATAAGTACATTTAGTAAAATGCAAAGGGCTTGTGGAAAACTTCCAAAAGTCAATTTCTTCAATTGTTTGTAGGTAGATACTGTTGTTTTCAATAAATAAATAAACACGTCCGATGCACGGATTTTATCTAGGCTATCAAGTTGTTGGTATCAAAACCGTTTGAATTATGCAGTTTTTGAAAGGGTTTATTGAAGTGCATGAGTTGTGAGTTAAAAAGATTGAATACTATTTTCACAATTATATTATTTAGAAAGTTCAGTCTACAACGATATTGGAACGAAACATTATTCGTTCATTTGATCAGTTCTAAATAATAGTTATAAAACATATAGCGAATTGTGTCAAAAAACTAGTATAACTAATAGCGACCACAATGGCTACCCAAAATTCTGTTTTTTGTAGTTATTGTAACTATCCCGATTTTAAAACCAAATTCCTGAATTTACCTGGACACACCATCGGAAACGATGAAGGCGCTCTACAGAATAAATAATAGTTCACTCAACACAACGCAACGAATGATACTTTGTTAAATGATATTATTTAATTTATTTATTAATAATTTTATAAGTTTATTTAATAGTAAGCAATTTATAACTTAAATATTTATCCCCGTAAAAGATATATTTGACGGCAGAGTGTTGGAGTGGCTTAGGAATGAGTTTAAATTTAAGGGCCGCGAGTTCAATTTCCGCACGGAACAAAAATTTGCATACCTACTAATAATTGTTTCGGGTCTAGATGTTTGTCCTTCTTATGTTACCTGCCTCCATAATATACTTAGTAAACATTCTTAGTGTGTAGGTAACGTTATTATAAAAAAGAAACAAAAGATATGAGCCGTGGTAGCTCTAGGGCGAAGTGCTCGCCGTAAACGCGAGCAATCCGGGGAAACAGAATAAATGTATATCAAACGAATCCTATTTTATTTAACACATATTTTTCAATTCGAACATAAATTACTTACCCTTTTCCAGTTGTTAACTTGGCGTTGTGACATTCTCTTCTTCAAAAAAGAAAAGCCGACTTAAATTCAACTAAAAGAATTAAATAATTTATACATATTAGCTTCCGATGTCAGGGCTAAATCGGATATTAATTCTTATATACACTATGTCTTAGCTAAGACCTCATAAGCTATTATGTGTTTATTATTTTATTCTTTTAGTTCCAAAAGTATCAAGATGATTTGTGCTAGATGCCACTGCGCTCGCTCCACCTCGAGCAGTCACGCACACAGAGAACATTGTAGTGTGCTTCAATATTACGCCGTTCCAGAGTGATTTTGACTTGTGCAATTTTGAATATACGCTCTTAAGGCTTCCGTCTAGCTTTGCTTTATACTTTCCCAGCTATTAGAGAGGCCGCTCTCCCCCTTGCATAAACTAAGAAATATCTAACTTATTAATTTTTTTTTCCAAAAATATTCCTTTTACTTTTGTCGTGGTAGTATAATTTTTTACATTATTATATTTCATAAATGTCGTTTTTAGTAATATTTATATGGGTTGAAGGTTTTAAAAGGGTATATACAACCGAAGGAAAATAAAAACTACCTCTTCATACAAATTATTTATTACCTTATTTTATTACCTTGTTAATTTTTTATGAAGAATCAGTCAATTTCTTTCTATTTTCGAATGTTTTTGTATTAAATGTGGTTCAGCTCTATGATTCCAGCTTCTGCCTTAATATTTTATGTATATGATTTTTTATACAATATATAGATACAAATAACGCTTGTACCTGTTTTTTTTTAAAAAAAAGAGAAATCGTATAGGGAAGTAATTTAGAAGGCAGTGGATAAAAAATCAAACAAAAAAAATAACTGAATACACATATACTTATTTATTTATTTTGTTACATCATTAAAAGTAAGGAAATTTTTTCGAGTGGTGTAATATTGTATAGGGGTTAAATTTTTTGGGATTTTTTATATATTTTATTTTCTATTGCTTCTAATATATACGGTTGGTCTTTTATCGGCATAGAACATTCAAGGTGTGAATAAATTAATTCTGTTAGCACAAAACTGTGATAAAACTTTGTCAAACGGGGCAGCATTGTTGTTTCCCAAAACTCTTCACTCATCACTTCAACTCTTGCGTTACATTTCTTTTTACTGACACAAGGATATTTCTTATTTTTTCCATCCATATTTTTTCGTTTTTTTTTTTTTGGTTATAAATTGAAATTCACCAAATACAAAAGTCCAAGTCAATTAATCTAATAAACTAAAAACTAGAACTAATATGACAATTAAATTAAAATAATATATATTTAAGTAGAGCAACTTTCAAGGTATGCTCCGCTCAGTCCATGAGAGCTGCGCAAGGGAAAGAGATCAACCGTGCGCTCGAGAGGTAAAGTAACGTTGAACAATACTGCACACGTCTGAACGCCGCGAAATCCCAGCGGAACTGAGATAATTTTCAGGCATTTCTGGTTTATAAATGGCATATAGGTAAAAAGTACGAATATATATATATATATATATATATATATATATATATATACACATATATATATATATATATATATATATATATATATATATATATATATATATATATATATATATACTTCACTTGAAAATGGTTCTATTTTATGTGATTTTAAGTACGACTTTGCTACATTTATACTTTTAATAGAAAAAATTGCAGTAAAAAAATCATGAAAATTCAACTTTAAGTTCTATAAATAAGAAAATTAAAGCATTTATGAAAAAAAGTAACCAAATCAGATTATTGTAAACAATATGTAATTAAATATGATCTGAATACTTTTCTTGATATTGTTATAGTTTGTACATAGCAGAGGCTTGAATAAGACCTTTTACGCATGTAACCTAAACATGATAGAGCCTAATACACTATAATCACTATAATCACCTAATAGAGCTATTAAATTAAAAACCAAAATAAAATTAAAAACAGTTTCAAAAATTTCAAATACTACACTTTAAATAAATGTAAAATACGTTTAACTTTTTCTTTTTTAAATGCTAGTATTTAATAATATAATAATAGTAGTGCGATCTCTTCGTAAAATGTGTGGCGTTAGCATAGCCGACCGAAAGCGAAACGAAGAGATTCGCAATATGGCAGGATTGAAAGATAACCTTATCACAAAAATTGATAGGGGCGTACTCCAATGGTTTGGGCACGTTGAGCGAATGAGTGAAGACCGAATGGTGAAGAAAATATATAGAGCGAAAGTAAATATTAAAAGGTGTCGAGGTAGACCGAGACTAACTTTCGAAGACCATGTGAGCAAATTGCTCGAAGAGGGGAGGGTCAAGAGTACTCGGATACCTAGACGTGCATGTATGAAGAAGTTAATGAACCTGAAAGAAGCGAAAGAGGTATGTAAGGATCGTGACACTTGGCGAACTGTTCTCTCTGGCTACCCCGTTAGGGATTGTGCGTAAAGATAAGTAAGTAAGTAAGTAATAATAGTATGTTTATATAGAAAAACATATTAGATTTGCTGTAAATTTTCGAGAACACTAATTTCTACAAGACTGGGCTCTTAACACGCAATTAATTTTAAATAATAAAAAATTGCATCAATTTTCAATATGAATAGTAAAACGACAAAATAATTTAAATACAATAAGAATGATAATTAATTTTAATTCCAAAAAACAATTTTACCTAATTACTTAATGATCAATAAAAAATACTAACCTCAAACATGGAACAAGTCTTTCCTCTGGTTCCATTGGCTTCTAAATCTTCAGTTTTCCAGTATATGTAGCAACTATTAAATGCAAATATTTGAAAAATCGTCATCCTTTTTAAATGAATACTATGAATCCAGAATCTTCTCTTCTTCGAATTTTATTTTCTTCTTCCTCTGTCATAATGTTACAATAGCGGGCTATTTAAAAAAAAATTCCATAGCGAGCTGAGCGACATATTTCTGAAACTGTACCGTTTCACACTGGTGGTCTGAAAAAAATAACAATAATAGGTATAATATAATAAATACAAAATAATTGCATAATTGCGTACGGCGCGTACGGTATGTGCGTTCATCTTTAGAGTATTATAATGCGAAAAGCTATATGTAACTATATGTATGTTATTATGCAGCAACAGAACGTAAATAAGCTGCATCTTTATTGTTAGTCTGGGGGCACGGCAGTGCCCCGCCAAGTCGAGCAAAAAAGCGACACGGCCGTACCACACTTTTCTTTTATGTTTTTAATAAATATCGCATTAAGCAATCGAATTTAATATAATATGTATTACTTGTGAGATACATTGTGTTTTCATGCGATAGCCCAAGTCAATCTATCTATTTAATAACTTAAGACAAAATGACCTTTAAATATCGACTGAATAAATTAACCGACTTCGTATTACATGGATCTCACCACTTTTTACGATAGAAGAACCGATTTGCGAGACTTGGTTTTGTTTACAAGTTATGTTTTTGATAGCATTATTCTTGTGACCTGATTAAAAGGGCACGACGGTAAAGTCGATGTCGTCTTAAAATTGCTTAGAAAACTTTTTGTAGATTAAAAATGATTATTATCATCAAATGAAATAAAAAGATAATTGAAAGTACTTCTGTCTACTTTTTATTGAAAGTAGACAGAAGTACTTACAATTATCTTGACCTTTTCCAGTGGTCTAAGAAATATCACAAGTTCAAGATAACAACTCAATTTCGTTTAAATAAGCTGTACGTTAAAAGCGTCATTCCATATTTTTCCACCCTCAAGTTTGTATTTTTGTTCTTTAAATTTATTTAGGGCTACACCTGAGATTTAACCTAATTAATAAAACTGAGCCTAATTAATAAAAAAGAGCCGTGGTAGCTCAGATGGTTAGCGCTCGCTGTAAATTTCACAGTACGCGAGCAAACCGGGTTCGATCCCCGCCGGCACTAATGAAATTGTTAGTTGCAATTTTAAGTGCTGATTTACAACGTGCTCGGAGGTGAAGAAAAACATCGTGAGGAAACCTGCATGTCTGAGAAATAAGAAAATAAAATCGAAGACATATGAAGTTCGCCCACATGCACTGGGGCAGCACGGACACTTCCTAGCCCTATTAACCCTCTCAGAAATGAAGGGAGGCCGTGCCCAGGACGTATATAGGCTGTAATTTTTAACTTTAATAAAACTGAACCATTTAAACTGGTTCAGCATTTCCAAGAAATCGATGTACGAACAATTACATAAAAATATACGCTTCGAATCTACACTAATATTATAAAGAGGAAAGATTTGTTTGTTTATTTGTTTGTTTGAATTGAATAGGCTCTTAAACTACTGAACCGATTTGAAAAATTCTTTCACCATTAGAATCCTACATTATTCCTGATGAACATAGGCGATAGAACATTTTCGAAAAATTTAGGGATCCGTATGAAAACTTCGTTAATGTAACCCAAGGTGTGAAAAAAATACCAAAAAAAGAACTTATATCGCGTACGCTGCGGAAACTATTGACAATAGAGCAAAGTGATGTGCTATAGTTTTATGGAGGACATCAATATCTACATAAAAGTCTGCAATACCATATGTCTAACTAATATAGTTATCTCACAATAACTACTTTTCACGGTACAGCTAGTTTACTTATACAAGCAATTCTAATATTTATATACTTTTCAGCAATGGCTTTCGTTAATTCTTCGACGTGATTCATGTCGTCGTTTTCGGAACGGAAGTTGCAGCAATGTTTCTGTTACTTTCGACAGGAGAAAATCTATTGTGTAATCGTTTTTTAGTCTTTTATTCTGAACACCCTTCGTAAGTTCGAGTTCGCAGTGCTGACAAATAGCTATGGTATAACTTGAGGGAAGTATCAGTTTTCCCTTGTCTTTATGTGCAATGCCACAGACTGCCTTCATTTTGTGTTTCTTTGCATTAGTATTAAAACAGGCAGTATCGAAATGTACACTGCATATGGCGCTGTATTTAGTGGGAATACATGTTTCATTCCTACGAAATGCTTTTACCTTACTGTCCTACCTTACTGTGTGTGAAATCTGAAAATTCGTGTAATTTATGTGTTTAAATATTTTAAGTACAGATATGTACTTATTATAATTTTTGCATTTATAATATTTTTATTTAATTATAAAAAATTACTATTATTTATTTAATGACATCAGATTGTAGGATACTGTTATATAAGTATTTTAGGTGTTATTGTATTGTACAAATAACATCATCCTTCATTCGCTCATATCGTCAAATATTGATATATTTTTCGACATGGTCAAGCACTAGTCGATGTTAAATTGACTCACTCCACAGTTTTAGTCTTTCGTTTTGAATGGTATAATCCACCCATTTTGTGATAGTTGTCAGATGTCAACAAAACATAGAAATATCGACTATATTTAACATAGTTGGATAAAACAAAATTATATTTTACATTTGATAAAATTTTGTGATAAATAACAATAAATGTAATAAAATAATGTATAATAATATAATAATATTCCACAACCATCACACAACGCTATCTAGTCCCAAGCTAAGCAGAGCTTGTGTTATGGGTACTAGACAACTGATAAACATACTTATATATTTCTAAATACATAAATATTATAGATAAATTACACCCAGACACAGAACAAATGATCGTGCTCATCACACAAACATTTGTCCTGGGTGGGAATCGAACCCACGACCTCCGGCATAGCAGTCAGGGTCACTAACCACTAGACCAACAGGCCTGTCAAGTAATATATATATATATATATATATATATATATATATATATATATATATATATATATATATATATATATATATATATATATATATATATATATGGAGAGAGAGAGAGAGGAGCATAGCAGAACACGAACTGTGTTATTTGGTGGCAGAAATGGGTAAGAGGGTATACAGGCGGACTGTCCGTTTTTTTTACTTCCTACAACTAGGGTCGCGGAACCGAATCCCGCATGGAACAAGTAATTTTTCCGGGTGTCTATGATTGTCTTTGTGCAATTTATGTTTGGATCAAATTCTAGTGGGGGGGTAACTTTTAATATTCAACAGTGAAAGAAAGTGAAAGAGAAAAAAAGCATTCGTCAGATTACGATTAAAGTGACTGTGCGCGCTTGCAGAGCCACGCAGCAGTTCGTAGCACGAATGGGTCTGCTCAACCGGGAAAAAAGCGAAGAGAACCGGACACCCTTTTTACTAGACACGAGGCATTCTATGTTAGCCCTCAGGCGTGACGACGCATACGTATTTTGCTAGGGGCAGTAATATCCACCCCTGGGACGTACTTCGGGGCACGCGGTTGCGTTCCGAACGGAAGTCCCGGGACTCCTCGTATCCGATGATGGAGACCACTGTAGGATTTAAGCCGATAGGAGGCCGGCGTAACCTAATGAGGTTTTCCTCGCGAAAAAACTATGGGTCACAGAATACACTTACCATCAGGTTGACAGTGTGCTCGTATACATATAAGCTTCTCATTTTTTTGAACTTGAATGAATATGTATGTATAAAAATAAGATTAAAGAGTATTCTATTGCGTGGGCGTACAAAGTGACTGAAATGTATAAATGTGTGTTTGAAATGCTGCTTCGAAATTGTTATAAAATATGTAACACTGTTAGTGACTGCCTCATTGGTCTGTGGTCGTAAACGCGGTCATTAGGTCCCAAGTTCAAATCCAGAGTCGAGTCCGAATTAGTTACTAACATTATATTCGGTTTTTCTGTTACGAAATTCTCCGTAGCAGTACGGAGTCATAAAGTTGGTGGTGTTTCACCTCCGTGCCTCGGAAAACGAAATTTTCAGTGGCAAAAGAATCAGATAGTGGTTTTTCACCTCCGTGCCTCGGAAAGCACGTAAAGGCTTTGGTCTTGCACCTGATGTCTCCAATCGTGTCGGATCCCATTGGATTTTGAAAGTGAATGAATAGAGAATGCACCTGAGCTTGCGCATACACTCGGGCATTATTAATTGTGTACTGCCCAATGGCTAGTCTTTGTTGAGACTGACAACCGTGAACAAAATTCGGGCTGGAGGACATTATTCCGTTAGTGCTGAGTATGATAATTTTAGTATTAAATAAAATATACTTATTAATGTTCAGCTGAATACTTTTATTAATTTGGCAGGGATGGGATTTAACAGTGGTAGAGCCATGCGGCAGCTTTGCTGTTGCACGTATGGGCCGGCTCAAACCGGGGTGGTACCACGACCTCACAGAATATCGGCGTGAAGTGGAAGCTCTGCTTCCGCGTTTCGTCTGGTGAGTGCAGGTGGCCGGAGGCCCAAATCCCCCCCCCCCCCCCCCATCAACATGGTAGCGGAATTAAATAAAGATAGACTACCCCAGGAGGGTACCAGCACCCCTGGAGAATCCCTCGCTGAGCATCCACGACCATGTTTCTCCACTTCTGAGCGTGGGTGCTCAGGCTGCCCCACGTATTCTGGGGGGGGGGGGGCGAAATTCCGCTCAAGACTACAACTGCTCGGGGCAAACGGAGCAACAAGACCAAGGCGACCCCTGCCACGCTGTCCGTGAATTTCTGCAATATCAGGGGACTTCACTCTAACCTACACGCCGTCCACTATAATCTCGAGACGGCGAAGCCGGCTCTGCTCTTTCTGACCGAGACGCAGGTGTCCTCTCCGGCTGATGTCTCGTATCTCTCCTACCCGGGGTACAAACTGGAACACTCCTTTGTGCCTCGGGCTGGAGTTTGCGTTTACGTCAGAGAGGACATCTGTTCTCGACGCCTCGGCAGACTTGAAGGTTCGGACCTGTCCATCCTTTGGCTACGCGTAGACAGCGACGACCATCCGCGCGTCTACGGGTGCCTCTATAGGTCCCATAGCGGTAGTGCCGAAACAGACCGACTCTTCGACCACGTCCAAATGGCTGCAGATTCGTTGCTACAGCAGATCCCCTCCGCAGAGATCGTGATCCACGGCGACTTTAACGCCCATCACGCCGAATGGCTTGGTTCACGTTTAACCGATCATGCGGGGAGATCTGTTCATGATTTTGCCTTGGCATATGGTCTGACACAACTGGTTATTCGCCTACGCGGATTCCAGATGCGGAGGATCATGCACCTTCCCTGTTGGACCTTCTGCTGACCTCTCACCCGGACGGATATCAGATTTCTGTCGGCGCCCCTTTAGGCTCCTCGGACCATTGTCTGGTCCGGAGTGTTGTGCCACTCACGCTGAAATCGCGGTTGCATTCTGCAGGCTGCCGCCGTGTTTGGCACTATAGGTCAGCCGATTGGGATGGGATGCGGTCTTTCTTTGCATCCTACCCTTGGGGGCGGGTTTGCTTCTCGCCGGATGATCCCAACGTTGTTGCGGATTCTGTTACTGATGTGGTACTTCAGGGTATGGAACTTTTTATTCCTTCCTCTGTGGTGCCCATTGGAGGCAAATCTCAGCCATGGTTTGGTCGCTCCTGTAAAATAGCATCATGCTATAAGCAGGAGTGCTACCAAGCCTGGGTTGATGCATCAGCGTCCCGGGGTGTAAACACCAGCGCTCTAAAAAATAAGTATAATTCCGCCTCTAGGTCCTTCAAAAGAGTCATTGCCAAGGCAAAGTCAGAGCACATAGGCAGAATTGGCGAGAAACTAGTTCGCCTTCCTTCTTTAACCCGTGCATTCTGGTCTCTCGCCAAGGCTGTCCAGGGGAATTTCTGTCAGCCATCTCTTCCATCTCTGCACAGGGAGGACGACTCACTGGCCCATACTGCAAAGGAGAAAGCCGATCTTCTAGGCTCCTTCTTTGCGTCTAACTCGACTCTCGATGACGGGGGGAGTACGCCGCCGACCATCCCGCGGTGTGAGTGCTCCATGCCGGAAGTGCAGTTCACACAGCGCTCGGTTCGCAAAGCACTCCTCTCCCTGTACATCCAAAAGTCGAGTGGGCATGACGGAATCCCCCCAATTGTGCTGAGGACGTGTGCTCCAGAGTTGGCACCGGTTTTAACGCGTCTTTTTTCGGTACTCCTACTCCCTAAGCGTAGTCCCAAAATCATGGAAGACGGCTTTGGTCCACCCGATCCCTAAAAAAGGCGACCGCTCAGACCCGTCCAACTACCGGCCAATCGCCATCACCTCCTTGTTCTCCAAAACAATGGAGTCCATTGTAAACTGCCAGCTCATGAGGTACCTTGAGGATCACCAGCTGATTAGTGACCGCCAATACGGTTTTCGCCGTGGTCGGTCAGCTGGTGATCTTCTGGTCTACCTCACTCACAGATGGGCGGAGGCAGTAGAGTTCAAGGGGGAGGCATTGGCCGTTAGTTTGGACATTGCGAAGGCCTTCGATCGGGTTTGGCACAAAGCGCTTCTTTCGAAGCTCCCTTCCTATGGGCTTCCCGAGAAATTGTGCGATTGGATCACCAGCTTTCTTGCAGATCGGAGCATCAAGGTCGTTGTAGACGGTGCAAGCTCCGATTGCAAGCCTATTAATGCTGGTGTTCCACAGGGCTGCGTGCTATCGCCAACGCTGTTTCTTCTGCGTATCAATGATATGTTGCATACCCGTAACATTCATTGCTATGCAGATGACAGCACTGGTGATGCTCTTTACACCGGCCGAGCCAATATTTCTCGGGAAAACGTCTCCGAGTGCCGGGACAAACTTGTGTCTGAAGTCGAGTCTTTGCTGAACAGAGTCTCGGATTGGGGACGACTAAATCTAGTCCAGTTTAACCCCCAGAAGACACAAGTTTGCGCGTTAACCGCTAAAAAGATCCCCTTTATCGTATCCCCTCAGTTTCAAGGCACTCCCCTTGTTGCCTCAGCCAGTATCGGAATCCTCGGCGTCGACATATCGAGTGACGTGCAGTTTCGTGGTCACTTGGAAGGGAAGGCCAAATTGGCCTCTAAAAAGCTTGGCGTGCTCAGCAGAGCGGGACAGTATTTCATGCCGGCACACCGCCTGCAACTTTACAAGGCGCAGGTTCGGCCGCACATGGAATACTGTTCCCATCTCTGGGCTGGTGCTCCCCAGTACCAGCTCCTTCCACTTGACCGCATCCAGCGCAGAGCGGCTCGAATCGTCGACGACCGAGTGCTTTCCAATCGGCTCGATTCACTGGCATTGCGAAGAGATGTTGCATCTCTTTGCGTATTTTATCGCATCTATCACGGGGAGTGCTCTGAGGAATTGTTCGGATTAATCCCAGCCGCCAAATTTCGTGAACGCACGACACGGCAAACGTCCCGATACCATCCACACCATCTGGATGCTTGGCGGTCCACCACTGTACGTTTCACAAGGAGTTTTCTTCCACGTACAACCTCTCTGTGGAATAGTTTATCACCGGCGATTTTTCCGGACCGATACGACCTGGGGATCTTCAAGAAAATAGCTTACTCCTTTCTAAAGGGCCGGCAACGCACCCGCAATTCTCCTGGTGTTGCGGTTGATCATGGGCGGCGGTAGTCACTTAACATCAGGTGAGCCGCATGCTCGTTTGCCCCCTCTTCTATAAAAAAAAAAAAAAAAAAAAATTGGAAATATGATAATGATATAGAACGACGAGTGAACACAAGAAATGAATGGGACGAAATGAGTGAATGGGACTCTACACTTTATTGTGGAAAGTCAGAATGTGTCAAAAATGGCACTTTTAGCAATTCACAATGCTGTGTTAGTCCCTACTTTATCATATAGTAGTGGATGTTGGGTACGGCAGAAGAAGCACGAAAGTAGAATAAATGCAGTGGAAAAGCGGTCGTTAAGGGTTATGTTAGGGCTGAATCTGAGTGACAGGGTGAGAAATTGTGTAATCGGAAGAGTCGGTAAGGGACGCCCTAGGCGAAAGTTTGCCAACGAAATAGGCAATCTATTGAAAATGGCCCAAATTAAGAGTACCTTTAACCGAAAAGCATGTATGCGTAGTTATATGGTTACAACAAAATTGTGCTTCTATTTATTTAAGAGGCGAGAGAGGTGTGTCAGGATCGTGCCAAATGGAAGTCTGTAGTCTCTGTCTACCCCTCTGGGTGACAGGCGTGAGTGCTTATGTGATGTTATGTTTCTTTGTTCTGTTGTTCTGAATACTTTCTTTAATAGCTTTTGTCACCTTTTTTTTTCAACCACAGGCATTTTTAGATACAGGTGATTGGTTACAATACTGCACAACTAATGAAGCTTAAAACGTAGCCAGGGTGAGTGAGAACAACCAAGCGCGATATTAATATGCTCGCTACACTGCTTTCCCCCTTTATCACCCTAGAATAAACTTTATTTATAATTGTAATAAATATATAGATATCATATTTTGTTAAATATGTTCACGTATCTTAGATCTGCATTAATCATCATCATACTTACATTAATGTAGTTAAATTGTTATTCAATTTCGAATGTTAAATAAGTGTGTTAATTATTGCATATTTCAGCGTTTTTTTTCTTCTTTAATTTAATTTTAAAGTGTAGTGGTTACATCTTATGATGTAATTTTTATTTGCATTTTTTATGCTTGTTCCAGCTGTAAACAAATAATGCAACACTAGGAATTTGGTACGTTTATATACATTTTAAATCTATACTATTATATACAATATTGGATTCTATAATGTGATAAAACAAAAGCATCGAAGTTACTTGATTTCGATAATGTTTTGATAACGCACCCTAAGTAAACACCCACTGTGCTAATACCGTAAGTGGCCCTGAAATTGGAACCAAGTGTTGATGGACATTAGTTATATATTAGAATATTGGATATAATTATTTTAAGTAAGACAATTACATATTATCATTAGGCTACAGAGCCTTCCATGGCACAGGCCATGGAAAACTCGCTTGATCTTCGTACCCAAAATAAAACCATTTGAGATCTAACAAAATTTAAAGTTGTGCAATATACAATTAAAATAAATAAATGACAAAGACTCGACCATTTCGTAATTTGAATGTCACAAGAAGTGACTATATAAATCGCTTGCACTCATAGCCTCCGAAGAACAACGATATAATTATCTTGTACATACATGATCGCTACACTTAAGGGATAAAGTAAACGAGTCAATCAGTAGATTGTTATAAAAAGGGTTTGTTTAAAAGTTTTATTTCATCCTATTAAGTATCTACATATCAATGTAAAAAATTAAAAAAAAACCTTAAACATATATTGATCACCAGTTGTGATGATTCTAGAGATAAATATCCTGCTGATGCTAATCAGCGTGCTAGGATAAGGTTATGAAATTATTGTACCGTCATTGGTCCTTGCTTTTCAAATCAATCGGTTGTCTTTATGTTGGTAAAAATTATATTAAAATATTCCGTTACATAGACAGATACCTGCGAAGCTAATAAAACGTGTTGAAAAAAAATGCATATTTTGCAATTTATTCGAATATTGGATTTATTTTAACGTTCTATATGAAGTTTATGAAACTTTATGACTTAACGGATTCTCTTACGAGAATTTATGATGCCTTATTTTCTTTAGCTTAAGAAACAGACTGACTTATAACATGATATGTTAACTAAACATAACATAATATTATAACTAAAACTGGTAATATGTTATGTATAGTTCATTGAATAAAACTAAATTTACGGATTTTATCGCGTTTATTTCACTACTTTTACTTATTTTTAATTCCCGACGTTTCGGGTGCTTTACAGCAACCATGGTCACGGGGGGGACTGAGATGTTTGACGTCCCAATGTCATAGTTAGTCCGGCTACCTTCAGTTTTTGAATATTAATTTTTGCGTAAATCGGACCAAAAATTATAATAATTAGTATAGTGTTCGCGTAAATTTAAGAAATCATTATGTCTAGTTCAGTTACACTACCTTTACATATCAAATACGCTTACAAATACTTGTGTTAAGTAGTTATTAAATTTATTTAGTACATTAGTCACAACAAAATTGTGCTTCTATTTATTTAGAATGTGTCACAAAACAAAGACCTTTGTAATTTAAAAAATAAACATTAATATTTGGGAAGTAAATATGTAGCTTTATTACCTTGACGAGCGCGGGTAGATTTGTTTAGTCAAAAGTGTGCTAATTTTATTACATGTTACCCTTTGCTGGACGCTTTTAATATTCTTAGCGTTTTTTTTTTGTAGGAAATATTTTTTTTCTCCTTATGCTTTCTAAAGTTTATTGCATTTACTTGTTACTATATTGTGTACAGGTTTCAAATCTCAAATTCAGGCATTCCATCTTAGTCTTCAGAGGCGAGAACGCATCTGTAGACTTTTATTTGAAGTTTATTGCAGGTGATAAGTAGACTTAGTTCTCAGTTCTTCTTAGTTCAGTAGTTCTTAGTTCTTTGAAGTTTATTGCAGGTCAAGCTATGTGCAGATACGTAGAACAATTGAAATGGTACATAATAGAATAAAGTTTATGTGTGATATACACTATCATTAACTTGCTAAACTTGCTTATGAAGTTTAATTAATTTGCATAAAATATTTAGCGATTTAAAAACGTATTTACTTTATGCTAACTAATCGCCAAATGTAATTGATTATGTTTTATTTAAGGAACATTATATATATCAGGTGGACTGAAGCGCTTCTACACACTAGCGGTTAACCGCGGGGGCGGCTAGTGCGTAAGGGGCCTAAGAGGTGGAAGGAAGTTCATGTTTCACCTCGGTTTTATGAAGAAAAAAAACATAAGTTAATCAATCAAATTAATTTATTCCTTATTTTACCTAAAGTGTTTTAGGTAAAATAAGGAATAAATTGCATTTATATATTAATGCATACTACCGTTACCGTTACAGCATATTAAAGTCACTGCTGAACATAGGTCTTCCCCATAGATTGCCTTATAAGGGGGATATTTGCCATATCTGCCACGCTTAGCAAGCGTTATCCCTCGACGCGTCGATGGCCGCATGTTCTTTTTAAAATGAGAGATCGGCATGATATCTTTCGGGAATACAAGAACTTTAAAACGTTTGTGCAGTGAGGTGGTAAGTAGAGCGTGTGCGTGACATCTAAGACAAGAAGCAAACTATCTTCTTTGCCAGGTTTTATATAGCCGGTAAAGTGACGCATCCATTCGATGAATATATGTCATTGCATCCAACTTCTTGGACTGCATACAGATATTGTACCTGGTGGTGCACTATACAAAAGTTTCCTCTTCATTCGTGTTCGAGGAAAAATCCTAAAAGGTGGACCATAATGTCCAGCTGCAGAAAAGCAATGCTAATAGACAAATCTAGTGCACAAATTTGTCTTTAACAAGTGACCGGTAAAACTTTTCTCATGTTTTATTTTTGGTATAGAGTTCAATCCAATCTCATTCATGCTAAAAATCCGCGAATAATAATGAAATTAAAACCATACTTAACATAAAGTGTATCTATAACATCAAAAACCAATGACACTACAGATTTATTAAATCCCATAGCTCTTGCAGCTGATGTACTCGTAGCTTCGGGTAATATTAACGACCATTCAGAATATTATTTTAGAAATCCACTAACTCAACGAAAACCAACGGGTACAGTTTACTTATTAAATTATTTTTTCAGCTAATTGGAATACCAAATGTCGCAGATCTGTTTTAATTAATGTAAGTAGTCGAGATTTTGCATATCTGCATATCTCCTAGTCTGTTACCCTCTGTTGCCTCTTATTAGACCCACAGGAAGATGTTGGGTAGTTGTAAATATACCCGTACTTACACCGCAACTACATGGTCAAATGTTGTTACATAGTTTTCCATATTATGTTACAAGCAACATTGAAAGAAATTTTAAAAGAATATCGTCAGACTAATTTAAGTTTTAACGTGAATTTAAAAATTATGAGGAAAATTATTATCACTGCCTTGTGGTTTAATTTTAACTTTCCGCAACTAACTTCAGTAAAGAACGACTAATGAGGCTTAAAGCCCATCCAGTGTAAGCGACGATGGCACCACCCGCAGTAAATGAGATGAGAAATTATGATCGTTCAGCTGTGTTGACCCCTTTCGCACCCTTGAGTTTCCGTTGCGTTTTATGAAGTGTACATGAAGTGTGATATAAATAAGTTAAAGTAACTAAGTTAATTATGCAATCATACATACAGTTTTTCTAAATATTTAAACAAAACTTACAGAATAAAGTAAAGCTATATTTGATTAAAAACTGAACTCAATTGCATTGACTTATATATTACTAGCGTAAGGACCGGCCGACCGAACCACCAAAACGGACCAGTGCGCTGGCCCTAAAATAACAGTTTAGGGCCAACGCGAATGGGTCGACAGTAGTGCGCGCGCAGAACAGATTTGTCTGTCATAAATATTTCAAGCTGCTTGGTAAAAGAATGCAAAAATTACGATACGAAGATTAAAAGGAACATGGGATATCGCATCATCGGTTAATAACCATATATTAATTTTGTTACAATTAAATTATTATAAAACGCATTTTTAAAGTTTTATTTTACAGTTAGTTTAGTTACGTTACCAATATTAGGCCAGGGTTGGATTCAGATCCTCAAAAATATTCTACATGAAAAATAAAATTATAATATTTTAAAAAAATTATATCACGTTTGACGTCTCATGTTTCTTTTTTCCCATGTGGCGGGATTTTCGCATCACGCGTCTAGTTTATCTATCCGTTTCGTTTTTGACGGTTTTACATTTATTTCTGTTTTATTTTTGTCTAAAAACTTAGAATAAGTTTAATTTTGAATTTTGATACCTAATATATTTTATATTCAATATGGGTAAAACGTGAAGAGTATAAAAGAAACCATATCTGCTTAATTGAATCTGAAAATCTGATTCATAAAATATTTTGAAATTCTGTTTTCAAACCGATTGCTTCTGGAGCATAGAGTTTTTATCATGGTAGCCCCTCATTATAGTTGTATCAAGGATGCAACATAAATGCATCGATCGAACACCGATTGACCAGAAAGGGAGCTAATTCTAATTTTATTTTTAAAAAAACACGTACTCATGTACAATACAGAAATTCTCGACATCGTAGGGTTAATATTAAAAAGTAAAAGGACGTAATAATAATACAAGTCGATCTTTAGGTAAAATGATGGTATTTGCGCTCAGTAGTATTGCGATACTATATACTACAAACTATGAAATAATGGTACAGGTAGGATAATTATACCACAAAGTCTGACCCTGGTTACGTCGTGTTATGATATGACGTTTGTATTATGACATATGCGCTACTTTTTTACTTGTACTTGTTTTTTACTTGTATGAAAAAGTTATGAGTAAATATTTAGATGGGCCTATCCTTCCTTTTAGAAATCATTGTACAATTGTCAATTTCTATGTATTATAAGTGTCAGTTAACCACCCAATGGTTATGGAAACATAAAAAAATGGTATATTATACGTGGTAGAGCCATCCTGTAGCTATATTAGTAGTTTACTTGTAGCAAGGATGGGTCGGCTTGATCAGGGAAGCATCACGCTCTCACAGAATACAAGCATTAAATAGCAGCTTAATGCAGCTGTGTTTCGTATGGTGAGTGTAGAGAACCTGAAACCCTTTTTACTGGAAACGAGGTATCGTAATCATTAGGTGTGTATCCACTTACCATCAGGTGGACTGTGCGCCTGTTTCTCAACCCCATTCTATAAAAAATGAAGTGATATTTTTTACGGATTTTTTAAGTAATATATATTCTTATTTTCATACGTATTTTTATACGTATACAAACCGTATCAATAAAATTCATTAAATGTGTTAAATAGAGGCTATAAGGCATCTTACCTTAGTTATCAGAGGTGACATTGCATCTTTAATTATTAATTTTGAAATTAAATGAATATTGTTCATTTCGATTGAGTTTGCCTGGGAACACATCGGTGTTTACGAGTTTACATCTCTTTGCAACCTTTATTACTTAAATTGTGCCTTGAGACTGTCCCGTCACAGTTCATGAACAAAGTTTACTCAAAGGCTCTTGTCTTTGTTACTATCTCAAAGTTAGAGGTGCTTACATATAAACAAAGTGACAAGGGACTTACGCTACTACTTAGGTCTTTATATTGACCAAGGTATTAGATAGCCAGTTTTCTTTAGTTTTAACATCAATTTACTAAATAACCAAATTAAACAAAACAAACACTACTCTTAATTTATAATGTATGATGTTTTATAATAAAGTTTATTAAGATATGATCAACGATTTCACTTGACTTAGCTGTAATTTTGCTGAACATTTGCGAGACTTTGAATATGACCCATTTTTGTTATACAACTAGTGACAAATCATTTTACAGCCCAAATGGAGAGAGCTACTGTAAAGAGCTAGTGCAGTTCATTGACACCTGCAACATGGTAGAGCCACGCTGCAGCTATATTATGGTTGCAGCACGAATGGATCGGCTCGACCGGGGAAGGACCACGCTCTCACAGAATACCAGTGTGAAATAGCAGCTTAATACTGCTGTGTTTCGTATGGTGAGTGTAGAGATCCGGATAGACTTCACTGGAAACGAAGCATTCCATTTAGTCCACAAGGGTGACAACGCATCTGCATTTTGATTCTTAATCGTGGATAAATGTGGATGTCTATGGGCCACAGCATCCACTTACCATCAGGTGGACTGTGTGCTCGTTTGTCACCCTTATTCTATAAAAAAATAACTTCAAATAAAGAAGGCTGCAGATTCGTTGTCACCTCGGATTAAGACATAATTTCTTACATCCTGTAATAATATTGGCCCTCTATACCTTTCAGACTGAAATACAGGAGTGCAATCTTTGTTATTCGGCAGCAGAAATACAAAAGACTACACGGAAGCATCACCGTGCAGAAAAAGCATCCAACTACTTCATATTAGGGTGTTAAAATATTACTTTTATAATTCACTTCTTCTCGATCGAGAGTGATATAACTTGATATCTCATCCTTATTAATCCGATTTGAACTTGTCCTTCAAAGTAATTAAGATTTATGTAAGCCTTCATAACTACATGAATTTATGAACTAAGAACTAAGTTTTAAGTGTAATCAAATTAAGACCGAAGCGATGTTGCCCGATCTATTTATATACTACCATTAAACCTGTATACTATTATTACTGGCGACTAAAATAGGTCTGGTTACTGAATGTTGCATCATAAGGAGACGCAGACTGATATTCCAAATACAAGTTGTAGTTATTTGTATTTACGATTGGTTATATTTTTCTGTTAGTATTTCTTATGTCTGTTCATACAGATACAATGTAGGTCATACAAATACAATGCTCCGGTAAACACCTAGACATCAATTGGCTTTTCTTCGGTTACAAAAAAAAAACCATTAAATATTTTAATGTTTAAATTCTTTTTTTAAATACAAGCATTAAGCTAACTTGCACGTTCACGTTTTTAACAAATCTTTTGAAGGTGTTGGAAATTATAGTACCGGGATAATTTCAATGTAGTAATATATTTATGAGAATTCACTTGGCAGAGACTGCAACTGTATTGTGATAACAGATGCATAAATGGGTCGGCTCGACCGGAGAATTCATATTAAATTACTGCGTAAAATAGCAACACTATGCTGCTATGTTTTGTATGATGAGTACCAAGAACCAGAAAACTTTATTGTTAGAAATTAATCTCAAAATTATTTAAAATATAAGAATATTACTCGATAATAAGGTTTCATTACTATTATAAATTATTCTGGAGGTTAATTGTTAAAAATAATAAATGTGTGTTAGCGGATGTTCAACCTGCTCTCTTGCTTACGCAATTAGTCGTTATCAGGAATGAGCGTACTGCACTAAACATTCAGTGTACAGCAAGTACAGTTCGACCAGCCTTAATATGCCTTCGCCACAATCACACACTGGTGTAACGTAAAGGACATAATTACACGATAACACCAAATTATGCAAACAAACAGCAACACTACCAATGTAACACAGGGCAACCTCCCAGTAACACGATCTTCCTTGCCAACACTAGAAGAATAGCCCAATGGCAATAGTAACGACGGTGAGACTCGTAGAATCACCGACTGATCCCTCTTATAGTCACATGCGCGATATTTTATACCTCTATTTGAGAATTTTAGAACGAGTGGGAGATTATAGTATATCCTTTTATTTTTTACCTACATTACCAAAATTATATTTTAAAGTGGTTACGAGGCATTCCAACTATTTTCTTTCCTTGTCAAGGGTAGATGTCTGGCTCTTTGAGCCGTACGTTAAAGTTACAGCCCATAATATGTCTTAATGATGGGCGCAGGCCTACTCTCATTTTTGAGAGGGTTTTAGGGCAAATACCTCCTTTTTCCATTGGTTTTGCCTGTTTCTTTTTAAACTTTAAATAATCGTTTAATATTATATATTGACATAAAAACCGCTGATCCTTACAACTTGTAATGTCCTCACTAATTTAAAAATTGTTTAACAGTTTATTGGCACTTCATTACAATTTGTATATTTAAATCAATATAACAAATGTGTTTCGATAATACTTTGTAGTTACCAGTAGAAAGAGTCGTTAAGCCTGCAATTGTATTGTCAAAAAAATTTTTTACCGTTACATCCTATTAAAGTCCACTGATGAACGCAAAACTAGGCACAAGAGAAAGCGGTGAGCTGAAATTAGGGAAATTTGGAGTAGGGCAACGGAACCGAAGGGGCCAGCAGCTGGCCGACTTTATGGAGAAAGAGGGACTCTTTATGATGAACTCTTTCTTCCAGAAGCGGCCCCACAGGAAGTGGACCTGGTCGAGCCCCGACGGTTCGACAAAAAATGAGATTGACTTCATTATGACGACCAGACGCCAACTGTTCAGTGATGTCTCAGTGATCGCAAGGGTGAAAACTGGCAGCGATCACCGAATGGTTAGAGGCACACTGAACCTAAACGTTAAGTTGGAGAGGTCTCGTCTAATGAATTCAACGCTCCGTCCCCCTCGTGCTCTAATCCAGAATCCCGAAAACTTTCAGCTCGAGTTACACAACCGCTTTCAGTGCCTACAAGATTGTAATGCAGTGGACGATATGAATGACAAGCTCGTGGAAACTGTCCATGCGGTCGGAGCTAAGTTCTGCAAGACCCGCCGCAAAAGAACACAAAAACTCTCCGATCACACTCTTAATCTCATGGCTGTTAGACGGGAGATGAGGCTGCAATCGTCAACAGATTTGACAGCATACAGGCAACTGAACAGACAGATCTCCAAATGCATGCGGCGAGACTTACGCAACTTTAATACTGCTCGTATTAAAGAAGCGATCGAGCGGAACCAGGGCTCCAAAGTCTTTGCCAGAGATCTGTCTGCCCGTAAGAGCCAACTGTCAAAGCTGAAGACTGAGTGTGGCAGCATCGTTTCCGGGACACCTGAGATTTTGAGTGAGATTGAGAGGTTCTATGGGCAGCTGTACACGCAACCACACGCCACACGCAAGTGTGAGTAACGATCCAAGAGCAAGTCTTATCCGACACTATTCCGATGATATCCCGGACGTCAGTCTAAGCGAGATTAGAATGGCTCTCAAGCACCTTAAAAACGGCAGGGCCCCCGGGCGAGGATGGAATTACAGCGGAGCTTCTGAAAGCGGGTGGAACACCGGTACTTGAAGTCCTTCAGAGGCTCTTCAATTCCGTCCTCCATGGTGGCACTACTTCAGAGGCGTGGAGCAGAAGTGCGGTGGTCTTGTTCTTTAAGAAAGGCGACACCGCTCTCTTGAAGAACTACAGACCGATTTCCCTTCTGAGCCGCGTCTACGTGCTGTTTTCGAGAGTCATTACGAATCGTCTCGCACGCAGACTCGACGACTTCCAGCCTCCCGAACAAGCCGGTTTCCGAAAAGGCTTCAGTACCGTAGACCACATACATACCCTGCGGCAGATTGTACAGAAGACTGAAGAGTACAATTTGCCACTTTGCCTGGCGTATGTGGACTATGAGAAAGCTTTTGATTCCGTCGAAATTTGGGCGGTGCTGCAGTCCCTTCAGCGGTGCCAAGTTGACTGTCGGTATATCGAGGTGCTGAAGTGTTTGTACAGTAGGGCTACGATGGCTATCCGAGTACAGAACCACAGCTCGAAACCTATCCAACTGCAGAGAGGTGTAAGACAGGGTGACGTTATATCCCCGAAACTCTTCACCGCTGCTTTGGAAGACGTTTTCAAGCTACTGGACTGGAAAGGATACGGTATTAACATCAATGGCGAGTACATCACTCACCTTCGATTTGCCGACGATATAGTCCTTATGGCAGAATCGCTGGAGGACTTAAGCACTATGCTCAATGACCTCAATAGTGCCTCCCAACGGATAGGTCTTAAGATGAACATGGATAAAACAAAGATCATGTTTAATGTCCATGTCACACCTATGCCGGTAGTTGTTGGGAGCACTATGCTCGAAGTTGTTGACGAGTACGTTTACCTGGGACAAATAGTCCGACTAGGTAAGTCCAACTTCGACCGAGAGGTCAATCGACGGATTCAACTCGGCTGGGCAGCGTTCGGGAAATTACGACATATCTTCTCGTCAGGTATACCTCAATCTCTAAAAACTAGATTGTACAACCAGTGCGTGTTGCCAGTGATGACTTACGGATCTGAGACGTGGTCCTTCACTGCTGGCCGTATGAGGACGCTCAAGGTCGCTCAGCGAGCTATGGAGAGGGCTATGCTCGGAGTTTCTCTGCGTGATAGACTCAGAAATGAGAATATCCGCAGTAAAACCAGAGTGACCGACATAGCCCAACGGATTAGTAAGCTGAAGTGGCAATGGGCCGGCCATATAGCTCGAAGAACCGATAACCGATGGGGAAGAAAGGTTCTCGAGTGGCAGCCTCGTACCGGTAGGCGTAGTGTAGGGCGACCCCCCACCAGATGGAGTGATGACCTGGTAAGATATGCAAGAAGTCGATGGATGCAGGTGGCTCAGGACCGTGCTTTGTGGCATTACTTGGGGGAGGCCTATGTTCAGCAGTGGACTTGTGAAGGGCTGTAATGATGATGATGATGATGATGAACGCAGGCCTCCCCTATAGACTGCCTAATAGAGGAGAAATTTGCCTTAGTTGCGAATATTGCAGAAATAAACAGTAGAGCGGGTAAGGGATGCCCTAGACAAAAGTTTATCGACCAAATTGGCTAGATATTGAGGATGGACCAGAGGGATATAAAGAAGCCGAGAAATGTGTGCCAGGATAGTACCACATGGAAATCCGTAGTCTCTGCTTACCCCTCTGGTTGACAGATGTAAGTATTAATGTATGTGTTTATGAATGTACGATTAAAAACGAAATGTTTAGACGTTATTCTTTTTTAATTAGTGCGGTATGGTAATCCTGCACAAAAAATAACACATCTGGGTCGAACTCTCGCGACTGATTTCGGTACACTCGTTTTACGTAAATCTGACGTGATCGTCAATAAAACTATTTGTGGAAGTGAATGTGAAAGTTGCCGATTAGTTTTTCAAGATGATTAGTAGCAACGAGTATTTGTCCGAAGGCTTACGTAATTGGCTGTAAACAAGTTTAACGTAAAAAGTGTAAATCAAAACTTTATTATTTAACATGTTCAGCCACACCAGTACTACATTTCGCGGAAATTCTGGATTTAAATCAAAAATGGATTCAAGCGGAAAAACAGGTAAATTATATAGTTTATTTTATACAAAACCAAACATCAAGGTTTTATAGATGTAACTGCAAAAGTAAAGAAGAATAATAACCATTACAATATGACAATAATTTACAAAAAGCTTTTATTTTTTTATCTTTGTCTCCTGACTTATTTTACTTTTTATTTGATTCACTTTAATAATTTTAAGTAATTTTTTAATTAGTGTATTATGATGGCGTCTCATAATATCATTGCATGGATGTTGTAAGGGCAACAGAGGATAATGAAATATGAGACAGGCCGCAGCATTTACCTAGTAAAAATTAGTATAGTAAAAACCGCGGATGCCAACCCGCCTTTGTAGCACGGCAACTAACGCCTATGATCAGCACTAGAATTTTAATAGGCTGTCAAAATATAATACTAATAGAAATAGGAACAGAAACTTTTTTTCAATATAGATTATATATAATAGGTACTGACAGTCCCTCCTTTGTTTAATTTACTACTAATTCGGAAAAAAAACCTCTGTCCTCTGATCTTTTTTTTAAATAGCTTACAATCGTAAATGTTACACAATTGACAAGACAAAACAGATAAGAAATATCTTGTTAGCTGTCACTTTATTCTTAGGTGTTATTATTATTCATAAATTTCTTAATATTACAATAACCCTATATATATATATATATATATATATATATATATATATATATATATATATATATATATATATATATATATATATATATATATATATATATATATATATATATAAACGTTGAATAATCCTTTATATATAAAGTTTTTGAACTTTAAGTGCGTAAAACTTTGTATTTTGATATTGATATTAATAAATTACTCAGTAGAGCCGAGTGACTAGAATTACTGGTCGAGTAAATTGTGTCTGCAGACAGATTGAATTTTACTTATTTTTGTAAAACTGATTTTATTTTTGTTTACGTGTAATAAATATTTTTCCTTAATAAAAGGGTGAGTAATTTTTGTGCTGTTAATGGTTCCATCAGTTGTTAACGGGATAAAATAAAACTTTTTAAAATGTATGTTTTTATGAATAAACTTTTAATAAACGGTTGTAATGTAGATGGGCACCCATAATCTACGTTAAATTTTTTTTTCAAAGAGAATCGTATATTGAAAATAATGGTTTTTTTTTCTTAAGTATGCACCAAGGATGCAATAGATTATAATTATATTAAAATAGATGTTCTTGTTCCAACCGACTTTATATGAAGAAAGCTACAGATGCATTTTCATCTCTGAACACTAAGATGGAAAGCCTTGCAGACTGTACTTATACTGGCTCTCTATCGACATCTTGACAGATTAAAGAACTTATTTTGCTTTCAAGTTATCTTATGTACATAATAAATGTGCTATCAAATTTAGTGCATGTAGGTAAAAAAATGATATATATGGTAGAGCCACGCTACTGCTATATTATGGCTGTAGCATGGATAGATTGGCTAGACCGGGGTGGGACCACGCCCTTACACACAAAAAAACAAAAAAGAATACAAGCGTAAAATAGGAGTTTGTTTCGGATTGTGAGTGTAGAGAACCGGAGACCCTTTTTATTGGAAACAAGGCATTCCATCTTAGTCCTCAGGTGTGACAACGCATCCGCATTTTGGCCTATTCGAGGATAAATATCCTCGAATAGGCCAAATAATAATAATAATAGGCGCCACACCATCCACTTACCATCAGATGGACTATACGTTCGTTTGTCACCCATATTCTATGAAAAAAATACTAATCGGACTGTGAGATAATGCTCGGGGAAATAGTTCGTGGCGTCGCATTCTTAATTACTTTAATATGGTCCGCGCAACTGCTTGCTTTTAGTTTTCACCTTATCGTAGTATAGGGATTTTTGGGCACTAAAATTACTGATTGCTTTCTTACATTTCTATTCTGTAGTTCAAGGGATAACCAGTGGATTTAAAATTTCATAGATGAGGAGCAATGCGAAAAAAGTCTTGCTAGGAGCAATGAATTTGTTTATTTCAATTTTAAGGCTGATTAACCACGAGCTCGGCGGTAGATGGAATATCTTGAGAAAACGAATGTCTCAGAATCTAATAAAATATTTTATGGGCTTGAATATGACAGTAATCGACGGAGGTAGAGCGACAGATTCTTTCCAAAAAAAAAAACTTTCAGTAACAAAATAGAGACGTGTTTAGGCTGTAATTTTTTTTACTTTTAATGTGACTAAATTTAATATGCAAATTAGAAAAACAATTTATTTTATTAATTAATACTATCAAAGTTATTAGGATTTTTGTAATAGTTTCTTTTTCACTTACATGTGCACACGCAAAAAAAACAGAATCAGGTAAAACGGTGCTGACTAAACCAATTCGCTTGACGATCCAACTAATATAATTAAAAAGAACGGTGACTCCCTCACTGTGTACTTTTCTTCTTATTATTATTCAAGTGTCTCTCTCACTAGCGAAGGATGGAAGTCAGCTTAGTGAACTTCCAACTGACTAGATATATTATAATATTCTTTGTTTGTTTTTTTTTGTTTTATAGGATGGGGTGACAAGCGATCACACAGTCCACCTGATTGTAAGTGGTTGCTGTGGCCCATAGACGTCTACATCTATCCTCGATTACGAATTAAAATGCAGATGCGTTGTCACCCTTGAGAACCAAGATGGAATGCCTTTACCAGTAAAAAGGGTCTCCGGTTCTCTACACTCACCATACGAAACACAGCAGCATTAAGCTACTATATTACGCTGGTATTCTGTGAGAGCGTGGTCCTTCCCCGGTCGAGCCGACCCATTCGTGCTACACTACTACTAATATAACTGCAGCATGGCTCTACCACGAGTTTGATAAAATTAAAGTTTACTAGAGTTAGGTATTAACAATTGACATAAACTAGGAGTGCGAGTATCTTTTTCCTTAAGATTATCACTTATGCATACACCATTACAGCGTATAAAACCCACAGACCTTCCCTATAGACTGCTTCATAGCAGAATGTTTACCATAGTTGCCACGCCTAGAAAACGGTTTGGCGATCGTAGATTTATTTATGCAGCTGTTGCCAGGAAAATGCATTCATTTATTTATTACAGCCCTCCTCAAGTACACTGCTGAACACAGGCCTCTCCCAAGGAATACTTTAAAGTACGGTCCTGAGCCACCTGCATCCATTGACTTCCTACATGTCCAAGAACTACTTCACTCCATCTAATGGGGGGCACTCTATACTTCACATACTGGTACGAGAATGCCACTCGATAACATTTCTTCCCCATCAGTTGACGGTTCTTCGAGCTATGTATCCGGCCCATTGCCACTTCATCTTAGTTAGTCTGATAGTTACTCTGACTCTAATACGGATATCCTAATTTTTAAGTCTATCCTGTAGAGAAACCCCGAGCATAGCCCTCTCCATAGCCCGCTGAGCGAAAATGAGCTTCCTCACATGGTCAGCAGTTTTGGACTACGTCTCAAATCTACAAGTCATCACTGGCAACACGCACTTGTTGTACAATCTTGTTTTCAGGCTTAGACTTATACCTGACGGGAGGATGTGTCATAATCTTCCCGATCAGGTGATGCTGCTGTCCACCTCTTGGTGATGTTCTTCTCTGTTGCCTATTACGACTGCCACGACTTCCACTTACCTATTTATCTTTAAAATTCTGGAGTCGCAACTACGTTTCCTACGGTGTTAGTCACTTACCATTCTACACTTCCACAGTAAAACAAATAACACAGGAAGGGAATTTCATTTTAAAGAAATATTACCTAGTAATAGGTATACTATAATATATAAATAGGTACATAAGTGTAATGTTCTAATAAATTTGTGTACGAGACCAGTATTTAACATCGTTGCAATACATGTTTATCTGGATATTCTCCATGAGTACTGTGCGCCAGAAAATTATTAGCCGAGCGAGAAATTAAAGTAGCCGTGAACGGCATAAAATTAACTAAGTCTCTTCTCGAGCTGCGAGTGTAAAGTCTTAAGGTGGCGTTGGATTTCATCCTTACATTTACCCACTAACTAACTTCCATTTCCCGCACTCGGATTTGCACACGTAATTAAATTTAAACTTATCATCTTATTATCACCCCGTGCATATTTTACCAGTTTTCAAAACTAGTTTACAATTATTCTAGAACTTATAAATTTTTTGAATAACTTTAAATTAAAAAGTATATACTATATTTTAAATATTCTTAATGATTTACAAATTACATAACACTAATATACATCTTTGCGGAATTATTGTTATACTTCGATTCCCAATAAACCGCTGCAAAGATCAATATTGCATATAGACCTTTATTACCTGTACTATTATGTATTCTGTGATGTGATTTCTGACATCCACTAATTGAATGTTTTGCCCATTATAACCGGGCTTCGCGGTTTAGTGAGCGTATAGTCGATATTCTCGCATTAGTAACGTTGAATTACTAATATGTAAGAAATAAGATCGCTTTTGATTGATTTCCTGATAGCATACACCGACATTTATTGATTGGCAGTGTTTTGTTCATTAATAAGTGGAGCGCAACGTGTGCAAATAAATTTTGCATTCAAAGAAAATGTTCGATATATCAGAGTAATAATATTTTTGCACATTAAGCAACTTTACATTTTATTTTTTAATTGTAACCTGCCAAATTGCATCAACTAATTCGTGAAGAATTTCAAAAAGCCTTGAAATATTTTTACATATTATGTTACTTAAATGCATAAAACATTTATCAACACAACGAGGAAATTTTGCATATTTTCTGTTCAGGTAACATCTCATGCTGTACTTGAATCTCTTCAAGCTGCCAACCTAGAATTTACTTTCACGTCCTACAGTCTCCCAGAATTTATTTTAATGCGTAACGACCGCATGAACTTATTTACGTAAGTAATGAATTTTAGATACTTCTATTCCATAATATTATTCTACTTCAGTGCGATACATCTGTGTTGAAGTTAATGTCAAGTGTGATAAAGTGTTTTTTGGAATTATATATACTATCCATCTCACGTAGACTACTTTTCTTAAGGGGAGGCCTATGTTTAGCAGTGGACTTGTGAAGGGCTGTAATGATGATGATGATGATGATGATGAACTTACATCAGTGTCTGTTCCTATTCAAAGTTTTATTACACTTAATCTAGACTTCTACTTGATTGGACTTGTGTATTTGCTATATATTTTTTTTATAAAAGAGGGAGCAAACGAGCATGCGATTCACCTGATGTTAAATGACTACCGCCACCCATGATCAACCGCAACACCAGGGGAATTGCAGGTACGTTGCCGGCCCTTTAGAAAGGAGTAAGATCTTTTCTTGAAGGTCCCCAGGTTGTATTGGTCCGGAAAAATTGCCGGTGGTAAACTTTTCCACAGAGAGGTCGTACGCGGAAGAAAACTTCTTGTGAAACGTGCAGTGGTGGACCGCCGAGCATCCAGATGGTGTAGATTGTATCGGGACGTTTGCCGCATAGTGCGTTAACGAAATTTGGCGGCTGGAATTAATCCAAACTATTCCTCAGAGCACTCCCTATGGTATATGCGAAAGAAAATGAGATACAACATCTCTTCGCAGCGCCAGTGAATCGAGCCGATCGGAAAGCACCCGGTCGTCAACGATTCGAGCCGCTCTGCGCTGGATACGGTCAAGTGGAAGGAGCTGGTACTGGGGATCCCAAGCTCAGAGATGGGAACAGTATTCCATGTGCGGCCAAACCTGCGCCTTGTAAAGTTGCATGCGGTGAGACGCCATGAAATACTGTCCCGTTCTGCTGAGCAGGCCAAGCTTTTTAGAGACCAATTTGGTCTTCTCTTCCAAGTGACCACGAAACTGCACGTCACTCGATATGTCGACGCCGAGGATACCGATACTTGCTGAGGCAACAAGGGAAGTGCCTTGATGCTGGGGAGATACGACAAAGGGGTTCTTTTTAGCGGTTAACGCGCAAACTTGTGTCTTCTTTGGGTTAATCTGGACTAGATTTAGTCGCCCCCAATCCGAGACTCTGTTCAGCAAAGACTCTACTTCAGACACAAGTTTGTCCTGGTACTTGGAGGCGTTTTCCGAGAAATATTGGCACGGCTGGTGTACAGAGCATCACTAGTGCTGTCATCTGCATAGCAATGAATGTTACGGGTTTGCAACATATCATTGATATGCAGAAGAAATAGCGTTGGCGATAGCACGCAGCCCTGTGAAACACCACCATTAATAGGCTTGTAATCGAAGCTTAAACCGTCTACAACGACCTTGATGCTCCCATCTGCAAGAAAGCTGGTGATCCAATCGCACAATTTCTCGGGAAGCCCATAGGAAGGGAGCTTTGAGAGAAGTGCTTTGTGCCAAATCCGATCGAAGGCCTTCGCAATGTCCAAACTAACGGCCAATGCCTCCCCTTGGACTCTACTGCCTCCGCCCATCTATGAATTAGAATACCAGAAGATCACCAGCTGACCGACCACGGCGAAAACCGTATTGGTGGTCACTAATCAGCTGGTGATCCTCAAGGTACCTCATGAGCTGGCAGTTTACAATAGACTCCATTGTTTTGGAGAACAAGGAGGTGATGGCGATAGGCCGTTAGTTGGACGGATCTGAGCGGTCACCTTTTTTTAGGGATCGGGTGGACGATAGCCGTCTTCCATGATTTTGGGACTACGCATAGGAAGTAGGAGTACCGGAAAAGAAGTGTTAAAACCGGTGCCAACTCTGGAGCACACGTCCGCAGCATAATTGGGGGGATTCCGTCATGCCCACTCGACTTGTGGATGTCCAGGGAGAGGAGTGCTTTTCGAACCGAGCGCTGTAACAGTATACACAGTTGATAACAAAGTCAATATCAAGAACAGTAATATACTTATGAATTTTTGCTATTTGCTATCATTCATAAGCGCGTATAAAATTGGAAAAGATTACCGAATGGAAAAGACACACCGATTCTTGACATCTCATGTAGTAAAAGCTCCGCCCCCTTATGCATCGACTAAAAGCACGAAATGTTTCTGAATAATTTTCATTACCTATACGATTGCAGAAATACGATGACTGAAATGAAAAGCCCGTGGAAACTGTTAATGCGATCGTAGCTAATTTCTACAAGAATCGATACATAAGAACCTAATACTGTCCGAAGCTTTTTAATTTAATAGCCTTTAGACCGAAAGCAAGCTGCAGTTTAGCAGATATGATTGCATATAGGCAATTGAATAGACAGATCTAACGCATGCGGGGATACGTTAACAACTTTATTACAGCTCGTGTTGTAAAAGCGACAAAGTGTTTCAAGGATCCAGTAGCTAAAACGATAAGACTTCTGAAAGCGGGTGGCAAACCGATACTTGAAAATTTTAAGAAACTCTTTAATTCCTTCTTCTGTATCAGTATCAGTCACACAGATTTACCTTCCTAATTTTATCAGTATGCTGTTTTCGAAGTTCGACTCGACGACTCCAGCCTCCTAAAGAAGCCGGTTATAAAAAGGCTTTAGTAGCATAGACCAAGCACACATGAATCTTGCAATTATCTTGCGTATATAGACTATTAGCAAGTCTTTGATTCTGTTTAACTTTTTTCTGCATTTCTTTGAGTGGAGATAAGATGCCCTTTTCTTTATCGAAGTAATGAAATGTTTGTATACTAATATTTCGACGGCTAGTATGAAACCTATTAAACTGCACAGAGATGTAGGAAGACGTTATATCCCCGAAACTCTTTACCGCTGCATTGAAAAATGTTACTAAGCTACTGGATTAGAAAGCAAAATCAATGGCGAGAACATCACTCATCATCGATTTGCACATGGCAATTAATTACGCCAAGCTTATGTTAAGCGATAGACTTGTAGTAGGCTGTGATATATTTTTTAATTTAAATGGAAAATTAAAACTAAACGGCAGCAATGTTCATTACAATATGTAAGCTGTCTACGTGAACACATGGCTCATTTATTTTGAAACTATTTCAAAGCACTACTAAATTTCACGTTCAAAGTTCATTAGTGAACCAAGATAGAGCGAACTTCCATTAGCGCTAATTAATGCCTGCAACATTATTCTATAGTTAGAACAACTCTGATACGAATAAAATAGTTGACTTCAAAAGGTTGCTTTATATTTTATAACGAACGACATTTTAATCTAGGCTGCGAACCCGATTAAAAATGTAATATTTTAATACACACACGCAAACAAGCGAATGCACATCTCTTCTCATCTATATTTAAATGAACATTATAGTTTTTGAATGAAGGAAAACATTTTTAATATAAAGAGGACAAAAGTTTAATCTTTTATTATTATAAGCAATTAATGGCTGATAATGTTATTAAAGAATGATAAGTATTGTTCAACATTATTGTTGTAATTTAAATAATTCAAACTGCTAAAATACATATTTTCTACTTTTACCTGCCTGTGCTCTTCTAAGCCGCAAATAGAATAGAATCTTAAAACCGTTATTGCTTTTTGTTTCCATTTTCTTTAAAATTAAATACGATTTTATTTTTATATTATTTGTTCCCTTTTTTAACTTAATAATTCTTAGGTTTGAGTATCCTAAATGGTAAGAACGTGGTAAGTTTTAATTTAATATAAATAAATATGAAATCTTACTCTGCGTATTCAAATGTTATGCACGCGCTTGTATTCAGAGCTTTAGTGGTTCTCTTTTAACAATTTAGGTTTTATTAGCTTGGAGATTTTACGACTTCAATGTTACAGTGTTGTTCGACTTACTGCTAATGTTTATTGCTGTCGAGCGCACCAAAACCATTAAAACATCGTTTGGAAACGATAAACAAACAAATATAATTTTGGTGATCATTGAGTAATAGATGTAGCATTAAATATTCATTTTATTATAATCAAACAATGTATAAAATAAAATTAATTTGATATTATGATCCAAATAATAAAAAATTATAATCCAATTATGACCAAACCATCATAATGCCACTTGTCACTTGTCTCTTCTCTGAATCTCTCTTACAGAAGGAAGGGCTTGTCATAATCACCACGCTTATCAGGCGATTGGCGATCATACAGTCAATTACCTCGTCACCTTTAACGCTGTTTCCTATCACTGTGTCAATTTTTCACAACTAGCATATACGCATGATGATTAAGGCATCACATACCTATTAAAAGGTTCACGATTTATTTAGCATTAGCTTACTCGCCCTCAGGATGAGACGGGATGAGATGGGGTGGTGGGATTCTCCTGCACCACTACTGATGGCCTTTCTATTTTCCATTTGTTTTTAAAAATAAAAAATGTACTTGGTGTTTTTTATTATGCGTACCCAGATGTAATAATATAACAAATTACTTTGCAAAATATTGCCGATAATGTAAAAATAAATAATATGGTTCGTGCATAAATAATTTGCAAAATTTTTTGAATTAAGTAAGTTATTGCCTACATTTCGTACAAAAATAAAACGTGCCCTTCCTTAAATAAGCGAGCCGTTTTAAAGTAGCCGTGACGGTACGAAATTAACAAAGTTTCTTTGTGATGGTTGCTTGGACGTCGACGACGCAGTAAGTTTGAAAGAGTTTCCAAAATTTACTTCATTTGAAACTTCATTTTATTTTGCTACTTAGATTTGCATTCGCAGTTAAATTTAATTTTATATACTCTCGACATTTTTTGGCCTTATTAAAAGATTACTCAGTCTCAAATGTAATGTTTTTTCTTAAACATTCGCATTCTATTTGAATTATTGAGAAAAAGTAGAAAAGGAGACCATTTTAATTAATGTATGACCCTGATTAAACCGCATGGTGGCGGCAAAAATGATTACTAACTACGCCTGGTTCGTAGCACTGTAAAAAATCCCAGAAATATAACAATGATTATATTATATATAGGTGGGTCATGACGCCATGAAATCTGAGAGTAGTTTGTGAATACCGTGACCTATGGCAGAGAGTAGCGTCAAAGGCGCGAGATACCTGTTATTGCTTCAATCCACATAGCTAGTAAAATTGCATACATTACCACCATTCTTTTTTATAGAATAAGGGTGACAAACGAGCATACAGTCCACCTGATGGTAAGTGGATGCTGTAGCCCACAGACATCTACATTTATACTCGATTAAGAATCAAAACATAGATGCGTTGTCACCCCTGAGGACTACGATAGAATGCCTCGTTCCTGTAATAAAAGGTTCTCCGGATCTCTACACTCACCATACGAAAAACAGCAGTATTAAGCTACTATTTAACGTCGGTATTATGTGAGAGCGTGGTTCTTCCGCGGTCAAGTCAACCCATTCGTGCTACAAATATACTACTAATATAATTGCAGCATGGCTCTACTACGTATAAATAAGATAGATAAATTATTTTTGATAAAATCTCTCATTTATATAATGTTAATAATAAAGAATTGCCCTTTTCTGCTGAATGCCCATTCAAGTAAAATATTTTACTTTAAAACATTCATCTAAATAAAATAAAGCATTCAACTCTATTTTATAAGGAAAAACTTGATCTCCCCACGGCTATGATTAATTTTATTACGTTCAATTTCATTTTATATTACGTTTGAAACCGTTGCTGTAATTTTATAGCCATGATACAAATTTGCTTATTAAAGATTTATTATTATTTTATGATTCAAAATCTGACGAAATATTTACAAATAATACAATTCGTAATAATTGTGAGCAAGCTAAGAAGCTCTTTAACTTCTATCTCTGGGAACATAATATTTTAAAAGGACGCGAAACGAATAAGATACCTATATATCACTGTATGTTTTTTATAAACTGAAAGGGTCTTTTTTTGACGATATTTTTAATAAAATGTAATACAACATCACCGAAGTATATCTAGTTGACCGATTTTGCCTATACCTTGATTGAAAGTGAGTCCCGTATAAATTTTAATTATATTAGATATAAATCAGTTTTGTTCTATTACACATATTAGTTTTTACTTCAATGACAGAAAAAATATATGAGTCATAAACAATTCTTAGAAATGATACAGTGGTCAATTTTCGTGTTTTTTTATATGCACCTTAATCCTTCAGTTGGAACTTTTGTGTGAAAGGGATTTTAAGGACACAAGAGTGTTTGCACAAATAAATTATATCATATAGTTTATATGATGATCGACCAATGGCCTAATGGCTGATTTACATGCATTAAGTAGTTAAGTAATTAGCCACATTTTAAATTAATTTTAAGTGACAAAAATGAATTTAGTTATAAGTTATAAATCTCAGGCTATATAAAGTACAAATCTCAGGCTATTATGAAAATATTACCATTTAACTTAATACATTATTTTGCATTTTAATAAATAAATAATCAATATGAGTAACTAATTGTTTTTAGAGATAAAATGTCAATGTTCATTAATTAATTCCTTAAACTAAAATTTTACAATAATAAGTATAATAAATTTGACGAATTTATAATTGATTATGTACATAGGTATTATGTTATCTCAAAAAGAAAATTCGTCTTCGTAGAAGATGATGAATTATGGTTTTTATCGTTGAAATTCCATATAGTTCTTTTTTTGATTCCAGCGGTTCTAAAAACTTAATTATATTTTCGTTACTCCACTCGAAAGGCATTTTGGCAGATCGTACTTATTTAAAAAAATAAATACAATAATAATATATTTAAAAACAAGACGGCACACACGTGCGTTCGTCCAGGCGCTTGGCGCGAAGTGATCGACGGAGCAGAATGTAACACTCACTGCCGCTCGCGCTGCCCGTCCTTTGACTTCCGCGCGAAAAAGCGACAATCAAGGGAGCGCCGGGCAGTAGCAGCGGCAGCACAGAATAAATAAAAGTACTACGTAGCGGTAGCGGCAGTGACAGCGCGAGTAGCCTATTTACATAATGCCCTGGCCACTTCCCTGCTCACTTCCCTGCCCAAAAAGGTTGAATGTAAACGGGGCATTAGCACGTTGAACTCAGCCTCGTTCCACGAAAACAAACCCTCTTAAAAATATATCTGTGCCTAGGCAGTAAGACGTAGAAAGGCTGTTAGGGCAAAAGTAAGATGTTTAACTGAAGTTGAACATTTTACTTTTGCCCTCGTAATAGATAGGTGGGTGTTTTAAAAAAAGATACAACTTTAATCTTTGATTTTATTTTATTACTAGCTATACTTCACAACGTCATTACGTTCAAAAATTTAAAGAAATTTATAATACAGCCTACATTTTTACAAGAGCTATTCCGCTTGCTCATACAAAGTTAAACAGTAATTATGAAAATACTTATACTGCATTACATTTGCACAGCACCATCAATCGATGACACTATTGTACTTTTTCTACCTAAAATAGTATTACGTTAATATTTGTGAGAATACATATTAATTTTTTTTGAATAATATGTTTTATGTATAAGTTTATCACTGTAAAACACATAGAATACTATAATATACAATATTATAGTATTCTATGGTAGAACATTACATCATTTAATGAAGATATCTGAGATTAGATTAAACTGTACTTACGTGATGAATCAACGCCATAACTGAACAAACTCGTGCCTATACTTCATGTCCATAATTCAGATTATTTGACATAACTTTTGATATAATGGACAAATCTTAATAAAACAAAGACTAAATGTTACTCAAAGATATGTTTTATAAATTTTAAGTAACATTAGTACTATCTACGTGACAAGTTCTTAAACAAACATACAGAAAGATACTTACAATAAATTATTCAAATGTATTTATTTACTTATTTTTAATCTCACTCAATCATTATTGCCAGAAAATATAAAATGTACGATGGATGTATGATCTGCCATTTACAATTTAAATATTATGTATAAATAATTGCCGTATAGTGGTAGTTAAGAATATCCACTACCCCATATCTTCCCGTGGATATCGTAAAAGGCGACAGAGGGAAACAGGCAAGAGATGGGCAGCAGCATCTTCCTGATAACAGCAACTGTACAACAAAAACTGCGGTAGCCAACCCGCTCGCCAAGCGTGGCAACTATGACAATATACCCCCCCCCCCCCCCCTGTGAAAAAATAACACAAATAGACGACCCCCAATCCGCGACAGCCCAGCTATGCCTGGCTACGGTGGCGACCATAGTAACGGAAGGGCCGAGGGTGCTAAGAATCTCCGGTGTAGGTTTGGTTGCCACCTAAAACTACTCGACCTGGCAACATACAACGCACGCACCCTGAGGACTAACGATGAAGATCCTGGAGCTGGAAGAAGAGATAGACAAGTTGCGCTGGAATATTATAGGATTATCCGAGTTCCGAAGAGAGAGGAGAATAAGGTGATTATCAAATACGGCAACTTGTTCTATCACCTAAAGAGCAACCATCTGTCCCTAGGAGTTGTAGGATTTATCGTCCACAAGTCTCTCGTTAACAAAGTTGTGAAGATTGGGAGAGCGTCTTAACTGAGTGGAGTACCTTATACTCAGAATCACCAAACGGTATTCGCTGAAGGTCATACAGGTTAAGGCGCAAGCATTGGCACATCCCGATGAGGAGGTGGAGGAAATGTATGAGGATATCTCTAGAGCCATGCATTCCTCCAAGACCCAATACCTTGTTAATGGGAGATTTCAACGAAAATCTAGGCACAAAAAAGAACGGTGAACTGAAGGTAGGGAAATTTGGGATTCGGCAACGAAACCCTATGGGCCAGCAGCTAGCCGACATCATGAAAAAAGACGAAGCCTTTATGATGAACTCATTCTTCCAGAATCGGCCCCACAGACAGTGGATCTGGTCGAGCCTCGACAGTTCGACGGTTCGACAAAAAATGAGATCTCAGGCGGCTACTGTTCTGTGATGTCTCAGTGATTGCAAGGGTGAAAACTGGCAGCGATCACCAAATGTGAAAGGCACACTGGGCCTAAACGTTAAGTTGGAGAGGTCTCGTCTAATGAAGTCAACGCTCTGTCCCCCTCGTGATCTGATACAAAGTCCCGAAATCTTTCAGCTCGTGTTACAAAACTGTTTTCAGTGGAAACTCGTGGAAACTGTAAATGTGGTCGGAGCTATGTTCTGCAAGACCCGCCACAGAAGAACACAAAAACTCTCCGATCACACTATTAATCTCATGGCTGCTAGACGGTAAATGAAGCTAGAGTCTTCCACAGACTTGACAGCGTACAGGCAACTGAACAGACGGATCTGCAAATAATTGCGTTTAATACTGCTCATATTGAAGAAACGAACCAGGGCTCCAAAATTTTTGCCAGAGATCTGTCTGCCAGAAAGAGCCAACAGTCAAAGCTAAATACTGAGTGTAGCAGCATCGTTTACGGGACGCCAGAGATTTCAAGTGAAATTGAGAGGTCTTATGGGCAGCTGTACAAATAATCGTTGGAGCCACATGCAAGTGTGAGTAACAATCCAAGAGCAAGTCTTATCCGTCACTATTCCGACGATATCCCGGATGTCAATCTGAGCGAGATTAGAATGGCTCTCTAGCACCTTAAAATGGAAAGGTCCCCAGCGAAGATTGAATTCCAGTGGAGCTTCTGAAAGGGGATGAAACACCGGTACTTAAAGTCCTTCAAAATCTCTTCAATTCCGTCCTCCATAGTGGCACTACTCCGAAGGCGTGGAGCGGAAGTGCGGTGGTCTTGTTCTTTGAGAAAGGCGACAATGTTCTCTTGAAGAACTACAGACCGATTTACCTTCTGAGCCGCCTCTACGTGCTATTTTCGAGAGTCATCACGAATCATCTCACACGCAAACTTGATCACTTCCAGCTTCCCAAACATGCTGGTTTTCGAAAATGCTTCAGTACTAGAAGACCGAAAAGTACAATCTGCTACTGTGCCTTGAGTATGTGGACTTATAAAAAGCCCTTGATTCCCTCGAAATTTGGGCGGTGCTACAGTCTTATCAGCGGTGCCAAACTGACTGTCGCTATATCGAAGTGCCGAACTGTTTGTACAGTAGGGCTACGGTGGCTATCCGAGGTTAGAACCAGAGTACAAAAGCTATACAACTGCATAAAGGTGTAAGACATGGTGATATTATATCCCTGAAACTCTTCACGAAACTCTTTCAAGCTACTGAACTGGAAAGGGTACGGTGTTAACATCAATGTTGAGTACATCACTCACAATACAATAAAGTCCTTATGACAGAATCGTTGTAGGATCTAAGTACTATGCTCAATGACCTCAATAGTGTCCCCCAACAGATAGGTCTTAAGATGAACATGGACAAAACAAAGATCATGTTTAATATCCATGTCACACCTATGCCGGTAGTTATTGGGAGCACTAAACTCGAAGCGGTTGATGAGTACATTTACCTAGGACAAATAGTCCGATTAGGTAAGTCCAACTTCAACCGAAAGGTGAATCGACGGATTCAACTCGGCTGGGCAACGTTTGAGAAATCACAACACATCTTCTCGTCAGGTATACTTCAAAACCTGAAAACCGGATTGTAAAACCAGTGCGTGTTGCCAGTGATGACTTACGGATCTGAAACGTGATCCTTCACTGGTGGCCGTCTGAGGACGCACAAGGTCACTCAACGAGTTACAGAGAGGGCTACGCTCGTGGTTTCTTTGTGCGATAAGCTTAGTAACGAGGATATACGCAGTAGAACCAGAATGACCGACTTAGCCCAAAGGATTAGTAAGTAGAAGTAGCAATGGGCCGGCCATATAGCTCGAAGAACCGACATCCAATGAGGGGAAAAGGTTTTCGAGGGGCAGGCTCGCACTGGTAGGCGTAGTGTGGGGTGACCCCCACTAGATGAAGTGATAACCTGCATCCATCGACGTCGATGGATGCAGGTTGCTCAGGACCGTGCTTTGCGGCATTCCTTTGGAGAGGCCTATGTTCAGCAGTGGATTTGAGAAGGGCAGGCAATGATGGTGATGATGAATTTCTAATTTGGATATTTATTATTTTGAACTTGGAATGAAAAAAATATATATCTTATAACTCGTCGTCACTTTATTTGCTAGGGACTTAGGTTGTCGGTTTTGAGAACCATTATAAAATATAATTACAAAAAACAAAATATACTTTTTGAAATTTCTGATTTTTAAAAGTATTTATTGCAACAATCACGTCAATTTATAAATATTATATTTAATAAATCTAACTTAAAAACCTTCACTCGAATTAAAGCAGTGACTTTAGTCCATATTGCCTATTAATATTACGTTATTTGTGCTCTACACATAATATGGATCTGTATAAAACAACGGAAAAAATTTGTACTGGTTCCCAAATCGATGTTTTAATTAAAAATAATATATTATAATTATTCGTACTTCGATATATATATATATATATATATATATATATATATATATAATGATATGGTATAGGGGATATTCTTACACCGCTAAAAATACACTTCAAAATATAAACACTATTAAATTATAAATTGCCAATTACTAGAGATTGTACGACTAACTACAAAATTAATAATGTAGATAGAAAAGCTGTTATTTTTAAATCAAACTCGTAATTTATATAGAAACGCGTAGGTTGGTTTAAAATAATGAAGAACAATAGAACTAACGTCGATAAAGATTGCTTTTGCTGACTTCAATCATAAAATAACATCTATTTTGGGTTTCGACAACTCTAATTTCAAACGATATTCGTCGTTTAAAATAGGTGTAGTCACCAACACATGGCACAAAGGTAGCATTATGCCCAAGTTACATAAACATTCGTTTAATACATAGTATGACCGTTGGTGAATCTGCAAGTGATCGTGTCACTTTTATCTTGATCGATTGAAGTTATATTCCCACAATATTGATAATTGGTTTTGTCGGAAAATAGTTAAAGAGAAGTATAAAAGTATACTTCTCTTTAACTATTTTGCTTTATTTTAGCCATGCTAGTATGATATTGGTGGCGCTTTTATAAAGATGTTAACATTTTTTATAGTATAAGGGTGACAAACGAACACACATTCCATACATCAATTTACATACATCAATCCTCGATCACGAATCAACGTGCATATACGTTGTCACACCGTGAGGACTAAGATGGAATGCCTCCTAGCCAGTAAAATGGGTCTCCCGTTTTTTACACTTACCGTGCAAAACAAAGCAGCGTTTATGCTGGTATACTGTGAGCGCGTGGTCCTTCCCTGGTCGAATCGATCCATTCGTGCCACAACCATACCACTAATATAGCTATAGCATGGCTCTATCACGTAAAAAATCCTTATTATTAGACGAAAATGACTGATATTCAAAAATATCATGTTGGTTCAGTGCCAAAAAGAGAATCATAAATTCTGGACCCAATAAAAAAGAAAATGAAGAAAAAGCTGTGATAAAGTTATTAATAAATATTAATTCTTGTTATTCGAATCGAGCCTACCAAAAAGTGTAGCACTATATCTGACATTTAATTTCAATAAAAATGTAATCTGAATCTCAGAGCACTGAATAAAAGAGAAGTATTTTTAGTTTTAATACTTACTGCACTTAAGTAGTAATTTGAAATATTAATCATATGAAATCAAAATGTTATTCGTCATTTAAATAGATATACTTTAATAAATACGTCTGCATGGTCACCACAAAGCAAAATATTTATATAAAATTGTGTAAACATAGAGTGAGTGGGGCGGAAACAAAAATAACGCATCTAGGCCGAGCTCACGCCACGAATTTCAGATTTGACACATTCGCTTAGCGCGATTTCTTCGCGTTTAAATATGTATTAATTATTTGCAGAAATGAAATTAATAATGTTCTGTTAAAAATATTGATTGTTTTTCTATCGTCGTTAGTGTAGTGAAAACGTGAAAATGTTTAACCATACAAGCAGTTCCTTGAAAGTTAGAAATTCTGATCCCGGCTATGGGAAGAATAACTATCCTAGAACATCAAAAGGTAAGAAAAATAGTTTCTTTTATATGTTATTATAGACATTCTCGTGATAAAATATATATAAGTAATATTTTAATTGATAGCACATATATTTTTTAATTATATAAAGGAAGGTAATTAAGGCTTCAATAATTTTACTAAAAATATTAGGAGATTTCCGTGTTTAAATGATACTTATAAAAATATTATGTGTAATTTAATGCAGCCTATAGACAACTTTAGATGAGTTCTAATAAATAGGACAACTTATGCGATTTCATCACTCTGAACTAAGATGAAATATGCTGTTACTTATCTTCCTCCGTTACCCTTCATACCAGAACACAGCAGTGGAAGTATTGTTGTATACAGTCTTTAGCAAGAGGGTGGAATAAAATATTGCATGGAATAAGATACTGGGTAAAATAGGAGCCAAACACTTAGTTGTTCTTGTTTTTCTCCGCTACCAGTTATAGGTACATTTTCAACTCTTCGATCCCTACTGTATACATCCTGATTCATTACAAACGAAGCGGTTTATCTATTTTTTATTAGAAACTTCTTTAGGCACGTTGGGCACTTTTGGGACGGGAAAAAGCACTAAAATCGCGTGACCGTCACGCTCAGATACAGGTAAATGCAGATAAGATAATGTTTTGCTGTAACGTAGGTAGAGGTAGAGGAGGTAAACAGTCGATTTCATGCTATTGTATTAATTTAATTCATCTCTTTAAAACACAAATATAATACGGCGCAGTTGATAGGATTCATCGCGAAAATTGCATAAAAATATAGTGGATGGTTAATAATCTGATTGTAGCGAAGTACATTTCAATATCCAGGGCAAAAAGGGAAACACGAGAAGAAAATTGAATCAGTTTTGCAACCACCGCCGCCATTTTTATATAAAAAACATTTAAGGATCAGGAAATTTAACTAAACAAAGATCAAAATATAAAAAAGCCAGCCTATGTAATCAATGCATTTCTTGAGAATCTCTCCGTGATTAGATCCTAACGAAATGTAAAAACAAACCATAAAACATTTTTTTTATATTTCGATAGTTTGCGGGTAATCTTGTTCTTCATATTCAACCATTTTATACAAAATTCGATTGTTCCATCAATGATAAAAGTTGAATTAAGGTAACCCGAGCTCGGGCTGTCCATCCGCAGCCATCACTGAATAAAAAATTGAAAAGCGAAAAAATAAATGTATTAAAAGACCAATTTTTGCATGTACTTGAAACAGTAAACAATTATAAAAGGCGAGTTTCGGATATTTTGCATACGTACTTTCACATGAAAAATTGTTCGATGTGTGCCAATAACTTTTACGCCACTGGACAATGGGCGCCGATTCGTGTGTTTTATAGAATTTTTAGAGCTCTGCACGGACAATTGGGATAAAATTTGTGCTCGGTATAATCCTGAACTCAAAAAAGAGAGTCAATGTAGTACATTCCGAAAGGTATGTCAAATAGCTTGCGAAGAATTTCAAGATGGAAAAGTCCGCTTCCAAACACATAGTCAATAATTTTTCCTACTGCTAAGGAATTTAATAGATTTAGAATTTTATTAAAATATTTACCCTATAGGACTATTGAAGTGCAAATATGATTACTAGCCTGTTGATAAAAGTATATCAAAACAGCAGAGAAAAGAAGAGGCATAAGAATCAAAGGTTTTCTCTTTTCGTAAGACAACTTGCACGTTTATGAAGACATGAAGTCGGCGGTAAATGGACATTTTTATGGCAAATATTTAGAATATTTTAAATTAGAGTACACTACATTAAAAGTGTGAAATATGCGTCTAGTTACTGGAATATTAGGTGTTGATGTAGTTAAGGTGCACTTTTGTTTGTATGACGTGTAAATGATAACCCCAGTGTCTTTACTCTTCGATTCTTTAATTGCGACTGACTATAAATTACAAGTTTGCGTGCATATATTGTAAGAGAACGAACATGCCGCCCCACAAAGAACTTTCTAAATAATTCAAATTAACTAAGTGATACAAGCTAAACAATATTATAATTAACAACCAACAATCTACATAATTAAAATATTGTAACAAACAGAATCAAAATTGACAAACTGTTATGCTCACAAGAATGCTTTAAAATTTAGTTTAGTATTAAGATTTAGTGTCTATTGGCAAAGCACATAATTTTATAACACTACGTTTCACAATATTACAACCACTTTTAACACTATACACTCTGGTGTGACCATCACTTCCCGGATGTTTATCCACGATACGTCCCAGACACCATTTATCAGGTGGCAGACCTTCACTCTTAACTAAAACTATATATCCCAGTTCAAACTCGCGCTGTTGTCTCTGCCACTTCGGGCGTTGTTGTAGTCTTGTCAGGTATTCGGTCTGCCAACGTCTCCAGAAATCTCCCAGAAGTTTTTGAAGGTGCTGCCATCGTGTTAAGTTTGAAATTCGAGTGTCTTTCAGATCGACTGAAGGTACTATAATCGGAGCTTGACCAATTAAAAAGTGCCCGGGTGTTAATGGTTCAATAACTTCAGGATCATCTGTGTCTATTGGAACCAACGGTCGGGAATTCAGGCAAGCCTCGATTTGGCACAAAACGGTGGTCATTTCCTCAAAGGTAAGGTTTGCAGATAGGACACGTTTCAAATGGTACTTTACGGATCTAACGCCAGCTTCCCATAGCCCTCCGAAATTTGGGCTGTAAGGCGGGATAAAATGCCACTGCGTGCCGTCTAACGCCAAGGTCTCAGCTATGTTCCCTTCAAAGGCCAAATCAGCTTCTCTCCAAGCTGCTTGTAGCTCTCTATCAGCACCGGTGAAATTAAGACCTTGGTCACTCCACATATGAGCACATTTGCCTCTCCTCGCCACGAATCTTCTAAACGCACCGACAAAGGCTTCGGATGTCAAGTCGCCAACCAATTCAAGGTGGATGGCCTTGGCTGACATGCATATAAAAAGAGCAATATATGCCTTTCTTATTTTGGCTCCTTTGCCTTTATTATTCAAAATTTGAAAAGGTCCACAAAAGTCGACTCCACTATTTAGAAATGCTCGAGCTGTTGTCACTCTTTCCTTAGGTAAGTCACCCATCACCTGTGTTCTAACTGTAGCTGCTTGTTTGGCATAGGTCAAATATTTGTGTATATGACTCTTAACCAAGCCTTTTACTTTCAGGGTCCAATATTTAGAACGAAGATGACATAATGTCAATTGGACACCACCGTGCATCGTATGGGAGTGAGCATCGGCGATAATTAAAGGCGTTAAGTTGTTCTTTGTCTCCCAGTATTATCGGATGTTTTTCTTTTAGCTCAGAGTGACGAAGACGACCGCCCACCCTGAGAATATCCACTTCGTCTAAAAAGGGATTCAGACTCTTCAAGTAACTGTTAGTTTTTACAGGCTTGTTGTCTTTTAATCTTTGAATCTCATCCGCAAATTCTTCGTGTTGAACCAGTCTTATGCATGCCTTCAATGACCTGTCCAGGTCTTCTGTATTTAGTGGTTCTGGTATATTGTTTGCATTTTTCTTGTAATTTAAAAATCTTCGACAATATGTGATTACCTTAAGCATTTCCTGTAGTGTCTCAAAGTTTTCTAACTGTTCTATTAATTTCTTTTGTTTTGTTTTTTCTTCTGCTTCTGTAATGTTAATATTTACTTGTAGTTTTGTTCTTTTCATTTCTAAATCAGTTTCTTTCGTTTGGTTGTCGGAAAATTGGATTTCCTTTTCTAGTAACCATGTTGGTCCTGCCCACCAGAGCTTACATGACCTCAACTCGGACAGTAGCATGCCTCTTGAGGCTATGTCCGCTGGATTGTTCTTTGAAATCACATGATGCCATCTATTGCAGTGTACATTCTCCACTATTTCGATCACGTGATTCGCTGCAAACAGTTTCCATTTGTGAGGATCTCCTGCGAGCCAAGCAAGAACAATTGATGAGTCTGTCCAGGCGAATATTTGTGATGGTAGTATTCTCATTGCCTGTGCAACTTGCTTGAGTAGACGAGATAGTAGCAAAGCACCGCATAATTCCAATCTAGGTAGCGAGATTGTACGTAACGGCCCAACTCTAGTTCTGGCAGCGATCAATTTTGTTTTGATTGTTCCGTCTTCGGCTTTGATCCTAGCATATACAAGCGCTGCGTATGCTTGCATTGACGCATCGCAAAGGCCATGAATTTGTAAGTTGTTGCTTACTTTACTCGTTGTGCCAATCCATCTATCGACTTCAATCTCGTTGACTTGTTGGAAGTCTGATCGGATAGAAATCCATTCGTCCGGCAAATGTGAACTGATCTTGTCGTCCCAGTTCAACTTTTCTAGCCACAGCTTTTGGATAAAAATTTTCGTCATGACCATGCTTGGGGCTATCCAACCAAGTGGATCAAAGAGCTTCTGTATATCGGACAAAACACTTCTCTTGGTGACAGTTGCTTCAATGGGTGGTAAGAGAGCTTCATATTTAAATTTATCTGTACCCATATTCCATTTAATACCCAGGGCTTTTACGGTTCCATCAATGTTAAGGTTAAAATGTGCACCGCTGGATCGATCTTCTGGTTTGATAGACTGCATGAAGTCCAGATTATTTGAAGCCCATTTAGTAAGAGTGAAACCTCCCTTCTTTACAATTTCATCAACTTCAATGGCTTCAGTTACAGTTTCTTCCACAGTATCAGCTCCGCTCATCAAATCGTCCGTATAGAACTCTTCTTTAATTATTTGAGCTGCTTTGGGATGATTCTTGCCTTCATCACTAGCGATTTGATGAAGAGTTCGAACCGCAAGGTAGGGAGCAGATGCGGTACCGAAAGTCACGCGAAGAATTCTGTACTCTTTGATATCTTCGGATGCGTCTGAGCGCCAAAGAATTCGTTGGTAAGTATCAGCATCTTCGGGGAACACCAATATTTGACGGTACATCTTCTGTATATCGTTCATGTAACATATGCGTTTTATTCTGCATCTCATTATTAGATTACGAAGATCTTCTTGTAGTGGAGGTCCTACGAGGAGTTCATCATTCAATGAGACGTTATTCGACCCCTTGCAGGAAGCATCAAACACCAATCTTGTTTTCGTGGATTCCTTATCTTCGCGAATAACCGCGTGATGAGGTAAGTATACACATTTTTCTTTTCCCTGGTCTTCTTTAGGTACTTCTTCCATATGTTGTAGACTTAGATATTCTTTTATAACGTTAGTGTAGTCTTCTTTTAGCTTAGGCATTTTCTTAAATCGTCTCTCTAGTTGTAGCAATCTTTTCTCTGCTATATCCCTTGTATTTCCTTCTGTACACCTCGGTGTATCAGTGTTAAGCGGCAACTTCACCATGTATCTCCCTTCTTCAGTCCTTTTGTGTGTTTTCTCGAATATTCTTTCACATAACCTTTCTTCCCTAGTTAATGTTCTTTTTGTATCTGTATCTACTTCCCATATTGATTTTAAAACTTCATCTATTTCTACTTGCTGGTGGATGACCAGAAACGTGTCTTGTTGCATATTGCCATCGACCTCTCCAAATAAGATCCAGCCAAGGTTGGTTTTCTGAGCGCTTGGTGTACCCGGTGGACCCTTGATTAAATCTGGTTGTAGTATCTGTGCATATTCCTTCACTCCGAGAAGTAAATCAATGGAGCCTGGTGCATAGTAGCTTGGATCAGCAAGATTCAAACCTTTTAAATGTGACCATGGATTTGCAGCAATCGTTCTAGCGGGTATCTTCGTGGTAAGTTGCTTCGACGTTACATAGGCCTTAACAGGTAAGATGAAATCTTTAGCATCGCGAGAACTTACTTGAAACTGTACCACGTGATTTAAATTTGTTCTAGTAGACCTCACTCCTTTGACAGTTCCTCTTGCAGGTTGTTTGTTGAGCCCTAATCTTTGAGCCGCCTTTTCGCTTATAAATGAAGCCTTTTTTTTAACATGGGAAGTGCCTACGCATACCCGCCTCGCGGGGGCAAGGACGGGTTATGTCGGACTCGCACCGACATAAATGAAGCCTGCGATCCTTGGTCTATGAGCGCCCTTAATATCGTGGTGTAATTTTGCTCACTTCGAACGCTCACTGTAGCGGCGCAGCGAAAACACACCAAAGCCTAAATCGTGCTATCAACATTCCGAATCATAAACAGTATATATAGAACTTCTCCGAACTATCACACGGAGTGTCGGCCGCTCCCCGGGCAGAACACCTTGTCCGGCGGGAGATCTCCCCTTTCCTTCAACGGCCACACTCACCATAGCGGTTGCTAATAATGCAATGCCTTGTTTACTGGTATGATGTGACGCTATCATTGAATTGACTTGAATGCCTTCTCTCTCTTCTAGGTTGCAATGTGACGCCGATTGGTGTGATGTTTCTTTGCTATTGGTTTCTTTCCTTTCAGCTTGGTGTAGAAGAGAATGATGACGTCTATTGCATATACGACAGAACATACGGAGTCAACATTTATGAGCCGCATGTCCCGGTACTAAACAGTTGAAACACAATTTGTGTGTTTTCACATAATCCGCTCTTTGTGAAGGTTGCAGGTTGGTAAATTCTTTGCAGTGACATAACATGTGGTTATCCTTGCACATAATACATTTCTTCTCCGACGATCGCGGCGGGGCTGACGTTGACGATTCACTGGATTTTTCTGATGAAGCGGTGCTAACGTGGAACGATCGCTCTTTAATGGTCTTCTCTCGTGGGCCTTATGAAATAAGTTCTAATGTTCGATATCTTGATTGAAGAAACTTCGTTAAGTCGCTCCACGTCGGTAATTCTTCAGACTCATTTTTATAGGAATATTCTTCCCACTCTTTATGAGACTCTTGGTCCATTTTCTGCACAACGAGAAAAATTATAACAGGATCCCAAGAATCAACACAAATAGACAAGTTCTTTAAATTATTTAAACACTCAGTCGTTATGTCTAATAAATATTTTAATTGATTTGCTGATTGAGAGTTAATTTTCCTTTGAAGAAACAATCTCCTTATCACTGAGTTGACAATTAAACGTCTATTACCGTATCTTGTTTTTAATACTTCCCACGCCTGCGAATAATTTTTGTGAGTAACTTGTATATGTCGTATTAACGATGCCGCTTCACCACTTACACTTGATTTTAAATAATGTAATTTTTGTACGTCTTCGATCGTCTTGTTGTTATGTATAAGTAAAGTAAACAAATCCTCAAAGGTCCGCCATTCTTCGTAATTGCCACTAAATGTTGGTAATTGAATTCTCGGCAGCTTCACAAGGGAATTTTCGCTTCGTGTTTGTTCCATATTATGCTGGGATATGGAGGTATTACCCGACGTTGTTGACGAATTTACAGAAGTTAAAATATCACGTAGATCGGCTTGTAAACCGATGTATAAATCTTCATATATGTAAAAATCTTCGTTGAGAAAGTAAGGTAATAACTCTTGATGCGCAGTCTTAAACGAATTCCAATAATTGTCTATTGTTTTTAATCTTGTTTCAATATATCCCTTTGTAAGACGCGTCTTTGGACATTTCCTCAAGTTTGTTTGTGTTTTCTTAAGTAAAGCAGCAATATCTTCTAAAGCACTAAGTAATTCCGCCGAAGAACTCATGTTTTTATCCAGTTATTATTAAAGTCGAGAAATATGTTGTGCTAATTGCGTTAGCGAGATCTATTGTTCACGTGGTCGGCCGGAATTTTTTACCTGCACCTGCACATAATCCTTTTTCGCTGATCGGTCCGGCTCGATTGCGACCATATGTTGATGTAGTTAAGGTGCGCTTTTGTTTGTATGACGTGTAAATGATAACCACAGTGTCTTTACTTTTCGATTCTTTAATTGCGACTGACAATTACAAGTTTGCGTACATATATTGTAAGAGAACGAACATTAGGTATATTGAAAAATAAAAGGAAATATAATTTGTTTTCTGTCTATTAATAACTCAAGCCGTGAAATTCTCATTAAATACAATTTAACTTTGCATATGAAAGTTATAATTTACATGTCACACTGATTGGCAGAAAGTGCATTTCATGGTTCCGTTAAATAAGATTTCTTTTACAGTATTAAGGTGACAAACGAGCACACAGTTCACCTGATGGTAAGTGGATTCAGTGGCCCATAGACATTTTAATTTAACCTCAATTAAGAATCAAAATACAGATGCGTTGTCATCCCTGAGGACTAAGATGGAATGCCTCAATTCCAGTGAAACGATTCTCCGATTCTCTACAGTCACCATAAAAAATACAGCAGCATCAAGCTGCTATTTTATCTGGTATCATATCATCACATCAGGAGAATTGATATAAAATTTAGCTTGATTTTCCTACTTCTATAGTATTCCTTTATCTTACTCTAATACTATTCCCGTAAACAAATTCATATTTTCAGCGGGAAAAACGATATTGACAAATTGCTTTATCGTGCAGTGGCGGTGAAAGAATATCTCCTTACCATACCGCAAGGGCAACAACATATATAAATAAACACAACTAAAAATTAAAACTGCAGTGGTCAACTCGCTTGAAAAGAGTAGGAACATTGGCAAAAACCTCCCCCACGAGGCATTCTACGGGGGGTTCTTTGCTCAGCAGAGGACTTTTGATAGGTTATAACGGTAACGGTCGCCACACACGATCAGTTCAACTGATCATTCCAACTGATCAGTTCAAATTAAACTGTTGATATTTTTTAAAACATTGGATTTTCGATATATCGATAAATAAACTTATATATAAAACTCCGATATTGATATATTTATAATTATTAATACATCGGAAATTCAATATTTTAAAAAAATATCATCAACAGTTTTAATTTGAACTGGTCGGTTGGAATGATCAGTTGTACTGACCGTGTGTGGCGTTCGTTAATTATTTTACTTTCTTATTGTACGTTGAATAAACGACACTTATATCATTATTGGTTTAAAAAACCAATGTATTTGGTTGTATTAGAAATAAATTAAAGTGATTTGATAATGAGTAACGAACCTCGAAGGTAATTTTGGACTTGGACTATTAATTATTATTAGAAAACTTTATTATTCACATTTTTCGTATTCATGCTTCAAAATACTCAAGATCCTATGCGAATTTTTTAAAATTATCTAAATTTTCATAAAAATATTAAGTCAGTGTCTGCAAAAAAAATATGCAAGAGTAAGGCCTTAACGATGACAAGTCTTAAAACAACACTACGGCTCTATTACAATGCCTCCTCCATATTATTTTGATTACAGTAGCCAGTCTCAACGGAGACTAACCTTCTGCGCAGAAAACAATGCATTAGTGAGTGCGCAAGCACATATACACTCTATTCTCTCACTCTCATAGTCCTTGGGATGCGATCAGAGTTCATCGGTGAGAGATCAAACGCAGAACCAACCGCTTTACGTGCTTTCCGTATGATGGGCGAAAATACCTCTTATTATAATATATATTATTATATATATCTCTTATAATAACTTATTGACTCCGGGCAGCTAATGAGAGTTTCTTGAGAGAAATGCACAATTATAGATTTTGTTGTAACCTGGGATAAGAACCTGGGATCTCATCATTCAGCAGTTGCTCCTACTACCATTTTTTTACTTACCATATCCATTGAGGCATATGAATTGTAATTGGAGCATAAATGGTTCATCTCAACGACAGAAGTACCACTCTCTCTCTATCTCTCATAATACTATCATAAATTGCATTACAATGATGCCGGGTTTTTATTAGTGAACGAAGAGGACCGAAAACCTTTTCAAACAGTAACGTAGCATTTCGGTCCTCTCGTGTTACAACGCTACTTCAATTTAATTTTTATGCAGAACAGATAGAGGTGCCTGAATGGATCGCTACATCTACTTATGTGAAAATGCCATTGTAAACAGTGTAAAATATACCCACTAAACGTGATGGGACGAATAATTCTTACAAAGAAATAAGTAGCAAGTCACACTGTAATCTCAACTAAATGACAAAGAAAATCCCGTAATACCTGTAGTATAGCTCGAAGAACCGACACCGTTGGAGAAAAAAGGTTCTCGAGTGGCAGCCTCGTACTGGTGGGCGAAGTGTAGGGCGACCTCCACTAGATGGAGTGACGACCTGGTAAGACATGCAGGAAGTCGATGGATGCAGGTGGCTCAGGACCGTGCTTTATGGCTTACCTTGGGGGAGGCCTATGTCTAACATTGGACTTGTGAAAGGCTGTAATGATGATGATGGTAGTTGATTTTTCAAATATAAGTTTACTATTATCGCTAGGATTAGCAGGAGGATCAAGGAACTAGCTGGTTAGGTTTTCTGTCATCTCATGGAAACTTGTAGAAGGTATTATACGTAAATAATTATTTTCATATAATATAATAAAAGTTCAATATTACGACACAATTCAAAAAAGATTAATAAATATAAATATCAGATGCTTTATTTTTCCAACTTATTTATAAATAAAAACACCACATTGTTAATATTTCTATTTTTCATCATAATTATAAAATGGAACATTTTGTCCAAAAAATTATTTACGTACCTATAATACCTGCTAAAAGTTGAAAATAGCGACGCAATTCAAAAAAGTTCAATAAATACAAGTATCAGATGCTTTATTAACTAACTTCTGTATAAATAAAAACAATAATTTGTTAATATTTCTGTTTTACATTAAAGTACAATGGCCATGTGTTTTTTGTGTGTGTTTTCACACCACATTTTTAATATTTCTATTTTTTATAACAGTTAAAGAATACAATGGTCATGAGTAGATTCCTGCAACAATTTTTTTAATACATGAAATCCACCAAAAATAATTTTTAAATTTTTTAATACAAAAAATACATCAAAATGAGAAGGATATAAAATAGAATTGAATACAATAAAACGTTGGCGCGATTGTGGCGCGCCGTATTCCAGAGCCATAATTGTTAGATGTGCAGAGACTTCGGTATTATCCGTCGTCCTCGATCCCAGGTTTATATCGTTAGGTGCGCTCTTCAGCATTATGTCCAATCCGAATAAATCGTTTTATTATATCGATGTGCCGCCTCTTTTGTCGTTTGTTTAATACGGTCCTGTAGAACGCAAAGCTAATAAAATATTATTTGCCTTTGTTGTTTGACTTTCCTAAAAGAGACTTAATGTTTTTACATTTTGCACACATAAATAAATATTTTAGAGTCGTTTAAAGTGTGACTGTTTACAATTATAAAACCATGGGAAGGGTAAAGTTCTAAATTATAATTAAATAAAAGCTATTAGTACAAGGTAAAATCCATTAAAATTAGTTACCTACAACATAAAACAATTATATTAGAGAAAAGAGAAAGACATTATTTTACCACCACCCAGAAGAAATGTTCTAGAAAACTCAAACCTTTAATATTACACAAAACGATAAATAAATTTCGTATTCATAATTTAAACCTGTACAGTTATTTATTTACTTAAAAGTATACATAACATGTCACGTGTAAAAAAAGAATGAAGAAAGAGTGACAAAGCATACTTATGTTGCGGAAGTGAACGTCGCAGTCGGAAAGGAACGTCCTAGGCGAAAGTTTATCGACCTAATTGGCAATTAGAAAACGGGCCAAATTAGGAGTACCCTTAACCGTATAGTATATATGCGTAGGTATATGAATGTGGAGGGGGCGAGGGAGGTGTGTCAGGATCGTGCCAAATGGAAGTCTGTAGTCTCTGCCTACCTCTCTAGGTGGCAGGCGTGAGTGTTTATGTATGTATGTTTTTATGTATACATAACTGTTAACAATAAAGAATAAAAATACTTTGTATATTTTATGCATGCTTTGGCCACTGACCTACCTAAGTAATGCCACAAAGAACGATCCCGAGCCACCTGCATCCATGGACTTCCTGCACGTCGTACCACATCATTACTCCATTTAGAGGGCCGTCCGCTGGCTCGTACAAGGCTGCCATCCTAGAATCTTTCTTGCTAAATCAGCTGTGTAAGTAACACGTAGTATTAAAAAAGGTGGATAACAATAAACTAGCTAAATTTCTGAACGAATCGTAGTGAGTATTAAACATGTCAAGATTAGTTGATAAATTGTAATATTAATATGACTTTGGATGTATCATCATATATGACACTTTGTCCAAGCTTGTAACAATGTTCGAAAGAATAGTTTTGTGGAGCACAAACTTACGTCAATTTTCAAAAGATATTACTATAATATTCGTGCGAAGTCAGGGTTTGATTAAGTCCTTCTTAGAATAATATTTTAAGATTATTGTTAATAGCCCTTCCCTGCGTGCTTCCGTAGCGATAAGACGCGTCAGTGGATCAAGAAAAATAATCATTTTTAAATAGTTAATTGTTCGAAAATATTAGGAGCGCATAACTTATCACACTCAGATCCGTAATACTGTGTTATGCTTGTGTGATGTAAATAAAAGTGAGCAGTCAACATAGTTCGTTCGTGGTTTGTGTTTGTGAGAGTGAAATAGATATACATCTGTGTATGTATTTATACTGTGTCTGTACTAAGTGCAAATTATACGTATTAATTCTTCTGCCACCCTGGTACTATTCGACAACTAGCTAACAGTAACGTAATGTATCGTACACTGCCTCGCTCTGACTCGGAGCCTGAGCTATCTAGCGCTAAAAGACATGTTTCATGCAGGATAAAGCGCAAGCGCGATGACGAGCAGACCGATTACATTAATATAAAGGACTATATGGACGAAATCAAAGAAATGTTGTCATCAAATATACTGCAACAAGAAGCGAAATTTGATTCAATTGATAAGTCCATTAAAGATATAATTTTAACTAACCAATTAAAAGAAAACAAACTATCTTCGTTGAAAAACACCTTTAAGGAAATAAAAGATCAAAATGTTGATATTTTTAAGTCACTTGAATTCATATCGAGTAAATATGAGGAAATGCGAGAAAAAATGGAAATCTTAGAAGCTGACCGCAAGGCTAGCTTGACCTGCATCAAAGCACTAGAAGACAGGATTGAAGGCTTGGAGCGCAAAGCCCGATTGTGCAGTATTGAAATGAGAAATGTTACCCAAAATCAGCCAGAACTTCAGCGGGATCTCCAGAATATCGTAAGAAAGGTTTGCACGGAGCTCAATGTCACAAATGAAGATAGAGAGATACGGGATATTTTTAGGCTTAAATCTAAGTATAAATCGTCTACGCCTAACCCTATAATATTTGAATTTGCCAACGTCAACATAAAGGAGGAAATTCTTACCTCAATGAAAAAGTACAGGAAGAATAAAAAATCACAACCGAGAATCTAAAGATAGCAGGTCCCCCAGCTATTGTGTACATTTCGGAGAATCTAACTCCGAAAATTAAGCGATTATTTTACATAGCTCGGAATTTTGGTCATAACAATAATTATAAATACATATGGACGAGTCACGGTAATGTCTACATACGCAAATCAGATTCCAGCCCGGCCATACGAATCAACAGTGAGGTGGACCTTGACAAGCTCAAGACTAAAAACTGACTATGTAATGTTACAATACCGTTATCTTGGCTAATACTTATTACATTTTTTCAACTTTATATAGTATGTTGCAATGTTATTCATGTATTTGTTTTATTGATTTCCGTTAATTGCGTACTTTGCTTAAACACTTACACCATTTCACAACAATATAAACTACTCGCACATAAATATGACTCGATAAAATATTGTTTTATATATTACATGTTACTACACTACACTTATCATATTCCTAAAATATTGCTCTATTACCTTTAGATTAAATTTAAATATCATTATTATGTTAAATCATACCTTAGGCAGCTTAAATGTTACGATTCTATAATAAAATTTACACATGAAATAAATGTATTAACGCTTTTATCAACTAACAACATGAATGACTATTTATATTTTTTGTTGATCATAACATTATTGCTGCTTAGTTGTTACGGATCTGTTTTTTAATATGTTACAGTTTTACAATGAATTAAGTTTTTTATCTCTTTACGTACTTATGCACAAATATTTACGAAATCATTCTAAAATTATTGATGGTAGCACAAATATGTTTCTAAAGGTAACGACAATTGTTTTATCATCCAAATTTACAACTACCCACCTTGTTCCCATAAATTATACATTGGAATTTTTAACAGTTAAACTTTAATTCTATAGATACTCGTACTATCGTTATGGACGATATTGAAGAATCGGGCCATATTGCGTGTAACAGAGTGGGAGTTCCAACCGATTTAGACTTATTATCAGTCGGAAAGAATTCCATTAAGATTCTTACTGTTAATATACGCAGTATTAATGCTAATTTCGATAGTTTTTTGATATTTTTGTCCAAATTTAACTTTACAATTGATGTGCTCGTATTAACTGAATGTTGGACAAATAAATATTATATACCACCTAACATTCACGACTACAAAATGTTTCAAACTCTTATTAATCTTAATAAAAATGACGGTGTGGTTGTTTATGTTCGGAATGAACTTGAGTCAACAGCCTATGAGCCGTGTCTTATCGTTGGTAATTGTTTAGTAATTGACCTAAAAGATACTCTCTCTGTCATTTGTACATATCGTCCTCTATGTTATAAAAACCCTATGAATTATATCAACTCTCTGGATGATATTTTAAATAATTGTCGTAATAAATGTGATATTGTTTTAACCGGAGACATTAATCTTGATGTTATGCCAGGTAATCTTAATAACTACTCAACTGCATATTTAAATCTTATGGCTACGTTCGAACTTAAGGTGTAAACAGTCCAACTCGACAAAAAACTTGTTTGGATCATTCATGGTTAAGTCTTATGCTAAGTGTCGAACATACGTTTTTGACGAATTTACAGATCATTCTCCTATTTTTTAATTATGAATTTTACTAAAGTATGTAGAAAAACACAAACGCTTAATAAAGTAAAAGTTGATCTTGCTGGCATACAAAAAATGATGACGGCTGAGTCTTGGGATGACTAATACTCATCTAAAGATGTAAATCTTGCAGCACAGATTCTGACATCAAAATTAGAAAAAGCTATTAAGGACAACACAATTACTAGTAAAATATCTAAACTTAAAATACCACTCAAGTCTTGGATTACCGTGGGAATTGTTAATTCAATTCGAAAGAGAGATAAAATGCACAAAAAATTAAAAAAAGATTTAAATAATAAGCAATTGGGGCACTTATACCGAAACTATCGTAACACATTAAATAGATTAATAAAACAATTAAAAAGAAATTATTATAAAGTGTTATTAGAAAAAATAAAGGAAATATGAAAGAAACTTGGAATACAATAAAGGAATTATGTAATATGGAAAAAAGGAAAGAATCTTCCTCAGATTTACTCAATAAAGGTTTAAATACTACTCACTCACTTGAAAAGGTTAACAGGTTTTTCGCAACTGTTGGTCATAGTCTTGCAAATGATATCTTATCCAAACTTAACACTACTGACAGTTCTCTTTCTCTATTGGCAAAATGCAAAGATGCACCAAATGGCTCAATGTCCGTCTTTGAAACCGACGCTTGAAACTTCCACTGAATCAGTTAGGTACTGATTCAGTGGAAGTTTCAAGCGTCATCTGTAGTATTAAATCTAATAACTCATCAGGATATGATTGTATTACATCCAAAATTTTAAAAGACAACATAAAATATATTTCGGAACATTTTGCATATTTAATTAATTTGACATTTGAATATGGTGTTTTCCCCAAAATCTATAAAAATGCAATTGTCTGTCCCATATATAAATCTGGGGATAAATCTTCACTAACTAATCGCCCAATTTCACTTTTAAGCACAATGTCCAAGGTTCTCGAAAAAATATTTAACAAGCGATTAATGAACTATTTAGAAAAGAATGAGCTTTTAGATAAAAATCAATTTGGTTTTCGTGCCAACAGGTTCACAGATGACGCTGTCCTTCAACTTACTTCAAATATTACACGTTATCTTGATAAAAATGAAAAAGTGATGGGAGTATTCCTAGACCTTAAGAAGGCATTCGATACCGTATCTGTTCCAATATTATTAACACGTTTTGAAAATATGGGAATCAGGGGAAATGCACTTACGTGATTCCAGGACTACCTTTCGGATAGAAAGCAACGTGTTAAAGTTAATGGTTTATTAAGTAATGAATTCAGCTCCTCTTACGGTGTGCCACAAGGCAGTACACTCGGGCCAAGTCTTTTTTTAATTTACATAAACGATCTGTGTAAAACTAATCTCAAGGGTGCTGATATTCAAATGTTTGCCGATGATACAGTCATACTATTTCATGGCGAGTCTTGGGAACATGTACATCGTCTTGCTGAAAACGGTCTTCGTACTATTACATCATGGTTAGAAAATAGCTTGCTAACGCTGAACACAAGTAAAACAAAATATATGTGTTTCAGTTAAACTAATATTAACTCACCCAAATCTTTTAGTTTACAAATCCATTATTACCCTTGCAATCGACAAGCCAATACCAAGAATAAATCATGTGCTTGCTCATTAATTGAAAGAGTAAAAGTTATAAAATATCTAGGAATAAGTATTGATGATAGGCTCAACTGGAAACAGCACATAACATCTGTTGCTAATAGACTCAGGAAATTAGTTTATGTGTTTAGAGAATTGCGCACTGTTTCAGAACCTACACTTTTAATACAAATTTATAAAGCACTTGCGGAATGTTTAATTACATATTGTATATGTTCGTGGGGGGCAGCAGCAAAAACAAATTTAATAGAACTGGAACGAGCACAAAGATCTCTCCTCAAAGTAAAATTATACATTCCATTTATGCATTCAACTACTGAACTATTCAAAACGGTAAACGTACTTTCTGTGCGTCAATTATATATCTATAATTGCATTAAAAATACCATAAACTTGCGGTACCGTATCTACCCTCCACTGGAAAAAGACGAGAACGTTTCACAGTTGAGCGTGTGAGATGTAAGATTGCTCGACAGCATTATCAATTCCAGGCACCAAGACTTTACAATTACTTTAGTGTAAATAATAAAGTGAGAAACCTGTCTATATATCAACTTAAATCCAAAGTTTTAGTATGGTTGCGTAAGTTGACATACAACGAGACGGAAAATCTGTTAAAAATAAGTCAATAGTATGAGTCATTTCATATGAAGTATACTAAAAACACACTTATACACAATCACCCGGGCACACGAACACACACACACACACACACACACACACACACACACACACACACACACACACACACACACACACACACACACACACACACACACACACACACACACACACACACGCACACACACACACTAACGCACACACATGCACAAACACATGTACACATACACACGCACACATGTACGGACCATGGATGCAACACACATATTCATGCATATTTTTATTATCTTTTTTATTTTTTTCTTGGCTTTGTGAAAATTGTATTTATTTTTGTTACCTTGTTCTGAGTTGTGATAAGCTGATAAGCCATTTTGTAATTGTAATTTAATGGAAATGGGAAGGAAGTGATTCCCGACACACAGCTATTGCTAGTTCGGGAGTCAGGGCTTCAACTTTGTAGTGTCAATATGGTTTTATTCAATAAATAAATTTATTATTAATAAATCTCTATTCTAAGGTTTTAATTACAAATAATACATTAAACTGTCCTAATTGTCCTCATTTCACGGTTGGACAAACACCTTTCTTACAGATCGAATACCGACTATATAATAATATAATTTTTGCTATTTCTCTTACTGTAGAATTTGCTCGTAATGAAAAATCTTCCGCCTGCTCTTAGGGTGTGTTAGAATATAATTTGCAATAAGAATATAATTTTACGGATTCTATCGCGTGTAATTTTAACTTTTTTAATACTCTGTGCTTCAAGGCTTCTGCAACATCGGTAGTGCATATCGGCGGAAGTAAACCCAAACCCCTTGTTCTGCGTAGATCGGAACAAAAGTTGATAAAATTGATATCTAAAAGTTGAAAGTACCCTCCCCCCATGACCATGTGCTCGAAATTTAATTTTCATTTTCCCACACTACATGGAGTGGCGTACCTAGTAACAAAGTTTAAAGATAACTTATGACATGCAGGAAGTCGATGGATGCAGGTGGCTCAGGACTGTGCATTTTGGCATTCCTTAGGGGAGGCCTATGTTCAGCAGTGGACTTGTGAAGAGCTGTAATGAATTAATAGTGGTAATCATGTAAATGAAAGTAAATATTGAATTATTTCGTTTTTAATCAAATGAGAATTATGTTGTTAAACTAATATGCACACTGTCTAAATTGTAGGGAATAATTTAGCCTAGTGATAGCTATAAACTGAAGCTTCCCCTTGTATGGTACGCAGTAAAGAGCCTCATAGTCATTTCGGCTATTCCAATACCCATAGCCGTTTCCATTATTGGACGCTATCTAATGAACACAAATGTCATGGAAGCCCTTTATAGAACAAAGTTCTCTGAAATAAATGACAGACAATGAATGAGGAAAATGAATTAAATCTACTATGTTTGATAATTTTCGACAAATAAAGTAATATAAACGGAAATTATTGTATAAAATAAAAATTTTAGGCTCTCAGCAATAACTTTATAATTATTTTTTCGTATTAGCTTTCAAAAAAAGATTTTTATAAAAACTATTGAAATTATGATGTTTTTTTTTTATTTCAATAACCTCGCGTATCATCCTTGGAAGGAATCAGTGAGTGCTCTTTTGCGAGGATTTGTGGTATATCAAATCTGATGTAATGGTGGGGATGATCAGTTTCAATAAAGCACAAATCCTCGCAAAAGAACACCGATTCCTTCCAAGGATGATACGCGAGGCTTCAATAGCCTTAAAATAAATTAAAAAAAAATACATCCTAATTTCCATACAAAAGATGGATGGGTGCTGCCATCTGCGCAAGCATACCACTGCAAGACCTCAAGATACTGTAAGCTTGTTCTGCGTAGATCGGACCGCAAATTAATATTAAAAACTAAAGGTAGCCGGGCTATGACATTACGACGTCAAATATCTCAGTCCCCCTTAGACATCTACATCTATCCTTGATGACGAATTAAAATGCAGATGCGTTGTCACCCGTGAGGTCTAAGATGGAATGCCTCATTTCCAGTACAAAGGGTCTCCGGTTCTCTACGCTCACCATACGAAACACAACAGTATTAAGCAATTATTTTACGCTGGTATTCATATTGCGTTCGCGTAAAGAATCATGCCCACTTTCCGTACATTGATTGACCTGTCACTTGATTCTTTTAACAAGTCGCGTCTACCTACAACTGCTGTTGTATAAAAACAACTATTGCTTATAATAACACAATAACTTATCATCTTTTCATTTAGAGGGCAGGAAAAAATACTATTAGGTAAATAAATTTTTGAGGTTATAACAGTTGTCAGATAAGGTCTGTATACTTATTTTTCTTTCCACACCATAGTGTAAAACCACAAAAGTTATAAATAAAAAAGTATTAGAAATAGCAATTGCTTATTTTGAACATTCATAAACCACATGACGAGTGAACAAGTTTTTCGTAATCTGAAACGGACGTGTAAAACACGATTTTAATTATTAAATATTTTAAATCACTAGACGCGTTAGAAATTATATTTTTAGATTTTTTTTTGTTTTAGTCCCAACTTCTGAAGATATTTGATGAATATTTTTTTAAGCTTTCAATTTTATTAAAAGTCATTTTTTAAATATTGTTTTTCTGATTCTGATGTGTATAAATTATTGTGCGATATTGGTGTAAGCGCAATAATAGAGGTCTTGCTCCTGGTCCTTTTATATACAATCAAGGGGAAATCTTCATAGATTATACCGATATTCTAACAACTATTTTTGTAGTAAATTGTGACATAACTAATAACTGGCCAAATGCCGGAAGTGGAACTCGCACATGAAGGATCGTACCATCGTAAAACACGTTTCTAGTAAGGGACTCCTTTAATTTTAAATATATTTTTATTTTTATTATTTGTTGTTATACAGAAATACACTTCCTGTGAAATTTTTAACTGTCTACTTACTACTGATCGTGAGATAAAGCCAGCTGACGGACAGATGGATGGACGGATAGACAGACAGCGGAATATTAGTAATAGGGTTCCGTTGGTTACTCTATGGGAACGGAACCCTAGAAATTGTAATTTGTTATAACAGAAATTTTAATATTGCGTATTGTTTTTTATGTACCCAGAACTATTTTTTTTTCGAAAGAGTTATAAACACTAGTAAAAGCATACTTGACCTCAAGTAAGTGGTTTTGTAATTTATATTGAGGGTAGGAAAATCCATTTTTATAATAAGAAACATATCGAAAATTAAAGCACAAGGTTCTATATATCGGCTGAAACCTGATAATGATACAACTGCTTATAAATATTTTATGTATTATGTATATGCAGAATCCTAAAATATTGTTTCTTTCTGAATACAAAGTTGAACAAGTAAAAATTTTAAGCTATGGAAGAATACCTTAACATTATAGAGTTCGACTCAAGTATAAACTTTTTATGCAAATAGCTTATAACTGTTATTTAAGCAAAAATATACAACGGGAACCCAAAAAATTTAAGTATGGGAAGAGTAGCAAAAGGCTTAGAAGCAACTTCGTTGTTTAAACATAATATCCTCTGTAATTCAATTTTAAACTAGTGGTCACCTCGTGGCATAAATTCGACATGATTCATAAATTTTTTGGGTTTATTAACCTTATAAGGCTACCTGTATTCTACTTACAACTGCAAGTTAATATATAGAACACAGATCTCTAATATATAAAATATGAACGCTTTTTGGCTTCAAACATACCACTTCACACACTATTGAAAAAGGAACATTTGAAATCACACAAATTCCTGCTTATTCGATTTATCTGTTAATAATTATTTTTGGCAACATATTCAAATTATTTGCCGAAAATCTTTACGCTTTTGTTTGTTTTATAGTTTGACCATTGACTATTCATCATCATCATCATCATCATCATTACAGACCTTTACAAGTCCACTGCTGAACATAGGCCTCCACCAACGTATGCCACAAAGCACGGTCCTGAGCCACCTGCATCCATCGACTTCCTGCATGTCTTACCAGGTCGTCACTCCATCTAGTGGAGGGTCGCCCTACACTTCGTCTACCGGTACGAGGCTGCCACTCGAGAACCTTTTTTCCCCAACGGTTGTCGGTTCTTCGAGCTATATGGCCGGCCCATTGCCACTTCAGCTTACTAATCCGTTGGGCTATGTCGGTCACTCTGGTTCTATTGCGGATATCCTCATTTCTGAGTTTATCACGCAGAGAAACTCCGAGCATAGCCCTCTCCATAGCTTGCTGAGCGACTTTGAGCGTCCTCATACGGCCAGCAATGAAGGAACACGTCTCAGTTCCATATGTCATCACTGGCAACACGCACTGGTTGTACAACTTAGTTTTCAGGTTTTGAGGTATACCTGACGAGAAGATGCGTTGTAATTTCCCGAACGCTGCCCAGCCGAGTTGAATCCGTCGATTGACCTCTAGGTCGAAGTTGGACTTACCTAGTCGGACTATCTTTCCCAGGTAAACGTACTCGTCAACGACTTCGAGCTAAGTGCTCCCAACAACTACCGGCATAGGTGTGATATGGACATTAAACATGATCTTTGTTTTGTCCATGTTCATCTTAAGACCTATCCGTTGGGAGGCACTATTGAGGTCATTGAGCATAGTGCTTAAGTCCTCCAGCGATTCTGCCATAAGTACTATATCGTCGGGAAATCGAAGGTGAGTGATGTACTCGCCATTGATTTTAATACCATATCCTTTCCAGTCCAGTAGCTTGAAAACGTCTTCCAATGCGCGGTGAAGAGTTTCGGGGAAATAACGTCACCCTGTCTTACACCTCTCTGCAGTTGGAAAGGTTTCGTACTCTGGTTCTGTACTCGGATAGCCATCGTAGCCATACTGTAAAAACACTTCAGCACTTCGATATACTGACAGTCAACTTGGCACCGCTGAAGAGACTGTAGCACCGCCCAAATTTGGACGGAATCAAAGGCTTTCTCATAGTCCACATACGCCAGGCAAAGTCGCAGATTGTACTCTTCAGACTTCTGTACAATTTGCCGAAGGTTATGTATGTGGTCTATGGTACTAAAGCCTTTTCGGAAACCGGCTTGTTCGGGAGGCTGGAAGTCGTCGAGTCTGCGTGCGAGACGATTCGTAATGACTTTCGAAAACAGCACGTAGACGCGGCTCAGAAGGGATATCGGTCTGTAGTTCTTCAAGAGGGCGTTGTCACCTTTCTTGAAGAACAAGACCACCACAATTCTGTTCCACGACTCCGGAGTAGTGCCACCATGGAGGACGGAGTTAAAGAGCCTCGCCTTTGAAGGACTTCAAGTACCGGTTTTCCACCCGCTTTCAGAAGCTCCGCTGTAATTTCTTCCTTGCCCGGGGATTTGCCGTTTTTAAGGTGCTGGAGAGCCATTCTAATCTCGCTCAGACTGACGTCCGGGATATCATCGGAATAGTGTCGGATAAGACCCGCTCTTGGATCGTTACTCACACTTGCGTGTGGCTCCAACGATGATGTGTACAGCTGCCCATAGAACCTCTCAATCTCACTCAGAATCTCAGGTGTCCCAGAAACGATGCTGCCACACTCAGTCTTCAGCTTTGACAGTTGGCTCTTACTGGCAGACAGATCTCTGGCAAAGACTTTGGAGCCCTGGTTCCGCTCAATCGCTTCTTCAATACGAGCAGTATTAAATTTGCGTAGTCTCGCCGCACTGACTATTAAGCATTTGAAAATAACATTAGAGTGCCTACTTGAGATATTGGCAGTATTCAGTATTCAGTCTATACATTTGATATAGAGAAAATACAATTCGACCGACTGTGATATATCCCCTTCACAGTATAACACTGGTGTAATGTGAAGGACATAATTACATGATAACACCAAAGTATTAAAGCCAACAGTAACACTACTCATATCAATATAACACAGGGCAGCTCCTCAGAAACACGAATTTTCTTGCCTACACTAGTGGAATACCTCGACGAGCATAGAACAGACAGTGAGACTCATACCCATTACCTCCTGATCTCGCTTAGTCGCCTGCACGATACTTAATACTGCCAGAACGGTGGGAGATTACAGTTCTACCCTAATTTCTCAGTATTTAACTTTATATTTTTATCCTCATTCCTCAAATGCGTTGTTACCCGTGAGGACTAAGATGGAATGCCTCGTTTCCAGTAAAAAGGGTCTCCGGTTCTCTACACTCACCGTACGAAATACAGCAGCATTAAGCTACTATTTCACTCTGGTATTCAAACTTTGACATCGGGACGTCAGTCACCTTAGTCCCCCGTGACCATGGGTGCTTGAAAGCACCCGAAACGTCGGGTATCAAAAATAAATAAAACGCGATAAAATCCGTAAAAGTAGTTTTAATCAAAGAAATGTCTGTTTTTAATAACAGAATAACTGTTTTTTATCTAATTACGTGCCTGCCTGTCAGTCTGTCCGCTCGGAAACTGCACGAATAATAGATAGATAGATAGAAAATTTATTCGTTTAAAAACATGGTACACAAGATGGTCAATGATGTGAAACTGACATGTTATGCCATAATTGGCATGCAAAAATTAAAATAACTTAAAAATTATGTACAAACATTCTTTTTGAATTCAATTATCATGTACAATTAAATACTTATACAGATCCACTCTATTTGAATTCTTATACAATAAATTGTTCATGAATTATTCATTGAACTATTACATTATTGTTACATAAATAATAATAAATATTATATGAGATTAGTTAAGCTATTATTATTTTAATAATTACACTACAGTATAAATTAATTCATAATTTTAATTACAATAAAATTATTATTTAAAAATCCCATATGATCATAAGATAGAAAATAATGCCAGGAGTGATATAAGCTGTATTTCATTTGAAGAAATGGCCTTTGATGATTACTTAAAAAATATTAATTATGCCACATTAACAGATCCCACCAAGGCGAAGGTGTGGCAGATCGCGATTTTACAATATAGGGGTTAAGTCGATAGGGATAGTTAGTAGAAGATTTACCTTTAGTTTAACCGAAAATAATATGTAACTGATTTTTTGGAAAGAGTTCTAAAGATTTGGACGAAAACTTCTTCTTATGAACTGTTTTATGTATATAATATACTCATATATTTCTACATAGAGGTGAAAATTATCTTTTATCTAACGCCGACTAAAGCTTGGTTGTCCAGGTAGATACATATTTATTTATACATGGTAGAGCCATACTGCAGCTGTATTATGGTTCTGGCATAAATAAGTCGATTTTAACCGTATAGACCAAGCTTCCACAGAATAACAGCATCGTAGCGCAGCATAAAGAAGCGTTTAATGCTGTGATTCATATAGTTACCGTAGCGAACCGGTACCGCATTCCTCAGTGGTAATAACGCATATGCCTTTTGATTTTTAATCATGGATAAATATTAATATCTATGATGTGTCACTGCATCTACCTACTTAATCAGATGTACTATTTGCTCGTTTGCCACTCTTATTCTATAAAATTTACAAAATAACAAATTTTGACGTCTTCCCTCGTCACCCTTTCTTTGAAGTCGGCTTAAAATTGTTTTTTTTTTTTTATTTTTGTTTATTAAATATGAAACAATAAAAGAATTATAATAATCTATTCGCCGTGTGGTGGCGCCGTAAGATAACATACTGCCCCTTATTATATGGATGAGTGGATGTCGTAAGAGGAGATAGAGGGAAAATTTGACTAAGGAATAGGCTAAAATAGTACTTAAGTAGTGGCTCAAATTAAATTTAAAATGACACTTCCACCTCCGTTTGTAGAAATCAATATGACATTGTACTTGTGATATTCTTTAGACCATTCAAAAAGGTAACATAGTTAAACTTAAAAAAAAAAATCAAAAGCACTCTCATAACACTTAATAAAAATAAGATAATTTCTTCATTATAGTTTCTGAATTAGAGGTTATAACTCAGATTTCAGTTCCTACTGCTTGTTTTCTACTAAGATCGATAATCCGCTTGCAAAGCGTGCCGATAAAGGCTAATCCTCTAGCGAGTGAGACCATTATGGGCCGATGGTTATAAATGTATATTTTATATATAATATAAAGTCACTAAATTTGTGTTACTTTTATTCACTTTAAAATGCTTAATGTTTGTCCAGCTCAAAATATAAAGGTTATAACAGAATCAGTTTAACAATTTCAAGCAAAACATTAATTAACAACCTTTGAGTTATATGTACTACGTACTAGAGAAACTATTCCGAACAAAAAAATGTGCACTACTCTGTATCCGCACATGCACGGGAAACAATATAGTCGCGCATGCGCAGTTGATATAAACGCGCGAAAATTGTAACAATAAATAATTGTTTGTTTAGATTGTATTGTTAATCGAGTACATTTTTTAATTTTTCTTTATTTTGCATATGTGCTTATTTAATATAAAATTATTATTAGCGCCGCTCCGCACTACATGAATATCGAAGCCACAATAACAGGTTTACGGATTGCAGTACAATTCATTTGAACATGGAGAGTGTTCAGAATGCCATATCTAGTGCGTAGTACATATATAGATGTTAACTTCTAATTTGATCAAAAGTTGTAACATGGATTATGTCTACTCAGTGGTCGCACTAATACTATTGAGTGCTTGTAATAAGCTTGATATAACATATCATATATTGATCATAGAAATATGTAGTCAAGAACGAGTAAGGATACGACGCATACCTGAGATAATTCTGCAATGCGGACTATTTCCAATATTATTTTATAAAGGTTATGTGAAATAATATAATTTGATACAACTTTAATCAAATGTATTAATAAAGATTTTTACTTCAGTTCTTGGGAATCTTCTTAGTATTATTTACGATTTCAAAAGCTGAGCTTAATTGTGTAATCATAATAACGTTAAAGTACATTTCTAATAAGTCGAAATCGAAGATCTAAAAACTTTGGCTTCTCTTTGAAAATACATATTATGTAAGTAATTTATTATATTTTTAATACAGATTGTTTTATGTAATCCATATAAATAAAATAAAATGTAAAATATATACTTAAAATATTATTTATTTAATATTTTGACCTATATCGAATGAATATCATCTTAAATTATCTTAAACGAAGTCAAAACGTTTCCTTGTATGACAGCGGAACCCCAAAACATAATTCCATAAAAGGTTTTGCATATAACAGGGTTTCAAATAAGAATTTTTTTGAATTAAAATGGAATGTGTCGTAGTTTTTAGAAGTAATATTTTAGCAGACCTAAAAAAGAAGGCTTATAAATATTAAGCCGTTATCAATTATCAATTGTGAACCGATTTTGATGATTCCTATTTCCATTAATGGGTTTTACTTGAAGGGTCTTCTTAATAAAATGTATTAGAGAAAAATATAAAAAATAGGAAACAATAAACCCCTAAGGGTCGCAAATATTTGAAATTGTATTAGTACGTTATATACATTATAGTAAAAGTACATTAAATACCCATATTTCCAATTGAAATTTATTTTAATGTACTAAAAGTACATTAAAATACAATTCATAATTATTTATATTCACTACACACATTTAAGCGACAGTTGGCTAATGGCAGGGCGCGGACCGCGAACTCAAAAAGGTCGTGGGTTCGAATCCGCCATTTGACTACTGGCGTGAACAACTCGTAACACAAGCAATTTAAGCTTACCACGAGTGGTTAAGGGGAATATTTGTAATGTTTATAGCATTGTTAATATTCTTTAAAAAACTTCATTCATATTGTATTATGTATGTATATAATATATATTATATATGTATGTATTTTTATGTACTTTTTGGACGACATTGAGATTGTGGTATTCCTTCGTTATATCAAAAGGGGAAATAATTTTTGCTAAGACATAGTGTATAGAATTATTAAAGCTCCAACTTCAGAATACGATATTTTATTATTTTTTGCTTTTAGCTTAGCTTTTAGAAAGTAAAATGTAGTTTATCTTTTACTTTTTTTAATAGTAATTTTTTCCAATATAAAAGTTAAATATAGTTCAAGTTTTACTTTTTTACGAATAGTAATTTTTTTTCAACAAGTTTTAACAGGAATCTAAAAATAATATATTTAAAAGTTAAAAGGTATTTAAATAGTTTTATCTTTTGCTAGAAATACCTCAATATAAAGACTTATTCTCGTGTACACAGGGCCGAGTAAATCAGTCTTAAACAAAGGTGTCCCAAAACACAAGATATCAAGTCAAATCTTCAACGTGACATATAAAGCTTCAGGTAGGGTCGTCCCTAATCAATAACTAATAATAAGTGAGTGGTGCTCACACATCACCTTGTTGTAATATTATTTCACTAACTTTACAGAAATCCTTCAAGGTCAAAAGAATTTTAATATAAAGTTAAAAAGAAAATACAAAATAATTTTAGATTCTGAAGTCGTTTCTTAGTCGTCCTTTAATTGTCATGCACACTATGTCTTTGCACCCACTACATGGTACGACAGTATGTCTCATAAGTCGGCTTTAACTTTTTCTTCTTCTTCTTTAAGTGCCTCTCCATTACTGCAAGTTGGCAGTCATCCTCCTCAATTCTTCTTTGTTCGAGGTTAGCCTGAACAGATCTTCTACTTTCTTTATCCCGGTCCATTTCCGGATGTTACAGAGCCAGTACATTTGCCTTCTACCAACACTTTTTTTACCGCTAAATTTGCCCATGATAATAGTCTGCAGTAGTTGATAAGGTTCATGCCTTAGCATGCGTCCTAGGTACGCAACTTTTCTCTGTTTGATGACAAGTAGGGGCTTATTCCTTTTCATCTGCTTGGGTACCTCAATGTTGGTAACTTTGTCTGTCCGACTTAATCCTAGCATACGGCTCGGAATAAGTTGGACAGACAAATATTTAACTTTTTATTAAAAGTTTATTTTCTTAACGTAATTTTGTCATAAAATATTTTATGAGTGTTCAATTTTCTACTATACAAAATAAAATGAATCATTAATGATGAGCTGCAGTAGCTACGAGGCTAAGCGATCACTCTAAATATTACAGTTCACCGTGTACATCGCTGAATATTCTTATTGTAATTTTAAGTGCTGGTTAACCACTTGCTCGGCGATGAAGGAATACAGCGTGAGCAGCTCGATGGACTAATTGCTTCGTGACCATCTCGAAAATTATGGAAGTCCTGTGTCTAGTAGAAGGACGTTATAAGTAGTCTGTAAGTTTTACTAATATGTTTGATATTTCTAGATCAATTGGATGAAATGGCCAGTTTTGCCGCCGCCTATTATACTCGTCATCATCATCATCATTACAGCCCTTCACAAGTCCACTGCTGAACATAGGCCTCCCCCAAGGAATGCCACAGAGCACTGTCCTAAGTTATCGACTTCTTGGTGTTTTACCAGGTCGTCACTCCATCTAGTGGGGGTCGGCCTGCACTTCGTCTACCGACACGAGGTTTCCACTCGTGAACCTATTTTCGCGTCGGATGTTGGTTTTTCGGGCTATATGGTAGGCCCAATGCCACCAGCTTACTAATCCGTTGGGCTATGTTACTCTGGTTCTACTGCGGATATCCTCATTTCTGAGTTTTTTACGCAGTTAAGCCCCGAGCATAGGCCTCTCCATAGCTAGTTGAGCGACCATGAGCTTCCTCATGAGGAAATCAGTGAATGACGACGTCTTAGTTTCATAAATCATCACTGGCAACTCGCACTGCCTGTACATATTTACTGGTACAATTAATACTTGACTGCTTTCATACTCCTTAGTATGCAGGTTAACAAACTTAGTACAAAAATATTTGCAACTTTAAGCTTCTTACGTAGATTACGCAATTTTCTTCCCACAGTCACTAAAGCTGCGCTTGCTAAGTCTGTACTTTGGGATAGCCTTGATTATATGCTGATATTTGCTTTCTTCATATTACCGAGGTTTTATTTATGTATTTTTATTAGATTCATGTTTAGGCTTCGTAATCACGTTTACGAATATCGCAAACAGCTCAAGTGGCTCCCGATCAATCTTTGCAAGAATACTCTTATTCTCTCTGCTTTGTACGACGTACTGTTTAATCCCTTCACAGGTTATCACCTCGCAGATCATTTTTTAAACCTTTTCCATGATTAATTCCTCCGATATTCTGTCAATTTTTTCTCCGAATACTCCTTTACCTTGTTTAGAAAACCTTTCAGTGACACATGCGTCACGATAAATCTCTCTACTTTTGAAAATCTTGTTAAAACATTTTAGGTGTATAAAATAATGCTTAATTAAAAACTCTTTTATTTGATAATTTCTATACCCAATGAGTTTTTATATAATAAGAGGTTTTTTCACAGAATTTTATACAAAAGAGTGCGAAGTCTACATGATGGTAAGGTCTCAGATAGAATGCCTCGATAAACATCTTTTTCATAGTGAAAGACCACAACATGTAGTACATATATTTGGTATTATATTTCTACTTCTACTCAGTAGTTTGTGTAAAATTTGGAACTAATAAATAATAAAATGTATTAAATAAATAATTTATTAACAGATAGTTACCGTTGAACATCAAGAGTAGCAGTCAGCCAACGAAAGTGTTTGCCAATATTAATATTATGCAGTGAAATGCCAGCCTTTAAAATTAATGATGGGAAATAAAGAAGCAATGATGATGTAAAACACCAACCTTTAAAATTAATGGTGGGAAATAAGTTGACAATACAAAAATTACAGAATTGGAAAACTTAATCGATTGGTTTAAACTCGAGTAAAATATTATTTTAAGTGAAATGCTTAGGACACATACTTTAAGGGATTTCAACAAAAAAAATCTTTATTTTGTGGGTCAAGTAAAAGCGTAATCCCTAAAACAAAAAGCTCCCTGAAACTACTCATTCCTTACATTTCATTTGATATCAATCACGGTTGCAGCATCTCGGTCGTGCTCGGATGTTCTCGGTGAAAATCGGTTCTTCTAGTTCGTAGCCGTATACTTCAGTGTATCTACGCAGCTACGGTGGCCGAACGTGTCGTGATCGTAGTGCAGTACTACGAAGCGGAGCGGGAGATTTAAAAGTATTTTGTTAAAATAAGAGACCAGAATGAAGTAAATAATTTTGTGAGTATAATGTCGGAGTGAAGGTTAAGTAGTGTATAAAATTAGAGGATTTGAAAGAGTTTACTCACATTAAGTCCTCGTTTGTTATATGGTAAGTACTAATAAAATATTTTAATTTAATGTCGTAGCGTGGATAACGTTTTTCTATTGTTGATTCACTTTCATATTATTTATATGACATTCAAAAATAAGCAACATTTGCAATTTCATTTTAAATATACTTTTATTACTTTTAGTATTTAAAGTAAAATAGATACTGATTTTTCTCTTATAGTATTTTGTAGTTTATTTGTATAAAAATAAAGTTTTTCTGAATATTGGACGGAAAATCATGCTTTTTTTATCAACCTCTGAATTACTTCATTAAGTGAGAAGGATATAAAATATTATTATGTCCCATTTTGGAAAAAATTATGTTTTTCAACACTAATGCAAGTCAAGGCATTGATGACTACAAAAATAATCTGAAAACGATGGAAAATACTTATGAGATATTTATTGTCAGATATAAATCATCTTGTAAAGTGTATTTATGGTTTATGTAACCAGTCTTGTGACTGTATCACTTATAAGAGCTTTTTAATGCTTGTTATTTGTAAAAACCCACATGATAGAAAAGTACTAAAAACGAAATACAAATTCCAAAGTAGGCAAAAATATTCATGAAATATTTACGCGTGGACAAAGCAACAACTCTTCGTGCAAATACATATTTTGACGTCGACTGACCGGTCACATTTGTGGAGGGCTATTCCAAATATTCCAATAAAGTAAAAATATAAAAGGCTCACGGTCCGTACTAAACCGTGTACCTATAATCATTTCAGATTTTTGTGGTGCGTTTAATTTTTGTCGAAATAGTATGTTAGGGTAACAAAATTGAACGCAATCCCAGTCCACCTGATGTATTGTGGGTACTGTGATCAATATTCACGTGAATACTAGATGTTAGGAATACTTTCGGTCTGGGCGTGCATCTGGGTACGTACTTCCTTGCTTATTTATGTCACCAAATAGCTTATTTTTGCAATCAAGAAGCAGTACCTGCACTGCAGTGTCTCGGCATAATGGATACAGAGAGTCAGGTAATTACAGTCTATGACGCATGCCATCTTAGTCCTTAAAGAGGCGACGCATAATATGTGTGGCTTTAATTTTTGAGCTTTGTTGAATTCACTGCAGGTGTTCATTAGTTGCAGTATTCGCTTACCATAAGGTGAAAATAATTGATAGAATCAGGAGTTACTTTGCGGAAATGCATTATAATAAAGATATTAATGTTTACGTTGTAATTATCCGCTCAATTAAATACAATGATGTGTCTTACCTAAATTGAAGAGCACCTCCCGCCCTCCCTCAATTGCGTGCACTAATCCCGTCACTACTTATCCCAGCACCACTACTACCAACACCACTACCCCCAATACCACTATTCTAGGAAAGACACACCATCGACGATAATACGACACGTGTTTCGCCTAGTGTGTGTATCTAGACTCTAGGGCGGCTGAACGACAATAAAATACAACCGATTCATTGCGCTGTATACAATCGAAAATCGAAAGTAAATTTCAGAATTGTAATGAGGAGCAGATTTATCAGCAAATGTACAACTCATCTCTTACCAACCTACTTTCTCAACTCGATAAAAATGAACAAATGCCTCTTCCAATTCTTGTGACTTTGTGTTTCCGGTATGTTTAATTATAGTTTGACACAATTTTTTTACAGAATATGGGAACAAACGAACACACATTCCACCTGATGGTAATTGGACACAGTGACCTATAAACGTACTCGGTAATCTCATCTACTCGTAACCTTGGTTAAGCGTCAAATGCAGATGTGTAGTCACCCCTGAAGATTAAGATGGAATGCCTCACTTCCAGTAAAAAGATCTTCGGTTCTCTGCACTTTCCATATAAAACACAGCAGCATTCAGCGTGGTTCTTTCCCGGTGAAGCCGAACCATTTGTGCTACAAGCAGAATGTAGCATGGCTTTACCGCGTATGAAGAATATGTAATTTCTTTACAAGAACAGACTGATCTCGCAAACCTGTTGATGCCGTATGTTGAAACCTTATCCTATGAAAAAATATTTGATATAAAATATTTTTTCATAGGATAGGGTGACAAACGAACACACAGTCCACATGATGGTAATTGGTTGCTATGGCCCATAGCCATCTACGTCTATCCTCGATTACGAATCAAAATGTAAATGTGTTGTCACCCGTGAGGGCTAAGATGGAATACCTCGTTTCCAGTAAAAAGGTTCTCCGGTACTCTACACTCACCATACGAAACACAGCAACATTAAGCTGCTATTTTACGCTGGTATTCTGTGAGAGCATGGTCCTACCCCGGTCGAGCTGACTCATACGTGCTACAACTATACTACTAATATAACTGCTGCATGGCTTTACCGCTCATGAAATGTGAAACAATTACATTTGTTATAACTATTTGAAATTATTTTTGTTTTACGTTATCAAAACATACGTTATGTAATTAAATTTAAATTTGCTATTCGAGCACGAACTATCAAGATTTGTATTCTCCCTAAATCACTAGAATTCTTAATTAAAATGAAACATAGATTTATGGTGTGTACAGTAAAGGAATGATTTATTATTAACAATGCTTTAATGATATAATAGGATATTTTTAATAGAATTATCACTGTAGGTTAACGAATTGATCGCTGGTAATAGTTGGCTTGATTTTGTTATTTTATTATTTGTGATTAGACCTTTAGTGTTTTTATTAAAAAAAAGATTTTTGAACAATTGCAATATCTAAATAGTCATGAGTTAGCAGTTTAATGACGCTGTGTAATATTATTATTATTATTATTCCTTATTAGTTTCTTTCAGGATTGGTAAATCATTCTGCATTTTGATTCCTGATGGAGGGTAAATAAAGAAGACTATGAGTGGAAATAATAAATATATAAGTGGATGCTGCATTTACCACTGGATGGAATGTGTAACATTGTAATTTATAGCTCTTTTTAACTTAACAGTGGGAAGATAATGTAATGGGTCCGATTTTGCAAATTGGAAATTTTAACATATATCTACGTTTCAGGGTCTTTAGAGTCGAATAGTATGGTTTTTAAGAGGATGTCCGTGTGTGCAGATGTACATATGTATGTATGCATGTTCGAATTCAATTTTCGCCTCGTGTATGTCGAAAACAAAGAGTGATATTGATATGGGACCAGTTTCATTTAACGCATAATTATGTAACTTAGACGTCATTAAAATTTGAGCAAAACTGGTCAAGTTGTTTTTAGTGCCGAATGAAAAATTGTATAAAATATTAAAACATAATGATATTTTCTTATTCTTTCCACTGGGAAGTTAGTCATGTGGACCTTCCGGGTCGCACCTAGACCGTTATTTATTTCTTATACTCAAGAGAGTGGTATAGACTACATTATGTCGTTAACAGACTAAAAGCAATAAGCAAACAGTTGATGTGTATTATTATAAGAAAGTATTAATATGTAGATTCCCAATAAATTTTCTTATATGTAGTAAGATCATTGCAGTTAGGTTCTTTAATAATTAACTTGTTATTCTACAAAACATGATGCATTCAGTAATTTGTTCTATCAAGGAGTTAAATTACCTATAACATGAAACAATATCAAATAATACGAATGCATTCCACGTTTGGTTTACACTGCTATAGCAAGCACCGCAACGAAAAATATAAAAAGCAATGCTAAGTAAAAATTGGCTTCCATCTACAATTTAATTCTCCCTTAGTTATTATATACTGGAAAATGAAAGCCGGTCTTTCTCATTTTAATTAAACTTAGGTTATATTATGCGATGGTTTTTTGTTCATTTCGGCCTTTATACCAGCTCTCTTTTATTTCTCACCAACAGATTGCCTTCACGGGGTAAGTGTATCAAGAGAAGAATTTCAAAAAATATTCATTAGAAGTGAATTGAAACGCATAAAGCTCTTATAAAACGAATTCAAAAAAATTGCATAATTCATGCAACTTTTCTTTTAGTTCTCTATAGTACCAAATACCATTATAAACCGTGTGACCGCGTGTTCAGAGTAGCTGTTTCGCAGTTAAGACGCGTAAGTTTGAATTTCAAATTAATGTTTGCTTAAAAGTATACACATTCCCGTTACGTTTTCTATGACACTTTTTTATTAATTTAATTATCCAGCTTAAGCATTAGTTTAGCAGTATGTTCGCAAAAAGACTGTCATGAAACTTGTTAGTATAAAGAGCTTGCTTTTATAATTCTGGTTAGATGTATCTGAGGCTTTTATCGGAATTAGTAGTCTGTGTCTTAATGTTGATTCTTTGATGATCTCAATGTCTGAAACCATTGAAGTCGACAAAGCGGTTCAGATGTGAGTTAGATGTGATTTAAAATATATAGAAAGCTTCCTATTATTAATAACTGTAAGCATGTGATTTGCAGTAAACCCAATTTTGACAAAGATATGATAAAGGGGAAGCATTTTGAAAGCCCTCGCGAATGACATATATAGTTACTTACATAAAATGTCAAGAACAAACTTGTAATAATGAAGGTGACTTTTGAGGTGTCAGTAAGAGACGATATTCTCCTTGATATTTTAATACATTGGGTCGTTTGAGCTTCACTACATTATCAAGTAACCATTTTTGTTTTAACGAAGTAGTAAAAAATATAGAAGTGATGGATGTGCTGTTTTGACAATAAGTCATAATTTTGATTTGAATTTTTGAATGATTGGTGCATACATCAGTGACCACCTGGAATGGTGAAGCGACCACCGTGACCAATATGACCAAACCTACTTATTATAGGCTTACGTCTAGTAGTGGATAGAATACGGGTAAAATATTCCAACACAAAGTCTGATGCCACAAAATTTGGTTTTTCCAAGATCACTAGATAAAATTGATGAGCAAGAGATTAATTTCATGTCTTTATGCAAATTAATTTCATAATTGTCTTTGTCATCATTACAGCTCATCACACACTTTTTCATACACTATAACCATCATACATTTTTTTATGGTTATTAACCACGGGGGACTGAGGTGACTGACGTCATTGTTAACCCGGAGTACCTTTAAGTTTTTAATTATTATTTCTGCGTAGATCGAGGCATAAATAATAAAATCAAACGATAAAAAAGCACCCGAAACGTCAGGTATTAAAAATAAAATAAATTAAACGCGATAAAGTCCGTAAAAGTGGTTTTAATCAATACCTCAATAATAGTCAAAAGTGTATCCGTTTCAATAAACTCATACGAAACAACAGCACTTTACTGCTATTTTATGCTAATATTTTATGAAAATGTGATCCTTTACCGGTTCAGTCGACTTATCCGAGATGTAACCATAATAGAACTGCAGTAACAAATATTTTAGATGGTGGGGCTCCTATTCTACCTATCAAATTTAGATCAGTCTATTAAAAGTTAATGTTCTGAGGTTAGACAGAAGGTAGTGGTCATGTCAGTAATGCATTATTTGAAATTCAACGACCGATTATACGTCGAGGGTCGTAAAATACGAAGAGGTCTCAAGAGTGTAGAGAGCCATAATAATTACTGGCAGTGGGACATACCATCGTAGTGCTCAGAGGTGTCAACGTATCCGTAGCCATCCTTTATTCAAAATAGCTGCAGGTGTTCTCGGACTGCAGAAGCCACTGGTGGACTCTAAGTTCGTGTTTCACATCAGTTATATAAAACATAGATCAATTACAAAGTTCTTCGAGCAGTACGAGCGGGCTATTGCCATTTTAGCTTACTAGTCCGCTAGGTAATGTAACCGACATTCACATGTAGTGAATGCAATGAACCATCTGGTTCCACTGCGGATATCAACACTTCGAAACATACCACATAGAGAAACTGTGAAAACAATTAAATACTACTACTATTTTTCATTAAAAAAAACTACTTTTATTAATATCGATTGCATTTACATTGAAAGTTCGTTGATAGTTCTGCTATAGTAATCCTAAGAACGAGAGATGATTAAATTTGCAACTTCAGAAATAAAATTAGAAAGTTATCTAAATACCTAGTATATATATATATATATATATATATATATATATATATATATATATATATATATATATATATATATAAAGTCGAAAATATTTAAGCAAAAAGAGTAAAAAGTGTCCATGTGGACAGCATTGCTATGCAGAGTCTAAGCTTCTGCAATTTTAAAACAGTTCGTTATGCAATGTCAAGACAAGCATTGCCAAGAATAATGAGTGCAGCTATTTATATGTCTGAGATGAATGGGCTCATCAATCATCGTTTGCAATATTTGACAGCATATCTATGCAGTAATTGTTGTGCCAGATTTCGAAAATCTACTTTTCATAACAAGTGACAATCTGTTTAAGAATCTCTTCATTTTCAAAATAAGTTAAGGCAAGCTTTGACGCAAGTTCGTTGCTTTCATTCAGTACCCATTTCACAAGTTTCTTCATTTTATTTATATATCGCATATAAATCAAATAGTTTCGTGACTTATTTCGAAGGCTGTTAACTCTAGATAAAGTCACTTTCACCATGGTTTTTAACTTAGTCATAACTGATTTTATTTGCTAGTGGTTGATGAACCTTATTTATGTAGCTTCGATACTAATCAAGTTTTTATTGGAAAATATTGCTAGGTTTCAATTTTTAATGGGTGTCTTGCTAATATGGCAGAAGAAAACATCGTTTGTAAAATAACAAACGAGAGAAATAAAATATATTTTATAGTTCAAGGCCATGTAAGGACAGCAATCCCGCACTTGAGAATTACGTCCAACTGAGACAAAAGAAGGCTTGTGCTCAGAAGTGGGGTGTTTTAAATATATACATTAATTACTATTTTAATTTTGATACATATATGGCGATAGTCTCTGTAATTGCGATTCTATAAAAGTAGTAAAAGAGCTACCAGTACATACAAAATAAAATGTAATCATCTACGCCTTTATATGAAAGAAGGAAAATATACTTCACAGTAAATAACAATATAAGACGTGACGTACACCGTTCATCCACTGCCTCCCTTAGAACTTACACCTCATCTATATTTATTACAGTCTATATTCTCCTGTACCTGCCATTTATTATTTGACTTTGTAGTCAGTACACGGATAAAACGATAACAATTTATGATTTCGATGATATGAATATGCTAAGATATTAAATATTCATATATTTATTTTAATTATTTAAATATAACAATGACATATGTTGTGACTATCAAAAATTTACATAATTTACACAATAATTTACACTAGTAGTAATAAATGGTGTCTCCAAGGTATTTCGATAAATACCTCAACGCGGTAAAGTCCACTGATGAGTTTGGGCTTCTTCCGATATAGGAGGAATATACCACTATTATCACCCTCGGCAGAGGTGATACAAATATTTTCTATACGTAGTAAAACCACGCTGCAGCTATATTATGGTTGTAGCACGAACGGGTTGGCTCGACCGGGGAAGAACCACGATCTTACAGAATACCAGCGTAAAATAGCAGCTTAATACTACCATACGAAGGTGAGTGTAGAGATTCGGAGACCCTTTTTTACTGGAAACGAGGCATTCCATCTTAGTCCTCATGGGTGACAACGCATCTGCGTTTTGATTCTTAATTGAGGATAAATGTAGATCTTTATGGGCGACAGCATCCACTTACCATCAGGTGGACGGTGTGCTTATTTGTCTCCCTTGTTCTATAATGTCCCCTGGTGTTGCGGGCGGTGGTAGTCACTTAACATCAGGTGAGCTGCATGCTAGTTTGCCCCCTCTTCTATAAAAAAAATATATATAAAAATGGACTAGCAATTGCTGCGACAGATGGTTTGCACCTTTGACGCTGCTCTTAATCACAATGTGTGTTATATTCCGTTTTTCATATTACAAATTAAGTTCGAATCATAGCATATGTTGCTTGGAGTTAATTATTAATACTAACCAAATACCAACATACGAAAATGCTAATTAGAAATTTTGTATTGTCACATATGAACTCAAGTGCGTTCAATCTCGTTCACGCAAACACATTATAGCTGATATTAAATTTTATTTTAATTCAGTGTTTGTATCTTCTAATAATCAGCTAAACGATACTGTGTCGTCTTAAAGCATCCAGTTATAATACGACAGAAGAGAGATAAAACGCATAACGTGTATCGAGCTACTTTACAAAATTGTAACTTCGTTCTTGTTTTCTTGTAGTTGGGTTAAATTATATTTACATTCAACATTATAATATCTCCTTTCTAGTTTTGTCCTTGTTAGGAATGAACGCATAGATAAAAAATCAGACCGATTTTATGTTCGCATACTTTTACGCACAAAATTAAATTACCATCTTCTATTTTCTAAAAACTCTCTTTTAAATAGCACTACTATAACTCTTCTGGTAGTGTTGACTTTCCTCCATTAATTATTTTGCTAATTTAGAAATGCTTTTATAAATATGAGACTCCTAAATAACGGTTTTTGTTAAATAGTTTATTTTAACAGTATTAAGTGCACGTCACTTGGTTTTGGACGAATTGTCGACAAAAAACTCCAAGGCATACGTTTCTTCCTTGAAGATGAAACTAGTGTACCGTCTGCACGTTTATCTACGGAGTCCTGCTAATTAATATGCACCATTGGACATACTCAAATGGGACTGCGTGGAGGGGTTATGTCGGTCTTGCACCGACTAAAACTGAAGCGCAACTAAACTCCGAGATTCGAGATCAACACAACCGAGATCTTCCCTCCCCCTCAGAGTGTATTGGGCGAAGGCGATGGGGATATTATCTAAAAGAGCATCGAAATTCTTCCCCACACAGACACACCACCGTCATATCAGTGGTGTGGCCTAGCCGGAGACGTGGAGGTAAGGCAAAGTGGTTCCTATCGCTATAACCAATACCCCGCGTCATTATACCACAACTTCACCTTGGCTGCGGAGGGTAGCGTGAGAATACAACCTTTGCACCACAGTCCACTAACTCCCATTCTTCCTCGCCCCCCTTGGGTCAGTAATAAAGTTCGTCCAAGTTTGCGAGTAAACAAGCTATGATTACCGCTTTACTTAAGCTACGCTATGGCTATAACGCTTTATTTCTCAGCAATGTTTTTGTTTATAGTAATTTATAATACTATTCTTATGTTTTAGTACAAATATTGAATATTTGTTGTAGTTCTGTGATTATTGTCAAATAACATAACTATCACACGACTTCAAACTGGAGGTGACATATTACTATTTATTATACAATTACTTTTTTAGGATGAATTAACTAAAAAGATAATTGTATTTTTTTAAGTTGAAACCTCAATTCTTATATATTTTATTATTATGTCAAATTGACTAGCTGCATGAAGAATACTATAACGCAAAAAAATGTAATTAACGCATGACAATGATGCTATCTGATGAGATAGTATAAAATATCTTAAGGATATTGGATTTAATTCCATTAAATAACATCGTAGATGTTATAGTATTCTTAACAAATTTGATTATTAGTAAGCTTGATTATAACTGACTTCTGTACCAGCGGTAACAATGTTTTGTTTTATAATAATCTCATTATTTTACTTGAATTAATTAAGAGAGAATATTCTACTGCCGTTGTTCTTCAACACAAATAAAAACAAATAAAATATCGCTTAAAAGAAGCACAATTATTATAAAATGATTTTAATTGACAGTAGAACAAATATGGCCTTCTAAGTTTTTTTTATAACTTTAAATACTTAGTTGCTTACAATTTTTTATAATTATTTTCAAATTAATGTTCTTTATTTTCTCATCATGTATGACAAAAATCTTTCTTATGAGGTAAACGAATGGGAAGCCTATGTGCAGCTGTAAAGTTTTGATGGCTGTAACGTAAAATAATTTAAAATTAAAGTTATATATCTAAGGTTTATATTTGGATTTTACCACGAAATACATTATTATTTCTCTGCCTTTCTGTTAGCCCTATTGAACTAGATTTGGTAGATACTTTTGGTATATTATCATAAATTAGCTTTTCCCGGCATGCGCTGCAATGATGAAAAAAAAATTAATGTCAAAAGCATCAACGGGAGCGCGCACTACATCTCTAAAAATTTCATCGTAATTAGAGAAATGAACATGGAAAACGAAAACATAAGTAAATATTAGCCTTTTTGTCAGAACCGTACATTTATGTTTAAATAACGTTACACCCATGATAGGATTTTTCCTGTATCACGGAGGAATTCATATACATAAATTGCATAGGAAAAACAACCGGAGCAATTATTTTAGGTGCGGGATTCAAATCCACAACCTTCACCCTAGTAACTTAATGCTAAACCTCCGCGCCATGGATCTTTCATTCGTTTGTCACCTTAATTTTATTAATAAAAACACTACAACTCGCCAAAGTTTAATCGTAATCAGATGAATGATACGCATACGGTACAATAATTAGTTTCTATAAAAGATATTTAATTTTTTATAGAAACGTTTAACCAGTCAAACACTGTAAAATGGGCTACACTACAATACCAAAGTATTGATTAATAATTAAATAATATGAAGAAATATTGCCGTGTAGTGGTGGGTGAGAATATCCACTACCCCATATCTTCCCGTGGTGTCGTAAGAGGCGACAGAGGGAGACAGGCAGGAGATGGGCAGCAGCATCTTCCTGATAACAACAGTGATATAATAAAAAATAAACTGTGGTTACCAACCTGCTCACCAAGCGTGGCAACTATGGCAAATAACCCCCCAAGAATAACGAAGCAAACAAACGGCCCCCAGTCCCCGGCGGCCCCGCTATTCCTGGCTACGTTGGCGGCCATGGTAACGGCGGGGCAGGGGGTGCTAAGAATCTCAGGTGAAGGTTCAGTTGCCACCTACGACGACTCGACCTGGCAACATATAACGCACGCATCCCGAGGACTAAGGAGAAGATACTGGAGCTGCAAGAAGAGGTAGACAAGTTGCACTGGCATATTATTGGATTATCCGAGGTCCGAAGAGAGGGGAGGACACGGTAATCCTCGAGTCCGGCAACTTGTTCTATCACCGGGAGGGCGACCATCTGTCCCAAGGAGGTATCGGATTTATCGTCCACAAGTCTCTCGTCAATAACGTTGTAAAGATTGGGAGTGTGTCGACGAGGGTCGCGTACCTGATACTCAGAATCACCAAACGGTATTCGCTGAAGGTCATACAGGTTTACGCACCAACCTCGGCACATCTCGATGTGGAGGTTGAGGAAATGTATGAGGATATTTCCAGAGCCATGCATTCCTCTAAAACCCACTACACGGTGTTGATGGGAGACTTCAACGCAAAACTAGGCACAAGAGAAAACGGTGAGCTGGAGTTAGGGAAATTTGGAGTAGGGCAACGGAACTGTAGGGGCCAGCAGCTGGCCGACTTTATGGAGAGAGAGGGACTCTTTACGATGAACTCTTTCTTCCAGAAGCGGCCCCACAGGAAGTGGACCTGGTCGAGCCCCAACGGTTCGACAAAAAATGAGATTGACTTCATTATGACGACCAGACACCAACTGTTCAGTGATGTCTCAGTGATCGCAAGGGTGAAAATGGACAGCGATTACCGAATGGTTAGAGGCACACTGAACCTAAACGTTAAGTTGGAGAGGTCTCATCTAATGAAGTCAACGCTCCGTCCCCCTCGTGCTCTAATCCAGAATCCCGAAACCTTTCAGATCGAGTTACGTAACCGCTTTCAGTGCCTAGAAGATTGCAATGCAGTGGATGATATGAATGACAAGCTCGTGGAAACTGTCCATGCGGTCGGAGCTAAGTACTGCAAGACCCGCCGTAGAAGAACACAAAAACTCTCCGATCACACTCTTAATCTCATAGCTGTTAGACGGGAGATGAGGCTGCAATGGTCAACAGATTTGACAGCATACAGGCAACTGAACAGACAGATCTCCAAATGCATGCGGCGAGACTTACGCAACTTTAATACTGCTCGAATTAAAGAAGCGATCAAACGAAACCAGGGCTCCAAAGACTTTGCCAGAGATCTGTCTGCCAGAAAGAGCCAACTGTCAAAGCTGAAGACTGAATGTGGCAGCATTGTTTCCGGGACACCTGAGATTTTGAGTGAGATTGAGAGGTTCTATGGGCAGCTGTACACATCATCATCGGAGCCACACGCAAGTGTGAGTAACGATCCAAGAGCAAGTCTTATCCGACACTATTTCGATGATATCCCGGACGTCAGTCTAAGCGGGATTAGAATAGCTCTCCAGCACCTTAAAAACCGCAGGACCCCAGGCGAGGATGGAATTACAGCGGAGCTTCTGAAAGCGGGTGGAACACCGGTTCTTGAAGTCCTTCGGAAGCTCTTCAACTCCGTCATCCATGGTGACACTACTCCGGAGGCGTGGAGCAGAAGTGCGGTTGTCTTGTTCTTCAAGAAAGGCGACAACGCTCTCCGGAAGAACTATAGACCGAGTCATTACGAATTGTCTCGCACGCAGACTCGACGACTTGTAGCCTCCCGAACAAGCCGGTTTCCGAAAAGGCTTCAGTACCATAGACCACATACATATCCTGCGGCAGATTGTACAGAAGTCCGAAGAGTACAATCTGCCAAAGTGGCCTGGCGTATGTGGACAATGAGAAAGCCTTTGATTCCGTCGAAATTTGGGCGGCGCTACAAACCCTTCACCGGTGCCAAGTTGACTGTCGGTATATCGAAGTGCTGAAGTGTGTGTACAGTGGGGCTACGATAGCTATTCGAGTACAGAACCAGAGTTCGAAACCTATCCACGTGCAGAGAGGTGTAAGACAGGGTGACGTTATATCCCCGAAACTCTTCATCGCTGCATTGGAAGATGTTTTCAAGCTACTGGACTGGAAAGGATACGGTATTAACATCAATGGCGAGTACATCACTCACCTTCGATTTGCCGACGATATAGTCCTAATTGCTGGAGGACCTTGGCACTATGCTCAATGACCTCAATGGTGTCTCCCAACATGGGACATGGACAAAACAAAGATCATGTTTAATGTCCATGTCACAACTATGCCGGTAGTTGTTCGGAGCACTATGCTTGAAGTTGTTGACGAGTACGTTTACCTGGGACAGATTTTCCGACTCGGTAATTCCAACTTCGACCGAGAGGTCAATCGACGGATTCAACTCGGCTGAGCAGCGTTCGGGAAATTACGACACAATTTCTCGTCAGGTATACCTCAATCTCTGAAAAATACACTGTCAACCAGTGCGTGTTGACAGTGATGATTTACGGATCTGAGATGTGGTCCTTCACTACTGGCCGTATCAGGACGCTCAAGGTCGCTCAGCGAGCTATGGAGAGGGCTATGCTTGGAGTTTCTCTGCGTGATAGACTCAGAAATGAGGATATCCGCAGTAGAACCAGAGTGACCGACATAGCCCAACGGATTAGTAAGCTGAAGTGGCAATGGGCCGGCCATATAGCTTGAAGAACCGATAACCGATGGGGAAGAAAGGTTCTCGAATGACAAACTTGTACCGGTAGGCGTAGTGTAGGGCCCCCCACTAGATGGAGTGACGACCTGGTAAGACATGCAGGAAGTCGATGGATGCAGGTGGCTCAGGACCGTGCTTTTTGGCATTACTTTGGGGAGGCCTATGTTCAGCAGTGGACTTGTGAAGGGCTGTAATTATGAAATGATGATGAAGAAATAAATCACAAGTAATTCTGTAAATTACTCTACCCTATACCAGTAATAAAAATAATAATATTTTATTCAAAAGCAAAGACCTAATTCATTAAGATAAGTCATAAGCATTACAGAAGCATATGAGTACAAAGAAATATAAGGACATACTTCGGTACATTATACAGAAGCATTATATTATACTTGATACTTTACGATAAAGCTTTGCTGCGGCGTATTGGTCTGAATGGCCGACCTATATTTTAAACCGGGGGAGGACCACGCTCTCACGTAATTCCAGCGTTATAGCAGTATAATGCTACTGTACTGTAATTGGTGAGATCCGAATAACCTTTCTACTGATTACGAGGGTTTAGTCCTTATGGGTTACAATGCATTAGTTTTTTTTTAAGTTAGAGCTTATCACAAGCTGGACTCAGAATCAAGACAAAGTCAAAATATTTTTCTTCAAATTTGGCCGTTACAGAGCATTTTATTAAGTCATAAAGTCACGTCGTCGCTTTAACAACCAAGATATTTCTTAAGAAAAAGCCGAAAGAAGCTCACTAGAATAAATGCTTGTTTGTCACTCTTACTTCTATAAGAAATGAAAAAACTATTCAAGTATGAAGCAATCAGTATATATATATATATATATATATATATATATATATATATATATATATATATATATATATATATATATATATATATATATAAGCGAATTATTATTATTATTAAGTACTTTTCAGTCCACTTGCTTTTGTCAACGCTACCTGTTAGGATTTCTCGTTCGGATTTAGTTCATGGCAATTACGTAGCTTTGGAACGTTTATTTATGGTTAAATTCCTTAAAAATTATCAACACTTCTGGTAATACCAGAGTGGTTATTAAAGTGTACAATTACATAATACATATTTTATGTAATCCTTAGGCATTATAATATGTAAATTCTTTTATATCGTAATTTCCTTGTTTAAATTATCATATATAAATTATGTATACTCAAAAAATTTGAATTTTATTGAAATTCAAACGGCACTACGTCTTCTTCTAAACATATGTAGGTATATGTTTGCCATCTCCTAAGGAATATTATAATAAGGTATCAAATGTATAAGATAACGTTAAGTATCTCCTATAATATGTGATCTTTAATCTGCCTGCCGAATTATAATATTATATAATGTGGAAGATTGTTTTTATAAGTGGTATGTTAATGTACCGTGGTGGCATTACAAGGTAGCGAGAATTAAAACAATGTAATTCAGTAAGAATTATAAAATAATCTGATGTTCTGTTTTTTGCCTACAAAAATTTGAAAAAATTTCGTTAGTATTTAAAAAATAAGGAAACATTAAATTAAACTGTATATTACACAACGTCGTACAAAAAGTTAAAAAGAGTCGTCACTTAATAAAGGCCCTCCAAGAAAAAGTAAAGTTAACGGCTATATAAGATGAGACGGTGTCATTTTCCTGGAGTAAAAAAATATCGTAAAATGTGGGTGGTGCCACATTAAATAAATTACGGGCATCTACCGCCCGTCGCGACAGCTGCGTTAAGACGCTAGAAGCCGTAACCTTCTTTGCTGTAACGTAACGTCAGCTATGATTTCTTTATCTTGGCTGACTTTGTATTGTGTTTTTTTCACTCAGTAAAGTTAATTAATTACTTATAAAATGTTAGTTTCTCGAGTGCCAGTCTCGTACCAGTAGGTGAAATGAACACCCTAGGCGAAAGGGCAACTAATTACGGGATGTAGGAAGTCTATAGAGGCAGGTGGCTTAGAACCGTGCTTCGTGGCATTCCTTTGGGGAATGGGCTTGTAAAGGATAACATGATGATATTATATGATACAATATTGACTTATTGGCACACAATTGTAAAATTTACAAAAAAAGATAATTGGTTCTTCCATAATTAACTGACGTAGGGAGCGCATGTTAGTTCTCTACAATAATCGCACGTGAAAAACGCGATGGTTGAACCCAGTTCAAATATCGGAAATATACCATACAGCGAAGGTAATCTATGAAAATGTAAAGGTATCTGTTTGGGGGTCACTACATGATAAAATTTACTAAAGCCTTTTGGAATCCTCAAAAGATTCACAGCACACGAATACCCCGAACTATAAGCTCGCTTAGATACTTTACTGAGGGAAATTTCATCACGAGGAAATTTAAAAATCTATGAAATTATTATATACATTCACTATTGTTACGAGCTTGAGGTTCGTGACAATAAAAATTGCCGATAAAATTACCTAAATTAACATTTTAATTTACTTTACACAAATTAAAACTTAAAACACTAATAATTAAACACACTAATTCACTTAATTCCGCTCCGAAGCTTCGCTCGTATCGCTAATTCAACACCCCCCGATCGCATCTTGCAGCGCCTATTTATTTAAATTAGCAAAGAAGCATCCCGAACATTCAAGCAAATGCGCGCAAAGGGACGAGTGTGCGAGTGCAGACTTTCCAGAAACTAAGTTCTTCGGATAGCGCTGTCGGTTGAGAGATTTGTGATGTCATTCTCTGCAAAGCTCCCCTCGCTCTCGTTCCTGACACTAGATGGCACTAGTGTATGGCGTTGACTTACTCACGCAACACTGCCCCCTCCTAAGACATGCTCGCCCCGAGCATTATCGGTCCGATAATAACGCGCCAAGCGATCCACATGGACGACCTTAGGAGTCCCTCTTGCGTCTTTCTGTATCCGGTAGGTCACATCGTTGATCCTGGTTACAATCCGGTACGGGCCGTCCTATTTAGCTTGAAGCTTAGGAGATTTCCCTTTGCTGCGGACCGGATTGTCCAACCACACTAATGAACCTTCGTTGAACCCTTTATTGTTCATTTTGCGGTCGTACCGGGTTTTCATTTTCTCAGACATTTGCTGGCCCGATTGTCGGACGTGCTCATAAATGTCATTGATTTTATTCCGCAAGTCATTTGCATAATCGGTTATACTGCGTGGGGCATCAGGTGGTATCCCGGTGATCAGGTCTGCAGGCAGCCGTAATTCTCTTCCAAAGTTTGCAAAATCTGGTGTCACTGCTGTACTTTCGTGAACAGAACTTCGATATGACAACAAAAACGGTTGTATGTGCTTGTCCCAATCTCGTTGCCGATTGTCTACAACTTTTGCCAGGTACCTCTCCAAAGTCTGATTAAATCGTTCCACCATTCCATCAGATTGCGGGTGATAAGAAGTCGTTCTTGTTTTATGAGTACCCATAACTCGGCAAGTTTCCTGGAATATTTGAGACTCAAAATTCCTTCCTTGATCGCTGTGAATCTCTAAAGGTACTCCAAAATGACAGAAGACTTCATGAACTAGTTTATCTGCAACTGTTGAAGCTTCTTGATTTGGAATGGCGAAGACTTCTGGCCACTTAGTGAAGTAATCCATCACAACCATGAAATACTTGATACCGCTTTCACTCTCCGGAAACGGCCCCGCCACGTCAATGGCTATTCTCTCCCATGGTGCACCAACATTGTACAACTTCAATGCACAGCAGCCGCACAACTTGTAAATTTGCGACACCAGTCCTCGACATCGTTTCGACAGTGGACCCAGTAAAACCGTTCTCGGATCTTCAGTAGAGTTCGCTTAATTCCCAGATGGCCTCCTGAATAATCATTATGGTACAGCTGTCGAACATCCGGTACTTTAGCTTTAGGGACAACCATTTGTAAATGACAGCTGTCTTCCCGAACATTTTCCCATTTACGGCACAGAACTCCATCCTGAAGCAGCAAGCTGTCCCACTGGGCCCAATAGCTTTTAGTGGTCGAACTCATCGCTGAGACGTCGCTCCACTTGGGCTTGGGAGCGCTGGCCTTCATCCATTCCAGGATCGGCTTGATATCCGGATCTTCCTGCTGTGCACGTTGTAAGCTGTCCTTCCACTCGTTGCTGAGGTGGTCTGCCCTGAGCATCCTCACGGGTACCACTTCCTTACTCTCTTGCCTACTACAATGGTTGCAATCTTCAGGACAAGGTCTTCTTGACAATGCATCTGCGTTGCCGTGAGATTTCCCGCTGCAGTGTCTGATAGTAAAGTCGTATTCCTGCTGCTGCTGGGCGGTGCTGTTAGCCGCACTTCCTTTCTGAGCCCGTTCACCTTCCTTCCCTAGGGTGTGCTTAGGGCAGCTGGACCGAAGATGGCCCCTTTCCCCACAGCCATAGCACCTAGGGCTGTATCTTTTATTGTGGTCGCGAACCGTAACTGCTGTAACCTCTCTAGCGTGAGGTGAACGATGATCCTGTCACCGCCAGGCAGTGCCGTTAGTTGCACTACCCTCTCGAGATCGATCAACTCTCCTTTCTACAGTTCGCTTAGGGCAGCTGGATCGAAGATGGCCCTTTTCCCCACAGCCATAGCACCTAGGGCTGTATCCTCTGTTGCGGTCGTGAACTGTAGTTGCTGCAACCTCCCTGATGCGATGGGAACGATGATCCTGCCGCACGGCTTCCACCTCCAGTGCATGGGTCAAGGCGTTCTTAAGCGTGTCGTGGTGCCCGAGTCTCACATCAGCTCTGACTTCAAGGTCGCGGATGCCGTCGATGAATTTCTGAACCAGGTACAGACTGGTATGTTTTTCGAACCATCTTCTCCACCTCAAGGGCCCACTGCTGCAGGTTCTCGTTGCTGCGCTGCACGCGATCTTTAAGCTGCGCGCGAAAGACGTGTTCCAGATGAGCGTCGCCATATCTCGCTTCCAAGGCCTCAAGAAGCTGCTCATAGGTCACTTTCTTACCGAGAGCTTCCAACACAGTTAAGGCTTGGTCGCGCAGGCCTAGGGTGAGTGCAGTCATGGCTTGGCTTTTATTCCAGCCGTTCGCCTCCATGACGGCCTCGAACTGGATTTTGTAGGCCGGCCAGGAAGAGGTCCCGTCGAACGGCGGCACTTTGAATCCACGTAGCGAAGGTGCTGCAGCTACTACGGGAGCTGTAGTTCCATCCCCAAGTTTGAGGTCGTTTAGCGTTTTCTTCACGTCAGCCATCACGTTGTCAACCCGATTGTTCACATGGTTGATTCGGGTTTCATGTTCTTCGATTCGGGTTTCAGCTTCCGACAGGCGGTTGTCGTGTTGAGCAACCCTATCCTTCACGTCTCTTATCTCTTTCCCAAAGGTAGCGTGAAGGTCCTTCATGAGGAGCATCTGCTCTTCCGACCGACGAGCCTGTTCCGCCTGCTGATCTTCCAACCGACGGGCCTGTTCCTCCTGTCGGCGGGCCTGTTCCTCTTGTCCGCTCTGCAGCTGCTCTTTCAACTGACGGACCTGTTCCTCCTGTCGACGAGCCTGTTCCTCCTGTCAATGAGCCTGTTCCTCCTGTCGGCGAGCCTGCTCCTCCTGTCGGCGAGCAGGTGCTCCTGCAGCATCACCTGATGGTGATGCTGCAGGAGCACCTGCAGCATCACCATCAGAGCACCTAAGTCAGGTGCTGCAGATGTAGGAGCTATCGACGGGCCTGCAGCCGGTGGCTGGCCCTCCGACGTCTGCGGCGTTGCACCACCAAATCTTCGTTGGTCCGTCTCCTGCTGGCGTTGACTTCGGGTACGGACACCTTCCGTTTCCTCCTTAGGTAAAATTGGCATTATTTTATCCCACATCAATTGTTACGAACTTGAGGTTCGTGACAATAAAAATTGCCGATAAAATTACCTAAATTAACACTTTAATTTACTTTACACAAATTAAAACTTAAAACACTAATAATTAAACACACTAATTCACTTAATTCCGCTCCGAAGCTTCGCTCGTATCGCCAATTCAACACCCCCCGATCGCATCTTGCAGCGCCTATTTATTTAAATTAGCAAAGAAGCATCCCGAACATTTAAGCAAATGCGCGCAAAGGGTCGAGTGTGCGCGTGCAGACTTTCCAGATACTTAGTTCTTCGGATGGCGCTGTCGGTTGAGAGATTTGTGATGTCATTCTCTGCAAAGCTCCCCTCGCTCTCGTTCCTGACACTAGATGGCGCTAGTTGACTTATTCACGCAACACTATTATTACAGCCTATAAAAATACTGTGACCTATAGAAATTTACATTCCTGGATTAAAAATCCAAATGTACATGCGTTGTCACCCCTGAGAACTGAGATGAATACTCTCTGAATACCTCATTTTCAGTAAAAAAGAATTTCGATTCTTTAAAATCACAATAGAAAACACAGTAGCATTAATAGTATTCTGTGAGAGTGTGGTCCTTCCCTGGTTAAGCCGACTCATCAGCGTACAATCATAATACAGCTACAGTGTGTACCACGAATAAAATATATTTACTTTGGTGCATGCTTTGATGTGGTCATTATAGCCAAATTGTGTAATAAATGTTATGACATGGATGATCATGTAGGGATGCCATTTCTATACTTACAAACTATGTTAGCTATTGGTTTTTTATTGATTTCTATGGAGCCTGATAACCAATCCACTTCCCTGTTCTTTTTCGAACGCAGCCAGTGAGATTTAACGAGGAGGTTAATCCTCTATTTCTTCTATATATATATATGTATATATAAATAGCCTCATAGAGAGAATTCTGCCATAGTTTACACGCATGCGGGTTGTCAACTGCAGTTTTTTTTATTATTATGCCCATCATAAAATGCAGTAAGACTCTGGAACATGTTACCCAGAAATATAAAAGAAGCAAAAACTAGACCTATCTTTAAACGTTTACTCTGGGAATACTACTTAACGAAGCAGTAGTAGTTTCGGATAATAATAAAAAATTTAAAATACTTCGGAAACTGTTATATTCTCAAGTATGTATAACATAAAAATATCATATTTATTTATTGTGGGTATTTGTGTATATGTATAAAATACTATTGTATGCATGTAAGTAGTAATGTAAATGTATATGTATGTGTATTGTATTTATTATCATTATATTATAATTTTGTATTTTTTCCTTAAACCTTTAATTTTTTTTTAATTATGAGTTTTGCACACATCACTAGATTCTCTGCACAAACCAAATGTAGACTGGTAGAGAATGCCTTTAGGCATTAAGTCCGCCGTTTTGTACATTTCTTTTATGTGTGCAAATAAAGCTTAAATAAATAAATAAATAAATAAATAATTTTTTTTTTCAAAATAAATCATTTCAAAATAAAGTTTAGAGATCCAATAAACTGTTTTAATTTCACAATTTATCGGGCAAACATATTTTGGAAATCAACCAAACCATTGTTTGTTCAGCAAGCAAATTATTGGTTTCGGGTTTTGATATGATATGTTCTCAGTTTTATGTAAACTGTTCCGATAAACAAACATTCGAATAAATCCCTACTAATATTTAAACGTGACAATGTATTTATTAGTCTACCTTCTTTCACGTAGCAACTGATAGAACGTTGCATCAGGATTGATTTTTCGCAAACCGATAGTTTATGGGATGGATAGTGACGTAGCCTATACTTTTTACCTAAAATTGCATTTTTCCATGGGAGTGAATCTGGAGCGTAATTCTGAATGTAACAAAAAGATTTTTTTGAAACGCGAAATTTCTGCGGGATAGTTATATTTGGAATTTAGAATAATGCTACGAGGATATGTGTTTTTCATATAAAATTGGCTAAGCAAATGAAATTTGCTACTGACATTTTTTAGGTCTTGAAATAACATTTTTATGAATTGGTTGCTTTGGATAAAAATTAAACCAGAATGGTTTTATTACATTCTATTGATTATCAATTATTTTTACATATAGTATTTAAGTTAAACATTGAGACTTCAAAAATTAAAGTAATTTTCGAAACTGGTTCTAAAACAGCAGAAACAGCTCGCAATATCAACGCTGCATTTGGAAAGGATACGACTAATGAACACATTGTGCTTATTTGTGTTAATCGCTTTTGTAATGGACACTTCGACTTAAGGAATAAAGACCAAGAACAATCAGAACTAAGGTAAAGACCAATTAATTAAATGTAATATTCGGAGCCGATACCTAGCAAACAACCAAGAAATTAGCGTCATAGTTTGAAGTCAGTTCATATACAATATTGACTGATTTGCACCCATTTGTAAAAATGGTTAAAAAAAACATAGCGAATTGGTGCCTCCTTAATTTACTGATATATGGAGCGCATGTTGATTCTCTACAATATTCGCACGTGTAAAACGCGATGGTTGAACCCAGTTCAAGTACCGGAAATATGCCATAAAGCAAAAAGCTCATCTATAAAAATGTAAAGGTATCTGTTTGGTGGTTAGTACACGATACAATTCACTAAAACTTTTTGGAATGCGGTGAATAAATAACAGCAAATATCCATTGTAAATATTTTTTAACAATGATACTGAAACTCCTGGAAAAACAATCCCGATTCGTCAATAGATCTTGGCCGTTATTGCATTATTGCTCTAGTCAACAAACCGTTTTAACCCTTTATAGGGTAGAAGCGAAATTAGTATGACGGCTGTAACCATCCGACAAGGATTCTAAGGCTCGTTATTCATTTTTGCATGCATTGCTATCGAACTTATTGTTTAAGCGAGTAGTCCCTGAACGGGCGCAAGTAACATGCTAAACCACTAAATATAAAGTTAGTAACATTTACTTGGTAAGGTTCGATATATTGGTGGTTACGATTGTGCCTTCTTTCTCATAAGTGTTTACGACTTATAAGTGTCTCGTTTGTTATTAACTTGTGGTAAATTATGGTATTTATAAGTTTCAAGCCAAGTTAATAAATAATTTAGCTATTTTCATTCAATTTGGTATATAAATCTTAATCCCATCTTGTATCTATAAAGTACCGTAACGTTTTGGACGTTACAGGTAGTAAAAACCGATTTTAAGCCAGAATTTGAACATGTGTGTATTTTGGATTCTCATTTGTTTATTTTAAGTATTTGTGACTATTACAGTAAACTTTTGCAAAGTAGAATTATTACTTTATGCCACAAAGCAGTTACTTTATTTATATGTTATTGCTCAAAGATGATATTCGGTGTCAAGTTATGGAGTCCAGTGAGGTCCTCGCCAGATCCGTACTCGCCAGATCTGGCCACAACTGATTACACAATTTCCTATAAAAAAATAAATTGCTATCAAGAAGCGGTACAAAATGCTTCCATATACTTTATAGAGTCTCGATCCCCAAAGTTCTATCACAAAGAAGCAACGATCTTTCCTTGAAATGACAGAAATGTTTAGATGATGAGGGTAAATACTTTTATTGATTAAATATATATTTTCTTAGAAAAAAGGTGTATAAATATTCAAATATTGTTTTTTAAATTTTTAATTATGAAATTTCATACTTTTTCCATAATATATGCTAAACAATAAATGTTAATTTGAACTAAGATTTTTCGAAATTAGGTAGGTACATATATAGTTTTCAACTTTTATCCAAGCGGTGCCTTGTAAAGGCTTGTAAAGCTTGTCAAAAAAAAGCCTCATCAGTGATGTAGCGAACGTGTCCACCCGGTGCTGATACCGATACCTCATACTCACAATATTAAAAAGCGAAAGCGTTACTGAAATATTCTTTAGTAAGTGAGAATTTATTTTAGTTTTGGTTTTATATCCTATCCTATACCTTTAAACGAGCAATTCTTGTATATATATATATGTATGTATATATATATATATATATATATATATATATATATATATATATATATATATATATATGTATATATATAATCGGGATCTCGGAAACGGCTCCAACGATTTTCATAAAATTTTGTGAGTTTTTAGGCAATGAAAAACTGCTACAATATCGTCAGAATAAGAAGGTAAATTTTGATAGATTACTAATGATTACAAATAGCTTAATTGGTATATTGGGCGGTCACAGAATCGTAACACCATGGTTCGAGACCAGACCGACCGACCTACTTTTTTAAAAATTTTTTTCAAGTTTCTTTCTTTTTTTAAAATATCTATTTTTGAGCCCTTTTTTAGTATTTTTTAAAAAGACGAAAATTTAAATTAAACTAAATGCACTCATGATTTTTTACTCAAATAACCAGTTCAGTTTTTTCTATTATGTCGCTAAGATCAAAAAATATTATTTGAATTTCATCAGTATGTATGTGTATGTAATTTGTATCTAAATATAATTTCCAAAACACACGAATTAAAAAAAAAACCGAGCGAAAAATACCGAGCAAAGCTCGGTCAACCGGGTACTATTTATCAAAAGAGATCAAACTTATTAATATTTGTTTAGAGAAACCATTTTAAATAAAAAATATACATTATAATAGCGCCTTGTAATCATAAAGTGTTAATATTACGTAAATAATAACGAAATGAACTACAAAACTTAATGTAACGTCATTAAAATATCTGCATTAGAACTAACACTTCTTTGGGGGAAGCTTAAGTTCTGCAATAAAACTGTGATGCACTGTAATTGTGCTATTGAAGACGATAATAATAAACAATTAAAATAGTTTCTATAAACAACATCTTTCCTCAAACTTAAAAAGTTAGTAACAGCCTATATACGTCCCACTGCTGGGCACGAGCCTCGTCTTATTTCTTTCCTAATATTATAGTACAATATCAATGAATACATGATTGATAGATACATCATATGATTCTCAAATGATTTTTATCGAAAACAAACTTCATTGTAAAGTGTTATTAAAAAGTACCGCTGACTTCTTTCTTGTTCTACGCCTTGTCGTACGGCAAGTTTAAATAAATGGCTTGCAATATTAATTATTAATAATGTATGTTGAATAAAAATTATTGTACTTTGATCTAAAATTCTGATTGCCACTCAAAGGTCCGGTGACTTGATCGCTACTCGCGTTGAACGTCCGCTCTCCCGAGGGACAGCGCGCCGCGCTGAAGTAAATATTCTTACCAATGTTGCAAAAATTATAATTCGTGTTAGTGGAAACAAAATAAATATTTAAAAGAAAAATTTTAGCCACAGGCCAGCATTATTATGTGTACCAAAAAAACTTTAGATGTATATGGTTTCATATAAAACATATAACATAGGTAGTCTATCTATATAAAACACAAAAATGTTTCTACCTATGTCCGTTATAGACTTTTAAACCACCTAACCGATTTTTTGTGTGTTTGAATGGATCCCCGATGGTTTATATTCATATTTGGACCCAGTAGTTGGCGCTGTTATCGAGATCCAGAATTAACTCGTGCGAAGCCATGGCAGATCGCTAATTTTCAATTCATACATTTTAAACTGTTGTTAGCCCGATGTAAGTGAAACATTACTAACATTTTGGTAAATCTTAACTCGCAAAATACGTAGTCGCAAATCACAAATGTCACTCACGAGAGCACACTAACCTCGTTTCACCTGTTTCCTACACTGTATGTTGAATAGTATTAAGTGGTTCAAAATTTTGGTGTATTTGCTTCCATATCGTATTCTATAAAATTAAATAATTTCATTAGCTGTATTTGGTGGTGAGAGAACAAAATAGTAGTTTAAATTTTAGGATGAAGGAAGACTTGCTAGGTCATACCACCAGTAAATACCATCATAAAAATGACTAGTGAAAGTAATTTTGTAGGCGGCTACATTGGGGCCAAAATATAATTTTACTCAAATCGAGCTCAAAGTTTAGCGCCTTCCAAATGGGTGTTATAACTTTTATAATTCGCGTCCCCGATAAGACGGCTAGGCTTCAGTAAGGCGTCGAGTTCTGCGTTATTACGGTTAATGAGAACTTTTATTGACACCATTAACACGCCTATTGAGAAAAATAACTTCGTGTATTTATATTTATATACAGTGCTACAGAATACCAAAATGCCTTAACTGACAAAAATGACTAACATTTTCATGCTGAAGCTGAAAAAGTAATAAAATACTTCATATACTTAATAGAGGGCTATTTTTCAAAGAGTAGCCAAAATTAAAATCTAAGTTCAAATATATAAATAATGATTTTGACAGGCCTGTTGGTCTAGTGGTTAGTAACCCTGACTGCTAAGCCGGAGGTCGTGGGTTCGATTCCCACCCAGGACAAATGTTTGTGTGATGATCACGATCATTTGTTCTGTGTCTGGGTGTAATTTATCCATTTATGTATTTAGACATATATAAGTATGTTTATCAGTTGTCTAGTACCCATAACACAAGCTCTGCTTAGCTTGGGACTAGATGGCGTTGTGTGATAGTTGTGGAACATTATTATTATTATTGGGGTATCTGTATAGTTTTCTCATCTGGTTGGCTTCTATAAATATATAATTATAAATTAAAATGAAAAGACAAATATACATAAATATCAATAAAATAAAATAAATACAAAAAATACACAAATAAATAAAGATCCAACCAGATGGAAGCCCTCGGCAGAGGAGACCAAACGGCCGAGGGTTAGGAGGAAAGGGAAAGAAACCGACGGACGATGCGGGTGGTATCAAGGGCCACTGCCTTCTGCATTTGAGCCCGGAGCGGTCCGTCATGGAGTCCCAGTCACCTCAGATGACCCGAGAGGCTAACTGGGATTAGCCCATTCGCAGAGACGACTACAGGAATAATTTCGGTCGGCCAACCATCCCACATGTCGGTCACCTCGTGAGCCAGGTCCAGATATTTTGTTCGCTTATCTGTTTCGGCTTTCACGAGATTCTCGTCATACGGAATGGTAATGTCGACCAAAAATATCCTTGACTGTGCCCGGTCCATCAGCACAATATCAGGCTTATTTGCAAGAATAGTCCTGTCTTTGATGATGGCCCGGTCCCAGAAGTGCCTGGCGCGGTCATTTTCGAGCACGGCTTCCGGCAAGTACTTGTAATACGGCAATTTTCGGTCCACGAGACCGTATTTTAGAGCGAGCTCCTGGTGCAGAATTCTGGCTACTAGGTTGTGCCTGTGCAAGTACTCAGAGTTAGAAAGCGCCGAACAACCGGAGATGACATTTTTTTTTTTTTTTTTTTTATAGAAGAGGGGGCAAACGAGCATGCGGCTCACCTGATGTTAAGTGACTACCACCGCCCATGATCAACCGCAACACCAGGAGAATTGCGGGTGCGTTGCCGGCCCTTTAGAAAGGAGTAAGCTATTTTCTTGAAGATCCCCAGGTCGTATCGGTCCGGAAAAATCGCCGGTGATAAACTATTCCACAGAGAGGTTGTACGTGGAAGAAAGCTCCTTGTGAAACGTACAGTGGTGGACCGCCAAGCATCCAGATGGTGTGGATGGTATCGGGACGTTTGCCGTGTCGTGCGTTCACGAAATTTGGCGGCTGGGATTAATCCGAACAATTCCTCAGAGCACTCCCCGTGATAGATGCGATAAAATACGCAAAGAGATGCAACATCTCTTCGCAACGCCAGTGAATCGAGCCGATCGGAAAGCACTCGGTCGTCGACGATTCGAGCCGCTCTGCGCTGGATGCGGTCAAGTGGAAGGAGCTGGTACTGGGGAGCCCCAGCCCAGAGATGGGAACAGTATTCCATGTGCGGTCGAACCTGCGCCTTGTAAAGTTGCAGGCGGTGTGCCGGCATGAAATACTGCCCCGCTCTGCTGAGCACGCCAAGCTTTTTAGAGGCCAATTTGGCCTTCCCTTCCAAGTGACCACGAAACTGCACGTCACTCGATATGTCGACGCCGAGGATTCCGATACTGGCTGAGGCAACAAGGGGAGTGCCTTGAAACTGAGGGGATACGACAAAGGGGTTCTTTTTAGCGGTTAACGCGCAAACTTGTGTCTTCTGGGGGTTAAACTGGACTAGATTTAGTCGTCCCCAATCCGAGACTCTGTTCAGCAAAGACTCGACTTCAGACACAAGTTTGTCCCGGCACTCGGAGACGTTTTCCCGAGAAATATTGGCTCGGCCGGTGTAAAGAGCATCACCAGTGCTGTCATCTGCATAGCAATGAATGTTACGGGTATGCAACATATCATTGATATGCAGAAGAAACAGCGTTGGCGATAGCACGCAGCCCTGTGGAACACCAGCATTAATAGGCTTGCAATCGGAGCTTGCACCGTCTACAACGACCTTGATGCTCCGATCTGCAAGAAAGCTGGTGATCCAATCGCACAATTTCTCGGGAAGCCCATAGGAAGGGAGCTTCGAAAGAAGCGCTTTGTGCCAAACCCGATCGAAGGCCTTCGCAATGTCCAAACTAACGGCCAATGCCTCCCCCTTGAACTCTACTGCCTCCGCCCATCTGTGAGTGAGGTAGACCAGAAGATCACCAGCTGACCGACCACGGCGAAAACCGTATTGGCGGTCACTAATCAGCTGGTGATCCTCAAGGTACCTCATGAGCTGGCAGTTTACAATGGACTCCATTGTTTTGGAGAACAAGGAGGTGATGGCGATTGGCCGGTAGTTGGACGGGTCTGAGCGGTCGCCTTTTTTAGGGATCGGGTGGACGAAAGCAGTCTTCCATGATTTTGGGACTACGCCTAGGGAGTAGGAGTACCGGAAAAGACGCGTTAAAACCGGTGCCAACTCTGGAGCACACGTCCTCAGCACAATTGGGGGGATTCCGTCAGGCCCACTCGACTTGTGGATGTCCAGGGAGAGGAGTGCTTTGCGAACCGAGCGCTGTGTAAACTGCACTTCCGGCATGGAGCACTCACACCGCGGGATGGTCGGCGGCGTACTCCCCCCGTCATCGAGAGTCGAGTTAGACGCAAAGAAGGAGCCTAGAAGATCGGCTTTCTCCTTTGCAGTATGGGCCAGTGAGTCGTCCTCCCTGTGCAGAGATGGAAGAGATGGCTGACAGAAATTCCCCTGGACAGCCTTGGCGAGAGACCAGAATGCACGGGTTCCAGAAGGAAGGCGAACTAGTCTCTCGCCAATTCTGCCTATGTGCTCTGACTTTGCCTTGGCAATGACTCTTTTGAAGGACCTAGAGGCGGAATTATACTTCTTTTTTAGAGCGCTGGTGTTTACATCCCGGGACGCTGATGCATCAACCCAGGCTTGGTAGCACTCCTGCTTATAGCATGATGCTATTTTACAGGAGCGACCAAACCATGGCTGAGATTTGCCTCCAATGGGCACCACAGAGGAAGGAATAAAAAGTTCCATACCCTGAAGTACCACATCAGTAACAGAATCCGCAACAACGTTGGGATCATCCGGCGAGAAGCAAACCCGCCCCCAAGGGTAGGATGCAAAGAAAGACCGCATCCCATCCCAATCGGCTGACCTATAGTGCCAAACACGGCGGCAGCCTGCAGAATGCAACCGCGATTTCAGCGTGAGTGGCACAACACTCCGGACCAGACAATGGTCCGAGGAGCCTAAAGGGGCGTCGACGGAAATCTGATATCCGTCCGGGTGAGAGGTCAGCAGAAGGTCCAACAGGGAAGGTGCATGATCCTCCACATCTGGAATCCGCGTAGGCGAAGTAACCAGTTGTGTCAGACCATATGCCAAGGCAAAATCATGAACAGATCTCCCCGCATGATCGGTTAAACGTGAACCGAGCCATTCGGCGTGATGGGCGTTAAAGTCGCCGAGGATCACGATCTCTGCAGAGGGGATCTGCTGTAGCAACGAATCTGCAGCCATTTGGACGTGGTCGAAGAGTCGGTCTGTTTCGGCATTACCGCTGTGGGACCTATAGAGGCACCCGTAGACGCGCGGATGGTCGTCGCTGTCTACGCGTAGCCAAAGGATGGACAGGTCCGAACCTTGAAGTCTGCCGAGGCGTCGAGAACAGATGTCCTCTCTGACGTAAACGCAAACTCCAGCCCGAGGCACAAAGGAGTGTTCCAGTTTGTACCCCGGGTAGGAGAGATACGAAACATCAGCCGGAGAGGACACCTGCGTCTCGGTCAGAAAGAGCAGAGCCGGCCTCGCCGTCTCGAGATGGTAGTGGACGGCGTTTAGGTTAGAGTGAAGTCCCCTGATATTGCAGAAATTCACGGACAGCGTGGCAGGGGTCGCCTTGGTCTTGTTGCTCCGTTTGCCCCGAGCAGTTGTAGTCTTGAGCGGAATTTCGCCCCCCCCAGAATACGCGGGGCAGCCTGAGCACCCACGCTCAGAAGTGGAGAAACATGGTCGTGGATGCTCAGCGAGGGATTCTCCAGGGGTGCTGGTACCCTCCTGGGGTAGTCTATCTTTATTTAATTCCGCTACCATGTTGATGGGGGGGGGGGGGGGATTTGGGCCTCCGGCCACCTGCACTCACCGGCGAAACGCGGAAGCAGAACTTCCACTTCACGCCGGTATTCTGTGAGGTCGTGGTACCACCCCGGTTTGAGCCGGCCCATACGTGCAACAGCAAAGCTGCCGCATGGCTCTACCACTGACATGCCAAAGTGACTCCCCGGGATGGCGACAAGCTCGTCAGACGTCGACGGTGCCATCCTTTAGGATGTATCTCCGATAGTTGTTGGTCTTAATAACCTGATCCTGTATTGCACAGACAAAACCCTCGGTTTCCCCGAAGAGGTCACCGAAACGTAGCCAGTTGAGGGAGGCGACTGTATCTACGAAGGGCTCATGTAGAGCCCTGTAGTACCTCCCGTGGAGCTCCTTCTCCTTCCATACGGTCTCCCGGTCGGAAATGCTAAGCACTGCTGGGTCCTGCCATTGCTCGTTGGCCAAGGATAGAGGGGTAAGCCCTTTATCACTAGAAATGACGTCATTATAGAATGGATCATCCGATCTCACCAGGAAGTAATGACGGAGGCTGCACACTTCACGATTATGCATAGTGAGCGCGCTCAGAAAGCCACGCCCACCATGCTTTCGCGGCAAGTACAGCCTCATTACCGACGATCTCGGATGATGCATCCTATGGGACGTCATGGTAGTGCGGACTTTTCTATCCAGGGCGTTAAGTTCAGTCTGAGTCCACCTGAGTATGCCAAAGGTATACATTAGGACAGGTATGACCCAACCGTTATATGGGTGTGTTTTATTCACACCGCACAAAAGGCTATTAAGCACTTTGGTCAAGCGTGCATAAAACACGTCGCAAACTGACTGTTTCATACCCGCCTCATCGATACCGATGTTCTGTGACATACCCAGGTATCGGTATGTTTCAGCCTCGGTATGGCCTGATATTATCCCAAAATGTAATTTATGAGCAATAACGTTGTTCCCTACCGATTTACAATTACAAATGTGTGCGTGAGCGGTAAAGTCAATTAAAATAATGCATTACCACGCATATTGAAGAGATAAAAAATACAAAATATTTGAGATTTTGCAATTAATTTTTATTGCAAAATAACTCTGTATATTAGTGAACACCTTGAAAAATATTTATGCAATATGCTAATGTAAAAAAATTCCCAGGATCTTATAGAAATAAAATGAGACATACAATATAAAAAAACACAATTAATCGATTATTATGTCGATTAGATTATTTTTATATTCTGAGTGGAATACAAAAAGAAGGTTATTAAGTCTAGTTTAATATCTAGTTTGGTTACTTTAAAAAATGTCTCACTACTCGATTAATCTTGTATATGGATCAAATCTCTTTGAAAAACATCTAAATTGAAAGGAGTAGAGGAGTTAGAAATTGCAAAAAAAATCTGTAGGATGTAATGGAATTCAAACAAAAAATCCATCAGTACAGCATTGTCATTCAAACAAAGAATGGATTCGAGAAGGGGTGGCTCAACCCTGCACTCTGTTTTATGTCATTAGATCATCAATTCTTTTACTTTGCTTAGCTGATCTTAAAGATCAGAGGTTGAAAACCTTTTGCTATAATTCTTTTTGCTTATAATTTTGAAGACTCTGATGTATATCAAACTTATGATGTCGTATTTTACGTTATTATCAACTTCTATACCAAATTAGAATTCGTCAAGCTATACAAGCGTAATTTATGGACAACAGTTATACTTTTTTATTATTAGTATCATTTATTCAGATATATAACCAAAGGTGTAAAATTGAGAAATTGTTGTAATAAAATCTTGGGAATCCATTTGAAAGTAAAAAGTGCGGTTAAAATAACGCTATCTAATATAAAAAATCTAATGTTTGTTAGTTTGTATTTTATGCGCTGCCATACCGTTCATCAGATTGCGGTAAAGCTCTTAACTTATTGCTTATACTTGGGCGAATGTTTATAGCATATAACAACTTACAATAGGTGGCACGCGTATCATACCGACATACGTATGTGTAAGTTCTATACAACATGTAACAAAACCCTGTAGTTCCCGTTAACTGCGTTATCAAATTGTATGTGGTTTTATTACCTCTGCATTCGCCGAGGAGTAAGAGGATTGTCAAAGAAACCCCGCATTACCGATACTCGTGTGAGTTAGAGGTAATAAAACCACATACAATTTGCAAATAAATTTTTTTTAATTTTTTTTTTTTTGAAAAAATATTATTTCTATACGCTTGGATACTGATTATGATAACACACTTAACGGGAACCACAGGGTTTTTGTTACATGTTGTATATCATTCAATTTCAATGAATGTAATATCATTTCTAATTATACAATACAGTACTCCCAAATACAAAACAAATAAGAGTATTGTCAATAATAAGTGGTGTGGATATCGCGAAATCATCTTGCGTTCAAAATGCGCGGAGAATGGTCCATATTTCATTTTCATCCGCCACTTGAATATACAATGAGTGGAGTACCATGAATACTAAGCAGACAACACTTAATCGTGGAAACAAGAACTTTAAGTTGGTTTTGATGCATATAAATTTCAAGAAAGTTTTAGTAATTAGAGACGACAAATCTCTGAAACAATACAAATATCGTCACCGATGATATTTATATAGTTTCAGAGTTGTTTCAAAGATTTATGTTATCTTTATACGTATTAGAGCCATGCTGCAGTTATATTGGTTGTATAGTTGTAGCACGAATGGGTCGGCTCGACCGGGAAGGACCACGCTCTTACAGAATACAAGCGTAAAATAGTAGCTTAATGCTGCTGAGTTTCGTATGGTGAATGTAGAGAACCGGACGCTTTTTACTGGAATTGAGGCATTTCATCTTAGTCCTCACGAGTGACAACGCACCTGCATCTTGATTCGTAATCGAGGATAGATGTAGTGTCTATGGGCCACAGCAATAACTTACCATCTGGTGGACTGTGTGCTTGTTTGTCACCCTATACTATAAAATATGCTGATATCTTTGTTAAGCTGAAAAGGTCTACATAATGATTTCTTATATTTACGCAAACACTACACATGATTAAAACTACTTTTACGGATTTTATCGCGTTTATTTTTACTTTTTATTTTTACATTTAATTCCCGACGTTTCGGGCGCTTTCCAGCACCCATGGTCACGGGGACTGAGATGACTGACGTCCCGATGTCATTGTTGTCATGTCAACTGACTGACGTCCCGATGTCATTGTCATGTCAACAATGACATCGGGACGTCAGTCATCTCAGTCCCCCGTGACCATGGGTGCTGGAAAGCGCCCGAAATGTCGGGAATTAAAAATAAAAATAAAAAGTAAAAATAAACGCGATAAAATCCGTAAAAGTAGTTTTAATCATGAAAAGGTCTAATTGTTAAGCCTCATTTACCTCAGTCTGTTTAGTGGAGGGTTATTTAAAATTTTACAAACAACGTTGTAAAGCACAGTTGCACAGTAAGCGATATGAAACGTACAACATTACTCTATTCCCATGTTTTACAATGACTCTAAAAGAATTGTGACCTACGTAAGGTTATAAAATAAGATTGAAGAGAAGGAAACTAAAATTATATGTGTTACTACGTAGCCCACTCATAAACTGCTTTAACAATTTCCCTTTTTAATTTTTGTTTAAAATAAACCAAGAAATATCATAAATGTTTCTATAAATAACACGTATGTAGTATGTTTCTGCCGCAGCCATGCGTTATTTTCATTATTGTCAAAGTCTGTTTGATACTTGGCGCGGAGCCACTAAACAACAGTGAGGGAACGTTCGTCCCTTTAAAGAAAATCTATGGCTATTGTCAACACATTATTTATCTATTGAGATTTACTATTCAAAACGCTTGAAAGAGAAAGATTTATTGGGATACGTGTAAGCTTTATCCCAAAACCATGTGATTTACTTGGTTGATGTGAACTTGATGAGATCTTTAAGAAAGTAATACAATAATTACAATAAATACAATAATTTCTACATTTTTTTTTGTATATAGAATTAATTTGAACACTATACGCGATCGTTTATCTTTAACTCTTCTCTTTTATTTCTTAGGTTATGCAAAATTCGTTAAAATCCGCTGTTGAATCTGTACTACATTAAAATTTATAGTCTACTAGCGACCCGCCCCAGCTTTGCTTTGATAGGATCTATTAATGTGGAATTCTACCAATATTCCTCCATAAATAATTCCACCATTCCATAAATAATTATTTAGATTTCTGATAATCGACGATTTATTTTATAATTTTTTTGTTAAAAAAAACTCTAAATTTTTGGGATACAATACATGCTATGTTTTCTTCTGGTACTGCTCTCTGTCCCTCAATAAAGTTTCATCACGATCATTACAGCCATTTCAATGATGCAAACATGCTGCAGGTATATTATGGTTGTATCATGAATAAGTCGGCTCGACCGGGGAAGGACCACGATCTCACAGAATACCAGCGTAAAATAGCAGCTTAATGCTGCTGTGTATCGTATGGTGAGTGTAGAAAATAGGAGATCCGTTTTACTGGAATCGAGGCATTCCATCTTAGTAATCATTTATGACAGCGCATCAGCTTTTTGATTCTTTATGGAGGTTAAATGCAGATGTCTATAGACCACAACATCCACTTACTATCAGGTGGACTGTGTGATCGTTCGTGACCATTATTCCATAAAAATAATGGTTTTAAGACATTTATTTTCTCAAAAGATTTATAAATTACTTACAGAGAAAATACTTATTATAAAGAAAAAAAAATTACGCCGATTGGCGTAGTAAGCTAGTATTATAATAGGTCGCTATAACTTATTTTCTAATTGAGTGCTTAATAATTTATTTAGTAATATTTACACATAAATAGGGTAGTTGCAAAAGTATTCGTACCAAAGCTAAGTAGACCATCGTTACTTTGGTCAAAATTGAATGAAGGTGGTAAGTTATTTGTTAAGCCTATACATTAACTATTTCATTTTGTTCAAAATTAATTTATAGTGTTAGCTGTTATTGTTTGTGTTCATCTTTTAAAACCATTACTTTTCGTATATGTAATACGATGCTATAATTAGGTAGTGTTTATTTATTTAGTATATTATATATTTAGGTATCAATTTGTTTGTATTTTTGTAATAAAAGTAGTATTGCACATACATATAATACACTACAAAACATAAATACACATACATACATACATAGGTACATACCCATATATACACCCATGTTCAAATATATGTATATACATAAGTTATATTGTCTCATATCTATAATCATATTGTATATAAGTAATTATATTGTATTATCTCTATAAGAAGAACAGGTAAATGAAATTGTATACTTGGGGAGTGCTTTCAGCCGGGATGGAAGATGTGATTTAGATGTGGATAGGCGTGTCGCTGCCGGAAACAAAGTCAATGGTGCCCTGAATGCATTAATAAAAAGGCAAGGCGTGGTGAAGAGTGCACGCCTTGCAGTACATAACGCAGTGTTGGTACCGACTTTGTTATATGGCAGCGAAACCTGGGTATGCCAGAAGAAGCATAAAAGCAAGTTGAATGCAGTGGAGATGCGATCTCTTCGTAAAATGTGTGGCGTTACCATAGCCGACCGAAAGCGAAACGAAGAGATTCGCAATATGGCAGGATTGAAAGATGACCTTATCACAAAAATTGATAGGGGCGTACTCCAATGGTTTGGACACGTTGAACGAATGAGTGAAGACCGAATGGTGAAGAAAATATATAGAGCGAAAGTAAATATTAAAAGGTGTCGAGGTAGACCGAGACTAACTTTCGAAGACCATGTGAGCAAATTGCTCGAAGAGGGGAGGGTCAAGAGTACTCGGATACCTAGACGTGCATGTATGAAGAAGTTAATGAACCTGAAAGAAGCGAAAGAGGTATGTAAGGATCGTGACACTTGGCGATCTGTTCTCTCTGGCTACCCCGTTAGGGATTGTGCGTGACGATAAGTAAGTAAGTAAGTATCTCTATACAATTGTTTTATTGTAGATATTATTAATAAAAGTTGCATGTGTACTTCATATATGATAGATTAGAGGTTTGCGATTATTAATTTATTATGAAAAATCCTTTAAAATGTCACATTTTAGTAATTTCTTAAAAGTGGACAGGGATTTTGCTTTTTTAATGTTTTAGGTAAATTGTTGTAATGTTGAGCTCCCTCATAAAAGACACCCCTTTTTCCATAGTTTGTTCTATATAATCTCAAACATAGGTTATTAACCTGCCTTGTCATACGTTTAAGGTAATCTATATTTTTTGTAAATGTTATTAGAGAATGATATCATTAGTATTTTTCTAATAAAAATGCATATATTATATTTGTACGTATGTGATAGATTAAGTAACTTTGTTTCTTTATACATTTGAATGGTAGGTGTTAAGTATTTATATTGAAATAAAGTTTTTATGATTTTATTTTGTGTTACTCGTAGTTTTTACAACGTTGATTTAGTGGCTGAGCCCCATACCTCAATCAAATAATCTAAATGAGGCTTGAACATTGACATCGAAATATAGTTTTTAAAGCTCCTGTTAATGAGTAGATTTTACTACGGATCTTTTCAATATGTTGTTTCCAGGTAAGTCGACCGTCAAGAACAAGGCTTAAATATCTCTCCCTGTTAACTTTGGATAGCATTTCACCATCAATAGTAAGAGGATTGTGACTTTCAATTTTTTTATTTTTTGTAGTGAAGATTACGTATTTTGTTTTTAAAGCATTGATTGTTAGTAAGTTTGACTGTAGCCAAGTGTGTTATATGTGTAAGTCTTGCTGGGCTTCACTTAGTATTAATTCTAACGAGTGACCAAAGTAGAAGAGGCTGGTGTCGTCGGCGTATAAATTAATATCTCCCTTTAATACAATTTCATATATATTGTTTACATAAATAAGGAACAAAAGGGGTCCACATATTTATCCCTGATCTCGTTGACGTTACGGTGACGGTGACAAGCAGTAATTGATAATCTATCTTGGTATTACCTTTTATCGTCATAATGATTTTTATCTAATAGACCTTCATCCACAGGTGACCTAATTCATTTTGCTGTAATTCCATTTTAAATCATCATTAGAACCCTTCACAAGTCCACTGCTGAACATAGGATTCCCCCAAGTAAATAATAGAAAGACAAAATGTTTAAAATGGATATGTACGTCTAGCACTCAAATATCTCCCTAGTTTAATAGTAGATAGTTATTTGTATGTATAGTTGTAAAGATTAGAAGGAAAAGGAGTTAGAATCAATAGTCAATTTATTCCATTTGTTATAAAAAAGTCATACCTGACTGTCGAGGTACAAGTGTCACAGTGCGTATTAGTTTTTTTTTTATATATATAATAAGGATGCTTCTCACGAATCTCAATTTAGTGAACGAATATGAACACCAATTGATCACATTTCTCCTATTCTAACTTGATTTTTTTAAATAATTATAACGAAAAATTACACGTACACATACATCTTCAAACAAGTCAAACAAAGAAGTTCTGATACAAGTTGTCACCCTAAGGGCGATTGTCCACCGCCGCAGTCACTAGGACGTCAACGAGAACGAGATTATTTCTGACCAAGATTAAGGTGACGTGACGGCAATCTTTTGTTCACCGCGACGATCTCAACAGTTTAGTCAGTTAGTTGTAGCTATCGTGCATCAGCCTGGTGCGAAGTCACGGCGCTGCAGCAGCGTTGACGGACAAGTTTAGTCTTGTTTTGTATTGCCAGTACATCGGCCCGTCACAATCTTGGGCCGAGATTTAGTTATCTTGCGGTGGGCAGGTAAACGTATAATATGTCGTTGTGTCTCGTTGACGTTTCGGTGACGTTGACGGCAGTGGATAAACTCTACACCGATCGGATCGGCGCGATGTGACCGCTAGAACTTGACCCAAGATTGTGACGGACCGATATACCGCCAATATAAAACACGTTTAAACTTGTCTATCCACGCCGACAACGTGAGTGACGTCGCACTATGACGGTTTTTTTTTTTCAAGTTGTATTACTTTGACTATTTAAATAAAAATATACTGTAATAAAATTGGCCAAGAAACTTGAATACGACATTTATATATTAATAGAACTTATAGAAAGAAACGAACATTTGTGGGATGAAATCAAGGATACTAAAGCAAGCAGAAATTGTCACCGGTTGAAAGCAGCTATTCCTTAGTTCATTTTATTTGTACGCACTACCATGCACGACAGCTAGTCGTCACTCCATCTAGTGGGGGTCGCCCTACACTACGCCTACCGGTACGAAGCTGCCACTTGAGAACCTTTTTTCCCCAACGGTTGTCGGTTCTTCGAGCTATATGGCCGGCCAATTGCCACTTCAGCTTACTAATCCGTTGGGCTATGTCGGTTACTCTGGTTCGACTGCGGATATCCTCATTTCTGAGTTTATTACGCAGATAAACCCCGAGCATAGACATCTCCATAGCTCGCTGAGCGACCTTGAGCGTCCTCATACGTCCAGCAGTGTAAGACCATATCTCAGAACCGTCATCACTGGTAACACGCACTGGTTGTACAATCTAGTTTTCAGAGTTTGAGGTATACCTTTCCTGGCTGCGGTGGTGACCATTTTAAATAAAATAAATTAATTAACATTGTTAAATTTATATAATTCTAAAATTAACTGGGACACAGTAACAGCCGCTCCCACGGTAGACGAAAAAGTTAGCGCATTTAATAACATATTAATTAATCTATATAATATGCATGCTCCTATTAAAAAAGTATAGCTAAAGCGACTGCCAGCACCTTGGATGACAACAGAGATCCTCGTTGTGATGAGGCGTAGAGACCGAGCCTTTCAGAAATATAGAATAAAGCGGTGTGAGGAAAATTGTTCCATTTTTAAAACTGCAAGAAATCGGTGTAACCAGATGATACGCAACGCAAAACGCCGATATATTCGTAACAACATCATATCCTCTTCCCCCGCAGATATCTGGAAGTTCCTTGGAACCATTATATAGGTATTGGTAAGAAGTCCCATTCTGAGTTTCAGAGGACAATTGGTTTGGATGATATCAATCAACACTTCTCTTCACATACACCTCTGGATCACCAAACCAAGAGTCAAACTGTTAATCAGTTAATGGGTTTACCTCGTCCTAATATCGCTCCTTTCCGCTTTTCTCCAATAGCTACGAATGAGATCAGGAAGGTTATACTCTCCATTAAGTCTAATGCTATTGGTTGTGACAATATCAGTCACCGTATGATTATTAATATTATAGACCATCTCCTCCCTGCTATTTCCCATATAACTAACTTCTCTTTAGATTCTGGAGTTTTTCCGTCGCTGTGGCGTAAAGTTTACATTATACCTCTCCCAAAAATTTCTAATCCTTCTTTACCTAATCACTTCCGACCTATATCCATTCTTCCCTTTTTATCAAAGGTGCTTGAGGCTTGTGTACACAAACAACTATCACATTTTATCTTCTCGAATAACCTGTTAAGCTCATTACAGTCTGGTTTCAGGCCAGGTCATAGCACTGTTTCCGCGCTCCTCAAAGTCACTGGTGACATTAGGGCAGGCATGGAGGAAACTAAAGTCACAGTACTGGTTTTGGTTGACTTCTATAACGCCTTTAATGCCATCATGATAGAGTTCTCCGTTCTAGTAATAACCTTTTGCTTCAGTGCCCCCCTTTTAGTACTAATTTTGTACAATCGTCGTTCCTTGTTCAATCTGTTCTGCTTTGGAACGCTCTTCCTTCCGAAATCAGGAGTGCCGAAAACCGAATTTCGTTCAAATCTAAAGTGCGAGAAATGCTCATCAATAAAATGGCAGAATCAACTTAGCGTTCGTAGTTCGCCGTGTTTAATATTATAGTTAATATATATGTGTGCGTGTATGTATGTATGTATATATATATGTGTATACTTATACGCTTGTATATGTATGAGTTTATATATATATATATATTGTACATACTTCTTATTACACCTACCTCTGTAGTAGATAATGCCTCAGGAATTAAGTCCGCCTATATACATCTAATGTATATATGAAGTTAAATAAATAAATTGCATACGGGAATTGCAATATACTATGTCATGGACATCAAAAGCAAATATGTTGTGGGAGTTGTGTTTCTCATTAAGTACCTTACTGGTTAGTTATCTCTTTGGCGTTGTGGCTTTATTGATGCAATATTGAAGCATGGAATGGCAACATTAAAGTTCATCACGATCAGTACAGCCATTCCTATGATGCAGACCGACAGACACGCTGCAGCTATATTATGGTTGTATCATGAATGAGTCGGCTCGACCGGGGATTAACCACGCTCTCACAGAATACCAGCGTAATATAGCAGCTTGATGTTGCCGTGTTTTGTATGGTGAGTGTAGAGAACCGGAGACCCGTTTTACTGTAATCGAGGCATTCCATCTTAGTAATCATTGATGACAGCGCATCAGCATTTTGATTCTTAATCAAGGTTAAATGTAGATATCTATGGACCACAACATCCATTTATTATATGGTGGTCTGTGTTCTCGTTTGTTACCCTTATTTTATAAAAAAAATAGAAAGACAAAATGTTTTAAAATGGATATTTATGTATTAATAGCATTCAAATATCTCCCTAGCTTAATAGTAGACAGTTATTCCAATAGTACAGATATAAGCTTAAATTTTATTTGAATATATAGATGTAAAGATTAGAAGGAAAAGGAGTTAGAAGCAATAGTCAATTTAATCCATTTACTATTAAAAAACCTGCCTGTCAAGATACATGTGTCAAATATATACCATATAACAAATATAATAAGGGTGCGAGCACTCTGTTCACCTGATGATAAGTGAATGACCAATTTAGTAACAAAATGCAGACACCCCATTGGTGCATTGACACCTCTTAGGACCCAGCACTCCCACGCACGACAGCTACAACAGAGTGAACCACCGAGATCGTTGCGGTGGACAATCGATTGCCGTCACATCATCTTGATCTCGGTCGGAAATAATATCGTTCTCGTTGACGTCACGGTGACGGTGACAAGCAGTAATTGATAATCCGTCTTGACATTACATTTTATCGTCATAATGATTTTTATCTAATAGACTCGTCATCAATAGTTGGCCTAATTCATTTTTCTGTAATTCCATTTTAAATCATCATCATCATTACAGCCTTTCACAAGTCCAATGCTGAACATAGGCCTCCCCCAAGGTATGCCACAACAAAGCACGGTCCTGAGGCACCTGCATCCATCGACTTCCTGCATGTCTTACCAGGTAATCACTCCATCAAGTGGGGGGTCGCCCTACACTTCGCCTACCGGTACCAGGCAGTGCTACTGGAGAACCTTTTTTCCCCAACGGTTGTTGATTATTCGAGCAATATGGCCGGCCCATTGCCACTTCAGCTTACTAATTCGTTGGGCTATGTCGGTCACTCTGGTTCTACTGCTGATATCCTCATTTCTAAGTTCATCACACAGAGAAACTCCGAGCATAGCCCTCTCCATAGCTCGCTGAGCGACTTTGAGCGTCTTCATACGGCCAGCAGTGAAGGACCACGTCTCGGTTACGTAGGTCATCACTGGCAATATACACTGGTTGTACAACTTAGTTTTCAGGTTTTGAGGTATACCTGATGAGAAAATGTGTCTCTTATTTCCCGAACTCTGCCCAGCCGAGTTGAATCCGTCGATTGACCTCTCGGTCGGAGTTGGACTTACCTAGTCGGACTATTTGTCCCATTATATATTAAAACATAGATGAATACAGTTGAAACTAATATAAAACTTGAACAATGAATTAACGCGCAATCTCAAATCAAATCTCTCAAATCTCTTCCTTCCGAAATCAGGAGTGCCGAAAACCGAATTTCGTTCAAATCTAAAGTGCGAGAAATGCTCATCAATAAAATGGCAGAATCAACTTAGCGTTCGTAGTTCGCCGTGTTTAATATTATAGTTAATATATATGTGTGCGTGTATGTATGTATGTATATACATATGTATATACTTATACGCTTGTATATGTATGAGTTTATATATATATATATATATATATATATATATATATATATATATATATATATATATATATATATATATATATATATATATTGTACATACTTCTTATTACACCTACCTCTGTAGTAGATAATGCCTCAGGAATTAAGTCCGCCTATATACATCTAATGTATATATGAAGTTAAATAAATAAATTGCATACGGGAATTGCAATATACTATGTCATGGACATCAAAAGCAAATATGTTGTGGGAGTTGTGTTTCTCATTAAGTACCTTACTGGTTAGTTATCTCTTTGGCGTTGTGGCTTTATTGATGCAATATTGAAGCATGGAATGGCAACATTAAAGTTCATTACGATCAGTACAGCCATTCCTATGATGCAGACCGACAGACACGCTGCAGCTATATTATGGTTGTATCATGAATGAGTCGGCTCGACCGGGGATTAACCACGCTCTCACAGAATACCAGCGTAATATAGCAGCTTGATGTTGCCGTGTTTTGTATGGTGAGTGTAGAGAACCGGAGACCCGTTTTACTGTAATCGAGGCATTCCATCTTAGTAATCATTGATGACAGCGCATCAGCATTTTGATTCTTAATCAAGGTTAAATGTAGATATCTATGGACCACAACATCCATTTATTATATGGTGGTCTGTGTTCTCGTTTGTTACCCTTATTTTATAAAAAAAAAATAGAAAGACAAAATGTTTTAAAATGGATATTTATGTATTAATAGCATTCAAATATCTCCCTAGCTTAATAGTAGACAGTTATTCCAATAGTACAGATATAAGCTTAAATTTTATTTGAATGTATAGATGTAAAGATTAGAAGGAAAAGGAGTTAGAAGCAATAGTCAATTTAATCCATTTACTATTAAAAAACCTGCCTGTCAAGATACATGTGTCAAATATATACCATATAACAAATATAATAAGGGTGCGAGCACTCTGTTCACCTGATGATAAGTGAATGACCAATTTAGTAACAAAATGCAGACACCCCATTGGTGCATTGACACCTCTTAGGACCCAGCACTCCCACGCACGACAGCTACAACAGAGTGAACCACCGAGATCGTTGCGGTGGACAATCGATTGCCGTCACATCATCTTGATCTCGGTCGGAAATAATATCGTTCTCGTTGACGTCACGGTGACGGTGACAAGCAGTAATTGATAATCCGTCTTGACATTACATTTTATCGTCATAATGATTTTTATCTAATAGACTCGTCATCAATAGTTGGCCTAATTCATTTTTCTGTAATTCCATTTTAAATCATCATCATCATTACAGCCTTTCACAAGTCCAATGCTGAACATAGGCCTCCCCCAAGGTATGCCACAACAAAGCACGGTCCTGAGGCACCTGCATCCATCGACTTCCTGCATGTCTTACCAGGTAATCACTCCATCAAGTGGGGGGTCGCCCTACACTTCGCCTACCGGTACCAGGCAGTGCTACTGGAGAACCTTTTTTCCCCAACGGTTGTTGATTATTCGAGCAATATGGCCGGCCCATTGCCACTTCAGCTTACTAATTCGTTGGGCTATGTCGGTCACTCTGGTTCTACTGCGGATATCCTCATTTCTAAGTTCATCACACAGAGAAACTCCGAGCATAGCCCTCTCCATAGCTCGCTGAGCGACTTTGAGCGTCTTCATACGGCCAGCAGTGAAGGACCACGTCTCGGTTACGTAGGTCATCACTGGCAATATACACTGGTTGTACAACTTAGTTTTCAGGTTTTGAGGTATACCTGATGAGAAAATGTGTCTCTTATTTCCCGAACTCTGCCCAGCCGAGTTGAATCCGTCGATTGACCTCTCGGTCGGAGTTGGACTTACCTAGTCGGACTATTTGTCCCATTATATATTAAAACATAGATGAATACAGTTGAAACTAATATAAAACTTGAACAATGAATTAACGCGCAAGGTGCTAACCACTTTTTAAAATGTAAAAAAAGGTTGTCTGTTATACATTAAGAGAGATCATGCTAGATCTATATCAAATTTCATCATTTTATCGAGAAATAAATAAAATAATAAAACTTGTTGAAATTATGTGTTAAATGTGAAGTTAAAGTTAAAGTTACAGTCTGTATACTATAAAAAAATCCTATAAAAAATATACGCCTCATTATTGCCAGCGGGAACCGAACCCGGGTTGCTCACGTACTGTGAAATCTACAGCAAGCGCTTAGCCCTTCAGCTATCACGGGTCAGGAAATGCGAAAGAAATTCCCTTGCTCAACATCTGGAGATCTTCGATTGTGGAGCGGATTTTCCTAACATATAACTGTATGCCTAATTCTACTTTAAGAATTAAAACAAATTGATAATTCATAAAAAGGCTAAAAAGATTTTTGACACAATATTTGTGTGCTTGGTTAGCAAATAAAATAGAACTCAGTTTAGACATATAGAAATTTCAATCACTTTATTTTATCGGAAAAATATTTACTACTTGTAAATATTTTTCCGATTAATTTAAATTAAATAAAATCATATAAGTGTTGTTTCATAATTTATAAGAAAACGTACAAAGTCATTTTTAATCAATGGAATAACCTCGTTTATTTTGAATATATAATTTTCCGTTATTAGGTCATTGACGACGACGTAATCGAAATAAATATCTCTATCACAACGAACATGAAACCATACATTCGTGAAGTTCACAATTTTCATGGAGAATAAAGAAGCTATATATAAGCAGTTATTCCTTAATTATATTACGCGTGACTCCGAGACCGTTTCAATTATCTGGCAGGCTTCACTGCGAAATAAATAAGCGGTATGGTAGCTTATTTAATCATATCTAGTATTCAAATGATATAATTTATCATTGATGAATATCGTAAAAATAGGTATATAATTTGTCCTTATAATATTGTATTTGTACATTTTTATTACATGAGAATGACAAATGGGCCAACATGCCACTTTATACAGAATGGCTACTTCAATTGCTTAAATTAAACTTCTTCATATTGCTTAAGTAATGTTATGCTATGTTTTTTACTCTTCAAATCGGAAGATCTCAAGACTTGTAAGCAGAAGATGACGACTACCACCTATTACGAAATTGCACCATTATGCTACTACAGTGAGTCAATTGGGTCTCTTCGGTTTGGATTGGGAATTGGCGATCGTGGTACATGATGTCCCAAACTTCAGACACTACTCAGAATAACGACGGAGTTTTTTCTATAAAACTATGACGAAGCAGTAGCTTCAAAGATTCAGGACGAACATAAAGTCTCATTAATAAATATTATCGGTATTGGGTAAGGCAAACATACTGTGTTAATCATCACACATTCATACTCGACAGCTAATTTTATAACAAACCTTAGGACACGCGACTTAGCTGTTGGGTATTTTTATCATAAGGCAAAAATATCGCCGTTTTGTAAAAAATATCTGTATGAATAAAAACTTTAAAAAAAGTTTTTTTATAAAAAGTTTTTATTTTATAATTTTTGTGGCCATAATCTACTAATTACTACATGCTTAATTTTTGATTACTTTTAATTTAGCTACTTACTTTACTTTAGCTATTAACTTTTATATAATCCTATTATTCGATTAAAGCTGTAATCGACCTCGGAAAGAAAGTGTTTGCCAAAAGGCAGGAATATGTAGCACACTGAGTAGAGTAAAAACACTTGAGGGTATTGCTTTATCTGATATAAAGCCAAATAAGATACTACACAAGCCTCACGATGAACAAGCATTAGCAGAAATGCGGATACTAAGAGGTCTACACACAAGAGACTGTCTAAAGCTAATTCATCGTGAGGTTTTTTTTGTAATACAATGTAACGTAATGTAATTATGTTATGTTATAATACACAACTCAGCATTAAAATCTGTGAGGAAACAATAAATTACCCCTATTTTCTCACCCTCAGGGTAGAATTTTTTGTCCACATTTATATAGGACCAATTTCGAGGTATACCCTATCCACTAAAAAATAATTATCAAAATCGGACTATTCTGTACAAAGTTATGGGTTGTCATACTTAAAAAAAATTACGCATCGACGTGAGAACCTCCTCCATTTTTTTTTCGTCCGTTAATGTAAAGTAATGTAATGTAATGTAATGTAATTAACATGTAATATTGTAATACACAACTCAGCATTAAAATCTGTTAGTAAACAATGAATCACCCCTATTTTCCCACTCTTAGGGTAGAATTTTGTTTCCAAATTTATATGGGACCGATTTCGAAATATACCCTATCCAATAAAAAAAGTATTATCAAAATCGGACTCCTCTGTAAAAAGTTATATCCAGTTCAGCGGATAAGCGCTTGTTATAAATTTAAAAGTACGCAAGAAATTCGGGTTCCATTCCCGCAGGCACCAATGAAATTATTAATTGAAATCGCTGATTTACAACGTGCTAGAGCATAAAGGAACATCGTGAGAAAAAATGTATGTCGGAGAATTTAAAAAAGATATTTCTAAGATATGTGAAGTCTACCACTACATATTAGGGTAGCGTGGCATTTCCATACTCTAAAACTGTCTCAGAAATGGGAGGAAGCCTATGTACCCAGCATTGGGACGACTGTAGGCTGTAACTTTACTTTTATTTTATTTGTAAATGATTTTTGTTGATAGAAGAAAAAAGACTTGAATTAATAATTTATTTACTTGTCCATCACTATGGGTGCTATTTTAAGCATCCGAAAAACACATTTGGGTTTGTAAACAAAATCACTTGACCTCGACATTTCTCTTGTAGTAGCCATACATTAGTGCTAAGTGCGTGTAATTTGGAACTCTGCCAGAATACAGCGGTCAGTGAGCTGTAGGCATAACATTAGTCACTTCACACCAAATTTAATCTAATTGTAAATATTGTGGCAACTTTCCAGTTTCAAAATTACAAGGTGAGAATATTTGATTTATGATTGGCACAGAAAACTATAATATAAGGATGTTTTTGTAAACAAAGGTATATATATACATATACATATATATATATATATACATATATATATATATATATATATATATATATATATATATATATATATATATATATATATATATATATATATATGTAATTTAAGTTTTTGACCCTTTTTTAAGATGTAGGTACAATAATTTTTCCAAATTTATGTTGGGTAATCCATTTAATATAAAAATCGATAATTCGGTTCACTATTGGCGACATATCGCTTAATATACGTACAAAAAAGAACATACTATCGAATTGAGAATCTCGTCCTGTTTAAAGTCGGCTAAAAAGTATCTAACCTACTTGTAGTTACAATTTCGCAAGTAAAGATTTCAGTGATGTCTTTTAGCGCTTAAGTGAAAGCACTTTGCAAGCTCATCGCCCGTTACGGAAATACGTACTTGAATGCTTTTTCAGCCTTTTACGAAACACCAAGATAGTTGTTGTATTATTTTTTATTTCTATAGCATAAAATATAGACAGTGACACTATTAAGAGACGACCACAAATCATAACAGATAGGTCAATACTGAAACTAGGCTACTACTGAAAGAAAACGAGGCATTCCATCTTAGTCCTCAGGGGTTATACTGCATCTGAATAATGTATGATTTAAAATATCTTATAGGTTTTTTAACGTTCACTAATATGTTTCAAGTTATGTAATTATCATCATCATCATCATTATTAGCCCTTTATAAGTCTACTGCTGAATATAGACTCTCCTCAAAGAATGCTACAAAGCACTGTCCTGAGTCACCTTCGTCTATCGACATCCTGCATCTCTCACCAGACGGCATTCTATCTAGTAGAGGACCATCCTACACTACGATAATCGGTACGAGGCTACTGGCTTCTACTCAAGAAGATTTATGTCTGGTGTGGTAGTTGTTCCCTGTTCTTGTCACGCGCAGAAAGATTTTTGATGCTTACCTACCACTTCTGCCGTAACTTCTTTATTTTCAATAATGTTAGCCTTTAAAGATAATTGGGCATAGATATTATATATTTTTTTTCATTTATTTATCATATGAACAAGCATTACACATATTTATAGTGATAGCATTTAAAAAAAAACCACTAAGGTTTATTCTTAAGCTATCGAGATATTACAATTTTATAAAATAATATAGCGTTATGTTGTATTGCAGATACTATAAAAAGGAAAAACAAACAAAAAACATGAAATAAATATGCAAACAATAAAAAAAATGACAAAATACGTTATAATAATTTAAGAAAGTGACCCTTTAGTTTACACCTAATGTTATTTTTAGTGATATTGTCCACTAATTCTGATGGTAAGTTATTGATAAGCCGAGGTATTAAGTAGCTACATGTTCTCTTACCGTACGCATTGCTAGCACGCGGCTCGTTGAGACGGTTTTTAGAAGTTGCTCGAGTGTTTACAGAATGCTCAATCGGGATTTTTAGCGATTCTTTAAAAAGTTGTTCCTTTAATAAAATATTTTATACTTGTATATGTATTGGTAACATTTTACAATGTTTAAAGAGACCATTAACGTCATCCCTGAATTTATTATGTTTTATGTTTTTATGTTTTATATGTGTTTGTGTGTGTGTGTGTGTGTGTGTGTGTGTGTTTATTATTAATTTGATTATCGTATTAAAATATGGTATTTTTTATTAAAAACATTTTGCAACATATATTTGTAAGAATTTCCAACAATAAGAAAAAGAAACTCGTTTAATCCGATTGTTCCATAAAATAAAAAAGATGTTAAAGGCATCTATTTTCCCCCCTTAACTAACAAAACCTAGTTATTTTACACGCCCGCAAAATATATGGAAATGTTGATGGAGACATATTGTATTTTCGTCCTACTCGTCGCTGCTGAGTGCTTCCTGTTGAGTATTCAGCGTCTTAAAAGATGCTTTTTGTAAGGGAAAACAATAGCATCTATTTGACATACCTACTACTCGCTAACAAAATTTAGTGAATGCCATTTCTTTGATGCAGTATTATTTTACTCGTGTGTAAAAGTTTTGCGTTCACTGGTAAAGATATGTTTTGTACAGCGAAATTAATGTTTTTGAACATAATCTTATTTTTGTTAACCTTTTGAATTCATTATGGGACATAGGATCTTTCCAAGAATTAATCTAGGTTATGTATTGGCAAATTTGAAAGACATTTACCACATTGAGTAGTCAAGTTGATATGATCAGTGAATCAAAGGCTGCGTTTGGCAGAAAAAATCGGCAATCGTAAGCGGTAAGCGCTGTCAAATCGTAAGTAGCTATTTTCCTCTAGGATACGAAGTTAGCTTTAACCGGGGAATCTAACCTAATTTAAATATATATTTTTTGTACAGTATTCATATTAAAAACTTACCAATCATGAATTTTTAATAACATGTTTAATATATTTATTCATGTCGTTATATTACTTGAAACTAATATTGCACGAAACAATTTGTAAACTCTACTTCAAATAAAACAAATTAAATAAGCAAAATGGCGGATTGTGTCAGCGCTACTGAAGTAAGCAAACGTGTCCTGGCCGAAAACTGTTTAGTTTCGCCATTTTGCTTACAAGCGCTTGCTAGCGCTTTTTTCTGCTAAACGCAGCCAATATCCTCACACAAATTATGTAACACTTACCAGTGTGTGATATTTTTGTTTCTGGAAGAATTTTTCGAAAGCAGTAAAGGCAAAGTTTGCATAAAAAGAATAATATGAGCAAAATTTGAATGGTAAATACCGATAAGTCGGTCACGGCCCGAAAGTAAAATTATTCATAAATTAGGCGCATCAAAAAGCTTCAAAACCTTTAAGCAGACCTTATAAAAACTCGAGTAACATTAATTACTTATACTTCAAACCATTATATTTGATTACCAGAAAATAATTAAAATTTTAATTTGTTTTATTTTTCTAAACAGGCTTCCTCGTTAGAAAAAAAAACTACACCTGCAGTGGAACGTGTATATTTAGTAACTGCCTGCAACTTTGTGTTAATTTTCTTACGGTAAATTATTTTTTCGTTACAAATATCCCAACCCATATAGCAACAGTAAAGAGTAGTTAAGGTTGGACTTAACGGATCTTTTTATTTTTCTTGAGTTTTATAAATTATTTGTTTCGTGTGTTGACGATGTTGCCTTATTCGTTCACTTAGTTATTATTGTATTCGTTTATTTTATTTTTTTATACATTTGGGTGACAAACGAGCACACAGTCCACCTGATAGCAAGTGGATGCTGTGGAGCATAGACATCCACGATCCGAAAAGGCTTCAGTACCATAGACCACATACATACCCTGCGGCAGATTGTACAGAAGACTGAAGAGTACAATCTGCCACTTTGCCTGGCGTATGTGGACTATGAGAAAGCCTTTGATTCCGTCGAAATTTGGGCGGTGCTACAGTCCCTTCAGCGGTGCCAAGTTGACTGTCGGTATATCGAAGTGCTGAAGTGTTTGTACAGTAGGGCTACGATGGCTATCCGAGTACAGAACCAGAGCTCGAAACCTATCCAACTGCAGAGAGGTGTAAGACAGGGTGACGTTATATCCCCGAAACTCTTCACCGCTGCATTGGAAGACGTTTTCAAGCTACTGGACTGGAAAGGATACGGTATTGACATCAATGGCGAGTACATCACTCACCTTCGATTTGCCGACGATATAGTCCTTATGGCAGAATCGCTGGAGGACTTAAGCACTATGCTCAATGACCTCAATAGTGCCTCCCAACGGATAGGTCTTAAGATGAACATGGACAAAACAAAGATCATGTTCAATGTCCATGTCACACCTATGCCGGTAGTTGTTGGGAGCACTATGCTCGAAGTTGTTGACGAGTACGTTTACCTGGGACAAATAGTCCGACTAGGTAAGTCCAACTTCGACCGAGAGGTCAATCGACGGATTCAACTCGGCTGGGCAGCGTTCGGGAAATTACGACATATCTTTTCGTCAGGTATACCTCAATCTCTAAAAACTAGATTGTACAACCAGTGCGTGTTGCCAGTGATGACTTATGGATCTGAGACGTGGTCCTTCACTGCTGGCCGTATGAGGACGCTTAAGGTCGCTCAGCGAGCTATGGAGAGGGCTATGCTCGGAGTTTCTCTGCGTGATAGAATCAGAAATGAGGATATCCGCAGTAAAACCAGAGTGACCGACATAGCCCAACGGATTAGTAAGCTGAAGTGGCAATGGGCCGGCCATATAGCTCGAAGAACCGATAACCGATGGGGAAGAAAGGTTCTCGAGTGGCAGCCTCGTACCGGTAGGCGTAGTGTAGGGCGACCCCCCACTAGATGGAGTGACGACCTGGTAAGACATGCAGGAGGTCGATGGATGCAGGTGGCTCAGGACCGTGCTTTGTGGCATTACTTGGGGGAGGCCTATGTTCAGCAGTGGACTTGTGAAAGGCTGTAATGATGATGATAATGATAGACATCCACATCTATCCGCAATTAAAAATCAAAATGCAACTGCGTTGTCACCTCTGAGGACTACGATAGAATGCCTCATTTCCAGTAAAAGGAGGCTCCGGTTTGTGAGAGCGTGGTAAATAGCTGCAGCGTGGCTCTACAACGTAATAAATATTTCACTGGCTAGTGAAATATTAAAACTATATTATAATTGTAGCACGAATGAGTCGCAGCTCGACCGTAAATTCCAGCGTAAAATAGCAGCTTAATAGTGCTGTGTGTCGTTATTGAGCGTATAGAACCGGAGACCCTTTTTACTGTCACGATGCATTCCACCCTAGTCATCAGGGGTGACTTCGCACCTGAATTTTGATTCGTAATTGAGGATAGATTTAGATGTCTAGTCGATGTCTGTTTACTGACTACAATTTACTTCAACCTTTATACATTTTATCACTAAATTACTTACTGCAATCCTCGATCTTCTTAACATTAAAATAATTCAAAGTTACATCTAAGTTTGTAGTATCCGTACAGATCATATAATAACTTACAGTATTTTCTCGGTGAGAAGCTATATAGAATTTCTTGTAAGGAGTATATTTCGCCAGCGTTTTTTAAATGTAAATAGAAAATATTTTCTGTATTATTCATGAAAGTTCCTAAATAAATTTTTTATCATAAACGCCAACCTACACTCCCATTCCTTATTTGACAAGTATATAGAGATGATCATAAAAATAAACAATACAGTAACAAGAGCTATCCAAATTTCGTCACCAGATTTCGGACTAAATAATCTGATACGTAAGATCATAATTTTTCGTCGACGCAAAAAGTAGTGCGTGTTTCCACATAATAACTATCGTCAACGTAACGAAGCTTTAAGTACAATATTGTAAAGAATGTGGCAAATTGGGTCGAATTAGACTTTTTGATAGATTGTTATTATTTACGAAAACAGGTTATGATTGTACTTACCTGACTGTTTCTTATATTTTGGGATGCTTGGCCATTTTTTCCCTAAGTACATCATAGTCTGCCCAGAAAATTGGCTCTTAAAAATTATACAGCATTAAATATTCAAAACATCCTAACATGAATTAGCCCACGGTTGTGAGTTTAACACTCGTGATCAAGGACTTCTTATTGCTTTAACAATGTTACTAATGTAACATTGTTAAAGCAATAAGAACTACTTTACTATGAATAAAATGTAAACTAATGTTTACATTTTATTCATAGTAAACGGTCAATTATCCTGTTAAGGAAGTCTCTCTATATTAAGACTGCTGTAACGTTTTTATTTTTAATTATATTTTATAATTACGATACGTTCACCTTATGCCCGGTACAAGTAACAAAGAGCGGATTTAATGCCAATTAGCATTATCTGCTAGTCAAGCCCAGATAGCGTATTAAAATAAAAGGACAGGTGTCGCTAATAATAATATTCATCAAGTTCATTATTGTGAATTACTGTCAAATGTCATATTATTGTAATGTCAATAATCTCAACAGTTAAGTGGATAATTTTATGTCATGGAATATATTATAGGTCTGATGTTTTATTAAACTTACAACAAAAATAATTTTGTCTGATTCACAAGGCGTTCAAATTTCTAAATGAAATTTCGACTCTTGACAAACCCATGACAAGTTGACAGACGGTAAGCGTTACCGTTTCCTGTAAACGAAATTAATGTCGTCACGAATATCTGCTGTATGACGAACGTTTTATTTTAATACTCGGCTATATATACTGTTATATTACGATCCCAAGACTTTTTAACGAATAAGGACGTACATCTCTTTACATTTTATGTCTTTCTTAGACAAAAGTAGCAGGTATTGGAATATGTCACAGTAAAAACACTCCGCATTTTATGAAAATGTATAGGTACTATATATCCATAGATGTAGTAGTCGTGTTGTGGCAGTGTGAGAGTAACAACCACTACTGCCTACAAAAGTCCACTACTGAACTTAACATTAGGACTCATAAGGCATGTAACCCAGGTGGCAAAGTTGCCACGCATAGCAGATGAAATTGGAAAACGAAGTTTTTCATTTTCCAGTTGTTCTTGCAAGCATATTTTTGAAGCGCTCATCTCCTTGATTGTTTACCTCTGTCGGTTGGTGATCGCTACCATACTGTTTCTTAACGTGTTCATTATTAATTGTAGACAATATTTATTGTAAATTATTGTTTAAAAAAAGTCCCGCTGGGTTTCTTGCTGGTTCTTCCTAGGACAGAGGCTTCTTCAATTCTCCAAAAAAAGCATAAATGTCTTCCAAAAAGTATCTTCGTTCAGTGTTGAATAAACATATATAATTATATTTTATTCTTTTCTGCTCAATTCTATTCCATTCCACGACGACAACGAAAGAAAGAAAGAAAGACCCATTTTGACCAATGGACTGCTGCAAGTTGATATACTCGTAAAAAAGAAAAAACCTATGCAGCCAACTTAAATGAAGTGGTTACATTAAATATAGTGTTATGGGCACAGCTACCTATACTTTGGTAAAGGCGCCACTAGGGCTGATAAGATTAATTTTTGATTTCAATCGTTTTTATAAAATACTGTCGATACGTTTTTTTTTTTTTTTTTTTTTATAGAAGAGGGGGCAAACGAGCATGCGGCTCACCTGATGTTAAGTGACTACCGCCGCCCATGATCAACCGCAACACCAGGAGAATTGCGGGTGCGTTGCCGGCCCTTTAGAAAGGAGTAAGCTCTTTTCTTGAAGGTCCCCAGGTCGTATCGGTCCGGAAAAATCGCCGGTGATAAACTATTCCACAGAGAGGTTGTACGTGGAAGAAAGCTCCTTGTGAAACGTACAGTGGTGGACCGCCAAGCATCCAGATGGTGTGGATGGTATCGGGACGTTTGCCGTGTCGTGCGTTCACGAAATTTGGCGGCTGGGATTAATCCGAACAATTCCTCAGAGCACTCCCCGTGATAGATGCGATAAAATACGCAAAGAGATGCAACATCTCTTCGCAACGCCAGTGAATCGAGCCGATCGGAAAGCACTCGGTCGTCGACGATTCGAGCCGCTCTGCGCTGGATGCGGTCAAGTGGAAGGAGCTGGTACTGGGGAGCCCCAGCCCAGAGATGGGAACAGTATTCCATGTGCGGTCGAACCTGCGCCTTGTAAAGTTGCAGGCGGTGTGCCGGCATGAAATACTGCCCCGCTCTGCTGAGCACGCCAAGCTTTTTAGAGGCCAATTTGGCCTTCCCTTCCAAGTGACCACGAAACTGCACGTCACTCGATATGTCGACGCCGAGGATTCCGATACTGGCTGAGGCAACAAGGGGAGTGCCTTGAAACTGAGGGGATACGACAAAGGGGTTCTTTTTAGCGGTTAACGCGCAAACTTGTGTCTTCTGGGGGTTAAACTGGACTAGATTTAGTCGTCCCCAATCCGAGACTCTGTTCAGCAAAGACTCGACTTCAGACACAAGTTTGTCCCGGCACTCGGAGACGTTTTCCCGAGAAATATTGGCTCGGCCGGTGTAAAGAGCATCACCAGTGCTGTCATCTGCATAGCAATGAATGTTACGGGTATGCAACATATCATTGATATGCAGAAGAAACAGCGTTGGCGATAGCACGCAGCCCTGTGGAACACCAGCATTAATAGGCTTGCAATCGGAGCTTGCACCGTCTACAACGACCTTGATGCTCCGATCTGCAAGAAAGCTGGTGATCCAATCGCACAATTTCTCGGGAAGCCCATAGGAAGGGAGCTTCGAAAGAAGCGCTTTGTGCCAAACCCGATCGAAGGCCTTCGCAATGTCCAAACTAACAGCCAATGCCTCCCCCTTGAACTCTACTGCCTCCGCCCATCTGTGAGTGTCGTGTCGTGTTTCTCTTTGTGTCGTGTTTGTTTTGCTCGGACTGGATACGGTATAAGAATTCAGAATTATTTAAATTTAAGATAAAGACCATTTATTTTATCAATTTTTCTATTATGTATAAAATTGTACAAAATATAGGCTGTATCCTTCCTGAAATTGCTGTTTCTATTCTTAAAGTTACATTACAATCGATACGGCCATTCTGAAAATTAGCCCTGACAGACGGATAAACAAAATTAAAAAAATAGCAATTTATATCTTAATAGCATGCAAATAAACCCTGAGCTTGATGAAATCTAATTTTTTTTAAATATTATATACTGAGATATTTAACGTCCAGATGTCATAGTTATGCTATGGTAACCGCTATTATATACTGTATATTTATTTCATGTATACATGGTAGCTTTAATAAACTACAATTTCAAATACATTTTTAATTATTATTTATATTTTATAAGCAGTTCGTTGTAGGTATAAATAAATCAAAATGGTTATTTAGCATAGCTGATGAAGTGTGAAGTAACGCGACGCCTCGGAATTATTTAATAAGAAAATATATAAAATACTGAAAGGACTCTATAAAATAAATTGCTGGTGCCAACTGCTTCCTGTAATGGCCGTGTAGTGTCGCAAACTACAAGCTTGTTTCTCTTTTTTTTCAATATTAGAAATTATTTTAAATATTTGATATGATAATAATCTTGATATTTTGCTACTATATCTTTTACAAATATAAAAGTATGTAAAAAAAATTAAGCTCTATTGAAATAAGAGGAGATTGTTAAGTTGAAGAATTACTACAAGTTAAGATATAAATTATATAAATATGTTTTTAGTGTCGAAGGTAATTCAAATTGTATATTTTTTATTACATCATCAGGGACTTACAATTAAGGATGTGGCCAAACAGACTCACCCCAAAAGCCTAAAAACGAAATAGAGGAAATAATATGCTACCACTAAACTAACAACCTGCTTCAACATATAATATAGGAAATAGTTTCGTTACTTAAAATAAAAGTTTAAAGTTTATTTAAAATAAAATTGTTTTAATGAGCTTAAACGGGATGTGTATGTCGCATTTAGAAAGAAAACCATGAAATATTTAGAAATATCACGAAAAGGAAATGCAGCTGCAACATTAGGTCATTTATTGTTACATTTCCCTCCAAATGTATGAGTATACCATAAATTAAGGCAATAGTTATAAAACATAAGGAATTCCGTAAAGTAGAATTAGTCTTCAGCTTTAAATCACCCTTGTAATAAGGTTTTGATTTTCTTAACCTTCATACCAACTTCCAAAGTAATTCTATTACTAATAGAAGAATCCTTATAGATTTACCCCATAAGAGACAATCCTGGTTAAAGTTTCGGGTTGTGGTTAGTTTTTGCTAACACATTACAATACCAATGACTGTTAAAGAGTTTCCATAAGAGGTATTGATCCTGACTGCAACTTTAGATTATCATTAAGTTTTCGTTGTTCAATCCTATCTCCATTTATGCATATTAAATTTAAATACGATTTCACTTACTAATACGGAATTCCATAGTAAGGTAAGGATCCCAGCTATATCATCTGGGTCAACGTTAGTACTTACTTTAATCTAGATCCTTAACTTTAACTGTTAGAGGGTTCTTCTGCGCGAATTTTTTTTTTTATTTTGATTGATTATATTATTTTATCTCTTATTAGAGAACTTAGATACACTTAATTTTCTTAAAGACCCTATTGGATTCTAATAATGAGCACGCACAAATTACGGAAATCGATTAAGTCATATCAAAAATTTTCCTTAACGGCACTAAAGAAGTATTATTTTTAAAGAAAACTTTGGGCTTTCATTTCAAATTACTTACGAAGAAAACTTTGCTAAAATATTAATATCTTACGTCTTTTGCGTTGTTGTTCTTATTCGTTCATGTTTATTAATTGTATCGTAAAACTTCTCTTGATTTCGACGTTGCATAATATTGAGATAGGTACTTTAAATGGATTTTTAATTTTAGCAAATAATAATAAAACTGCAATTATTAGAGTACTGATGAAGTATAAATTTGTACCCGAAAGGCCATTGTAGAACGACACGCTATTAGATAGAGCGATAACGTGATCAATTATTCAGTAAGTAAATTGATGAATTGACTTGAGACCGTGATTTAGAAATCTTTTGAAAGGTCTTATGATCTATTGTTACAAGAAATAGGCTGAAATTTTGAGTCGTCAATATTATTTTAACATAATATTTTAGTAATATTTATATTACTCTAATATATAAAACTATGTGATTTCAAAAATATTTCTGTATGTAAATAAAAATTGTGTATTGTGTATTTTTTCAATAAATTATATGCTGTTTATGACATGCATTAGTTGTACAATCTTGTTTTTAAATTTTGAGATACGCCTGACGAGAAGATGTGTCGTAATGCTGTCCAGCCTAGTTGAATCAGTCGATTGACCTCTCGGTCGAAGACAAATAGTCAGGACTTCCAAATTTGAACTATTTGTCCCAGAAAAACATACTCATCAACAACTTCGAGCTTAGTGCTCCCAACAACTACCGGCATAGTAGTGACATTGACGTTACACCTGACTTTTATTTTTTCCACCTTAGTACCTATCCGTTCGGAAACAATATTGAGGTTATTGGGCGTAAAGCTAGATGCATGCGATTCTGCAATAAGGAAGTCTTTGACGTTAATACCATCTCCTTTCCTGTCCAGTAGCTTGAAACAGTTTTCCAGTGCAGCGATGAACAGTTTCGGGAATATTACGTCACCCTGTCTTATACCTTTCTGCAATTGCATAGATTTCTCACTCGTAGGCCTACTGTATAAATACTTCAACACTTTGATATTCCGACAGTCAACTTGATAACACTGAATGTACTGTAGAATTTCGGCGTCATCAAAGGCTTTCTTATAGCCGACACATGTAAGACATAGTGCAAAATTTTACTCCTCGGTCTTCTGTACAATTTGCGGAAGAGTCTATAGTACTAAAGCCTTTTCGGAAGCCAGCTTGTGCGGGCGGACTCTCGAAAACAGTACGTAGACGTAGCTCAGAAAGGGAATGGGCCTGTAGTTCATCCAGAGAGCTTTGCTGTCTTTCTTGAAGAACAAGATCATCGCACTTCTACTCCACGCTTTCGGAATAATACTAAAATGGAGGACGGAGACTTACTTTTGAACCATTATTCATACTTGCGTGTGACCCCAACGATGACGTGTACAGCTGCCCGTAAAACTCTCAATCTTACTCAAAATCGCAGATGCCTCGGACACGATGCTACCACATTCGGTCTTCAGATTCGACAGTTGGCTCTTTCTGGCAGAAAATCGCGGCAGACATTTCGCACTTTTAACTATTTTTTCTGTTTTCCGTCTGGCTAGATTTACATGCTCGTTCGAGCGTTTCCTGAAGTCAGCTCTATATTAGTACCTATTTCTATATTTTTAATCTACGTGGATTGATATATTCTCTTATATCAGTGCGTAGTGCACATTGATTATCAACATTGTGAATAGCTCGTCTGCGGGACTAAGTTTTATCATAATTGATATATATACTAAAATCCATATATAATTGAGAATATACATTTTAAATTTAAATAATTTAATAAATATAGGAGACATAGAAATGTCCTTAAAAATGAATTGTAACAATGAATTTAATAGCTATTTAAAATTTTCGTCTTTATAAATTTACTTTAAATATCATAATTGTTTAATGAATATTAAATTTCTTGTAAAAATTTATGATACTTATAGCTTAAAAGGCTTTTCAGTATTATTGAAGAAATTTGATAAATTTGTGTGAGGCAAATAATATCTTCTTTTGCGTCAACATGCCACTACTTTATCTAGCGTGAAATCTTAGGAAATATGGTAAAGAAACATTGTGTATTCACGCAACTCGTACTACTGAGTGCTTCCTTTACGTCTTTGTGAATTCACTTCATTTCATTCTTTATTATTTGATATTTTCGAGGAGAAAACATTGTCCATGCGGTAAAATTGCATTAAGGAAAGCTGAATTCTTCTTTCATATAAGGCTGCAGATATCATGAAAAAGAATGAAGAATACAAATATGAATAACTTTCGAAAATGATAGAAGGCCTGTTCATGCTGCAACTTCGACTTTTAAATATTAATAAAAAAAAATTTAATCTCAAAACTGATAATGATGAAAAATAATATTTTGTGTTTGTATTATTATGTTACTGGAACATAATATATTTTCCGCATTAGCATTACAACCATTAAACTCACTGGGCCTCCCCCATAGGTTGTCTTAAAGGAGGAATATTTGCTATAGTTGCCACGCTTGGCAAGCGAGATAGCAGTGGCAGTTTTTTTTATTTTGAGTGATTATTAGGAATACGCCTCTGCCCATCTTGTGATTTGTTTAATTCTGTTGTCTCTTACGACACCCATTGCCATATTATTAATTTTTCGCATTAGCTATGATAAGTTATATAATATTTTTCATTTAAAATAAGTAAAACCAAAAAAATTGTAAAGGACATGAAGACGTTTCCATACATTTTGGGCTCAGTTGTTAACAAGATAAAAATTAGACTTTGAATAAAACTAAATTTACGGATTCTATCACGTTTAATTAACTACTTTTACTTATTTTATTAATTTCCGACGTTTCGGGTTGTTGTTCATGGTCACGGGGGGACTGAGTCCCCTATGTGTAGTGTTCGCGTAAATTTAAGAAATTATTATAAAAATAAGACTATTTAAAAGCTTATGTATAAACAATTAATAGCTAAAAATCTGGCAAGAGTTGATAATCTGGGAGCTGAGTCATGGAAGATTAAATAAAAGTTAGGTTATATATTATCAACATTGTTACAAATCAATTTTAAATGTAAGGTGCTGTAAATATTTACTTTCTCAATATTTTTTTACATGATACAGGTGGTAGAAGATTAATAGAATTTATATACATGCATACCTTTCATTAGGTATGCGAGTTTATAAATATTATGTATGAACACAAAATTTGTATGAACCCAAAATGGAGGTTAACGCGTACTCACTTCGCTTTGAGTGGGTTTCTAAAATAAAAACATTATCTGTTATTTTATAAACAGTTCCATTGCTGAACACAAGCTTCCTTATAATCCCAACAGAAAATCAACAGTCAAACAAGCTGACTTCAATAACTACCTTCGAGAACACTCAGGCAAGCAGGGTTTATTCGAACAGGTGCTGCCTTAATTAACCTGTCGCTATATCAATTTGTAAATAAGTGAACTAGGAATCGAATCTGTTTCTGATAAGTGTTTTTTCAGCACCCATTAATATGTCTCAAATAGTAGGAATAAACATAAACATAACATAACATTCACGTCCGTCATCCAGACAGGTAGACAGAGACTACAGACTTCCATTTTGTAACGATTCTGACACATCTCCCCCACCTTCACATACATATACCAAAGCATATTTTATACGTGGTAGAACCATACTGCAGTTATATTAGTAGTATAGTTGTAGCACGAATGGGTCGGCTCGACCGGGGAAGGACCACGCTCTCACAGAATACCAGCGTGAAATAGTAGCTTAACGCTGCTGTGTTTCGTATAGTGAGTGTAGAGACCGGAGACCCTTTTTACAGGAAACGAGGCATCCCATCTTAGTCTTCACGGGTGACAACGCATCTCCATCTTGATTCGTAATCGAGGGTAGATGTAGATGTCTATGGGCCGCAGCAACCACTTACCATCAAGTGGACTGTGTGCTCGTTTGTCACCCTATCCTAAAAAAAAAGCATATATGCTCGTCGGTTAATAGGGTACTCTTAATATGGCCCATTTTCAATATATCGCCACAATTTGGTCGATAAACTTTCGCCTAGCGCATCCCTTTCCGACTCTGCCGTTCACTTTTGCAACATAGATTTGCTGTGTCAATCTTACTAAGAATAATAATTTATTTAACCGGATAGGAATATGAGGTTATTAGGTTATTTCAGAGACAAATTCATTTATTAGATGTTTTAATTGTCTTCAATTATTATTAAAATATTGCCAAGGTTGACGGACGACACTATCTGTATGCTAAAAATCTTAATTGAAATAATATGTAACTTTATGACACATGAATGTCGCTGTGCAACAATCTAGATAATGGTCCAAGATGTCGTATCCAATCAATTGGGATATGCCATATTCAAAAATAACAACGCCGAATCCGTCGAGTAGGCAAGATTCACAGTGTACAATAACGAAGAAATAATCAATAAAAAAAAGCAGGACCAGTATGTAAAATTACGAAAGAATAGCTATGTTTACCCATGAAACTAATAAATAAATATATGTATAAATCGTGAAAGAAGCGATTAACTAAAGTTGAAAATCGAAACAACAACTATTGACTAACAAGTGAAGTGAACGTGTCGATTTGATATGGATTAATATAAAAATCGGTTATTTGTTGATAACTTTTTAGATCAACCCGAAACACTGATCTATTTACTGAATCGATCCAAGAACTCAACCAATCCGATAAATTCACATAGAAGCCACTTTATCTAAGATAATGTATGCCGTTATCGATCACATAATATTTATTCAAGATGTGTGATAGTATTTGAATGAATTAAACACATCTCACATCACATATCACATCATTATAATATATACGAAGATAACTTTATAATCAAATAACAAATAGTATTACATTTAAACCTAAGCTTGAGGCATACTATTTAAAATTACTTGATTAATTTTATTGATTATGTTTATTATAATTTCGTATACTGTATTGTATGCTTTATTGGTTTAGTATATATTTTATTTAAATATATATGTATGCATGTATATATATATATACATACATATATATATATATATATATATATATATATATATATATATATATATATATATATATATATATATATATATATATATATATATGTATGTATGTGTATGAGTGTATATATGTATAAACTAACATATACATAATATTATATAATGCGTTTTGAATAGTATGAATAAATAAGTTAGTTTTTCTTTCTCTCGCGGCTCTACCCATAGCTCTCACCACACTACAAAAGGTTAGCTGGCAGAGAATGCCTTTTCGGCATTAAGTTCGCCTTTGTACCAAATTGTTTTGTTTGAGTGCAATAAAGAATTATCTATCTATCTATCTATCTATTGCGGACGTTTTAAATCGAAATAAAAACCGATCTTGCACAGGACAAAATATACGTGTTGACTAAATAGTTTTGAAGTTTCTACTGTCAAGTTTCAAAATGAGAAGAATCCAAGGAGAGGACGTTTAGTATAGATAGCGTTCAGAAATGAGTATTGAATTATTCGATTCTGTGTGTTAATCGATTTCATCATCATCATCATCATTACAGCCCTTCACAAGTCCCCTGCTGAACATAGGCCTCCCCCAAGTATTAATCAATTTATTGACATAAAATATTTATTTCTATCTTTACTAAAGCAAATAATATATTTTGTTTCCAAATTGATTCATTTATCATTTAAAGGAATTAGTATACTAATAATTAAACCCTAGAAGCTTTTTTGTTCCATAATTTTGGATCTGAATAAAAATAAATTCGATAATAAAATCGATTTTGTAAATAATTTTATTATTTTAATGTTTATTCATAATGTAGATTATAAAAAGAGCTAGTTTTTTGTATTTTACGTTACTAAAATACAGCCAATTCCTTCAAGTTCAGTCAACCTGTTAACTTTAGGCCCCATAATATTCCATTCTTCTTTGTCACAGAAGTGAATCTAAATTACATTTTAGAGACTAAGTACAAATTCAAATCATTTTAAAAATAAATATTTAATAAAAAATGAGGTAACTCATAATATTTTGCTGGGATAGTTTCTAATTGAATAAAACATGATTAATAAACTTTAGTGAACTCCCATTTTATTAAGAAATGCACCATTTAAGCTTTAAACATAACACAGTGCCTAAACAGTGTCTACGAATGTAGGGTATGGTATAACATAAAATTTTGATGGTTTATTAACACGAGCTCGTATGTGAAAAAAAAACATTTTGTTACAAAAGTAAAGTGACAAATGAAGAAAAGTTGTGAGTATCATTTCCGTTACACGTCACCGTTATCACAATTACAGCCTATCAAAAGTCAACTGCTTAAAATGGGTTTCCCACATATAGAGAGGAAATCTACATTCATCATCTATCATCTAAGGGGGGATATTCGGTAATAGCAGTTTTTAATTATTTTAAATTGTTACTAATAAGATGTTGCTACACATCTTCTATTTCATTTTACTTTTTCGTTCATTTTCTTCTTGCGACATCCACAAGATGAAATGGGATAGTTGATTTACTTCCGCTGAGGCCAAACACAAAATTTACAGTTTCTTGAATCTTTGTGTACAATTTAATCTACCAACGGCTCCAATTTGCTGCAATCATTCATAGCTAGGATAGTAGCTGTAAAACTTTATATATCAAGATGATATAGAATGTCACTTTAATATTACAAAGGAATGTTCGAACTCAATCACGCATTATTGCTCGAAGGCATGTTAAACAAATAATGGTGGTGTACTAACAGGTATAGTGGATTTACACCTCATTAACCTATGAAGTAAGTAGCTTTCAATTCCTAAGAATATAATAATCTTTAAAGGCCCGAAATATGTATTTGGGTAACAATGAAATGTCACAGAAGTCCGAGAACCTACTCAAACACACAAGAAAAATAATTGTACGAAAAGATTACTTTGGATTCATTGAAGTAATATGTACTTACGTACTAGAATAGCTATTTTAAACAAAAAATGTGCGCTCTCTGGGTTCCCACGGTTGCTTTTTTATTATAGAATAAACATAGGTAGAATGATCGGTAAATTATAAAGAGAACAACTTTTAAATTTTGTCATTTATTTTGTATATTATATTTGCTTATTTAATATAATATTACATAATATTATATCACAATTACATTTTAATGATATTTCATCTGAATATTTTAAAAGGTATTTATGTCAAATATAAAAAAAACATACTTAATGCATGTTTAAAAAAAAATATTAATATAACATTGAAATTACAACATAAGACTAACACTCACGCCTGTCACCCAAAGGGGTAGGCAGAGACTACAGACTTCCATTTAGCACGATCCTGACATACCTCTCTCGCCTCTTCCACATCCATATACCTACGCATACATGCTCGTCAGTTAAGGGTACTATTAATTTGGCCCATTTTTAGTATATCACCAATTTGGTCGACAAACTTCTGCGTAGGACGTCCCTATCCGACTCTTCCGTTCACTTCTGCAACATATATTTGCTTTGTCAGTCTTTCCGCATTCATCCTTTCTACATGACCAAAACCGAGGCATTCCTTTCTTAATCCTGGTCACTGCATCATATTGCAAACCACACTGTGAAATTACAAATATATTTATTTAAATTAGAATAAGAGTCGTTCATTAATGCTGGGCACGCGAGAGTTAAAAATGGAAAATAAAAGAGTTAAAAATGGAAAATAAAATAAAAGATATTGAGCAGATTTAAATATAAAAATATAGTCTAATTACGATAACTTATATATGTTTCTACAAAAATGCGTATAATAATATATTCGACTTATACTTAACAGAAATGTCGCATCTGAACAAATTAATTTCATAATCTATATTCCATGACACGAGATGGCGTCTTAGGAATAATTTGTTTTATTATTAAACTATAATACTTTTTATTGATTAAGTATCTTATTAACCATATAATTAATTAGATGAAATGCAATATCTAAGTACACACAATGGCATATTTTTATCAAGAGATTTTTTTTAATCAACACAACATATGACAACTCAACTAGCGAGTGACTGATTAAAGTGCGGTGTAAGCAACGCAGTTGAATGGAGCAGAGTAGCTGAATACAGTGTCGCCTATAGTACGTAGTACATAATAGCTCAATGTTTGGACTTGTTGTTGTGCGATGTGATTTGCAAAAAATAATATATTTGATCAGGTTGTCTGTCATTTCCACTCCACTTAATAGTATAGTCGTATACTTTATTTAATATATGGTATCAAATATAATTGTATGCTATCACATAGGTATTCATATAAAATCACTTTAATAAAATCATTCAAAGCTTTTATCAATTCTTTTTAAAACTTTTGGTACAATTTGACTTATTGCTTGTTTTGACATTTTGAAAGTAGAAGACAATAAAACATATCTAACCTCGGTTTTTAAGTATCTTAGTGTTATTGCAAGCCTGATATGAAGCTCGATAGTGTTATGAAACTGAGTATTATGCCAGGACGGATCAACTATAATTAAAACCAAATGAAAATCGGTTGCAGCCATTCTTGTAAAATTTTCGAATGAGCCGTCACACATTCGAAGACTTATTTCCAAGTTTAACGATCTTTCCTTTTATAGTAAATATTCCCGAACCCACACCTTTTTTAGGTTTTGGAATGCTTCTTAGAACAATTATGTAAGCCGCACTCAACAATACTACCTCCTCGGGCGACATCTCGACCACTATTTGCTACGTGAACGAGTGAAATATCCGTCGCCACTTTTCCGGACTGTAGCTTGTAATAATAATAATAATCCACAACTATCACACAACGCCATCTAGTCCCAAGTTAAGCAGAGCTTGTGTTATGGGTACTAGACAACTGATAACCATACTTATATATTTCTAAATACATAAATATTATAGATAAACTACACCTAGACACAGAACAAATGATTTTAAATCGCGACTTGTCTCTCAACTTTGTCCTATGGTGAATACAACGCAATTCAAGTTTCTTTTCGTCTTCTTATCTTAAAGTTTTTTTTTATTTTATTTTTACAGCGTTGCAATTACACTATTAAACTTTTCTATTAATTATTAAATGTGACGTTAAACGTTAACATATTATATGTAAAATGACGTTTAAATTATTACAAACGTTAATTTCACTAATTTCACAAAATTAAATTAAAATATTTTTTTTTTCATAAAATACCTCTTAAATTTATATTGTTGTGCTAAATTAATAATAAAAACCAACCCTCTTGATATTTTGTGAAGGTTATATTATTTCAACCTTAAATTTGAGGATTTTTCTGCACGCAATTTATTTTTGAGACTCAGTCCGGGTTTTATAGCATTTTTACTTGAGCATGACTAAAAGCCGTTTACTTAACATCCCTAGGGTGGATGTCTCACAAAGCGACAATTTTTTTACACATTTCCTCAAACGGCAAGGTTATAATATTTTGGAAGTACAATTAAGTAAAGTATGGAGATCAATATTTTACGTCCAAATAAATATTAAACTTCAACAGATATCACAAATTTTAAAACCAATTTGTAAAAGTATAAAACTAATAACTGGTTGAATATAGCTATTATATATAATTATTAGCTATAACTGAAACTATAGCTTACTCAAATGAAGATTTTTATTTTTAGTTAATATCAGGAAAGCGTTGCCCCATCTCGTGGTTTAATTTCCTCTGTATATTACGACACACATGAGATGATATTATGGAGTAGTGAACATACTTACACCGCTACTAAGCAGCAAAAGTTATAGGTCATTAATGTAATATCTTCCTAGTAACTTCTAATTATGCCTGTACAACATCGCAAAATACACACACCTATGTAACATCACTTGTTCTGTATTTACATTTTCGTAAAATTGTAAAATTATATATATATATATATATATATATATATATATATATATATATATATATATATTATAATTACAGTTTTACAAATAAATATCCCTATAACATAGAATTTAATGCGTTTGTAATAGATTTAACATTGAGAGGTTTTAGTAAAGTTAATGGAATGGATGTACAACAAGGATTTACACTCTCGCCACATACTTAACAGATTATTAGTTATTGATTAAGGACGATCCTTCCTGACGCTTTATCTGTCACCTTGACGAATTGACTGGATATCTTGTCTTCACGGACACCTTTGTTAAAGACGGATTGACTCGGTTATGTGAACATGAAGATAAGCCTTTATATATAGGTAATTGCAATAAAAGGTAAAATAAATACATTTAGTTATAAGGAAAACAGGTTTTACATTCAAATAAAACTTATTGAAGAAAAAACGTATCCTTTTAAACAAAAGTGTCTTTAATAATAAAACATTATGTGTGAAAATTTTGGCACATTTTTATTTTAAGTACCGCTTAACGCATATAAGTGACACAAGAAAAAACAAACTGTTTTCACCTATAATTTAATTTCATATTCGATTTATTTCATCTAAAATTTATTGGATCAACTGAAATTTAACTTTTAACTAAACTTATTTACCTACTGATTGGATAATGTAATTTTCATTGAAATAAGTGAGAAACCGGAGTGATTTAGGTATACAGGTAAAATAAACATGGGTATTTTTAAGGACTTATTTGGGGAAAATTCACATTATAGGTGCGACGCCGAGCAAAGCACGAAGTTTTAGGTTACTCAATTCGCGAACTGGGCGAGCGAAGCCAATGTACGGCGGTTGCGGCTGACGAAGCGTAAGAATTCCTTAGTAGACTTCATTAGTATCCTATGACTAGATTAAGTTAGGTTAAAGTTTTTACATAAAACTCTGCAATCAGAACAACATTATGTCTAGTAAATTATATCCCTAATTATTATTATATCACATGCGGAGCCCACCACTTGTCTTTTATATTTAGTGAATGGTAATAGTTTTTTATAGAATAATAGTGAAAAATGAGCACATAGTCCACCTGATGGTAAGTGGATGCTGTGGCCCGTAGACATCTACATTTACCTTCAATTAAGAATCAAAATGCAGATGCGCTGTCACCCCTGGGGAGGACTAAGACGGAATGCCTCATTTCCAGTAAAAATGGTATCCGGTTCTCTACACTCACCATACGAAACACAGCAGCATTAAGCTGCTATTTTAATAATGAATAAATAAAGTAATATTCTAAAACTTTGTGGGTTTTAAATTTCCGCTTTTAAATTTTTATTCCGGATTAAATTTACCTATATCAAAGATCTATTTTATACTTATAATAAATATTAGTATTGTCGAACTGCTCGTCAATCGTTGCAACTTTGGCAAATACCTCCACTATGAGCCCATCTATGTGGAGACCCATATTCGGCAGAAAACTTTAGCAACTATATATATATATATATATATATATATATATATATATATATATATATATATATATATATATATATATATAGCAATAGAAGTATATAAACATAAAATAATAAATATGTTGGAGACTACTTTATGATTAAGACAAGACATTAGATATATGCTTTGTCTCCTGCTTAGTAATAAATTATACTACAGGTATAAAAAAATAAACAAACAGCACCTGTTTACAAGTGTGACACGTATGGCAGCCATTGCCCTTGTCAAACATATTAAAAGAAAGTGGACGATCTGAGTGACACGACGTCACTGCCAGCAGAGACCTTTGATCGAGAATGACTTACCCAAGCCTCCCTTCGCTATCTTTCACCTAAACGGTAGTAATATAAACATTTATATTTAGTACATTATTATGGATGCCCACTTTATAAAAATATAATCATAGCATTGAAATGGTACAAAAAAGTTCTTGCGTCGCGTTAATTACAAATATCGTGATCGTTTATCGTATGTGCTCCTTTTAACGAAATATAAGCTCTTAGACTTAAGGTCTAGGCGCACTCAACTTGAGGCAAGATTACTTTATGATCTATGCAAAAACAAGTATGATTGCACAGATATAATTAATCCTATTAGTTACTCCGTACCATTTCGGGCAAGTATGCGTTCTTTGCATCCTCACTCACTCTTTACTGTGCCGAGATCACGGACAAACGCTGGTATCCGATCGCCCCTTCATCGTATGGATGACACATACAACAAAAAAATTTATTCGGTAGATTTATTTTCTTGCAGTACCAGATCCTATAACAGACAGCTAGTTAACTTGCTATTAAACACTTAATGTCTCTTTAAAGACCTGAACACATTAACTAATAATACAAACTACAAATTATCTAATCAATGACTGAACATATATGTACATGCATAAAGACACACATACGCGCGCACGCTCGCATGCGAGCGCACATATGCTAACACACTAACACACTAAACTCTAACCATCTATAATACATGATAAATAATATTTTAGAAATTAAGATACTTTTTAATACATAATACATAATTACCCCCTTACATAATTATCCTATTTTTATACTCTATGTGTGACCATCGTCGTTGAGTTTATGATAAGTAAGAAATTGTAATAGAACAAAAGCTTAAGCATAAGATATATTGTAAACTTGTTTGTGGTTCACTTAATAAATTTAAAAAAATATTTAATAGTTATTTCATGTATTTACATAAATTGCATACTTTTATATTATAGAGCGTATCCAATTAAGTCAAAATAATTTTTTTGCCCGCAATTTATTTTAAAAATTATCACGTTGAGAGAATTATAATTTCTGGTTCTTCTTAATATAACATAATTATAAATAGGAACTTTCTTATTTAGTTGTTTCGTGGTTTTAATATTAATATTATCTTAAAATTAAAATATAATTTTAATATTTTGGGAATTTAATGTGTAAGTGCTATTTTTTTTTTCATTTTGCTTACCTTTACTTATATATGAAAAAAGGAAAATAAATTAAAGGTGAACGGCGAATAGACTGTTTATACTTTAGTAAAAAAAGAAATCATAATAGATTATGAATATTAGAATATTCTATAATTTAAGTTTTGCGCCTATAAAATTTTAACATAACAATGAATGAAATTCCACTCGACAAAACGGAAATAGAGTCTATTATCATCGACATACGCCAGCCTGCGCTGTAGGTTCATAATCAAGCTAGCTAAAATATTCTTGTTTCACCCTTACCTAAGCTATTTATTATCTGTCTGGATCAGGGTATATTTCCAAAATCTCTCAAAGATCTATTCAAACCGTACAGTACACGATAGTATAAATAATTACCGGGCTAGCCAATATCTGTATTTTACTAGTTCTCTTAAACATTTTGGAAAATGTTGTGAACACTTGGTTGGCGAAGTTCTTAGAAAATAGTAACATTCTGTCATATCATCAATATGATTTTAGGTCGGGAAAAAGTACGGAAAATACTGCTAGTCGCTTGGTTCATTACGTAACTATTAAGCTTGGTAATAAACATTTAACAAACAAGGTATTTGATCATGTTTCTCCCTCGTGATTAGCGCACTCTATCTTCAAGAACTTTCTTTGTTATAGCAAACAGTGTGTTAAAATCGATGGAATAGTAAGTTCTGATGCCGTAGTAACATACGGCGGCCCACAAGGTAGCACTCTTGGCCCAAGTCTCTTCTTGGTTTACATCAATGATCTTTGCCAACGGCTATTATATAAGAGATAAATATTTACATGTGCAGATGACTTGGCTCTTGTATTTTATGGAGAATCTTGAGAATTATATGAACTTGGGCTTGTAAAAATGCTAAAGTAAACTGAAGCTTAAAATGTAAACAGCTGGCTAAAACTCAATTTACTTACTTTAAACCTGTCAAAAACTACTTTTATGCAGTTTAGTATTAAGAAAAAATCATACTGAAAATATATCAATCAAGTTACTATGCTGAAACTTACTGAAAGTTCGACAGTGTTCATGCCTCATGATCCATAAATATGATACTGTTAAATAATAGGCGTCATTTTAAATTGTAAAATAAACTGCCTCTATAATGATAAGGAAACTTATTTGGGCTTTTAAACATCTAATGTATGTGGCTAATTTTGACACATTTTTAAAGTGCATTATGTGCTTGCTCAGTCAGTGATAAATTATTGTATTAGAGTTTTGGATAGCACGTCCAAAAGCTACATTTTGTAACTTGAAAGAGCCAAAAAATCGTTACCTAAAACAATGAACTAGAACACTATAGTAATAGTCAAGTTCTTACTGTTCGACAGTTTTACATTTTATAACTTATAAGTATACAACATCTTGCTTCTACGTACGATAAAGACAAAGTAGAAGGAAAACGTACAAAAGTTTAGGTCTTAACTCCTAACCGTTTTCTGCACGTCCTTTGCCAGGCGCCAACATGGTTATCTTAGTGTAAATTTATATAACAAAATAAACGAAATTCTAAGCTTTCATCCATTTCATCTGTACAAATTTAAAAAAAAAGTCATAAGAAATGGCTTTTGTCATATTATGTTTTATACATTTATTTTTAATCAACTCGTATAGATAGATGTTTTACCATCTGTTATAGGAAGTGTTTGTCGTTATTTTCATGCATACATATATATTATGTAGAACGTAGTTCAACTCTTCTTATTCTGTTTAAACATTATTGTTAATTGGAACCTTTATTTTTAACTATATTAAGATCATTAAATTGGGAGAGGGCGCTGATTGCTGAGAATCAGGTTTAATTCCCAGTGCTGACTATCAGAGATTTCATATATTCAGTGTATAACTATCAGTAAAGATTGTAAACAGTAATAAAAAAATATCAAGGAATTTTAATATTAATAACGTATATAAAATTCATAAAAATCCTGGAATATATAAATTATTGAAGTGAAAAATTTGCTGACAGTCCACCTGAACATTTTACACATGTGAATTAAATAAAAATCTCACCGGACAGTTACTGGTACGTTTCTATAACACAGTATTATTTTATTAAGTTTCTCACATCTAAAAGCAATTACTTAATTTCTTAAAAAAAACTATATTAACTTGTAATTTAAAACATATATAAATATAAATACAACACATACAATCATAATTTCTAAATCTATTTTTTCGGAAATTCGAATATTGAGTCATTTTTTATTTACAAATTAAAACGACTTAATTAACGTTTTACATTGTGACAAACGTGATCGTATTTATTAAAACATCGGACACAGTCGAGTGTCATTGTAAGCGATCGGTACGGTAATCATTTCACAAACATCGCTCGCATCATCAAATCACTTTACATAAAGCATCCTGACATGATTGATATTGAGCCAAAATACCGTAAATTAAAATAAATATAATATGTATTGCAGCCATAATTTCAGTAACAAATTAACATGCATTTTTTAAAGAAAAGTGCAATAATAATAAAAATGTGTGCATAATTGTAAAAGTTTTAAGCGAAGTATTAAAATATTTTTATTCAAAATGTTAAATGCTACACGATTCAAGAGAGTCTCTTGATAAACTTTGGTCTAAGTCTTTTCTTGCTTTTCACGAAAATGAAGCTTAGTAACTCCTTTTTAGTATATTTCCCACCCAACTATTAGTGATGTAGAAAGATGAACACGTTCCAAGGCTTCTTGGGGATATGAGATACACGTTATTATTTTGCTTGTTGTAGTGCTTTTCAATAGCAATTTTGTTTGATCTATAAAGAACACATTTGTGTGTCTTCCACTCGCACAACAGGACAAGAGATAGATTTTTCTGCAAATCAATGTTTTGTTATTTAATATATGATTTTATGTAGATAATAATGGCATTGTAATACTGAGTTTCAATACTTGTTTGTTATGTTGAGTAAATAACGCTATCTTTCAAAAAGGGAAATTAGGGTAGGTTTTGATTTAATCAACTGCTGTCCGTTAACTTGGCTTAAACAAGAAAACGCTAGTCAAGTATTATTAGTATTGAGTGGCGATCACCTAGATGATGGCGCTGTTTTCGAGATCTAGAAATCACCCGAGGGAAGCCGAGGTTGTATAAAAAAATTAGTACACATTGATTTAATTCATTGTTTAAAATACGATATTATAATAAATACGATTTTACAAACTTCGCCTTCTATTATTTAGACTGTTCCTATAAGTACGAATAACTCGAAATCTTCGCTTTTAGTTTCAATTTGTGAGCCCAACCAAATATTTCTCACTATATCGAATACTCGTTCGGGCAAGTTTTTATCAAGAAGTAAATAGCATGAGCAAACCATGTTTGATCCACACCTCAACTCAATGAAATCGTTAATTGAAATTTAAAGTGGGTGTGTAAAAATTTACCACGTGCTTGGCGATGTCTAAGGTATAAAATATTTCGAGGACATGTGTAGTCCTTAGTGTCCACTAGTCAAGTTCAAGTACGCTGGAGCAGCGTGGCGTACTTATTGCTGCATAACACAGTCAGAAATGAAAGGACGCCTTTGTCCAACAGTGGGACGTTTATAGGTTGTAACTTAACTTTAACTTTTTTTACTTTCACAGAATACCAGCGTAAAATAACAGTGTTAATATTGCTGCGCTTCGTACGGTGAGTGTAGAGATGCGGGGACTCTTTTTTTACTGGAAACGTGGTATTCCATCTTAATGCTCAGGGGTGACAACGAATCTGCGTTTTGATTCTTAACCGAGAATAAATGTAGATGTCTATGGGCCACCACATCCACTTACCATCAGGTGGACTGTGAGCTCGTTTGTCACCCTTATTCTATAAAAAAAACTATGCCATAGTAACATGTATTTGCAAAGATTTGAATAAAGAAAATATTAAAAGACCATCGTGATAACAGTTATAGCCTATCAACAGAATAGTATGGAATAGAATAGAATAGAATAGAACCATTTTTATTCAATGTTGATTACGTATAATTCTTATTGAAAGTCATTTTTTACTTTTATCACTGGTTTGGAAAAAACCTCTACCCTGGGAAAAACCAGCAAGAAACTCATTGGGACTTTTTAAACAAAAAAGCATAACTTACAATATAATACTTTCACAAATTTTATTGCTGACTATAGGCCTCCCCCGTAGATTGTCTCATAGGAAAGACATTTCTCACAGTTGTCAGCGGGTTGGCGACTACATTTTCTCATTTCTTAATTGTTACTAAAAGACGCTGCTGACCATCTCCTTCTTAATTTTTGTTTATTTCCCTCTGTCGTCTCTTATGAATCACACCGAACGATATTGGATAGTCGATTCTTTTATACGGTTATCTATTATAGACACGGTTTTTTATTTAAAATAAAGTAATAACATTATTTACATATATTTATTTTATTTTATAAAATAAAGTGGAAGGGAGTTGTATTAATTTAATGTCTTTGAAAATTGTATGAAAATTCTAAAAATTTGGAATACGAAATTTTAATTCAAATATAAATTCCTTCGCCCTAATAATATTTTTAAGCTATGTTATCAGAGGTATTGCCATTTATTCTCAAAAAGCGGTAAAGTTTCTGTACATTATTTTTTGTTGCCCGCTGTAAAAAGAAACTACGAAGTCTTAACTTTGTTTTACAGATTTTAATCTGAGTCAGCCTTTTTGAGTTTCCTGCCGCTTTATTATTGTGTCCAAAAAGTTTTTGTATAAAAAAAGTAATCCGAATGCCCAAACATTTGTATAATGTTATTTCGCATTTATACTTCATTATTTTAGACCGGTGTAGGACGCTTGTAGACAGGGGCCGACCGTGAATTTGTGGGAACGTGGACTAACACTACTTGGCTCCCTTCCAAATTAATCATACCAATCAAGTAAAAAAACTGTTTTTTATAATGATGTATACGGTATGAAAAAAAATTATATGACTTCGATACACAAACAGCAACTATAAGACATTATTGCATAAGGGATTAAAAGGTCATGCGTAGTTATGTTAAATAAATTATAAAGACTTGTCTAGATTTTGCTTTGGAAATTTCTTTATTTGCTTATCAAATTTTCGGTCTTTGAATCAGTCATTAAATAACAAATTTGGAAATAACTGATAAATTATTTAGTTGGTTCTTAAACATTGCTGATTTATTTGGGGGCACGGCAGCGCCCCCGCCAAGACGAGCCGACCAAACCAAAATGAGGCACTACCTACCTTTTATACCTCATGACTTCGATTTGGGTTATACCAGTTGAAAAAAATTCTCTAGATATGTTATCAATAGTGAATTCATTAAATATATCAAGTTTCAATTGCATACCTCTTATACGTAAAATTTAATTGATATCTAAAAAACTGATTTCATCACTGACTCACTCACTGATAATCATTAGTATTCTTAGGGTACTTCCTGAACTCCTAGAAAGCTGAAATTTGATATATAAGTTATATTAGTAGACAAACAACAAAAAATCTTGGAACTTTTACCCCCACAACCTCTTAAACTTGGCGATGGAAGTTTGTATGAGACTTCCGCAAATTTTGATTCTAAGGGTATGAAAATTGATATGGAGACTCCTTGTTACTTTTTGTTATAAAAAATATTAAAATACATATTTTTAGATATAGATTTTAGATTTTCAGTAAGTTTGAACAATGCTATCATTGATATTGGATCATCCACGTTCTCTTGTGAGCAGGCTTCTGTAACATTCTCTAGAGTAACTAATTTGATATTATAAATATTGACTTTATTAGTATTATGGCACAACAATCAGCTAAAGTTGAATTCAATCGCCTATGAGCCAAATATGTCCCAGTTCTATCGCTTACTATTATTATTAACAGTAAACTAATAAAGAAAAATGGCATAGATAAAGAGTGGGCTATGAAAAAATGCACCTATTTTTTCATATTGCACATTGCAAGAAATATAAAAAAAGAAAAAATTAGAAAAAAATACAAAATAAGATATTATTTTTATAAGCAACTTACATAAAGAAGTGAAATCCCACCGAAAACATTTTAATGTAAAATGTTGGCAAGATGAGTTCATATGGCAAGCCCTGTCAAAATTTATTCTTTCTTCATTACTTTTCTGTTATACAATAGTTCTATTAAAGAAAAAATAAAAAGACTTACCATCCCTGCTGTCCCATGACGAGGCCGAAATGAAGAGGCAGCGTGCAGCATCGCCACCAGCAGTAGTCCACTTCCAACGACAGAAGCCGGTATTAACGAAAGGGCCAAGTCAAAAATTTTGACTAAAATGTAGAGTTTGTGAAATCAGGACTTGTAGAATTAGGGCGTGTAGAGTTAGAAGCTTGTCTCTATATGAAGATCTGATATTTTTTGACAGTGCGAGCCATATGGCCTCGTCTTGGCAACATTTTACATGGAAGTGTTTTGGTGGAACATTTGTTTTCTATATACGATATCCTGGAAAAAGAGCGCTCTAAAGTTAGTAAGTAAAGTTACAGCCTATATACGTCCCACTCCTAGGCACAGGCCTCCCCTCATTTCTGAGAGGGTTTTAGGACAAGGAAGAGTCCGCCACGCTGCCCCAATGCGTGTTGGAGAACTTCACATGTCTTCGAAATATTTTTTTTCTTATTCCTCGGACATGCAGGTTTCCTCACGATGTTTTCCTTCACCGCCGAGCACGTGGTAAATCAGCACTTAAAATTGCAATTAACAGTTTCATTGGTGCCGGTGGGGATCGAACCCGGGTTACTCGCGTTCTTGTTATATTTACAAAGAGCGTTAACCATCTGAGCTACCACGGCTCTCACGGAAAAGGAACGCTCTGCTTCACAGCAAATGCTTGATAACGTTAGAAAATTCTATTAGATATAAAAGTATTCTGGAAAACATCAACAGGTTTCTTTTCATTAAAAATTTCACTGCAAGAGGTTAAAGACTCCAGCTTAGACTCACTCATTCACTAAATGTTCGTCTACGTCATTTGGATAATAATCAATAATATTACGTAGGTACACTTTCCACATCTGTTTTCATCATTGTTGTCATGCAATCCTTTAAAAGTTTGAATTTTTTTCTAAATTCCCCATAGAATTGGCATCTTCTATTTAAATCCATAATCCAAAACAGCTTATCTAACGCAACGTTTAGAATGTCTCTGTATAAAAATTTACTCTTTTGGCTTGAACTGAAAATTTAGAAGTAATTAGTCTCTTTTTATATCACTGTATTCTGATCCCACTCTTGTATTTAAGTTTTAGCTTTCTCCTCGTATATCTGTAATTTTTTACCCAATTGGTGACCTATGTTGCTCACAAACTTTTTAACCTACATAAGTTACTAGTCGCCTTCACAAATGTCCTCTCTAAAATTTCGTCCAAAAATAGTATCGAGTTTAGACGCTTTAATAAATAAATTTGTGTCTCTTTTCGAAAATTAACTCTCTCATCATCGGATTTTATCGCGTTTATTTTTACTTTTTATTTTTAATTCCCGACGTTTCGGGCGCTTTCCAGCACCCATGGTCACGGGGGACTGAGATGACTGACGTCCCGATGTCATTGTTAAACCCGGAGTACCTTCAGCTTTTTTAATTATTGTTTATGGTCCGATCTATGCAAAATGAACTAACTCTGTCTTGAGGTCTTGCAGTGGTATGCTTGGGTTTAGTTTTAATTTTATTGATTATAGGATCCCAAGCAGGTGGTAGTACCCAGCCTTCTTCTCTATTGAAATTAGGATGTTTTTTTAATTTCAATAGCCTCACGTATCATCCTTGATAGGAATCGGTGTTCTTTCGCGAGGATTTGTGGTCTATCAAATCTGATGTAATGGTTGGGGCCGTCTAGGATATGATCACAAACTGCAGACTTCCCGGAACGTTGATGCTTCACATCAGCTATATGTTCTTTTACGCGGGTCCTAATTGATCTTTTGGTTTGTCCTATATAAGAGAGACCACATTCACAATCAAGCTTGTACACTCCTGCATCTTGTAGAGGAATATGACACTTGACGGATGGTAGGAACTGACTAATCTTCTTCGGCGGCTTGTAGAATGTTCTAATAGAAGCTCGCTTCAAGATATAGCCAATCTTGTTTGTGACACCTCTGACATATGGTAGTACAGCAGGCACACGCTCGACTGTGGCTGGCTTCACTCGGTCACTGTGACGTAGGCGCGGGACCCGAAGCTTGTTGTCGTGCAGAACTTGCTTGACGTGCTGAAGCTCGGCGGCCAGGTGTTTGCTGTCACAGATCTCTCGTGCTCTCTGTAACAAAGATTTGCCCACGGTAGCTAACTGTGAAGGATGGTGGTGAGATTCACCGTTTAAATATCGGTTTGTATGGGTCTTTTTCCTATACACAGTGTGACCAATGGTGTTATTAGGATTTCTAATGACTAACACATCTAAGAAAGGTAAGGAATTATTTGCCTCTAACTCCATAGTAAATTGAATTTTAGAGTTTATGGAATTAAGATGTTCTAAAAATGCAGTTACTTTGTCTGATGGTAAAATTGTGAAAGTATCGTCTACGTACCGCTTGTAGATCCTTGGTGTAACAGGTGCAGTAAGGAGGGCTTTCTCCTCAAAGTCTTCCATGAATATATCGGCGACAATGGGAGATACAGGTGAGCCCATCGCCACACCGTCTACTTGCTTGTAAAACTCTTCCTTCCACAATAGATAGCCAGATGTAAGGCAATGTCTTAGTAATACTGCATATTCTGCTGGCATGTTATTTTCCTCTAGTTTCCTAGTTATAATTGAGATGCAGTCTTCAACAGGTAGGGATGTAAATAGAGACTGAACATCAAAACTGACCATGGTTTCATTGTCAGTAAGATGTAGGTCTTTTATCTCACTGACAAAATGGTATGAATCCTTAGTGTGTGCTCTTGTGTGTCCTCTGAGTGGTGATAATATTTTAGCTAAGTATTGAGCCAATCTGTAAGTTGGCGAATCAATCTGACTCACTATTGGACGTAAAGGAGCATTCGGTTTGTGTATCTTTGGTAACCCATACAACTTCGGTGGTTTGGCACATGAAGGTATTATCGAATTAACGTCCAGATTCAATTTTTCGGAGTATTTCTTAATTAGATCGCTAGTTGTTTTAAGCGTATTAGTTGTAGGGTCTGTCTGTCTGTCCCGAAACGTCGGGAATTAAAAATAAAAAGTAAAAATAAACGCGATAAAATCCGTAAAAGTAGTTTTAATCATGTGTAGTGTTCGCGTAAATATAAGAAATCATTATCTCTCATCATCATTCTCTAGTCGTCATTTCCACCAAAACTTTTGAAATTTACATAATATAATCATAATTATTTTCGATGCTTTGATGGCTATTGTTTTCACTGGGGGCTTGGGGCCTTTTATATCCGCGAGGTCCAGGGCTGCAGCCCAAAAAAGCTTATATATAGATCCGCACCTGCTTGTAGAAAACAAACACCACACACTCATTTATTTTATAACTACAGTAGGTACAGTAGGTAGTGCGCGTATCGTACCGACAAATTCACTTCAAATTTATATTATCATTCAACTTCAGTGAATGTATTATAATTCCTAATAAATATAACCTTTACAAATTTAAAACGATAGTTCTGCCACAAATCCTCTCTACAAAAGGCGACGTCCTTGTGCAGCGGTCACCCTTAGTAAAAGTTAATAACTGCCAATTAATTTGCCAATTTTGCATTTGCAATTGCAAAATTGCAATTGCCACGAATAAATAAAATATGTACGGGAAAGTACGCGTTTAAACATTGTTTCTCTCAATTAATTAGATATGAACTTTGTAAGTTACTTTGAAAAACATTTTATGGCCCTTGTCGTTTAAAATCAAAGTAGTTTCGTAAAACTTTTAAATCCTACCAAGTTAGATAAATCGACGATAATAGGCTGGGAACGATAAGGCATTGCGGAGTTTCACTAACTTTAGTCGTTTGGAAACAGGAAGTAGAATATTCAAATTCAAATTCAAATTCAAATTCATTTATTTGCCAGAATGTATGTGTACAATAAAGTATGATCTTAAATTATGAATAATGGCCCATTTACATTCTACCATTTTATATGGTGTGCAAATATTTAATTAGTATACATGCAAAAAAAAAAAATTTACAAATGGGAATTCAATTAAAATGCCACTTTGTTTAATGGTAGTTCTTAAGTGTTAATGTCCATACTTTCATTTTGTTTGTAATTAATTAATATTAGATATATATCAATATTACTGCCTTCGGATTTATTTTCCACTAAAAGACATAAATTCGTTTAGATCGTAAAAACATTTTTCTTTTAACCATTGTATTAACTTTTTTTTAAACGTGGTTAAAGGTAACTCTTTAAAGTCGTTGGGTATTTTGTTATACACCTTTATAGCATTTACGTAAGAGTTCCTTTCATACAATTTGAGCCTGCATTGAGGTAAGTATAATTTATGTTTATTTCTAGGAGCTACATTTCGTTCAGTTACATCTATTTGCCTTTCAAAGTGTTCAGGATGCTGTTTTACAAATATGCATATTTCTTTAATGTACAAGCATGTTAATGTTAAGATATTGTACTTTTTAAACAAGGGCTTACAGCTATCCGTATACCCTGCTCCATAGATTGCACGCACACATTTTTTTTGTACTCTAAATACTTTTATTATATCTACTGAATTGCCCCACAATAAAAGACCATATGATAGTACTGACGAAACATATCCGTGATATGCACATAGAGCAGCATCGGTTGATACCGTGACTCGTAATCTCTTTATTGCGTAGACAAATCTGTCGAGTTTGTCACAAACGTAATCGACATGTGTTTTCCAGTCGCAATTTTGATCCAACATTATACCCAGAAATTTAGTACTTGCTACTTGTTCGATGATCTTATCATTATATTTAATATTAATATTCAATAGTTTTCTCTGGTATGTCTGAAATTGGAGCATTTTAGTGTTTTCCATATTAATCTGTAAATTATTACAATAAAGCCAGTTTATTATGTTTTTGATTTTATTTATTTATCTCTGTTTCATATGTATCTGCATTTTCGCATTTCACGATAAGGGTTGTGTCATCAGCAAACAAGATTGTGTTATGGCGAGTGATATTAGGGAGATCATTAATATACATGAGGAATAGGAATGGTCCCAATACACTGCCTTGTGGCACGCCAAAGTCATTTATCTGATTTTCGCTTCTGTAAAACACTTTTTTGTCTTTATTGACTTTAGATATTTCCACACATTGTTGTCTCTCACATAAATAGTTTCTCAACCAGTCGTTAGCTTTACCTCTTATCCCATATTTTTCTAATTTGTGTAAGAGCAATTTATGGTCCACGAAATCGAACGCCTTGCTCATGTCCAGGAAGATTGCCGCAACTGGAAGGCCATCATTTATGGCCTGGGTGACAATTTTAATCAAATTAAAACATGCTAACGAGGTTGTACTATTCTGTTTAAATCCAAATTGCTCCTCTTTAAGTAAACGATGACTTGTCGTGAATTCTTGAAGCCTTCTCAGCATAATCTTCTCGAATATTTTTGACAATATGGGTATCCGCGTGACTGGCCTATAATTATTCATTTCGTATTTTTCGCCTTTCTTAAAAAGTGGGTTAACGATTGATTTTTTCAATATACTTGGGAAGGTACCTTCTTCAAAAGACATATTAATTAAATAACATAGCGGATGACATATGTATCGTGCAGATAATTTAATTGCAGTGGTTGTTATGTTATCAAATCCTACTGCGTTCGTATTATTAAGACTTTTAATTATCCGAAATATTTCCATAGCATCAGTAGGTTTAAGAAATATTGTATGGATATTATTAGTCGTGATAGTTTTGTTTATTTCCTCAACATTATATTTAAAATTATTGTTATTTATCAAGTTTATATAAAAGTGATTAAATATGTCACTTATTTTCTTTGGGTCGTCATATATCCTATTATTTTTTATTATTCTGTCAATTTGTGTTTTCGTATTTTGGTCGCCAATATTTTCATTAATTACCGCCCATGTGGCTTTACATTTATTTTTATTATTGTCGATATATTTCTTACTTTGTATCTGTCTCGATTTATATATGCACTTTTTAAGTATGGAACTATATGATTTATATTTTTTATTGAGTATTTTTCCCTTTGTTTTATCATATTGTAGACTAAGGTAGAGATATCTTTTCCTTATACATGATTTTCTAATGCCCTTTGTCAACCATTTATGGTTCCCTTTTTTAGTTGCCCTTTTTATTGTGTGTATTGGGAAGCAAAGATCAAAAAAAAGTTTAAATAAATCATGAAATTCAACAAACGCCTCTTGTAAGTTATTTTTTTCGTATACAGTTGAGAAAGTAAGAGACGATATGCAGCTACAGAACTTATCCATGTTTTCTTTACTATAATCTCTAACATCCTCATACCAACTGCATATTTCATACGATTTGTTCGTTTTGAGCGCAAGTGTTTGTCCCGTTTCGTGATCAGATAAGGCGAGGTGATGTACCTCGGCTTTAACTTGCTTGATGTTGCTTGCTAATTGATCTAGACATGACAATTTTCTTGTTGGTGTTTTAATGTGCAACTCAATGTTAAAATTTTTTAATATACTTTGTAGCTCCTCACAACTCTTATTTGGTTTTAAGATGTCCAAGTTCCAGTCACCGCAAAGAATAATTTTTTATGCTTTTTAGTAATTCTTGCTAGTAACTGTTTTAGCTTTTCAAGAAATATTTGTGGATTGCTATTAGGAGTTCTATATAAACAGATAATCGTAATCTTATTTACTTCTACGCCACAACATTCAAAATTCCGTCATAGCCAATGTACTCCGCAAATATTCAAAGCATGCAGATTCTTAAAGGATTAAAATTTGTTTTAAAAGAAATTAAAGACATAAAAATTAATAAGCCAGTGAAAAAAAACGTTTCAAAACGTCACGCTATTGCATATACTGTCACAGTCACCACTTATCCCAGCAGCAGTACCCCCAACACTACTACAATAGGAAAACCATACCGAGGTATCATAAAGAGAATTAGATTTAGACCTCTAATGCTAAAAATGTTCTGGCTCAAAGTACAATTTTGTAGGCCATGTTTTTTTTATATGATAGAGTGACAAACGAGCGTACAGTCCACCTGATGGTAAGTGGTTGCTGTGGCTCATATACATCTACATATATCCTCATTTACGAATCAAAATGTAGATGCGTTGTCACTCATGAGGACTAAGATCGAATGCCCGGTTTCCAGTAAAATAAGTCTCCCGTTCTCTACACTCACCATACGAAACACAACAGTATTAAGCTACTATTTTACGCTGGTATTCTGTGAAAGCGTGCTCCTTCCTCGGTCGAGTTGACCCATTCGTGCTACAACTATACTACTAATATAACTGCAGCATAGCTCTAACACGTATAAAACAAAAGGGTTAAAAAGTATTCCTGGCATACTACAGTCGACCTTTATAGAGACACCGAGGTTTGGAGTGTACGCCATTAGATTATTATATACGCTATATTAAAACACACTAGCCACATAATCGGAAATCTAATCACGATAATTCGGTCACTTAATTTGTATCTAAAATCCCAGTTCGAGCTGTCAAATCTGTTTTTGCACAACACTCACCGCAGTTCTCACATCCCCATAGAATTCTCTAAGTCTGTGACGCATATTGAATATCGAAAATTGCCGCATATTGAATACACATTAATTAATACGATCAATCACTAAACTAAATTATATTGACCGATATGTGAGGTGATCTGCCGACCGCAATTAATCCTGTAATAGTTTCTGCGAATTAGTTAATCTCGGTCATTCTCTCTGTCCATCTGCGATAACTAGGGCTTTGTGATGGACCCTTTATTTATTTTGCCTCCTATCTTTATTTTAAGTACACTGAAATAATAATATACTACTTATCTACATATTTATTTTTTTTTTAAAAATATTTGGGAGTAACACTACGAATATATATTTGCGAAATGGCCAGTGACATGGTAATAATTGTGAAATATGTGAGAACAAAACGTAAAATAATACTTATAATTAGAATACTGTTTTTTTTTAAACGTTACCTTCACAATCGGATACGTAAGTCTATAGGTGGTAGGGCCACGCTACAGTTATATTAGTTGTAGCACGAATGGGTCGGCTAGACCGGAATGGAGGACCAGGCTCTCGAAGAATACCAGACTAAAATAGCAGCTTAAGGCTGCTATTTTACTCTGCTATGTTGTGTTTCGTATAGTGGGTGTGGAGAACCGGATATCTTTTTTACTGTAAACGAGGCATTCCATTTTCACAAGGACAAACATTCAGACTCGGAAGAACTATTTGTAGGCCATACAAATACTTGTTTCATGCGGGATTCGAACTCACAGTCCTTAGCGCTGCAACTCATTGCTAAGCCATTGCGCCACGTTTCCTTCATACTAAATATAGTACTGAAGTAATTACCCACGGCACGAAATCGCGTAATGAAGTCTCCTACACAATAAACTTCTTAGCTATTAAAGTAGTAATAATACTCACATTTAGCCAACTAGTTACATCTCCGTGCGGTTGATTAATGACCATGATTTTTTATGTTTACGTGAACGCTACACATTTAAATAAAACTAGGTTTTACGGATTACATCACGTATATTAACGTATTTTATGTTCCTGACGTTTTGAGCACTTTACAGCACCCATGCTCATGGAGATATTGAAGTGTTCGACGTCCCAATGTCGTAGTTACCACAGCTAACTCCAGATTAAAATTGTTAATTTTTGTTCCGACCTACGCAGTATGAACATATAGTATCTTGAAGTATTGTAGTCGTGTGCTTTGGTTGTGATAAATTATTAATTATAGGATCCCAATTAGATGGTAGCACCCAGCCATGTTCTCTATAGAAATTAGGGCGTTATTTGATTTCAAAAGCCTCGAGAATCATTTTTAGAAAGAATCGGTGTTCTTTAGCGAGGAAATTTGTGTTCTTTCATGTCCGATGAAGTGACGGGGGTGATACATGTTCAAAGACTGCAGACTTCTCAGAGCGTCGATTCTTCACATCAGCTATGTTTTCTTTAATGCGGAACGTAAAGTACTCGAAACATCGGGAATATAATATAAGTTAATATATGCGATATAATCCATAAAAACTAGTTTTATTTAAATGGTTAATGAGACTTTCGTACACACATGTTTGTATTTTAAATATTATTACTGTACTTAAATTAGTAACTTAATGACTTGCTCCTATTAAATGTCAAAGAAGCACTTTCATTACATAAAAGAATATTAGCAAAATTAATATTAAATGTTTACATATAATATTATAATCATTGATGCGTATGTTAGTGATTGCGTATCATCTGAAAAACTTGACCGATTGAGGTCATAGCCACACAATACATTTGTATTGTCGACACGATGATTCATAGCTTTGATTAGATTTATTTCCTAGCACTAATCAGTATATGAAGTTGTAATTAAGTTATTAACAAATTGTGTTTATGGACAAAAATTACATATTCACAATTGGTGTGGAAATGAGTTGGCTTACTCCCCAGCCAGTTAGTTTCTTTTAAACAATATGTAACAGAGACCCTGTGGTTCACGTTAAGTTTGTTATCAGAATCAGTATCCAAGCGTATAGAAATATTTTTTTTTCAAAAAAACATTTAAAAAAATTAATTTTAATTAAAAAAAATTATATTGCACATTGTATGTGGTTTTATTTCCTCTAACTCACACGAGTATCGGTAATGCGGGGTCTTTGACAATCCTCTTACTGCTCGGCCAATGCTAAAATGCTAAATGCAATGATAAAACCACATACAATTTGCAATTTTTTTTCATTAAAATATTTTTTTAAGTGTTGTTTTTTTTGAAAAAAATTATTTCTATATGCTTGGATACTGATTCTGATAACGCAGTTAACGGGAACCACAGGGTTTTTGTTACATGTTGTATAAATGTTAGCCAAGCATTTTGTGCTATTTTTTTTTAGTACCTATTGTATTTTTAACATATTTGTTTTATTCTAGTAAAGGTGACAAACGACACACAATCTAACTGATAAGTGAATTCTGGGGGGACAATTGAACTACATCTAAGAGGGAAAAGGGGGCTAAGATGGAATGCATCCATCTTATTTTTCGTCAATTCACAACAATACGCGAGTTTTTCTTATCGTAATGATAATTAGCCATATCAATACTATTCATTTATACAATATGTATTAGATTATGTTTTATAATAAAAATAAAGTGTATATAATATGTATACAAAAAATTAAATAATCTATCTTTGTATTTTGGGCTTACAATATTTATAACCAGAATGAATAAACAACAAATAGGTACTTATATATATTTTAATAATCTCTATTAGATAGCGGAGGGGCAGACAAACGAGCTGTCTCTTTGATATATCGACGTCTTATGTTTTGGAGGCTGTTAGTTCAACAAAACACGTTAAGAAATATGTGATTTATTTATTGATTTTGGTTTTCTCTAGTCCTCTTTTTCTGATAAAACTGACAGCTGATAAACCGATATGAATTATTGTATACAGAGAAATTAGATAAGTAAGTAGAAAACAAACAAATATTTTAAAATAATTAACTTGGGTATTTGCAGTATTAAAAAATATTGTTTATAGATGCTATTTATTTATTTGGCGTGTGGTGTTATCGTAAGGGGTGAATATAGAAAATGATAATAATATCTCATAGTTGCGATGAAATACGATATAATTAATTCACCTACCACGCTTGACGATCAAGTGAAATCCTCTCTACAACCGGAGACGTCCATGTTGCAGTGAACATTTACATGCCGATGGATAAGAAAAAAATTACTTATGAGCCGTGGTCATTAATTAAAATTAAATGATGAGATGACATGACTTGTTTATCACCGGAAACACTTGTATGTTATAGAGCCATATTGCTGCTATACCATGGTTGCAGCACGAATGGATCAGCACGACCGGGGAAGGACTACGCTCTCACATAATACCAACATAAAACCTCACCTTAATGATGCTGTGAATTTTGTTCGTATTTGCATCTGCACAGATTATAAATCGAGAATAGATGTAGATGTCTATGGGCCACATTTTCCAGTTACCACCAGATGATATGTGTGCACGTTTATCACCATTAAGATAAGAAAAAACTTTTGAGGGTAATAAAGTTAAATAAAATAACTTATTATAATAAAATGTACTTCCTTTGAAATTACTAATGCCATTTTTGTTACATTGGTGTTGAAAAGAAAATATTTTTTTGAATAAGAGACGTCGCAAGGTAAACAGGTCTAAATCTAAATGTGAAGCTTCCAATGACAGTCAAGTGAATTAATAAAAGCGTTTCCCTGATATCAAAATACATACCTTACTGGAAGCTATGAGTTGATTTCTGCCTAGTGAAATTGAAAAAAAATAGTGAAATCCGAGTGACAATAATAAAAAAAAACGGATCACCTGATCACCGGATATCGCCACTAATCCGGCTATAACATTAATAAGATTACGAAAACTGGTAAGAAATCAGCGGAAACTGACATGTTCTGTCAATATAATGCTTCCTGTGAGGTAAATATTATTAATACGTGAAACACATTTTTGTATCGCTAATTAAAGTAACAAAGAATAGTCAAATAAAAATATTACTCTTACACTACTACAACTTACTAGAGACTGTGTATTTTGTTAACCACTCTCTTGCCCATTTCCATCCAGTTATTGTTTTTTTGTTTGAATCGTAAGAGAACTACATCAGTCTATGATGCATTTCATCTTCGTCCGGTGACTACATGTTACGTGTGGTTTTCTTCTAATAAGTATTTCTTTAATTTAAACCGTGACGGCTAGCGAGTATTGCCTACGCGTTTGGCCGTAGCCGCTTCGGATCACAGGTTCGTGTATGGTATACAAAAAATTGTCTGTGTGTTTTTCCAAGTGCAATGTATGTATATAAACGTGTAAAAAGCATCTGTATTCGTACTTACGAATAACGCTAGGCTAAAGCTACGGCCAAATGCATAGGCACTGCCCGCTAGCCTTCACGGTTTAAATTAAAGAAATACTTAAAGAAAACCACAATAACATGTTTAAGATATAATTAAGACATAAATCTGTAAAAGAAGTAACGTTTTCTACTAATGTGTTCAAGATATTTAAAAACTGAGCGTATACTTATTCGATATTGTCTGAACCGGAGGACATCATTGTGAATTCATAACAAAGACTATGTTACTGTAATATTATAAACAAGTGATTAACAATTACGTGACTTACGGCTAGTGACGCGTCTTGGGTTTGTATCCTGCATAAAGTCTACATTTGCAGAAACATAGACTGTCGATTATTGAGTCGGATGGTGCTGCTAAAATCTAACACTATATTCTAGACTGCTTGTAGTGTTCGCATGTATATAGTAAAAACTCCAATTTAACGGCAGTTAGTACCTTAGTAACCAAACTCCAATTTAATGGTATCTTAGTACCAAATTCAATTTAATTATGGTATCCTAGTACCCAAACACCAATATAATGGTTGGTATCTGGTACCCAAATTTCGTTTAATGATAGTAATATGTTCCATAACACTCAGCCGGTTTATTTGTTATACGACGTGGTAGTACCACTGCTGTGCCATTTAGACTTCGGGTAAATTCAATCCTTTAAAGCGTATTTAGAGTAAGTAGTATTACGGTAAATATTATTATTGGTTGGTTTTATTTACTAGTAATTTACTATACACTAATAGATAAACATACATATACATACAATTCACCGTCTCGAGCGCACCGCGTTGGATACACGAGAGCCTAGGGTGAGAGGGTATATGTGGGCAAGCCTGTGTTACACTACACCGATAAGAGTAGAAAGCAGACAGTACAAGTGGCAACGAGAAAACAGATAAGTACCTACTCAGTATAAAGCTACAAAGCTATTTTAACAAAAATAGGTTAGCAATCTGCAACTAATTAGCATTACAATTGTATATTATAAACTAAATCCTAAAGTACCTGCAAAAAAAATGTGAATTATGATTAATGATGTATTGTTTTAATCCCCGTTCTAGCCATTGTTGTAACAAATAGAAGTACGAGTACAATACAAGATAAAGGAACTACGTGTTTGGGTCATACACATAAGCCAGTTCAGATTAAAAATAAAAATTGGTTCATTAGCATTTCTTTTCATCAATCATTATTTCGAAAACTTGGTGCTTAATTTTAAAGATATATATGAATTATTTCTACGATAAAATGAAATCTTTTTGATAATGTTCCCCTTCTGTGGATGTTTGGATTCGTAGCGACGTAATATAAATGCACTTAAATTTAGTTTTTAACAACGGTTTTTCAAATTAGCTTTGGTTATTCAATTTAGTTATATCGTTTACATAAGATTTTGGTCATATATTACTATATATTTTTGTCAATTGAATAGAATTTCAAATAAACTGTCGGTTACATGCTTTAAGATCTCTTCTGTGGATATAAAAATCACATTTATTAAATTCATTTGAAAACTACCATATGTCGTTAAAACTTTTTACTGGGAAGTCCGAGTAGCTCTGTCATTCGACTTTAATGTTTTCTAAAGAAAAGGTTTCGCTGATTTATTAAATTTTGTTTTTTTTTTTCAAAATATTCTCAAATTGTCATAGATCAAGTGTACTTTTCTGTTTTTTTTTTTTTTTGGACATATTGGGGTAAGTAATTAATTGATTTATAGCAACTAAAAGGGCAGAATAGCTTTTGGGGAGTATTTATAAAGGATGCTCTATCTGTTCTTATAACCTAAAAATTTGGATGTCTGTGTTGCATTTATTGTCGAAATTTCCTTCTGTGATCATAGATGTCCACAGAAAAGAAATATGTCCACCAAAGAGATTTTTTGTGGTGAAATAATTTTTTTGCTAAAATTAACGATATGATACGCTTATGTACCTGCATTTTTTAACGTTTATTTTCTTGAATATTTACTTAAAAATATAATAAAACGTTTTATTGCTTGGATTTTGCTAATATGATCAAATTATTATAGAGTTTAGTTAATATCAATTATAGGTACGTAATGCACTTAAGTGTTACGTTTAGTTATAGAGTTATGGAATGTTAATTTTAATATTTTGGCGTTTTTTACTTGAAGTGTCCTGAAAGTGTGGTTTATTTGTTACAGATGATGTAGAAAACATGCCCGGTTCAAGCAAAAGTAAATTAAATTTAAGTGTAAGTGGTTCCAAACCACATCTCTTATTACACACCTGTGTTTATTTTATTGATTCCGAGCAACAACGAATCCTGAAATCAACTTCTTTTTGTACTATTTCAGAAAATTTACGACATGATCCGGTCCTTAGTTGCGCTCATCTTGAGCCCATTATAGAGAGAATAAAATAAATTTCACCACATTTGAAAACATTACACGTACTGAGTGACGGATCAACTACACAATATAGAAACAAAACTATGTTTCATATGATTGTAAATTATATAAGCAAAATTTCTGGCACAGACAGTATCTTCAATTCGTAAAAGTAAACTGTACTAGCATTGAAACTATTCAAATTAACGACGGTAGTTTGCTTGTTATTCAAAACATAGCAGATCAGAATCAAATCCGATCATTCAAAGGAACCTTTAAAATACATCAGTTATCTTGGAGTATTGAAGAGCCCAACATTCTTCATGCTAGGAGACTAAGCTGTATAACTTGTGCAGCTGAAGACAAATGCCAACATTTTGAAATAGGAATAATACAAGTTCTACTAGTCGCAAATTCCACACCTATACAAGTATCGCCTGATTCCCATACTCCGAAGCATAATCCTATTCATTCTCCAGTTGGAACACCTTCAACAAGCTTAGCTTCTTTTCCTAGAACGGCTGCAGCCTCTACTGTATCCGGACTAAGAACGCCATTATCCTTTATTCGAACACCAACTCCATCGTTATTAAATTGTCTTATAGGAATTCCAAAGAAACGCCTAAATGATGATTTTTTAGAGACTCCGATAACCCATCATCAGCGAAAAGACCTAAAACTTCAACAGTTACAAGACCCCAAATTATCAACAAACGATTTTTCTGCCGTAGCTCTAGCGATGACTGATGATTTTATTTCATTTAAGAAACGTAAACGTTTAAAAGCTATGTTACATCAACCGATCAGAAAATGATTCTTTGACCGTAGCTCCAGCGATAAATCGGATAATCCACCATCACCTGAAAAACCTTAAAGACCAAAGAAAACTATACGAAAAAAAAAGAAATTCGAAAGTGACGAAAATAATGAAAACGCTAATTAATAACAAAATTTTAAATTTTTTATAACTGTTATTAAGATTTTATGAAATTTTTTGCAGAATTTTTATCAAAATAATGTCGATTATTTAAATCTATTAGTTTCTTTTAAACAAGACGGAGTTGTTGCTTTTTTACTAGTTATTAACATGTTCTTTGTGTAATTTGTTCTTTTTTATTTGTTTTTCTTTTGTTTAAATTTGTTTTAAAACTATGAGTATTAGTTCCGTCGTTGTAAGGATTATCAAGTGTTATTTTAGTAAAATTAAGTCAAACTGTCTAGTTTTTAAGTGTTATTGATTATTTTTCTAAAATTAGGAAGAGGCTAAATGTTTTTTAATAATGAAAATCACATTTTAAGAAGATTAACAAAAAATATTTTATTGTCTGTGGACAATAACTGCGTCACTTCTGAGGTCGTACAAAAAATATTGTTTGAATTTTTGTGAAATTAAATAAAACTTTCTAGTTTTTCACTTTTACTATTTTTTAAATAACTGTATACTATGAAGAGGAGATAAATTAATTTCGAAGCGTAAATATTTCCCTTTTTTACGTAAAATAACGAGTATTTTCTCTTCTGTTGACAATTACATCACCTCTGTGGACCTGATATTTTTTTAAAGTCGCGTATTTTTGATAAAACGCTCAAACGATCTAGTTTTTTTGCTACCATGATTTTGGTGAAATATGAAAGGATCTTAAACTACTCAAATCCCAAAGTACGTTTTGTGTATGACCTGTTTATATGATTTATATAAATTATATGTTCACATGTGACGACGCATATAGTATTATTTTCTTTATTATGTGATTTATTTTAATATATTTCTATTAATTAACACCACTTTTTGATGAAAAAATAGTCAACGTAACTAATCACTCCTTTTGATTCAAATCGAAATATATTGAATTTTTAGTGGCATTTTTAATGTAGGTGTGGTATTTTATCGCATATATTGAAATTACAATTTTAAAGTATATACGTTTGACAGAAAATCGTGGACTCTTCACAATTTTAGTGAATTGCATAGTAGGTAATTAGTAACACTGTAAATGCACGTTATAAGATATTGAATTTACTCCAAGCCTGAATGGCATAGCGGTATTCCTTATCGTATAACAAATAAACCGAAATAGGAGGCTGAGTGTTATGGAACATATTACCACCGTTAAACTGAGTTTGGGTGCCAAGATAACACTATTAAATTGGAGTTTGAGTACTAAGATACCACCATTAAATAAGAGTTTGGGTACTAAGATACTAACTGATATTAAATTGGAGTTTTTGTTTAAATGCATTTAACAGGACAGTCGTGGTAGCTCGTATGGTTGGCGCTCGCTTTAAATTTCACAATACACTAGCAAACCCAGTTCGATCCCCGCAGACACCAATAAAATTGCTAACTACAATTTTAAGTGCTTTTTTACCACGTGCTCGGCGGTGAAGAGAAACATTGTGAGGAAACCTGCATGTCTGAGAATTCAGAAAAAATATTTCGAAGGCATGTGAAGTTCGCCAACACGAAATCGCCAAATCTCAGAAATGAACGGAGGGTTGTACCTAGGTGCGAGAGGTATATAGGCTGTAACTTTAACTTTTTAACTTTATTAGGGGGCTGTGTCACATTAGACAAAACCGTAATGGAAGCAAACACACTATAAGTAGTAAACCAACAGTTACAAGACTACGGGAATAAAAACAAAAATTTGGAAGTAAACCTAATTATGAAGTAGGTTATAAATAATAACAAAGGCAGAAACTATAAAAATCAGTCTCAGCATCAAATAAAGAAGTATTGTGATAGACGTGGAAGCAATAATCATGTTCCTAATAATGTACAATGCCCAGCTAAAGGTAAAAAGTGTCATTATTGCAGGATAGTTGGACACTTTTGTTTCTACTGCAGGTCTACAAAGAATACAGAAGCACAAAAAAGGAAAATTGGTGATTCACGGAAAGAGGAGAATATTCAACTAAATTGGAAGAAAACAAAAAAATAAATAAAGAAGCTACGTAAATTTTATTGAAACTCAAGAAATATACTTTTCCTTGTGAATAACGATGCCACTATAATATATACAGAAATCGATATGTTGATTGACTCTGGATGTAAACTGAAACTTGTATCTGACAAAACGTGGGAAGAATCAAAAAGCGAAAAATTATATATTTCAAATCTTAAATAATATCAAAAGACCGGACAAGACATTTTTATTAGCTTATTGTAGTAACGCACTTTTGGCAATAGAGGTTTCATTTGAAACTATAATCGAGGTTGATGAACGAAAGGAATATACGACCATTCACGTGACTTCAGGGGGTATTAGAGACTTGTTGGATAGGAACACAGCAGTCCGTCTGGGCGTTTTAAAACTTGTTTTAGGGATGAATCAAGTGGAAGTAACAACTTTTCCTAAACATTGAACTACTTTTACGAATTTTGTCGCGTTTTATATATTTTATTTTTAATATCCGACGTTTCGGGTGCTGCTGCAAACTGCAGATTTGCGATCACATCCTAGATGGCCCTAACCATTACATTAGATTTGATAGACCACAAATCCTCGCGAGAAGAACATCGATTCCTATCATATAGGATGATACGTGAGGCTATTGAAATTAAAAAAAACAACCTAATTTCAATAGAGAAAGAGGCTGGGTAATACTACCTGCTCGAGATCCTATAATTAATAAAATAAAAACTGAACCCAAGCTTACCACTGCAAGACTTCAAAACACAGTTAGTTAATTCTGAATTCTAAAAAGACAATAATTAAAAAGGTACTCCGGGTTAAATTTGAAATCGGGACGTCAGTCACCTCAGTCCCCCGTGACCATGGGTGCTGGAAAGCATCGGGTATTAAAAATAAAATAAAAAATAAATAATAAAAAATAAAATAGTAAAAGTAGTTTCAATCAATGTGTAGTATTCGAGTAAATATAAGAAATTATTAACTTTTCCTAAATTCAAGGGCAAATTAATAGAGTTTCCCATAGACGATTCTATAAAGAAACCTGTACAATCTTTATTAGTGTGTAAACTGTACCGATTCCCATAGAAGAAAAAGTTGCAATTAAGGAATTACTAGACAGTAACTTAACTGAAGAAGTGCAAGGCCCATCTAAATGGCTTTGACTTATAGTAGAGTATGATGAATTACATTTGTGCGTAGATATGAGAGACACGAACTCTGCTATCTTGCGAAAAAACCACCCTCTGAATACTATGGACCAATTTTTGCGAAAAATGACAAAAATTTTATTACTTATAAACTACATTAGCAAACGGATACCAATCTTGGTCACCATGACAAAACCTCTGAAGCAACTACTAAGACAGAAGATGGGCAAAAGGGAAAGCTTGGAAAAACTATAGTCTGAAGAACAAGATAAAGTATTCCAAAAACTCAAACGGATGCTCACGGTAATACAGACTTTAGGGTATAATGATGTCAGAGATGCAATACAGGTAAAAGAAGATGCTAATCCCGTCGGATTTGGTGATTTCCTTGTAAAGAATGATGCAAATGGCTCTAGAATCGTTGCCTACAATAATGAAACCTTGATAGACTGCGAGTACGGGTATAGCCAAACGGAAAAAGAGGCACTAGTATTGGTTTGCGGAGTCAAACATTTCAATATTTTTTATTCGGAAAACTTTCTGATCTAGACACTGACCACAATCTCCTAGAGATATAATTTAGGTCGAAATCAAAACCATATGCCATGGGTACTAAGGCTACAGTCCTATTCATTCAAAGTGTATGATGAATTACATTACACATGTCAGGAAAGACAAATATCCCATCAAAAGGATAGAATTTGCACCAAATAGTAAAAAATTCCAGACCGGTTGATTTAACAATGAGTACCACTGTTGTATATTTAGAAAAAGACCAGATTTGCAATAATAAGAAAGGTCGAGGGACGATTTAATTAAGAGAAAACTATTTGAAAATGATTTGTGTTTCCTTGATAGAGATTTTACTTCGTTGAGATAAAATTTTAATAGTGCAGCAACTTCGCAAAAGTGTGTTAGGTGCTGCACACGAGGACCATCCAGGTATCATAGAGATGAAAGGACGCTTGAGATCAAAGGTTTGGTGGCCCCGTATCGATAAAGCCGTAAAACACATAGTAAAAACCTGTAAAGTTTGTACGTTAGTGGGCTTGTCAAACTCACCTGCACCAATAAAGAGACAAGAGTTGTCTGCAGCTCCATGGATAGATGTCGTAATGAATTTAATGGCACCATTGCCAAGTAACGAGTATCTATTAGTAGTGGTCAACTAATTACTCTAGCCGATACAAAGTATTAGAGATTACAAAAACCATCACAGGTTTACAAATGATTCAAATACCAAAAAAAATGCTTATTAATCTTGGTTATCCCATTTCTATCATAGTAGACAATAGAAAACAGTTCGTCAGTAAATATTTTTCTGCAAAGGGTGCAACATTGAGTTATTTAGTACTGTACCATATTGGCCTCAAATAAACCGCGAAGTTGAAAGATAAAACAGAAAATTTTTGAAACGTCTTCGTATCAAGCAGATTAAAGGAAAGGATTTGAAAGAATTTTTGTGGGAGTATCTACTAATGTATAAAAACATACTACGTACAGTTACCGGGGGGTCACTGCATGAACTGTTTTTTCATCGATAAAGTGGAGATGAAATTCCATCGATAGGTGAATAATTCCAGACGAAGTAATTCAGATATCAGGGATAGAGACAAAATACAATAAGTAAAAGGAATAGAGTATGCAGATAGGAAACGCAGATCAACTAAATATAATAGAGGGAGATAAGGTTGACGTAAGAAAATGGAAAATCGAATAAGCGTACTACGTATTTTCAACCGACGCTACACGTCGTTGAGAATGCACGAGACGGCGACTGCACAGTACGCAATAGTAAACGAACCAAGGATTTAGGTAAAATATGATACATATGAAGTAAGTAAAAGGCGATTGGACGGCCATTCCACCCTGTCAGAGTGAAAAAGAACAAAATCTAGAACGGGATACGGCAGAACAAAATATATAATAATTAATACAGAGATGAAATTGATTTGTGATTGTTATGGGTTATGATGAAAAAAAATTGATAAGAAAGGGATATAGTGTTTATATGTATAAAATAAAATACAGTAAATATTATAATGTTTTGTTTTATTTACTAATAATTTAATATACACTAATATACAAACATACATTAATTGTCTCGAGCGCACCGCGTCAATTCCACGAGAGCCTAGGGCGAGAGTGGACATTATTTACTAAAGTGCGGGCCAAGCCTGTATTACACTTCTTCACCGATAAGAGTAGAAAGCAGACAATACACTGCGCCAGTATGGGCATTATAATGGGTACGAGTGGATTATGATGTTTATGTGTGTCAACCGAATGGTGCGGTATTCCGGGCACCTCACAATTTTCTTTGTAAATTATCTCGATAATCGGAAGGTAAAAAGAGTAAACAATTACCATTTTTTTATAATAAAAATAAATATATCTTTTTTTTATAAAGGAAATCTTTGACTTTTATTACAATCCATATTATTATTTAAGTTTAAAAAAATATTATTTTACGTCCACTTTTTCTCTTCTCTGTTTTAAATTATTGGAATTTCAGTCAAATTTTGCCTTCTTTAGGAAAAGAAGAATTTTTCTTCTTTTATTGCGCATAGCGCTCCATCTGCACCTAAACGGCAGACCCTATATCTCTTTAGCCAATGTAGTAAAGACCATGAGGGTCAGAAAATGAGCTTTTGGAATCACCAGTCTTTCTGACAAATTACAACATTGTAAAATGATTCAATGCATGCATGGAATAGGACTTTGGAGTTACCATGATTTACTAAAAATATTGTAAATAATAAGCGTTCTAGCACTAGAGCTCATAGTCAAGATCACAGAAATCGTAATAATAAGACAATAGAAATGAATTAGCGCTCGGTAACTTCCAAAACCGATGTCGCCACATCATACCGTATTACAAACATACGCAATGCACAATGATATCTAATTTTTCACATTACATTACTTGGCGAGTTGTCAACATCGCGTGTATCGCTTATTACGGTAGAACAAAAGAAGCAATGGTCATTGTACAATACGAAAAGTAATAAACGAGTTTGCAAAGTTAAATGTCATAGTAAAGTATTCATCTAGATGTAAATTAATTAAAACAATGATAATTAGTAAATAATCAACTTTAAGATGAAATGTTATGTCATTATTAGTTTAATTACACGTCCTTGATGAGTTTTTCGAACTGAATATGCTGCAGTGCACCATTATATTTTTATAATAACAAAATTTCACGTACGATATTCCCCGCACAACTAAATCACAAAATGGAGAATTATGTTCGTCAACCCGTATAAACGGCGACAAGGTCACGCGTCTATGCGACTTCTATTATCTTATTATTACGATATCTGTAGTTAAGATGGAAGCTACCTGAATCGACCCCTTACAACAGATCTCGAGGGTTCGTTATTGACTGCCCGAATTTCTTCATACAATAAGATCCCCTTAATATAGAGCCTTATATCATAAAACGTATGTTGGAAGAATTGTTACAAAAAAAGAACAAATAGTGTAATGCACTTAAGAATTGCTTGTAAATTAGGAAAACTACATAACCGCTTTTCGTCTGCAACAAGTTTTATTTTAGCTGTCGACAAATATAATCTACAATATTTGCAACGTTGTAACACATAGTGCTTTATAACATAATTCATAGATAAATTCACGCCTGTCTCCCAGCGGCGTAGGCAGACACTTATAGGCTTTTTGGTATTCACAATATCTACCTACGTACTCTACTCTACATATTCGTAATTTGGCTCAATTTCAATATCGCCAATTTGGTCGATAAACTTCCGTCTAGGACGTCTCTTGCCAACTACGCTGCTCACTTCTGCAATATGAATATAAATGTTTTGTAAAATAACGTGCAGTCATATAAATGAACTGTGTGAAAATAATCAAAACGACACCGAGAAAATATTTTCAAGGAAACACCGCAGGAAAGAATGACACTCAAAGTGGCGTGAACATCTATTAGGAATCTTCGATGATTGTTCATGAAAGGTGAAGTTCCAGTAGGTAAATGCTGGTTATGAAAGAACGTTCATGCTTTGGGTTTGAATTCCGGTGTTAGCACACGGACGTAATTTTTTTTCGCTTTCATGTGTTAGTATTAGATTTTTATTAAAACTTTTTGTATGAGCGATTCGCTTAAATCATACAGACAAAACAATTTGCTTGTTATCACTGACCAAATTATATAATTTTTAATTATAACTTTTGGCCTAGTTTTATGGTAGATCTCCATTAAATTACATAATAACATAAACATAATGTAATATACCCGATAGAACCACGCTTTGGTTACACGGGCTAGAGGCACAGTGTAGCGTATCATGGCTGCAGCACGAATTGGTCAGCTTGACCAATTATGCACAAAGTCGCACAGAATACTATGTGAAGTGTATACTCAGCGTGAAATAGCACTACGATGCTGAGTTTTTTTTTATGGTTAGTGTCGAGAACTAGATAACTTTTTTTACTGCTAATGAGACATTCTTATTCCTGAAGACACATATGTATTTTGATTCCTAACTGAGGAAACAGCTACCGCTTACCAAGCTAAGCCTTACTCTTATTAAGAAAATCCTACACAAATATTATCGTCATAAATTCATTCTATTACTGGCCATTATTATTGTTGTTTGGTTAAGCGTAATTAATATAACATATAATTAAAACAAATGCTGCGGCATTTTGTAAGTGGCGCATGGTAATGTTTGTTTGAATTGGTATGGAATTAAAAAGGCATAGTTATCAGCCGGTAAACTGCAAACATAAAAGTGTTTTACGTATTTCCTACGACTATTCGGCTTTAGAACAATTCCACTCTAAAGTGTACACAATTATCACGTAAACATTTTGAAATATATATATTTACTTACCAAGGCAATTATAGAGGCTTAATTACTTACTTTCTAATTTGAGCTGTAAATCTAATGGAAAGTTTCCGTTTATTACTGAACTTAATACGTACGAACTTAAGTTTCAAAAGTTTCTTATTCTAAAACGATTTCTTAGTGACTGCTATAAGATCTGTTAAAATAGTAGTTTCATTCCTTTTTTTATATGCCATGTATTAAAAAAAATACATATACAGCGAAAGAATTAACGAGGCGTATTTATACTAAAGAAACATAAAAATGTTGAAAAATTCAAGTTTCAATAGACTCTAGTTCTCTGTGGAGTTGCGGAAATATTTTACCACTTTTCTTTCCCATGTGAAGTAGAATAGACCGTTCTAATTTCCGACCGATATCTATCTTGCCTTATACTAATACCATAAATTTAAACTTTATCAGTAATATTCAATACACCTGTAAAACATGCATATGATATAAAGGTATAATTTAAATACCTTCGTTTGCAATTAAAACCCGAGAATGTGAATAGGAGGAACCGACTTTTCAGGAGATACATAAGCTGAATTAGGTTATATATTACATTTACCATTTACCCTACTAGAAAACCGTTCAGTTACTGATAAATTTTTAAAGGTTTTTTTTTTAAATAAAATGTTCAATAAAAGTGACCAATGAGCACACTTATCTGGTGGTAAGTGAATGCTGCGGCTCGTAGTGATCTACAACTATCCTCGTTTACGAATCAAAATGCTGATGCGTTGTCACCTCTGAGGAATAAGATGGAATGCCTCGTTTCCAGTAAAAAAAGTCTCCGCTTTTAAGCACTCATCATACGAAACGCGGTAGCAATTTCACGCTGGAATTCTATAAGAGTATGATCCTTCCCCGGTCGTGCTGACCCATTCGTGCTACAACCATAATATAGGTTTCATAGTTTTATACGGTCACATATTTTATTGCAGACTTAACAATGGTGATTTTTTTATAAAATCATGTTCACGGTTTTCGATTTAAACACATCAAACTCATCAGATCAAACTCCACTAGTTGACATAACCTTCCCTGAATACGTTATAAAGCAGGGTTCGGGGAAATTCGCAGGTATCGGAAAAAATCAATTCTCTGTACGCTGATTAAAATAAGGGCAACTGACAAAACCTAAAACTAATCTGATTAAATGGGTCATCTGAATAATCGCCAAGTGAGTATATCCCTTTGTTCCGGCGGCTATGCATTTTATTTAGTCCTCGGAGGGTCATAGAATATTTTCACTCTGATTCTTAATTGATGACGGATGTAAGAATCTACGAGTAAGTGTATCCATTTACCATCAGCAAATGACATGAAACGAAATATCACAAGACGGGGTTTTGTATTGAGTCGATCGATTCTTTTTATATATTTTTTATAGAATAGGGTTAAAAACTAGCACACAGTCCACCTGCTGTGGCCCACAGACATCTACATCTATCCTCGATTACGAATCAAAATGCAGATGCGTTGTCACCCCTGAGGACTAAGATGGAATGCCTCGTTTCCAGTACAATGGGTCTCCGGTTCTCTACACTCTTCATACGAAACACAGCAGCATTAAGCTACCCTTTTACGCTGGTATTCTGTGAGTGCGTGGTCCTGCCCCGGTCGAGCCAATCCATTTGTGCTACAACTATACTACTAATATAACTGCAGCGTGGCTCTACCACGTATAAAATATAATTCTTCTGTACGTGTGTTTGTCACTGAAATACTGGCTGGATTGATTTTAATAAAAAAAATTGTCTCTTTGATAGACGGAGATTCACAATTGGACCTAATAGATGGCGCTGTTTTCAAGATCTAGAAATCACAAATATCTGATCGCTAGTTTATTAAAATATTATTTACTTTAATAAATTAAGTTTCTTCATTCTGTTAATTATATTATTCTCATTATCAAATCACACTACCTGTTTTCATCACTGCTGGGTATATACATTTTAAGTATGCGTTGGCTGTCGCGCATTTTATAGAAGCTTTGCTCATGCTCGTTGCGCTGAGCAGGTGAGTTTTGCGCACATAGTCACAGTGCTTTTAGCGCACAGAGTCACAATACCTTGTGCGCACAGGGTCACAGTACCTTTTGTGCACGGAGTCACAGTATCTTGCGCACAGTGTCACAGTACCTTTTGCGCACAGAGTCACAGTACCTTTTGTACACAGAGTCACAGCACCTTTTGTGCACAGAGTCACAGTACCTTTTGCGCACAGTTTTTGTACGTGGTTGAGCCACGCTGCAGTTATATTAGTAGTATAGTTGTAGCACGAATGGGTCGGTTCGATCGGGAAAGGACCACGCTCTCACAGAATACCATCGTAAAATAGTAGCTTTAATGCTCTTGTGTTTTGTATGGTGAGTGTAGAGAACCGGAGAACCTTTTTACTGTAAACGTGGCATTCCATCTCAGTACTAACGTGTGACTACGCATCTGCATTTGGATTCATAATCGAGGATAGATGTAGATGTCTATGGGCCACAGCAATACCACTTACCGTCAGGTGGACTGTCTGCTCGTTTGTCACCCTATCCTATATAAAAAAATCTTCTTACTAGTAATATTGCCCCACTAGTCTGTAAAATACTAGTTTAGCGTTTTTATAATATTCTCCTCCTTTAGTGGTGGTTTCCTTGGTGCGGCATGCACTTCATTCAGTGCTTGAAATTTGTAAAAAAAAAACTGTGACGTTTCATACTTTACATCCTAATCTCTATAACCCGCTTTATGCGTACAATCTGAAAATGAAATGTTTAATACCTTTAATAATTACACAAATACTTAAAAGTAGTTGCTATATTAAATTTCTAATCTAATACTCCTATTTTAGGGAAATATTAAAGTTATTACTTTGGCATAAGAGTCTAATATTGTTACAACATTTAGAAGTCAAATACTTATTGCTTTGTTTTTAAATTTTGGAGCTTAATAAATATGACCGTGTATTATGTTGTGTAAAATAATAAATAAAATATGTGACTAGATTATTATGATATTAGTTTAATGAGTTGTTGCTCAAATCATTCAGTATGGACTTGTGATCTTGCGTTTACGAGAAACCTTCAATATAAACAACAATATTCAATATAACAAAAATGTTAATTGCAGATGTCTCCATCAATTTTGTTACAAAAATTTTATATTTTTGTAACAAAATTGATGGAGAGGGACTAAAAATAAGTAATTAAATACATATCTATCGTTTTCGGAATTGTCTGTATGTCTGTTTGTTTGTTAACGTATCATTTATAGTATTATCAGTATATATCAGATAAAGTACCGATTTACATCTAAATAAACCTTAGGAAAAATATGAAGCGTATCTTTGTTTTAAATATATTCTTTGTTTTATTAAAATCCCTTCATCCTATCAAAAGTTATAATTAATATTCTCAAGTATGTGCACAAATTATAGGTACGAATGTGTGCAATGGAGCGTTGAGTGATCAAGGGCGTTTTTGTAATTAAATAATGTAACATAGTGTTGGATAATGAAATAATTATATCTTAACATAGTAAACAAAATAATAACGAATAAAGTAATAGATATTTATATAAAAAAATATAAACCATAATATTTTAGTGAAATAAGTATAATAGTTAACTAATGTCATCGATAGATGGTGTTGTGCAAATTGTTTTTATTAATTAAATAAGTAGGTTTGCTTATTTTTTTAACCACCAAGTGCCTACGACATGGTAAACAATTTTTAAAAGAGATATTAACCATTTCTTTAGTTTCGACGAGGTTCATAGCAGCTTGGCATGATGATATTAAACTTTCTTTTAGCAGTTCCAAAAAAAATTAAAAATTTACATTGTAGTTAAATTAAAAAGACGTTACACGATTTTTAGTTGATTTTATATTATTCCTACCCTTTCTTTTCTAAACATCATATAATTTTTATCTTACTGTATCTTACTGTAATAATAAATTAACTACCATAGTTTGATATAGATGGCGCTATAAGTATTTTCAAGCACCATAAGGTTTAATTATTTGCGAGATATGAAAGGCAGCGAGATAGTGCCAGCCTGACTACTGACGCATTTGTTCTCTTTACTTTAAAATTTTGAATTAGTAATAAAGTGCATACTGCATATTACTAATTTATGTTTTATATGCTAAGTGAAAAGGTACTTAAAAATAGACAAAATTCTTATTTTATATGAGAAGTTTTTTTATTTCATTTGCAAATAGCGTAGTATTTTGGTATTTCTTAAAACAACCCCTTACTGGGGTAGGAGGAAAGGTATATAACGTTTAATTTGTTGGGAGAAAAACATTTAATGCTTTAAAGTAATAAAATAATAAAATTTGCCTCTTACGGTTTTAAAACATGAGCGCAAATTTTGTGTGAAAAATATTAAACCGCTGGATTTAGATGTGTAAAATTGGGACAATAACTACCTTTAATTAAGACGGCATCCACTTAGAAAGAATTTCCGGAAAATTTAAATCCTTACGTAGTAAAATAAGGTTTTTAAGAATCTTTTTTTACGAGGTGATTTCGTATTCATATAGGGAAAAATTATGAATTATTATTATTTCCTAGGTTGAGTTTAGTTTTATTTTTTATTTGTTTTCAGGATGAAACAAAATATAGATAATTACGCAATTTCATTTATTTTTAGGTAGAGGTATTTAGTTTAAGGTAGATATAGAACTGTAGTTTTCATTTAATTTTTTTATTTATTATTAATAATTGGTGGTGGTGCTTGCTTATTTAGGGCAATTTCTTATTTGTTATATGGAAACCAAGTATTGGCTAGAGAAATTCGAGAGCAAATTGGGGATTACGTTATTGCGGTCCCTATTTGTTTCTTGGTTTGTTTGTGGGTTCGTTTATTTGTTAGCTCGTTTGTTTGTCTAATTAACCGATTAACTGAATGTTTTTATAAGGAGTAGTCAGTTCAGATTGTTTTTCTAAATTTTCGCGACAGTTTACTTTACAAATAAATGATCATCATTTATAATAGCAAAATTACTGATTCCACGCGAACGAAGTTGCGGGCATAGCTATTTACAACTAAATCATAATCACTTTGTATATCAAATAGAATTAGTACAATTCCACGTAAACGAAGTCGCGGGCACAGTTAATCCCCAATAAAAATACAATAAACTTGTTACTGTAAATATTGACATAGGGTGGCAGTTTGTGGTTAGTATTTCGCCGTACCTACTTAATCTTACGGGTCCGCTAGTGACATTGACATTTTTGACATAAATTTAATATATTTTTTTTTTGATATTTCCACATCCTTTTTGTTTCTTATATTGTCACACGTAGTTTCTTTCTTATATAATCTTAATTTATTTCTAAAATTTGTTATAAGAAACTTTCTTAAAATAAATGTTTATTATTTTATATTCATTTACGTATTTCTTGTTAGTTTCACATGGTGAGCCTATATTCGTCGCACTGCTGGGCGCAGGCCTCCCCTCATTTCTGAGAGGGTTTTAGGGCAAGGAAGTGTCCGCCACGCTGCCCCAATGCGTGTTGTTAATTTCACATTGTGTTAATTTCACACGGTGAGCCTATATTCGTCGCACTGCTGGGCGCAGGCCTCCCCTCATTTCTGAGAGGGTTTTAGGGCAAGGAAGTATCCGCCACGCTGCCCCAGTGCGTGTTGTTAATTTCACATGGTGTTAATTTCACATGGTGAGCCTATATACGTCGCACTGCTGGGCGCAGGCCTCCCCTCATTTCTGAGAGGGTTTTAGGGCAAGAAAGTGTCCGCCACGCTGCCCCAATGCGTGTTGGCAAACTTCACATGTCTTCGAAACATTTTTTTCTTATTCCTCAGATATGCAGGTTTCCTCACGATGTTTTCCTTCACTGCCGAGTACGTGGTAAATCAGCACTTAAAGTTGCAATTAACAATTTCATTCGTGCCGGCGAGGATCGAACCCGGGCTACTCGCGTTCTGTTATATTTACAGCGAGCGTTAACGATCTGAGCTACCACGGCTTTTTCTAAAGTGCCACTCATTAAAATTAACGGTAAAATTAAGGTATCTATCCGTAATATCTAAATAACTGGCTTGTAATAGGCCCAGGGGACTGTATATGTTCGGAATATTTTTTAGAATGGTCGCTATGATTGGATGAAACTTCGGGATTTTAAATATTTGACTGTTATCATTATAAATTATGGCATATATCAAATTACAAATGCATTCTTATTTTACTCGCCCTTCACTTTCAATATGTCAAAAAATTCAAGTGTGCGAAGGATGCCGTCTCAATAGCTTAAATAGCTCCTGGACTAGATGGAAAAATAAAAGTAAATAGCAGATCAGATAACTAATACTGTAATCTTGTTATATAAATAAAAATTTAGATTACTGGAATTGATAACATTTTTCCCTTTTGAAGTGAGTTGTTCAAATATTCTTTTTAAGTATTGTTTAAACAAGTCACAGTTTTCATGTACAGACAATAAATAAATTTTCTTGACAGACAACCGCAGCGAATTGCTTTAGACTTGCATCTGATGAAAATATTAAAATATTTGTAAGTTATTTATCAGATTTGGCAACTGTCAGATTATTCGGAGCATTAAATAAGAATTGATTTATTATGTCTTGAATTTTTAAATAAGTAAAATTTTATGAGAAATATGATAAAATAGTTAAATATAGTTTAAAATAGAATATATACATTGCAAGCTCGATAGCGCAGATAAATTTGGATACAGTGCAGATTTGAATCCCGCACGAATATAGTGTTTGTATGACCTACATACATAATAATACTATTTTTTAATATGAATTTCAGTTTTGTGTGCAATTCAATTACATAAAATGCCTCTACGATTAAATATTAATCTGTCTACTCACATTAAAATATATATATATATATATATATATATATATATATATATATATATATATATATATATATATATATATATATATATATATATATATATATATATATATATAAATATGCGTCCTACTATTTAAAAAATATTTTTAGATATCATCTTATCTTAATAATATATAATCTTAATATATTATATATAATTTACGTGTCACGTTGTCTGTCCGAGATGGACTCCTAAACTACTTAACTGATTTTAATCAAATTCGGACACCATGTGCAGTTTGGTCCAACTTGAGATAAAGGATAGTTTTGTTTTTGCCCATGAGTTTTTTTTTGCGAATTTAAGTATTTTTAATAAGATATGACAAATTATAGTCAAAAATGGCAGAACAACGTCTGCCTGGCAAGATTGTAATATATAAATTACGTGTCACGTTGTTTGTCCGCGATGGACTCTTAAACTACTTAACCGATTTTAATAAAATTTTCACACCGTGTGCAGTTTGGTCCAACTTGAGAGATAGGATAGTTTTTGTGCCCACGAGTGACTCACAAATTATTTTTGCAAATTTAAGGATTTTTAATAGGACATGACAAAGGGTCGTCGAAAAGAGCAGAACAACGTCTGCCTGGCAAGCTAGTTATATAATATAAATCTCTTCTTTAAAAAAAATTAAAGCAATACCAATAAAATTAAACTCAATGTCGTTTTCTACTGCAAAAATAATGACTCCATCAACACTTGAAACTTTGTTTTCTGATTTATCACTGGAGACTTCGAATGTTCGTGTTGAAGAAAAGTTTAATATTTCTAAGGTTAAATAATATTTTACTATATACTTATTAGATACTATAATAATTTTAGAATAACATAGATAAAATTATTTTACATTTAAAGAGGGAAAGGAGGGGGGGGGGGCTAAATAACGCTTAACGTTGGCTAAGTAATAAATTAACACTATTCTGTATATATATATATATATATATATATATATATATATATATATATATATATATATATATATATATATATATATATAGTCTCTTAATAAAATGATTGCGACCTACGATTATACACCACCAAACAAAATCATATTTATGTTCACAATTTCATCTCTTCTGTGGATTTGCTTAAAACGTACTATTAATGTATAAGCGTAGCTCAAAACTATGCTTATTTTAAGTAAAAATCATCCTAAATAAATATTCCTTTAAATTTTATTTAATTTACAAAGGAACTTGTACTAAAATACACAACATTGATAACCGCTGAGCGATCACAACTCTAGTACCAGAGTGGGTGAGTAGCTAAATACATCTATAATTAACCAGTTCTGCCGATTTATTTTTATGGTATTTTCCTTTATTTTTGTCCATCTATCCGAGTATATAAAACTCTACTGATGCAAATTGGCCTCCCTCTTAGATTGTCTCCTGGGGGAATTTTGCCACAGTTGCCACGCTTGGCAAACGGGTTAGCAAAAGCAGGTTTTTACTATTTCGAATTGTTAGGAGGACGACACTGAAAGTTTTTAGAACTGGCCACTTGTAAACGATATAATAAAAAAATAAGTTCAATTTTGGGAAATATGACACTTTGCCAATATTATTGTGTAATAAAAGAAAAAAAAATCGAGGAAAACGTTTTATGGACGTCGAAGAAGCAGTGGCTGCGTTTCAAAATGCCGTCGAAGAGACCACTTAGAACGAGTGGGCAAAGTGCTTTTCTCAGTTGTTCCATCAGATGCAGCGATGTGTTGATGTAAATAGACACTATTTTGAAAAGATATAATAATGCGAATAACTTACTAGTTTGTTCAGTTTTTGATTTTCTAAGAACTTTCAGTGTTACCCTCGTATTAAAAAGATGCTGCTGCTCATATCCTGTTTCATTTTCCCTCTTTCGCCTCTCACGACACCCCCGAGACGATATGGGTTAGTGGATGATACACCGTCACTACATGGCTAATTTTATGGATTTATAGTTTTTCCTTACGACGTATCACACCCACAATATATTTTCAGCATGTCTTACCAGGTGGTCACTTTTTCTATTAGTGGTAACCCTTCACCTCGCTTACTAGTTCGATGTCACTACTCGAAAATTTTCTAGCTATGTGGCTGGCCCATTGCCGCCTCTGCTTACAGATTTATATTTGGACACAGATTTGTTACGAATATATTTTTGTGCAAGCAGCTATGCAGTTCTAGAAAGACTAGTGTCACTGCAACCTATAAGATCTATTGTGATCGCTGTTATGGCTACAGTTCACTGCTAAGCCCTATGTCTGCAATGAATAGAATGATTTGCTTAGCTGTGAGAAATTTAACTTCTTTTGGGCAAAATACGTTATTTACGTGAAAGAGCCATGCTGCAGCTATATTATGATTGTAGCACAAATGGGTCGGCTTGAACGGGGCAGGACCACGCTCTCACAGAATACCAGCGTAAAATAGCAGCGTTGTGCTGTTGTGGTTCGTAGGGAACCGAAGATCCTTTTTACTAAAATCGAAGCATTCCATCTAAGTCCTCGGGGTTTACAACGTATTTGCAATTTGATTCTTAATTGAGAATAAATGTTAATGTCTATGGGCCACAGCATCCACTTACCATTAGGTGGATTGTTTGCTCGTTTGTCACTCAATGCTATAAAAAAGAAGTTTCCCATATGAGTGTTACGTTTGCGCATTAAGTATCCACAATCATTTAGGATGTGCAGACGTGTTTCTTCCGTTAAAAAACAGAATCGACACATACTTGAGTTGCTTAGCCCAATAATAGGAGTTTGTTTTTTAGACAAAAGTGTCTAGTCAGGGTTCTTGCCGGGATAAGCAGTTTATCCTTACTTAATTCCAGAGTTTCTGAAGCGAATTTACAACCATAAGCTTAGATTAAGGTCTTAGAATGTTTTAAACCCGGTGTATCAGCCCAGATATTAAATGATTTATTGTGATAGAGAGTTTCAAGGATCCATTAGGCTGGGCTTTTTGCTATATCACAAAATGGCTCAGGTCCAATTTGTGTTCTCTTTGTGCCCTTCTATGCGAGTTTCTCGGTAAGTTTATCGCCTACAATATTTGCATGACCCGGAACACATTTAAAACCACCCTGTTGTTATATCCCAGGGCGTTTAAAAGTTCACGCAGTCTTTAAATAGTTTTGAATTCACTAAGTTTGATAGCAGCGCTGCTTGACTGTCAGAGTTTATATAGATTCTATAATTGTCGTAGTGTTTTTGCAGTTTGATTTCTGTACACTGAAGTATGGCATATATTTCTGCCTGAAAGATCGAGGTGAATCTACCCAAATTCATATTTAGGCTATAAATTCCAAAGCCTACGTCAAGGCCCATTTTTGACCCGTTGGTATACAATATAAGTCTAGCGACCTTACACATAAGCTGCCCATTCAGCCTTTTTTCTCTGGAGGATAGTTCCACTATGTACTATTTATAAATATGTGTAGTGAACGCATGATATCTGATATCATCCATAAGACTGCTGTTTCTTTAATTGAGTCGAGCACGGATCTCTATGGAAAGCAAGCTCAGAGCGCCCTGGGTGTTAATCCTATACAAACAAGCCCTTGCCTTCTTGTCTAAATAAAGATGAAAGGGCGTTAGGTATTGAAGTACATTAATAGCCGCTACAGGCGATGACCTTTAGTTGCCATTAAGCAGGCAGTCTTTTGTAGAATATTTAGTCTGTCCGAAGTTGTCTTTTGGTTAACCTTATTACACGAAACAATGGAGTCGTAAATAAGAATCGGTCTCACTATGCTGCTGTACAGCTATAGGATCATATTAAGAAGCAAGCCCCAGTTGTTCCCAACCATACAACTGCACATACCTAAAGCAATTTTAGCCTTATGATATAAGTTGTTAAGGTGAGAGATCCACGTTAGTTTTTGGTCGATTGTTACGTCCAAATATTTAATTTCCGTGGAGAATGGTACTTCTTTATAAGTATGTTCCTGTGTGACTAATTTTTCCAACCGTCTCGTAATCGTCTTGGTAAAGGGTAACAGTTTCATCAGAATTAACTGATAAACTGTTATCCCTGTCCCACAGTTATTTATGGTGTTTAAGGCTCTTTGTATGATTAGTGATAAACTATTTTGGCAAAAACCCCCCACGATGACCACAAGTCTGTCACATAACCCAGTGTGTCAATGCGAAGGTACAGACCTTGTACTTGTAAGATGACAGCATCTTGTACAATAATTGGTCAACCGCAAGAGCCAAATAAGGGGTAACAAAATACCTCTTTGTGGGCAGCCTCTTGTAGTTGCAACCTCAATTGAAGTTTTAAACAGCGTTATTTTCGCCTTTCCGTTTGAAAGCATCGACTTCACCTACCTTGTTTCCGTAAATTTCCTCTGTGGTAAGCATGCTGGTTGTTATGTATGGGCTTCATAGCCAGAGCTACATCCCTAATATATCTATTTATAACATATTCCAATGTATTGCGAAGAAGGGAAGATAAGCTTATAGGTCTTAAGGCCTATGGTAAAGCGTAGTCCTTTCTACCAGCCTTAGGTATAAATGGAACTTTGACGATTTTCCATCGTTCTGAAATATTTCCCCATGCAAAACTTGCTTTGAAGATTTTCACCATAAAAGGAAGAAGGATATCGCGGTACCCCTCTGTAGTTGGATGGGAATTATTGCATCCTCCCCGGTTGTTTATATGGTTTAAAAACTTCAGCAGCCCACTGTACCAGGTTTGGTGTTATCGTTGCAGCTCTACACTAGTCCTCATTGCAAAGCCTTCGTTGGGCCCTGAAAGTCTTCGAGGCAAAAGTCTTTTGTGATTCTGGGAAATGGGTTGACGATCTGATTAGATTTAGATTTCGATGGCATTTTGTGTAGACTTGCACTGCGAGGCAGACTGAACTTCCTCACTTAGCTTCCTCCACGATGCTTTATTATCTTTCCTAATTTCTCTATTCAGTTAAGGCTGCACTATAAATATCCCTCTCATTAATTAAAGGTTCAGGCATAGTTAGTGGAATGTACTCGTATATGACATTTATATCCAATACTATCGCAAAAGCATTAAATTGTATTCAGATAGTTTAGCAGAAATTTATTATTTTACTTCCGCGCATATACTCGCGAAACTGCAATATTATGTCCCACACAGTTTATAGCTTTAGAAAGTTGTGGATGTATCAGTAGTAAAAAGCGGACAGATATTAATTGCAAATAATTAATATACGCACATAGTTGTCTGCGAGGATAATAGGTCCGAAAATTGAGCATAAACTCATAAGGACTAACTCCTTTTCCATTTCACTTTTTTTTAATTTATGTTAAAGTCATACAAATAAACCGAATTATAAACTAGTAACTAATAAGATTGAAGCACTTTTTTCGAAAAGTTCCAGCGTTCCGAGCGATCATGTAACCAAGACTCATTTATGCATTCAAATTATATAGGAAACTAGTATTTGGTTACGCCTGCCCTATTTGGACTAAAAAATGATTTGACAATAAAAAAAAAACTTTTGAGCGGTGCTAGAGTATCTCCACCGTAAATACCACAATTGAAGAATAAACATATCTAATTGCAGAAAGTTAATGTTATGTCCTCCAGGTTTAAAGAGTCAGTATTAGTGGTCAATTTATCACTTATCTTAGACTTGAATAAGACATGGTTATTACGACAGAATCTAGTAGACTTCGCACTATGCTAGAAGCAGAGCTGATTGTGTCTGGTGGCGACCTAATAAAACGTAGATGTAAGTGATGGATGCAGATTTTATGGTAATAATATGTTAAATCATGTTAACTTATATGTTAATTAATGTTTAACATTAAAAAAAATATGGTCCTTAATAAAGTCAAGTGCAAATAGATAAAAGTGAAATACATAAATAAGTTTTATTCAAGTCATATGCATCGTTCTAATCGTAAATAAGAATTAAGTTTTACCAAGGAACAGCTGTCGCTACTATAAATTGAATAACTTGTGTCATATAAACCTAAGTTCGTGTACAAAGCAACCGCTAACGACGCTATTTTGTCAATATTAAAGTCAGAGCTTCGGGTTAATAATCGTTTGATTAATAAGACGGAACAAACTCTCATGTAATAAAATACTGTACGTTTTATAATAAAGTAAAGGTATTTATTAATAACGGTCCCTTGTCAGTTTAATATAAGTACGTTTATAATAATAACGTAACGAAAAGTGCGGGAGTTTTTTTTATAGGTGAAGGGTGACAAACGAGCACATAGTCGATATGATGGTCCATACCATCCACTTAGGATGCAGTGGCCCATAGAAAACTACATTTAACCTGGATTAAGAATAAAAATGCAGATGCGTTGTCACCGTTGAAGACTACTGAGGATTTTGCGAGTAAGGATGATGAAAAATAATGAATATTCTACTATGAACCCCTTGCAATATTCATTTTAGATGTTATTGGTCTTTTATGATACAAACTAAAGCTAAAAGAAATGGAAACAACGTGTTGATCCGAATCAAAGTGGTGGTAATTACGTAATAGGATAAGTTGACGAGATTAATTGCAGCAATTAAAATTTATTCCAAGAAAATATCTCGATAACGCATTAAAACACAAATTATTTTAATTAAAGTTAAGATTAAGCTACTAGTCGTTTGCAAGGGAAGTTTGACTAACAAATCACAAGTCCAAATTACCTTTCCATTTCAGAATGCGGGTGCTCAGAGGAATAAGATGTCCCCGTCCGCAGAGTCCTTTGTTGAAATATGAAAGAGGTGTTAAGTGACAACGTCTGTGTCTTCAGTTGTAAAGATAAAAATAAGCTTTATTTCTTGCTTTGTTTCAAGGAAAATAAGAAAAATAAAATACTGGATTATGCTAAGACGTTCGTGTGAAAATTATTGATAGATCAAAAATGGTAGTAAAGTAAACAGAGTACTTTAAATGTATTGACTTTCATATGCAAATTTTCGATACCGTGGCTTTAGAATATTGGAATTTCCATAGGGACCTTTATTATTTTTTTAATAAATATACTACATATACTATATATGATATTTACTGAAAACGAAATAGATAAAAGAGTTTTCAAAATCTGTACAGTTTATCTGTTACCGATTTTCGCAAAATATTGATGTTCGACGAAAATAATTTGTTTGAAAACAAAAATTAGAGAAAAATGTACTTTGTAAAAAAATGTTTTTTCTCATAGAGATACCAACCGTGTAGAAGCGGCGTAAGAATATGCACTACCTCATACAATATGCACTACCTCATACAATCCTATAGGTGTCGCAAAAGGCGACAGAGGGAAACGAATCAGGAGATGGGCACCAGCGGCTTCTTAATAACGACTAAAAACGACGGCTGCCAACCCGCTTGCCAAGCGTGGCAACTATGGCATATATCCTTTTAATAGGTTTTTGCGTTTTATTATAAAATTTTAATGAACTTTTTTGTGTGAATAAATAATTTCGAGTGATGTTTGAAATAATTGTGATTTTCACGCTGCCGACAATCGCTTGGTTTGTTTTGTTTTTGTCATCAAAATACAATAGTCTTTTTGTAATGAAGGAAAACCTGAATTTTATATAGAGAATTTTTTATAAATTTTATAACGCCAAAATTCTTCATAGAAAAGTAGTCTCTAAATATAAGTTTTAATGGTTTTAAGTGCTGCGGATGGGTGCGGTCGCATGCGACCGCTCGGGATTTACCGAGCGCATGCCCTCCAGATCCCAGATGACTGCCTCTGAGGCTCGGATGTATTACACTCTACTTACGGTTTGCCAAAAATCAGGAAGCCAGGAAAGAGAATTACGCACAAACACTCTTGACACCACAATAAGCGTCCAATAAACCTCACTTGTGAGACCGCTATCCCCCGAGACAAAGTACTTCGCGCACAACAATGTGAGCACTAATACCGTCACCTAACACACAGAACAAAGCAGTAGCCGGGTGTAAGGTATCCTATTATTTCAATAAATCGCGCACATGACCTGGTAGATTGGAGTGCGGGAGTGACCTCGACCGACTTGTCCGGAGTCTACCGAGCTCAAGGCAGGAATCAGTTGCCGTGTTCCAACCTGCAATCGGTACCGATAATTGAAGTTGAGGCAGGCACGGCATTGCGCAGCACTATTTGTCACGGACACACGCACATTATACGCACACTGGTGTATTTTGATTTCCGATGCTCTCGCCCTAATCGCTCCATTGCTAATCTATTCTATAGTATATCTACGATCGGCACAGTAATAAGCTAACGAAATTTTTGCACAGGTCATTTACTCTGTGGGTACTTGAGCATTGTGTATACTATATGTGAGCAAGTGACTAAAATTTTGTATTTAGTTAATGTTTCACTTTCAAAGTTTATTTAGATATAAAAAGTACTTTGTCGGAATTCGCCTCAGGTACTGAACATTAGAGGTTTAGTACCTAGTAGTTTAGGGTTATTACACTTTAGTAGTATAGACTCATTACTATAATAAGTCTATGAGTATAGAGATACTTCTCCATTAAAACAATCGTAGCCATACTTGCACAATTTAGAGCTTCGTACCTAGAGTATAGATATAAATATATCTTTATTACTTATATTCTATAGCGCTTCCTTAAATAAATCGAGAAGTGGTCTCTTGTGCTCTGTATTGCTCTCTATATATTACCAATTTGGTACAAATGTGTCAATATTATGAGTAAGCTAACGGCAAACAATGACGCTAATTTCTTGATTGATTGAAAAGGATCGACTTCCGACATTACTTTTATTTCATCGTTATTTACCTTAGTGATAATTCTTTCTCGTGGTTTATTTAAGTCTAAGTTTCCGCTAAAAACGGTTAAACCAAAAATGCACTGCATAGATATTGCGAATTGTCTCTGGCGCGTTAAAACCACGTCGTATTTCTTTACAAAAAATTACTTAAATTTTTCCTGTCTGGTTGCGCGGAAAACCATTCGTATTATTATATTTGACGGTAGGTGCCAAGTCGCTTATTTTCCTTTCCGAAAACGATATCATTCATACCCTCCTATCGACACATCGGGGTGGTGGGGTGGGAGGGGCAAGAAGATGATTCTAGAATGTCACGTAATCATCGGAGCCGAGGATATATAAGACACGCGCGACCGTTGCGCGTCCTCTTCCCTCCGCGCCAGTCATTGGAACAACAGCTCTCTTCCCTCCGCGCCAGTCATTGGAACAACAGCTCTCTTCCCACCGCGCCAGTCATTGGAACAACAGCTCTCTTTCCACCGCAGTCGTCGTTGAAACCACACCGCTAGTAGAAACCGCTTTAGCCTGGAAGCAGTCGAGCTCCAGGAAACCCGCCTCACCTCGTGTGAGATATAGTCGCACACCGCCTCTCTCCGGAGTGTTCTGGAAGAAGTTCCAGAAGTTTCAGCTATAGTGCTCTACACAAATAGAAGAAACCCCGGTGAGTCAATATTCCTTTAATTAGTTCCTGCCTTATATAGTTTAACCCGCTCCAATTTTGTTGTTCTCCTAATCAGGCAGGATTCCTTTTCAGCGATTTGGCACAATAATATTTTTAGTTTAGGGAAGAGCGAGTGCATTATACCGCATGCTATAGTCGTCGCTTTTACGTAAGCGTAGAAGCAATCGCATATACTGTCCACTTTAGTTAATATCTCGCGTAATAGGTTTAAAGTTCGACCGGGGAACTAGACTTCGGCAGCCTTAGACACGTGGCTCCACCACTGTCTCCATGTTTAATTAAATTACTGAGTGTAAAAATAATTCGAAGTCAAACAAGAGAATGTTGCTAAATTTTCGAATTTGGAAAGATATAATTTTTATGTGAAAACAATTCGCATGACTTACGAGTAAATAGTCAATCAGTCAAGTATTATCGTGGACAAGGTTTAATTTTATTAAACCACTAAGTAGTAGCTCTCTTAAAACGGCTACTTCATACTTTAACCCCAATCATTATCAAGGTTATAATAAATATTTTATCGAGAGCCATTAAGAGGATAAGCACTTGCATTAAAATTCCATAATACGCAAGCAAACCAAAGGCAATCGCCGCAGGCAATACGCTGGCTGGCTTTAACTTAATATTAAAATAAAACAGCAAGTTCATTGCAATATGAGTGCTGATTAATTACGTGTTCGGTGATGAGAAATAATATTGTATATGATACCTGAGTCTCAGTTAAAAAGAGTAAGGCCGGCTTCGTCGTCTCCAGATGGTAGTGGACAACGTTAAGGTTGGAATGATGTTCACTGATGTTGCAAAAAGTCACAGATAGCGTGACATGTATTGCCATGATTTTATTGATCCGCTTGCCCCGTGCAGTTATAGTCGCGAGCGGAATTGTGCCCTCCCCATCCCCCCAAAATACGTGGGGCAGCCTGAGCACCAACGCTCAGGAAGAGTAGGATAGCTTGTCGTGGATGCTCAGGGAGGGATTCTCCATCACCAGGAGTACTGGTACCCTCTTGGGCTAGCTTTATAATTGATTCCGCTACCATATTAAGGTGGGGGGAGGGAATTTGGCCTCCGTCCACCTGCTCTTACCAAGCGAAACGCAGAGGTAAATCTCTACTTGACGCTCGTATTCTGTGAGGTCGTGGTACCACCCCGGTTCGAGCCGGCCCATTCGTGTGACAGCAAAAGCTGCTACGTGGCTCTACTACAAATAACTTTTAGATATTAAAAATTTATTACATGTGACTTACTTTACTAACATGCATTTGTCCGGTGCAGCGGACATTTTCTTGCCCTGAAACTCTCAATGTTTTTAAACGTTAGGCTACATACTTTCTTAACGCTTAAAAGCTGTTTTTGAATTAGATATTTTTTCAATATTTTAATACATAATTAAAAGTAAAAGAATCGAAAGAAAACTTTAATAAATTGTTTTTTATTACTTATTGAAAATATGTTTCGCAGACAGTTATTATAAAATCTTACAGGTAAATTAATTCAAGGTATTATCGTTTATAGGTATATGAAAGTAAGTGATCCGTTGTCACTCACGGGATTACCGCTTGACTTAATACTTTATAGTACGCAAGCAACCGATTTCTATCTTATGTGATACAATTTTAAGAGCTAATTTACCACGCGCTCGGGGAAGAAGGGGAACAAAAAACAGCATGTCTGAGAAGTTACGATTATTTGGTTACGTGAATTCTGCCAACGCGCAGTGGGATAGCGCGGAGTATTCTCTTACATTCCAAATCTCACCCAGAAATGAGATTAGGTAAGTTGTGCGTAAATTTGGTACATGTTTATGTATATTTAATGGAATACCCAGTTTTAATCAGCGCTAGAAAAAAATAGTAATCCCAGAGCAGAGATGATAGATAATGTTGTAATCTATCATCCCTGCGTAGATAAAGTTGGGAAATAAAACATGTAAATACAAAATTTCATTTGATCGTTAAGCCTTTTCCGAGAAACCTATTACATACAACAATTTCTATAAGTATACAGTAACAGCTGCTTTGATTTTTTTTATAAAGATGAATAGAACAATTTAAATCGCGAACAACCCAATAAACGGTAACTTAATTCAAAATACTCTGCTATCATAAATTCCAAAGTTTCGGCAATCCCTCTTTCCCGGGAGACCTTTACACCACGTTTATCCTTCTCTAGGTGAATTGGATATATGTTCATTTCAGTGTAGTACATAGGCCTGGCAGGCTGTAATGATAGCGATGATGAGTTCTAATTATCTTTGCAATCCTTAATGTTAACGATAAAACGAAAACAACAAGCAACATCTCCGAAATTATAAAATTAATAAAAACTGAATTATTGTCCCATTAAAAGTAAAAAAGTAGCACACTACATGAACCCCACAAATAAGCACAGGCCGCAGAGAGTTTTGGGCTAAAAAAGTGTTCATTGCGCTAATTCCAACGCGGAATGACTTCAACTAGGGGACTTCTCAGATATGCAGGTTTCCTCACAGTTTTGCTTCACTGCCGAGAACGTGGTAAATCGACATTTCAAATTGCTATTAAAATATATAGAATTTGGGTTGCTCATGAACTATGAAATTTGGAATTAAATAAGTTTGATTACCCCCTTTGAAATGTATAATATAATAGATCTATTCTTAAGTAAAATCTGCTTTCATTCATAATTAAAGTATTTTTTTCGCCAGAGCCTGTTCATTTACATATTCTCAGGCTTACTATGAAACCTGGGCTGTCGCAAAAATCTAAAATATGTCTGAAAATATTAAAACTATTTTAAACTGATTTATAAATCTCATTAAACTTAAAAAAAAGTAAAGTAGAAGCTTTCTTGCGTCTCACGGATGTGCACAAAGCTCCCCGTTACCTACGAGTATAGTGTTTTGTAGGCATAAAAGAGTATATAACAATGTGTCAATGAGGGTTAGTTGTATTCACATTTTCACAACTTTTTTAACTACTCAGAGACCTAGGTTTGTCAAAGAAGTTACTCCACCATTCTACCGAACACATGGTAAGTCAGCACGTAACATTTCCTATAAGAGTTTCATTTGTCCTCGTGAGAATCTTACACGTTTTGCTCCTGTGCTGCGATGAAATCTCACGGTGAGCTCTCGTATTTGTTTAAATAAAATTCGTAAAAACTGAATTAAAGCTTCTGCATTTTTAACCACAACTATCTAGTAATTAGACAGCCAACGATGTTATCCATTCCATCAAATTGTGATAAAAGTCTAACAGAGCATTTCAATATTATACACTTAATGTCCATTATTAAAAATGGAACTGAGACGTGGTCCTTTACTGCTGGCCGTATGAGGACGCTCAAAGTCGCTTAGCGAGCTATGGAGAGGGCTATGCTCGGAGTTTCTCTGCGTGATAAACTTAGAAATGAGGATATCCGCAGTAGAACCAGAGTGACCGAAATAGCCAAACGGATTAGTAAGCTGAAGTGGCAATGGGCCGGCCATATAGCTCAAACAACAGACAACCGTTGGGGAAAAAAGGTCTCGAGTGGCAACCTCGTACTGGTAGACGAAATGTAGGGCAACCCCACACTAGATAGAGTGACGACCTTGTAAGACATGCAGGAAGTGGATGGATGCAGGTGGCTTAGGACCGTGCTTTGTGGCATACCTTGGGGAAGGCCTATGTTCAGCAGTGAACTTGTAAAGGGCTGTAATGATGATGATGATGATGATGAATGTTCATGCTACTGAATAAATATTTAGTAGCATTCTAATATTTAATTTTATCGGTGACTTATCATTAGCTTATTTTAGCAGTAAGTAGATGGCGCTAATATTATATGATATAATGAAAGCCAAAACTATACTATCTAGTAATATTAGCGATAGAATGTTGGGTGAGACCCCCAGATACGAATCCCAAGGCCGCGAACTTATTATTATTATATAAATAAGGCATAAAACTGATGGTGATTCTGTTAAAAATTCTGTTTCTGTTAAAAAATATGCTATTGGCTCTGCTAGTGGTGAAAATCTACTAACGATATGACCAAATCATAAAATAGCAATGTTGTGTCTAGTTGTTAATATCGTCAAACGATTTATATTCATTGATTTGGTCAATCAATCAATGATACATCATGACGTAGTTCACAAATAGTGATAAATAATATGAAAGGGCAACATTTCACAAAATGATAGGGCACTTTAATATATGATCTGTTCTTAGACCTGGCCACGACATATATATTAATCTTTTTGATCAAACTTTATGGACAATAAAAGTTTTGAAAAACAAATTGCAGGCAGACAAGTTTTAATTAGTTTACACTTAAATTAAATTAAAAACAATTTTCATATTTTTGATAGATCTCACTATTATCTATTTAAATTATTATAGTTCTAAAATGATATAAAGAAAAAAAATTAAAAAATAAACATTAGAAAAAAATATTTTATAAAAAATATTTAAACATATAAATCTAAATTATTATTTACTATTCGTAACTGTCCATTAGATGATACATGGTGCTAGTTTAAAAACTAAAACGTAGATCGTCAGCTCAGAATACAGAATAATGTATTCTGAGATCGTCGACGTACTTTCAAATTATTACACAGAGGTTACAATTAATTTAAGACCTTTATAAATAAGATATTTTTGGAAATAAAAATCACCCGTCACCGCTTATAACTAACAGAGTCATATATAGTTAAAAAATAACATTAAAGGAAGGAACATACTTAACATTCTTTATTGAAGTTCTCTAATCGGATAAAAAGTTATTAGAAAAAGGATTATTAACTACCTGCATATAAAATTTTATGGAAATTGGTTTAGTAGTTTTCGCGTGAATCCTGAACACGGAGACTGATAGACATACAGTAAAACATTCAAAAACTATAAATGTAAAAAAAATGTTTTTATAAGATTTCTACTGTTTCCATAATTTTCAACACACACTAAACACTGCACTATGAATACATTTTTTGTTAGCATAACGACATCCTAAAGTAAAGATAATTAACGGTTTTTTTGCTATTTTATACTTTATTTAGTCCCCTAGACTTGTTTTTTGTTTAAGAATATATTAGAATTACAGACTCAACTTTTCTACAGGTTTATTATATGTATAGAATATATTATCCAGTCGTAAGATGGAACATGATCTCTATCCTATAACTGAGTTTATAGAAAAATATTTCAATGATAACAAAACACATACTTAATTATATTGGGAAGTATTTTCATTAACATTTTAAAAGATATTGAATTTATAAGTTATCTAATGAGATGATTGAATTAGATTTATTTTATCAGTAATCGTTGAACAATCGACCATAAACCTGGGTACAGTTGCGAAATCGGCTTCTGCAGCCAAAATTACTGGAAGCCATTCTTAAATTTAATATCTAATTCTTCTTTTGTTATCAGTTCTATTAGTTCTCCTTCTAACTTTTTTTTATAAGAGAGAGGGCAAACAATCATGTGGCTCACCTGATGGTGACTACCGCCGTCCATAAAAAATGACCACCAGTTGAGCACTGTGTGTGTGTGTGTAAACTGCAAATCCGGCATGGGTCACTCACACTGCGGGATGTTTGGCGGTGAGCTCCCCACGTCGAGAGTCAAAGTGGACGCAAAGAAAAAGGTATAGCAGATTGGCTTTCTGCTTTGCGGCATGGGCCAATGGGTCGTCCTCCCTGTGCAAAGATGATAGAGATGGCTGGGATGATCCTGCTGTATTGACATTTGACAAATTATACAAAACTCAGACTGATGTCTCCATGTTTAATATATCCTGGAATTGTTCCTTGAAATGTTTGTTGGGGTTTTCCAAGTGTTAACAGTAAACAAGCAAGTCGTCGTTCTTGAGTGACACTGCTGATATATCTAGCGTTTTTTTTTATTCCCGTCTGCCCATATTTCTTTTGTATAGTAGCAGTTTGGGTACAAAAAAAGCAACTCTATTTTTGATCTTAAGTTTAGGTCTTCACCTTGACGTTTGAGATTGACTTTATTAAACAATTTATACAGGTATATTAAGAACGCAATATCGTTATATGATGAGATGAGCTTATTGCGTGATTCTGTCTTTGTACTTGTGTCCTATCATAGATCCAAAAAATGTACAATCGAGTTAAATAAGTATCATTTCACAGCCAGCGCACCTCTGAGTAAATCAGCAATCGTTTTCAACCTTTATCATTGGCAATACAAAGGTGACTAAATAATCTGTCATTCAAATATTTACTTATGACTTTATTTACTGGTCTAATACCATCGTGCAGTGATGTATGGAGTGGACTCCTTGGCGCAGTGGCTTATCAATGAGTGGCTGCGTTGAGAGTCGCGGGTTCGAATCCCGCACGGAACAAGTATTTGTATGGCCTACAAATAATTGTTCTGGGTCTGGATGTTTGTTCTTGTGCAATTTATGATTGTAAACTGCCCCCACGATAAAGGAGAAAATCCTAGTGTAGGGGTAACGTTAAAAAAAAGAAAAGCTCATTAGCTTTTTTCAACCAAATGCTGTGGTGGTAATTACGCAATGCGCAGCAAGTACATGTAGAACTGAAGTTTTTAAGCGCACTATGAAGTTTTTGTGACTCTCAATCATAGCCGGTGCACCATCCTTAGCCACTGGCAAAATATTATAAAACGAAATGAGACGGGGTTATCTTGGCCTAATGTTACACAAGTGAATAAAAGTAATAATATTCTGATCTTTAACGACTTTGGCTACGTATAAAGGATTCTTACGGTTTATTTTCTGATTTGCATGATGTGCAAAATGATAACTTAATTGATTTTCCCCAACTCACACATAGTGGTTTAATAAAAATATGTTTAGGTACTTATCAAATTAAGTAGACTCGGTTCTGTTATGGAGAACACATTCTACAAGATGGGAGATATGAAATAGAAGTGTGTCGAGAAACGGACAGCAACCTACTAAGAGAACTGTCAATATCCAATCATTCTAGCTGGCTATTAAGAGGTCAAATAAAATCGACACATGTGAGATCCAAAACAAATTTTATATATATTTTAGTTGACAGTTCTCTTAATGGTAGAGAGGCCATCAAACATTATTATTGTAATTGCTTAGTAGGAAAAAGAACTGTAGGTTGCTGTTGTTGTGTAATGTCCATAATATGGTACCGAAGCTGAGCAAGGCATCAAGAGAATTTAATACCGCATGCACCGTTTTTAGACGACATTTTATTTGTTCACGATGAATTGGACAATGAATATATCGTTAAAAAAGAAAGTGTCTTTAATAAATATATATAGTATCCCTCTGCTCTTTATAATTATTTCAATTCTCTAGAATTTAGTTGGATGATGGCTTCTGAATCTTCTATGTGTGAACGTCCTACAATACACAAAATTATGGTAAAGTCCAGTCTCTCACATAAAGTTATATCATCATCATCATCATCATCATTACAGCCCTTCACAAGTCCACTGCTGAACGTAGGCCTACCCCAAGTAATGCCACAAAGCAGGGTCCAGAGCCACCTGCATCCATCGACTTCCTGCATGTCTCACCAGGTCGTCACTCCATCTAGTGGTGGGTCGCCCTACACTACGCCTACCGGTACGAGGCTGCCACTCGATAACCTTTCTTCCCCATCGGTTATCGGTTCTTCGATCTATATGGCCGGCCCATTGCCACTTCAGCTTACTAATCCGTTGGGCTATATCGGTCACTCTGGTTTTACTGCGGATATCCTCATTTCTGAGTCTATCACGCAGAGAAACTCCGAGCATAGCCCTCTCCATAGCTCGCTGAGCAACCTTGAGCGTCCTCATACGGCCAGCAGTGAAGGACTACGTCTCAGATCCGTAAGTCATCACTGACAACACGCACTGGTTGTAAAGTAAAAAAAAAGTAAAGTTACAGCCTATATATGTCCCACTGCTGGGCTCAGGCCTCCCCTCATTTCTGAAAGGGTTTAGGGCAAGGAAATGTCCGCCGCGCTGCCCAAATGCGTGTTGACGAACTTCACATGTCTTCGAAATATTTTTTTTTCTTATTCCTCAGACATGCAGGTTTCCTCACGATGTTTTCCTTCACCGCCGAGCACGTGGTAAATCAGCACTTAAAATTGCAATTAACAATTTCATTGGTGCACAATCTAGTTTTCAGAGATTGAGGTATACCTGACAAGAATATGTGTCGTAATTTCCCGAACGCTGCCCAGCCGAGTTGAATCCGTCGATTGACTTCTCGGTCGAAGTTGGACTTACCTAGTCGGACTATTTGTCCCAGGTAAACGTACTCGTCAACAACTTCGAGCCTAGTGCTCCCAACAACTACCAGCGTAGGTGTGACATGGACATTAAACATGATCTTTGTTTTGTCCATGTTCATCTTAAGACCTATCCATTGGGAGACACTATTGAGGTCATTGAGCATAGTGCTAAGGTCCTCCAGCGATTCTGCCATAAGGACTATATCGTCGGCAAATGGAAGGTGAGTGATGTACTCGCCATTGATGTTAATACTGTATCCTTTCCAGTCCAGTAGCTTGAAAACGTCTTCCAACGCAGCGGTGAAGAGTTTCGGGGATATAACGTCACCCTATCTTACACCTCTCTGCAGTTAGATAGGTTTCGAACTCTGGTTCTGTACTCGGATAGGCATCGTAGCCCTACTGTACAAGCACTTCAGCACTTCGATATACCGACAGTCAACTTGGAACCGCTAAAGGGACTGTAGCACCGCCCAAATTTCGACAGAATCAAAGGCTATCTCATAATCCACATACGCCAGGCCACTTTGGCAGATTGTACTCTTCTGTACAATCTGCCGCAGGGTTTGTATGTGGTCTATGGTACTGAAGCCTTTTCGGAAACCGGCTTGTTCGGGAGGCTGGAAGTCGTCGAGTCTGCGTGCGAGACGATTCGTAATGACTCGGTCTATAGTTCTTCCAGAGAGCGTTGTCGCCTTTCTTGAAGAACAAGACAACCGCACTTCTGCTCCACGCCTCCGGAGTAGTGTGGGGCCGCTTCAGGAAGAAAGACTTCATCATAAAGAGTCCCTCTTTCTCCATAAAGTCAGCCAGCTGCTGGCCCCTACGGTTCCGTTGCCCTACTCCAAATTTCCCTAACTTCAACTCACCGCCTTCTCTTGTGCCTAGTTTTGCGTTGAAGTCTCCCATCAACACCGTGTAGTGGGTTTTGGAGGAATGCATGGCTCTAGAAATATCCTCATACATTGTAGTGTTATGCTTATACATACTTACATATCATTTTACACTATTTTAAATTTATTTTTCCATTCTGTTTTTGATGTTCTGCATTCGCCTCAAAACTTGATATTTTGCATCATCTTTATTTCCATAGGATCCTGTAATATTTTTAATTCATAAGAACACAATAACAAATCATTTTCACTTCGTATTTTTCATGCTATCAGCACTTTTTAAATCGGTGTCAATGGAGTCTACCTTTTTCGGTCTTTTATTTAGTTCTCCGTAACTCTGCAATTTCGGGTTTCGTGCGCGCTGTTGCGCTACTTTTTTTTCCTATACAAATAATATCTCATTTTTCACTTAAATCTTGCCGTTTCTGTATTACGAGCCTAAATCCAAAATTTGACATGTTTTGACATCGTTATTTATCAGGTTGTCATGGCAATTTTTATTCAAATATCGTTACCGGCCTGATGTTTTTACTTCAAAATACTCCTTTCTTCTTGGCCATTTACAAGAATTTGCTTTTAATTTAAATAATTTCAAATGTAATGAGAATAATTTTCCGCTCTTATGCCAGATCCGTCAAAAAGGGAAAATAAGCCGAACAATCGGCGAATGGGGGAGTCTGACTTGAGCTTTGATACTTGAAGCATCTCCTAAAGGCCTTTTCCGCACTGCCTCGGGATCCTGCAAGCCTCTGCCCGCTCCTTAAGTCGTCGCCTAGCCACGCCTACGCCTCCGCCTACTAGTGCGCTGTGTTTGCCTACTTCAAGCGCCGCGTGCACCTACTTCAAACGCTGCGTGCCTACTCCAGACGTTGCGTGGACCTACTCCAGACACTGCGTGTCTATTCCGGACGCTGTGTGTGTCTATTCCGGAAGTTGTGTTTGCCTACTTCAAGCGCCGCGTGTACCTACTTCAAACGCTGCGTGCCTACTCCAGACGTTGCGTATACCTACTCCGGGTGCTGCGTGTACTTACTCCGAGCGTTGCGTGTGTCTACTTCAAGCGCTGCGTGTACCTTCTCCAGACGCTGCGTGTGCTTTCTCCAGATTCTGCGTGTACCTAGAGCAGGAGCTGTGCACCTATCATAGGCATAGCCTGTGCATACTTCGTTGCAGTATCTTTATCTTTGTTATTTTTTTTTTAATAATATTGTAAATCACTATCTTCATTACAACCCATCATCACCTTCATACCTTTTTTTTTTATAAAAGAATCTGTAAAACTTTTCAAATTTTTAAATAATTTATTTTATTTTGGTTGTTTTCGTTGTAGTTAAGTTAGGTTCTTTAGTTTTTATTGTCGCTTCACGACAACATTTCCTCCACCTCCTCATCGGGATGTGCCGAGGTTGGTGCGTAGACCTGTATGACCTTCAGCGAATACCGTTTGGTGATTCTGAGTATCAGGTACGCGACCCTCATCGACACACTCCCAATCTTTACAACGTTGTTGACGAGAGATTTGTGGACGATAAATCCGACACCTCCTTGTTACAGATGGTCGCATACCCGGTGATAGAACAAGTTGTCGGACTCTAGGATTACGGTGTCCTCCCCCTCTCTTCGGATCCCAGATAATCCAATAATATGCCAGCGCAACTTGTATATCTCTTCTTCCAGCTCCAGTATCTTCTCGTCAGTCCTCAGGATGCGTGCGTTATACGTTGCTAGGTCGAGTGGTCGTAGGTGGCAACCGAACCTCCACCGGAGATTCTTAGCACCCCCTGCCCCGCCGTTACCATGGTCGCCACCGTAGCCAGGAATAGCGGGGCCGCCGGGGACTGGGGGTCGTTTGTTTGCGTCGTTGCTCATGGGGGGATATTTGCCATAGTTGCCACGCTTGGCGAGCGGGTTCGCAACCGCAGTTTTTTATTATGTTATTCACATCTCCTTTCTGTGTCCCTCTGTCGCCTCTTACGACACCCACGGGAAGATATGGCGTAGTGGATATTCGCAACCGCCACTACACGGCAAAAGTTATATATATATATATATATATATATATATATATATATATATATATATATATATATATATATATATATATATAAGAGCTCGGTATAAAAACAACTGTGTAAGCACAACATAAGCTAACAACAAATAACATTGTTTTAATACAAACCAATAACATCCAATATTTTTTTTCTACAATGAAGCAGTCAGTCGTAAACATTTTTTTAAATGGAATTAGTATATGAATAAAGTAATACAGTAATCGTTATTGTAACATCAGTCCCAGCTTTCTATGAAATTTCGCCCGTCTCCTTTATTTCTGTTATTTAACTTTTTCAGTGTATTAGATATGGTTTCTTCTTTTGTATCTGTTTTCAAATTTGTAGCAAGCAATGGTTTTACACATATTTGCTCATCTTTAATAAATCTCACGTATGGCAATAACAACGCTTTGGTTGGTAAAGTAGACTCATCCAGCTGAATTGAAAATTGACAAGTCTCCAGACGATTGCGCAATGATTATTCAATGTTTTCCGCCATCTCATCAATTTGTCTTTGCACAGAACTATTGCTCAATGGAATTTTTCGAACAATATCTCTAGCTTTTTTGTGGTACACAGTGGTTGTTACATAAAATAATTAATCAATCTAGTAATCTCAATAGAACAATATCTGCTTTTAAATATGTATAGGTGGAGCTATATAACACGCATCTACAGTAATAAGATAAACGGGCAGCGACTCGTTTATTCTAAAAATATTATATTGTAATTTATTGTTAAAAAGTCTCACTGAAATATTTGCTGGTTAAATGACTTTCAATAAGTATTCTTGTCCGCTACGCGCGGCGCCAAGGCGACACGTGCGTGTGGGTCGAGCGCTGCTGTTTCAGTCCTGTCGACGTATGCACACTCACTCACTCACCGATAACAATTTCAATTATTACAGGATTGTAAAAATCGCTTTATTCAACAAAAATTATTATAATTTATTTGCTACAAGCATATTTTTTTTCGATATTTTTTATTAAAGGCGTTTTATAAACTTAACCCGTACTCGGAATATTGCAAATTAGTAATTAAAAAATTAAATTTCGAATCAGATAATTTGATGAATATTTTCGCGCATGCGCGTAAGATAGAATCTCGCATGCGCAGTTTATGTAAGCTCGTGCAGCGCCTACACGGTAAATTTTTTGTCATCGTAGATTATACGCGAATAGGATGATCAGTATGCAATAATTGTTATTTTAAATTGCATTGTTAATTATATCGACTTTTTTTAATTTTTTTTATAAACACTCACGCCTGTCACCCAGAGAGGTAGGCAGAGACTACGGACTTCCATTTGGCACGATCCTGACATACCTCTTTCGCCTCCTTTACATCCATATATCTACGCATACATGCTCGTCGGTTAAGGGTACTTCTTTTTAAATTTCATTAATTTTGCATATTTTTTTAATTTTCATTAATTTTGCATATTTGCAAATTTAATGTAATATTACGTAATATTATTTCACAAATTACACTTTAAAAATATATTTTTAAATATTTAACAAGGTAACTATGTAACAAATAAAAAAATACATTTATTATCAAAGATATTCGGCAGTGCTGGACGCGCGGGTGTCTAAAATGCGACATAGTTGAGTGTCATCGTTTAAAATGTGCAAAACAGATAAAATAATATTTTCTCAATCAACACATCAAGCCTGTATTCATTAAAATAAGAGTAAGTCAGCTCAAATTCTAATTTCGCCCCCACTTCCCCGCGCGTCGTATGCTATGTACCGACATGTTTGTAATCACTAATGCTGTAAGTAGATAGGTCGTTAGATACTTATTTCATTAGGTTTATCATATTTATGCCTGTTTCTTAACGCCAACCCTGTCGCTTCTTATTTTTATAACGGTTATTTCCCATTTTAATTTTACGTCGTCCTGTTGCGTAATGTGTATTCTGATCGTAAGCGACACAACTTCTCCCTTCAAATGCCGGAGCGATACTAACGGGGCGACAGGAATCAAGCTTACGCGCCGATAGTTTAGGTAATTTCTTTTTACAGTGAAAATAATGGTATTTAAAAAAAAGTAAATAACATAAGCACTGCTTTATAGTTAGTTCAGTAGAATGCAAAGTTTCATGATCTTATTTAAAGTATTTTACGAATAATAGCGGTTTATTGTTCAGTTTGGAGGTAACTTTGGATTTTTTTTTATCGAGAAAATTTTACGGAATCGTGTTTTCGTCTAACATAGTCCTTAACATTAATCCTCAACTTTACCATATATTTATTTCAAAATTAATGCTGCAATACTTTCGGCATAACGGAGGATCTTGCTAAGCCATTTGAGATTATATTTCCCCTTAAGGGTCCTTCTGTTTTGAGTTATTACGTAATTAGCTAACCTAACAACATTTTATAGTGACCATATCAATTTTAATAGTCTTTTATGTTTTAAATATATAGATTGACTTGGCAATCGCATTAAGCAATCTAATTTAATATAATACGTATTACTTGTGAGATACATTGTGGTTTAATGCGATGGCCAAGTCAATCTATATATTTAAAACATAAAAGAATTTTGACATTGATATGGTCACTATAAAATGTTGTTAGGTTAGCTAATTACGTAATAACTTAAAACAGAAGGACCCTTAAGTAGGATATGAATAAATTAACCGACTTGGTATTACATTGATCTCATAACTTTAAGAACTGAGTTGCGAGACTTGGTTTTTTTACAAGTTATTTTTTAATGGTATTACCTATTTATTTACATGAACAAAGAATAATTTTACTTACTTGACTACTGAATTTTTATTTACCTCCTGGTTTAAACTTTGATTTGAATTCTCGTACTATTAGCGCCATTTCACAGGGCCACATTAAATTATATTAACTAATTTTACAAAAATTAATAATTCCCAAAGTAAATTTAGTACAGTTCATTTGAATATTTTAAAATCGAACGATAATGTTGGATATAATACATTCACATACGGTTGAATTTAAAACCTACTCCTTCTTTGAAGTCACTAAAAATAATCTGTATTTTATGTAGTTAATGAAACATTAATCAACCCGAAACTGTGAGTAATTGTTGATTAAACTTCTCTCACTCAACCACTATAAAGTGTATATTGGTACTTCATTTTAATTTAGGGATCAACCGTATTCTATGTTTCCAATAACTTCGTCAAATTTGGTTAAAGATGAAGGTATTCCAGAACTGTAATGTCTTTAATATAAAATACCTAGAATAATATTTATTAAAATAAGAAACTTATTTTTCTATCAAATCCTATTTAATATGACTCATTGACTCACTTGAAAATATTTTAGTTACTTTGCCTATGCGTAAATTATAATATATACAAAATATTGATATTGAATAAAACAAAATTTACGGATTCTATCGCGTTTAATTAATTACTTTTACTTATTTTTAATTCCCGACGTTTCGGGTGCTTTACAGCACCCATGGTCACGGGGGACTGAGTCGTTTGACGACCCAATGTCATTGTTAGCCCGTCTACCTTCAGTTTTTAGTTGTTTAGTTGAAGGTAGCCGGGCCAAAAATGACATTGGTACGTCAAACATCTCAGTCCCCTCCACAGAGTACATTATATATACATGGAAGTCCCCTCGTGACCATGGGTGCTGTACCCGAAACGTCGGGAATTAAAAATAAGTAAAAGTAATTAACTAAACGCGATAGAATCCGTAATTTTAGTTTTATTCAATGTGTAGTATTCGCGTAAATTTAAGAAATCATATTGATATTAATCAAATGACATGGAACGGTTATTTTTTACTCAACCGTTTGCTGAGGTTGATTATAAGATAAGATTATAGTCTTGCCCGAGCTGTCGTCTGGTCACACGTCATAAACCGCTCATTTCGTAATATAAAGACTTTTATCAATTTACCCTCAATGCTTAAGTATGGATATGATAAAGATAAATAAATAGATGGACGTGACGGAGGAGATTCAGAAGCCATACGTCCATGTGAATTAGAACTAAACCAAATTGAGGATCGAAGAATTACTCGTGTATCTGAAATGAACATGCAAACTCTGGGTTAACTACTCGAAAACCTAAAGTGAGATCAGAGAAGATAAAAGCACATGAAGAAGATATAAACAGCGAAGATGCTTATGTGGCAGTTGGTAAAAAGAAGACCGAAACGTCTCTTTGAAGTAATTTAATAGGACATGGACAAAATACAACATCGAAAAAAATCGGATCTAAGTATGAGGTATGTGTTACAACATCATTAATTTAAATAATAGCGAAAACAATCAAATACAAGTCCATTTTCAAGGTTTTCATTTGTTTTCAAAGGGATAATGATGCGGAAAAAATAATTAGTTGTAAAAATTTCAAGAACTAGAGTACCAATGTCAAAAAACTTTTGAGGCCACGAGTTCTTATAGATTGATTAGAGGTGTAGATTTTGAAGTTTGCGGAACAACATATTTTTGCAATTTTAAAAAGTGATATTAAAAATATTTGCATTAAAATGACTAAATTTAAATAGCAAGTGGGTCGAAAATGAAATTGTAAGGATATGTTTTCAAGGCACTGTTTTACCTCTTTATGTCACAGCATATGAGTACAATTTCTAAGTGGAAAACTACACTTTTCCAGTGACTAAATGTACCTGATGCTGGAAATTCGGACATTTTATTAAAATAATTGATAGAATCAGGCGTTACTTTGCGGAAATACATTATAATAAAAAAATAAAAATAACTTCGCAACCTTCCGCTAAATATTATGATATTTTATTTAGCGAAAGATTGCGAAGTTACTTTTTTTTCATTTTATTAAAGCTTGCTGGGCAAAAAAAGTCTTATAACGAAATATATTAGTACGGAACACATTAACTGTGATCTAAAAACGTACAGGTGACTTGTAAAGGATTACATTTTGCTTTGGGCAAAAGGTGTCCTATGTATCTCAAAGAAAAAAAAGAACCCTATCACTATGAGTAAAGTAAATATACCTTATAGAAAAGCCATACAGGTGGTTTTAAATAGTAATACAAAAATAGAAATGGATCTCGAAGCTATAGTCAGGTTGTTACTGAAGCTCAATTTTATGTGAAAAATAATGAAAAATCAGCCTCGGATGAAGGAAAATACCTACATAAACGAATGAAAAAGAAAAGAAAGAAAAGGAAAAAGAAACACAAAGAAAAGGAAACAAAAGATTTAATACAATGGAAAATGATAAGAAGTTTAAGGAAGCGGAAAAAAAGCCAAAAAGTACATGAGATGAAGAAGAAATGAGAAAAAAAAAACATTTGATTTTATTATTAAAAATTCATTCTATTTGGTATCCTAGATTAGAATTTTTTAAATTAGAATAGATTTTCGCTGATATTTTCTAAGAAATTAAAATACTTGTGAGTAGTTTAATATCTTCTAATGTGATTTTAGTGGACAACACAGCTATTGGTCGTACAAAACCGACGCACGAGGGGTGCAATTAGACTCATTGATAGAACATGGTTATTTTTCTCTTAATAATAGAATGCTAACAAGATTTAAACTTGTCTATAGATTTTTACAAGAAACTTCCCTAGATATTTAATATATATGAAATGACATCGCTATTAATTTCGATTGGAAGGTGTTTTTTTATGATTAATAAAATTAAAAATTAATAAAACGAAAAAATAAGAATCCTTTAGCATTGATAGCATTAATCCGGAAACAAAATTCAAACCCTGAAATTATTGGAACCAGCCCTGTTTAGAGTAGTTGTTAAAAGAAGATTAGCCCTTAGGAATTTTAGACGTAATCCAACTTCCAACAATTTAACTCACTTAGAAGCAAAAACTAAAGGAGCCAATAGCGATGAATGAAAGGTAAACAAAAATCATTCATTCCGTTACATCAGCAAGAAAAACTTTTACTCTCACTCACACCATATTGTCATACCGAGGTATGTACCAATTTTTATATCCAAAAATCCTTCGTTATAGACTGATTTTACAATGGTTATAATACAAAGTTGTCTTAAAAGAAAGTTACTGCTCCTGAAGATGACGAAATAACATATAGTATGAAATATAATATTTCCGATATCGCGAAAGAATTTCTTTTTATTGTATATCAGTGGCGTAATGTGCTCGTTAACCAAAAAATAGTGGCCCATCTAATTTTGATGATAAACTGAGACCAATTTCCTTAATGTATGTCTCTGTAAATCTTTCCACATTATGATGCTGAAGCGACTATTATGGTTCATTAAAAAAATTACATATTTTCGCCATCGACAGTTTTAGGAAAGATAGACAGATTTAGGAAATCACAATCTTACTTGGACTGTCAGTCTCACTTGGTAACATTTATACAAATTGGTTATACAAAAAATCTATACATTTTAGCTTGCTTTTTAGACAAATATTTAAAAATCTGTGAGTCAAAGATCAAAAATGCGTCATATTGTATAGTAGAAATATTAAACGATTTAACAGCTAACAACTGAAAAAACAAAGTTATGCCTGTTTAGTGGAGAACGTAGACGAGTTCTGCCTAATGTAACAGTTAACGAACGCTCTTTGACTTCCTTAAATTGCTTTAAATACTTGGGGTTGTGGCTAGATTGTAACCTACTCTCAAACAAACACATTAATGAGATTACAGAAAAGTGTTGTTTTTAAATATACCGTTAGGGTTTTATGCTAGGGTTAATATACTATCTGGGTCATTGTAGGGAGTTCTTCCCAAACATATTCGTAAGATGTATGTTTCGATAGTAAGAAATAGAATCGATTACGGTAATTTTTGATTTGATAATTGCCCTAATATTCACTTTTTAAAATTATATAAAATACAAAATAAAGCGTTAAGAATTTTTGGTGGTTTCATCGAAAGTTCTTCAATAAACCTAATGGAAAGCAAACATAACGCACCTCCTCTGTATATTAGCAGATTATATCTAGCTTTTAAATTTGTTTTAAGAGCCAGTTCTTTTTGGAATAATGTTACAATTGATTTTCGAAGTAACTTAGCACTCTCTGTGAAAAAAGATATTGGCAACGCGAGAAAATCCCACTCTTAGTTAGTTAAATCTTATAATAAGACTAAAGTTATGCAGATACATTCATCCTCTTTTCTCGAATCATTTTCGCTTAGCACTTGGTTGCCCGCATTGATATTGAAAATATAGTATTAAGTAAATTAGAGTCTGTTATAAAATCAAGAAATTTTATGAAATAAATACTTTTAAAGTGAATATAATTGTAGAACTTGAAAATAAATATCATTATTGGCATAAAATCTACACAGACGGATCTAAGAGTGCTAAGTTGCGAGGGGCAGCTTTTTTCGACTCATCTCATGACTTTTGTATTATGACTCTTGAACTCATTGCAATGTCCGAAGCCCTAAGGTATGCCGCAAGCTATAACTGGGACAAAATTATTATATTCTCGGACGGCAAAACTGTCATCTGACGTTTGGCTCGATCCGCCTCTGGAATCAGAGGTGTTTTGATAGCCTATAGCATACTTTTCCACATCATTTTACATATCAATTAGTTCAGTCTGCGTGACATCTGTGCAAGAGTGCAATGGATTCCAGCACACATAGGTCTATTGAGTAACGAGGAGGCAGATAGATTAGCGAATTCTCTATGTATAGATGGTGTAGAGTATAATATTGACCTGTGCTTTTATATATTATATATATTTATGATATAATTCAATTTAATTTAATTATAATTATAAAATATTATTATTAAAATAAAAATACAAAATTTATCTTTTACTGCAAATTTCAAGGAAAAAACAAACATAAATCAGGTAATTAAATATTGTGACTTTTGCGGGAAGAGCAAAACTTTTTCCATCTTTTAACAACGCTGCACAAAATTCACTGATGACTTGTGTCGTGGTGTATACCGCTTTATTCATTCGACTGAAGCTCTCAAAGCGTTAATGTGAATTATGTACTCTTTTCTATTCGTTGAATAAGATATCGTTTTATTTCTGTTTTCGGATAAGTTTTCGTTTTTCGTTTATTCGTAGTGTTTTAGTATTCCTTAAGGGTAAATAATTATTATTTTTAATAATAAGGAACCACACTACATTGATGAGGTTGTTGGAAAAGTCATTAAACGCAATCATCGGAACTTCTTATACATAGTTAAAGTAACTTCCTCGGTCAGTTTAAGAGGCAATGAAGTACGATCCTTTGTCATCAAGACGAGGATAACGACTTCGGAAAGCAGGCTAAGGATAAGAAAGGGTATATTGCAGGGTGACTGTTTGAGTTCCATCTGCTCTAGCTTTCCTCTGATCCCTCTCAGTAAGTTCCTGGGGCCAGGAAGCAAGTCAGATTCAAAAAGGACAGAAAATCTGACACTCAGGTGAAGTTATTTGTCTCTAATCGCTGTCATTTGACGGAATGGTTGTATGTCTCTTGTGATTTTAGCCATCATATTAAAATGAAGTTGACGATGGAAAGTCTGCAGTCCTGCATGTATAAATGGGCGAGATAGCTAGCTTCGAGAGCATTTCTTATTACAAAGACCCTTGGAAGCCACGCACGCGACTGAATGTGGGATGATGAATACAAACAGGTCTATTCTTGTGGAAGAGTCGAAGCCTAAGAGCCGTGGTAGCTCAGATGGTTAGCGCTCGCTGTAAATTTCACAGTAGGCGAGCAAACCGGGTTCAATTCCCGCCGGCACCAGTGAAATTGTTAATTGCAATTTTAAGTGCTGATTTACCAAGTGCTCGGCGGTGAAGGAGAACATCGTGAGGAAACATGCACGTCAGAGAAATAAGAAAATAAAATATTTCGAACACATGTGAAGTTCGCCAACACGCATTGGAGCAGCGCGGCGGACAATTCCTTGACCTAAAACCCTCTCAGAAATGAGCGGAGGCCTTTGCCCAGCAGTGGGACATATATAGGCTGTAACTTTACTTACTTACTTTTATTCTTGTGAATAAGATGATGATGTTGAGCCAGTGAACCGGGCACAGACAATGATATTTTTGTTCAACATTACCATTCCGTATAACGAAAATCTCGTGAAAGCCTAAAAGCAAACTAAATATCTGTACCTGACTTACGAGGTGACCGACATGTGGAGCTATCTGCCGGTCGAAATTATTCCGTAGGTCATTTCTATCAACTAGTTAATGCCGGTCAGCGTCTCGGATCATCAGAGGCGACTGGGATTCCGTGACGTGATGCAGATAGCTGTGATGTTGTGACGCATTGTTAAAGTCAGAGGATATAAAATTATTAGGGTTCCTGTTCCGGAACTTAAAAAAAAGGTTTCAAATAACAACACGTTGACTAGGAAATTCCTGTTTTATCTTCATTTTTTGATACTAGACAATAAATATTTTTACCTACTATTTACAGAAAAAGCTTGAATCCTAATTATAAGCACTAAAAATATTTTTATGCAAAATACGTAGAAGCTAAAAGGTAAAATAATGACTTGGTTATACACATACTAATATTACGAGATATTGCATGTACGTATAATATCTCCCGATTACGCAAAGGAAAACATATTATCACTATAAATAACAATTCAAGGCGTGACTTGCTATGTTTATCCGACACCCTCCTGGGAACTTGACACCTCATCTAAAATTATTATCGCCTGCGTTATCCTGCAAGTCTTAATATACCCTGGTGTTACAACATAAAATTTCATTAAATGGAAAAGGAGTATGAACATTATAATTTAATATTCTTGGTAATAAAAAGTAATCAGCTACAGGTGACTTAGGACCGTACTTTTTTACATTAATATGGCTCTTTCTACACTGATAAATGGGCTTGTAATGAATTATTATTGTGATAATAATATATAATTATTCTTAAAGTATTATTATTTATTAGCCATAACAGCGGCATCATACTGAACTGAGTGCAATCATTAAAGTAACATTTAGTTACAATATTTGTTTATTGTACTATTTTGTGATACCTTAACAGGTATTTGGTTGCCTATTATACGTCAACTAGTGTTCCAGTACTATATAGTGGCGGCGTAATATAATCCAGCACTCCACTTCAAACTGTGGGTTTCATAAGGGGTGATTGTGGAAAACTCCAGAACGATGACATGGCTTTAGACATATGGAGTTATAGAGATTTCCTTTACGTCAGGCGTAAAATATCATGACGGGGAGCAGCAACAAATGTGTGAGACGTTCTTTATACTACATGTTCTAATAAGATTCTTCCTACAACTGAATAGACGTATTTCCAGAAATAGAATTTTACTAGCTAGCGAAGATGAAGAAAAATTGCTTCGTCACTCAAAAAGGGCTTCGTCTACATAAGTAGACGGAGATCTCATTTAAATTTGAAAGTTTTCATTAATAGCTCCTTTGTTTTCGTATCTATATTATTATATTGTATTTAATGAATAACTTATACTCGTATATTCAAAGCCGCGGTTCATTTTAGTCCCGTTTTCTCTTCAGCCACGCGTGTCGGCAACATGCATCACATTTAATCGATGTGAAGAGAGACTGCGCTCATCGTTCAGTTTGTACTTTCGTGTATATATAATACTACTATTTGATTGATAATCCTTCTTATAACGATCTCCAATATTACGCTTTTGCCCTATAAAGTGAAATATAGAAAATTAAAAAAAAAGGTTTTAAAAATAATAAGTATGTAATATATTTTTCTTTCCGTTTACTTATTTTTGTTCTATAAAATAATGTTTTAAATAAAATATTGTTATAAAAATAAAATGCTTTTTTAGTGTTAACATGGTTAACATAGTGGTGGAGTAATAATATCCACTACCTCATATCGTCCCGTTATTGTAGTTAGAGGTGACAGAGGGAAACAGGAAAAGAGATGAACATTAGCATTTTCCTAACTCGCTTAAAACGGGAATTTAAAACATATGATATATACAGCATAGTTGACAATTTATGATTTAATAATTAAAATGTATTGGCCTTGATCAGGTCCATTAGATAGTTCACAAGATTTATTCCCTCTGTTACTTCCATTTACATACTGTTACGAGCTTAGGGTTCGTGACAATAAAAATTGCCGATAAAATTACCTAAATTAACACTTTAATTTACTTTATACAAATTACATCAAATCACTTAATTTCGCTCCGAAGCTTCGCTTGTGTCGCCGAGTTAAACTCTGTCTCGATCGCATCTTGCGCCACCTATATATTCAAATCAGCAAAACATCCGGAATGTTCAAGTAAACACGCGTAAGGTACCGAGAGCTCGAGTATAGATTTTCTAGAAACTTAGTTCCTCGGGTGGCGCTGTTGGTCGAGAGATCGGCGATGTCATTCTCTGCAAAGCTCCCCCCGCTCTCGCTCCTGATACTAGATGGCGCTGATTTGAGCGCGGCGTAACACTGCCCCCTCCTAAGACATGCTCGTCCCGAGCATCATCGGCCCCACAATAACGCGCCAAGCGCTCCGCATGGACGATCTTAGGAGTCCCTCCTGCGCCTTGCCGTAACGGCTCCGCAATGTCAAGGGATGTCCTATCCCGTGGTGCACCAACATTGTACAATTTCGATGCTCCTCTACTCCGTGTCTGAGGTCCCCTCGCAGCCGCACAACTTGTACATGTACGACACCAATCCTCCACATCGTCACGATAATGGACCCAGTAGAACTGTTCTCGGACCTTCAGTAGAGTTCGTTTAACTCCCAGATGGACTCTTGAGCGACCATTATGGCACAGCTGTAAAACATTCGGCACTTTAGCTTTAGGGACAACCAATTGCAAACGACAGCTGTCTCCTCGACCATTGTCCCATTTACGGCACAGGACTCCGTCCTGAAGCAGCAAGCTGTCCCATTGGGCCCAATAGCTTTTCGTGGTTGAACTCATCGCTGAGACGGCCCTCCACTTAGGCTTGGTAGCACGAGCCTTCATCCACCCCAGAATCGGCTTGATGTCTGGATCTTCCTGCTGTGCACGTCGTAGGCTGTCCTGCCACCCGTTACTGAGGTGGTCTGTCCTGAGCATCCTCACGGATACCACTTCCTTACCTTGCCTACTACAATGGTTACCATCTTCAGGACAAGGTCTTCTTGACAATGCATCTGCGTTGCCAGGAGATTTCTCGCTGCGATGTTCGATCTCAAAGTCGTATTCCTGCTGCTGCTGGGCGGTGCTGTTAGCCGCACTTCCTTTCTGAGACCGTTCACCTTCCCTTCCTAGGGTGTGCTTAGGGCAGCTGGACCGAAGATGGCCCCTTTCCCCACAGCCATAGCACCTAGGGCTGTATCCTTTATTGTGGTCGCGAACCGTAACTGCTGCAACCTCCCTAGCGTGAGGTGAACGATGATCCTGTCGCCGCCAGGCAGTGCCGTTAGCTGCACTACCCTCCTGATATCGTTCACCTTCCCTTTCTAGGGTTCGCTTAGGGCAGCTGGATCGAAGATGGCCCTTTTCCCCACAGCCATAGCACCTTGAGCTGTATCCTTTGTTGCGGTCGCGAACTGTAGCTGCTGCAACCTCCCTGACGCGATGGGAACGATGATCCTGCCGCACGGCTTCTACCTCCAGTGCATGGGCCAAGGCGTCCTTAAGCGTCTCGTGGTGCCCGAGCCTCACAGCAGCTCTGACTTCCAGGTCGCGGATGACGTCGATGAATGTTTGCACCAGGTTCCCTCCAATGAGCGCAGGTACAGACTGGTATGCTTTACGAACCATCTTCTCCACCTCAAGGGCCCACTGCTGCAGGTTTTCGTTGCTGCGTTGCACGCGATCTTTAAGCTGCGCGCGAAAGACGTGTTCCAGGTGAGCGTCACCATATCTCGCCTCCAAGGCCTCAAGAAGCTGCTCATATGTCACTTCCTCACCGAGAGCTTCCAGAACTGTTAAGGCCTGGTCGCGCAGGCCTAGTGTGAGAGCAGTCATGGCCTGACTTTTATTCCAGCCGTTCGCTTTCATAACAGCCTCGAACTGGATTTTGTAGGCTGACCAGGAAGAAGTCCCGTCGAACGGTGGCACCTTGAACCCACGTAGCGAAGGTGCTGAAGCTACTACGGGAGCTGTAGTTCCATCCCCAAGTTTGAGTTCGTTCAGCGTTTTCTTCACGTCAGCCATCACGTTGTCAACCCGATTGTTCACATGGTTGATTCGGGTTTCATGTTCTTCGATTCGGGTTTCAGCTTCCGACAGACGGTTGTCGTGTTGAGCAACCCTATCCTTCACCTGCCTTATCTCTTTCCCAAAGGTAGCGTGAAGGTCCTTCATGAGGAGCATCTGTTCTTCCGACCGACGAGCCTGTTCCGCCTGCTGACGGGCCTGTTCCTCCTGTCCGCTTTGCAGCTGCTCTTTCAACTGACGGACCTGTTCCGCCTGCTGGCGAGCCTGCTCCTGCAGCATCACCATCAGGGTGCCTAAATCAGGTGCTGCAGATGCAGGAGCTACGGACGGACCGGCATCCGTTGCCGGCCGCTCGCCCTCCGACGTCTGCGGCGTTGCACCACCAAATCTTCGTTGGTCCGTCTCCTGCTGGCGTTGACTTCGGGTACGGACACCCTCCGTTTCCTCCTTAGGTAAAATCGGCATGATTTTATCCCACTTCTGACACCAATTGTTACGAGCTTAGGGTTCGTGACAATAAAAATTGCCGATAAAATTACCTAAATTAACACTTTAATTTACTTTATACAAATGAAAGTTAAAAAAAAAAAAAAACACTAATAATTAAACACACTAAATCACTTAATTTCGCTCCGAAGCTTCGCTTGTGTCGCCGAGTTAAACTCTGTCTCGATCGCATCTTGCGCCACCTATATATTCAAATCAGCAAAACATCCGGAATGTTCAAGTAAACACGCGTAAGGTACCGAGAGCTCGAGTATAGATTTTCTAGAAACTTAGTTCCTCGGGTGGCGCTGTTGGTCGAGAGATCGGCGATGTCATTCTCTGCAAAGCTCCCCCCGCTCTCGCTCCTGATACTAGATGGCGCTGATTTGAGCGCGGCGTAACAATACCTAGAAAAATAACAATTGCAATCAAACCAGCTCTTCACAGGTACACTGCTGAACATGTGCTTTCTCTAAGGTTTGCCACAGTTTCTCCAAATCCGTCGATTGACCTCTCGATCAAAGCTTAGCTTACCTAGTCGGACTACTTGTCTCAGGTAAACGTATTCGTCAACAATTTCTAGCTTAGTGCTTCTAGAACTTGCGGACGAGTATATTATTTGCATTGCGCAGCAAAATTATACACACATATTCAAAATCAACATAATGTGCATCCCGTCTTGGATTCATAACCATTTTAAGTCTGCTGGAGTACATAAATATTATTACTTTATTTTGCATGGATACAGTAGTGAGGGCTATGCTTGGAGTTGGAGGATATCCGCAGTAGAACTATAGCAACATAGCCCAACGGATTAGCAATCTGAAGTGGCAATGGGCTGGCCATATATATCTCGAAGAACCGACAACCGATGGGGAAAAAAGGTTCTCGAGTGGCAGCCTCGTACCGGTAGGCGTAGTGTAAGGCGACCCCCCACTAGATGGAGTGACGACCTGGTAAGACATGCAGGAAGTCGATGGATGCAGGTAGCTCAGGACCCTGCTTTGTGGCATTACTTGGGGAAGGCCTACGTTCAACAGTGGATTTGTGAGGGGCTGTAATAATGATGATGATGGCGATGATAATAATGAAAAAGGAATTGTTAAAAAGGTGAAACACAAACAGTATTTTATATAAAACTGAACAGGCATTGTAGTCGAAAGTGATAAAGTGTACTTGCTGAGCTTAACAAAAGTCTACTATTTACTCTTGCCTTTAAGTCATCTGCATAGTGATCGAATTAAGAAAGAGATTATAGCAACGAGAAAAATTATAAAGCGAGTCTTTGATACAAAAAAACACAACCTCAATTAGTAGATTTATAATTGCGTCAATTTATATATATATATATATATATATATATATATATATATATACATTATACTTCTTAAAAAAATCCTATACTCGTAGATTTGATTAATAATATTGAATTCGATGGTGCTACATCAAAGTTATAGCCTAACTTGGTTTGTACAAATCCATGAAATAAAATAATGTTTCATAAAAACATGTTATAATCTCACAGATTAGGAAACTTTACGAACTCCTATGTTCGGTTTTGATCTCTACAACACAGTCTATTCTTATCTCAAAGATTAGTTATGAAATAAGTTGTGTATTAGCTACTGTATTGGAGTTTGGAATAGTGTTAGAATAACAGTGCAAGTTGGTCCGAATTCCGGATCTTAAAGAATAATAACGTAAAATAACAAAAATTTATACTATTTATCTTATGGCGAATGGTAAAATTCAGATTCCCTTTTTATGGTGACAGCGCATTCCATATTATTCCTCAAGAGTGAGAGCCTTTTTATTCGAGCATGTATTAAGGTGAATATGTGATCTTTTGTCAGATATATTGTGAATACCTGAACCACTCTTGCTTCATCTGGGTTGGATTTATTAATTTAGCGTCATTTAGATTTTAAAATAATCGCAAAAACCATTTATTTTAAATTATTTTTTATTTTTAAAAATACATTTAAGTATTCCGTCTGAAATGATAAATTGATATAATTAAATAGCTCACATTACCAAGCAGCTGATTACTTATAATAACGATGAAAATTATGACAGTACACAAGCTATTAAGAAAAATGCTTTACCTGTTAGATGTCCCATAACTACAGCCAACATATAATAACAAAGTTAATACTATGAAAACTGTTATATTTTATATTCATAACATGCTAAATAAAAATAATACCTAGTTACTATCGTGAGAAACCTTTATAGTAGTTATAATAATGCGTAGTTTTTACTGGTCCAATTTTACAGCCATTTCAAATAATTTATTTTAGTTATTTGATCAGATTAAAGCTACATATCGGTGATAGGAAGCAGAGGAAAGCTACAATACGAGTATATGGTCAATCATATTATTAACTTGAAATACATTATATGATTTCACAAGTACAATAATAGTGAAATCAAACTTCCACAACATAGAAACAATCATGAGTGTTAATAATAAAATCTTTTATTCGTTTAATCTTTTCTTCTCCGGCACTGCGAACTTAATCTGCCTGCCATGCATAAATATTTATTTATTTATTTAAAAACTTACACATAACACCTTAAGCTAAAGGGTACATAGGGCGGACTTAATGTCATGTGGCATTATCTGCCAGTCAACCCTGGGTGCCAAGGACAATTGTTGGCAGGTGCGACCATTACACACACATATAGTATAAATATACGAACAACAATACATATATATATATATATATATATATATATATATATATATATATATATATATATATATATATATATATATATATATATATAATATAATGTTTATATATATATATATATATATATATATATATATATATATAATATAATGTTTGAAGTAAAAAAGAAGAAATGAAAGACAAAAATTAAGGAAAAATAATGTTAATCAGTAGTTTCTTTCAGGTAATGTTAAAATATATCAAATTATCGACCATGCATCTCAACAGATGATGAGTTTCGACCGCTGTCAAAATTGCAACACCAGCGGAATTTTAGGCGCATTGCCACCCTTTTAAAAGGAGTAAGCTCGTTTCTTTAAGGTCCCTAAGCTGTATCTTGTATTTTGCTTTTAGCGATAGTCCGATTGTGAAGCTCCTGCCGATACATTAAACGGAGTTAATGATTTGTCACTAATAGACACCTTACTGTGGATGCGAGATAAAGTTTAATGTTTATGGTTGAATACTACGGCGGTCTATATCTTTAATGTTTATACATGCATTCATTCGTTTAATACGGCCTATTAAATTGCCATTACAGAAATGGGCCTCCCCAATATATTGCTTTTATTTAAAATAGTTGCTACACTTTGTACGGGAGTTGGAGACCGCAGTTTTTTTTTCATTCTTATTAAGCTGTCATCAGGAAGATGCTCTTACCCATTTCCTGTTTTGGTTTCCTATTATAACTACGAAATATTTAGGGGCATATGACATTCTTAAGCCGTCTCTGTTCAACACTTTAATGTTTAATAAACGAGCAAAACTTTAAAGTTATACACAGTTACACAGTTATACACGTATACCTCCACAGGTAGACACAGACTTCCTGCCAATTCCAGGAGGGTTTTAGGGCAAGGAAATGTTCACTGCGTTGCCCCAAAACATGTAGTCGAACTTTACATGTCTACAAAATATTTCAATTTGCTTTCTAATGTTCCATAAACCCTATTAAATTGTAATGAATCCGATAATACGAAATTTAAGTAACGACATTGTATATATATATATATATATATATATATATATATATATATATATATATATATATATATATATATATATAATAAGCTGCATAAAATTTTGTATTGAAGCTACCGGATCGGATAATCGGATTATTTTTCAAGTACGTACTAATTGAATATGTACGTGAAAAATAATCCGATTACAGTGAACGCAATAAAAACATCTGATTAAAATAATACAAACTTTGTTAAGTAATAAATAACACTAACGCTTTTTTCAAATGAAACTTCGATATTAATAATATGTTGGTCTGTTTATTTTTTTATTGCAGAATAATCATGGTAAGTGCATGCTGTAGCCCATAGACATATTCTCAGTTAAGAATCAAATGCAGATGCGTTGTCATCTATTTGTAATCTCTTGAAATCTATTTCTACTTATTATATTAAACTATTTTTAGCTTATAGCATCAAAAGGATCGGTTTGACCAAGAAGGGACCATGCTCTCACAAAATAGCAGCATAATTCTGTTGATTTATATGTTGAATGAAGAAACCTAGGTCGTGATATTAATTCATCCCGGGCCACTTTCGGATTTTAAATTCATAATCCGTGCAATGGGTGTGTATTAAAAATGTCGTAAGAAAGAGGTAAGACCCTTTCAGAAATGAGAGGAGGCCTTTTCACAGCAGTGGTACGTATATTAGCTGTAACTTTAACTTTAACAAATTTTAATAACGAGATGGTTTCAAACTATTTCCTCTAAATTTAACCTTCTTAAAAATAATGATGCTCAACAGGACATGGAAATGTTGGCTTGTGTGGCACTTAGCCAGAAAAGTAAATTTCTCCTTTGTCGACCGGTCTACCTTTCCGGAATATTTAATAGTATCTACTAGTGTAACATGAGACGAAGACGTATTTGCGAGACCAATATCAGATTTGGCAGCAGAAGCCAACCGCTACTGTTTTTGATAGGAACATTTTACAAACTAAGGAGTGAGGATAACACAATGACTGATGAATGCGTCTATTTCGTTCGAATTTATGGCCAAAATTTGTAAGAAAATAATTTAACTTATTAATTTGAACCTTGCAAAAGAAATTTACGTAAAATTTTATAAAGGGACACGCTTTAAAAAAAAAGAGAGAGAGAGAGAGAGAGAAAGAAAGGCCGCAGTTGCGTTCCGAATGGAGATAACGGGACGACTGTGTGGATTTACAAGTAAGACCTCGACTTAACATTTCTATTGCCTTTGCAGCCGAAGGTATCCATGAGTATTTATTTACGATAAAAAAAGAGTTTTGTTATTTAAGGCGTTAAAATAGCATACTTGAATAAATGAATTATTTCATTCAGCCTTAAAGCCCTAAGAGCCGGTGAAATACTTAAATTCTGGGATATTAAAGTAAGAAAATCACAATAACTGTTAATTTGATCCGCGAATAAAAAATATAAGATGACAGACGAGAGTTTATATTATATATATATATATATATATATATATATATATATATATATATATATATATATATATATATATATATATATATCTATATAGTATTAGAAAAAGATAGTGACACTATATTTTTATCATATTTAGCAAATTTCTTTAAAACGGTAAAGTTCTTTGCATAGTTTTTACATTAAAAAAGGGTTATAAAAATATTAATATTATTAAATGAGTTTTAGTTTTATTCCCCGTTATCTCCTGAAAATATCATTTTTGTCTTTAACTCTTAAGCCTGCTGTTAGAATTCTATAACAAGTCTGCGAAGTACAATTATTGATTGATTGATCGACATTTTGATCGGCTGCCACTCAGGAAACTGTTATACAGAGGGGCGTATTTGTCATGCACGCTGTGGTACGTTCGTCACGCAGTTTCTGCATTTACTTCTACAAGCATATCCGTAACCAATTTTAATGTTTCCAGTAAGATAGGAAATAAGTCGATTACTAAAATGTATAACGCATGTCACTTTTTGGGTCTGATTATATTTTTATTATTCTTTCCCATAGACTTAGAATATACTTCTAAGTTATTTGATTCCTTTTTATCTACAATTTCCGTTTCTAAAAAAACTTAAATACGTTTGGAGAAATCTATGCATAGGTTGCGGATAGAATAAAATCTTGTAAGAGATTTTCTATTGCTTAAAATAATTTTGCCGACAACTGATTTAAGGCGACACCGTGAAAAAATGCACCTCCTTTCATCGAATAGGACTATGACACCACTAACGAAAGTGGCATTTTGATATAGGCAAATTCATGTCATGTAATTATTTGCGAAAACACCTCCAAAAAAATCATTATAGTTTGTTTATTTGGTGGTAAGCCCTGAGCATTCTGTATTAAGATGCACCATCTTTTTTTTCTTTTTCACAACGATGACACTCCACACTAGGACGAGCTTTTGTAATATTTTTGTTGCATTTTCACACTTCGACATAATGCTGTTCGACACAAAATTATTTGCCGCAAACAAACGTCCGATCGACATGAGCGAGCGAGGCCGAATCGTTGAAATTACAACGAAATTACTTAATCTATAGCTTGGGAATCACTCAAATATATTCATAACATATTGATGTTATGAATATATTTGAGTGATTCCCAATTCATAATTTACTTGTTCATTATTTTGATATTATATATTTGATATTATTTTGATATACTTAAATCAATAATTTAAAAAAAATATTTTAAGATTCTGACAATTTCTAAGCGCTTTTAATCAGCTTATGACAGCGTTTTTTCAAGTTTTCATAGAAATTATGCATTCACTAGGATCAGTACGGCGATAGCTTTTTCGATGTGTCGTCTTAAGTAAATTTTTTATGGTATAATTTAATACAATACTGGAAAAATTATTTGCTTTTTACAACTTAAGTTTCTTTTTATAGGTGCGTTAAAGGGAAAAGAAATATTTAGAAAAAAACCTTTCTTTAGAGATTTTATAGAAAAAATAGCTGGCCTTATGACGATGAAAGGTTGTACTGGCTTTCCGGTAGGTGGCGACATGATTTTAACATTTTTTGAAATGCGATAATCATCGCGGAAAGTTCACTCCGGGATTTTTACAGTTTAAATATAAACAAGTGATTTCATTTATTTTATATACCTCATTTTTATGACTTTCTTGCATCGTCATTAGAATATGAGCTGTATGCAAAATTTTAAGTTTTCAGCTCATAGGGTATATACTTTATATATATAGGCTCTATACTATACTACTCTATACTCTATACTATATAGGCTCATACTTTAAAATGCTATTTATAAATTTCATCGTAACGACAGACAGAGAGATAGACAAAAAGTGACTATATAAATATATAATAAAATATTTTTTCTGTTAATTATTATGACTTAACCTGCCACCCGGTTCTGGATTGATATCGACTCTGTATGTTTTATATAGGTATTTACGTAAGTAACCCTGAGGGGTACGCAAGACTTCGGAACGACATTTGGCAAAATCCTAACACATCTGTCTTTCTTTTTTACTCATGCTCGTCAGTAAGGTTTCTCTTAATTTGACCCATCTTCAATACAACACCCATGTTGGTTAACAAACTTTAGTCTAGGACTGACTTTGCCACTTACTTCCGCAGCATAAATTTACTTTTTCACTATTCCCGTTTTACTTTCATTCTTCTATTAATTCCTTCTACGTGTCTAAATCACCGACGTAATCATTTTTTTTAATCCAGTTTATAACATCTTCCTGCTAACCAAACTCTTATTACAAAATCTTTCACCCTATCATTCAGAGTAATACTTACTAATGACTGCATTTCTACAATAAACGTATAATTTAACTATTTTGCTTCATTTGTCATACTTTACTTTTAGTAATATACATTAAGGTATAAACTAACACAGCATTATGATTTGATATACGTACCTTTTTTGATACTTACTATATTTTAAATCCAGTGTATTGCAGTAGCTTGAAGAGTAGCTAGAAAATTATATAATTTAAAAAATATTGAAGAGTTCTTAGTCCATAACAACAAAAAGAACTAAGAATCCTGTCATGGGTAAGAGAAAGGAACTGAACATTTATTAATGTAAAGGAGTGTTAGGATCAATTAAAGGAAGATTGAATTGGAATTTGAAAGAAATTGATTGAATTGGAGAAGAGAACAAACAAAAATTTTAGAGCAATAGATATATTTGTTTAATAATAACTAGGTAAAGTGGTGAAAATATTAATCAATAAAGAAACTGCAGTGTTGCACAGGGTGTGTTGGACGACAATAGAAAATAGTACGGCACCCAGGGTGATTACGGCGTCATTATTGCTTGTCTTTACTAATTAATGTTGAACGTAGTTTTCTCCAATAACTGTCTTTAAGTACGGTCCAAACCATCTGCATTAATCGACAGCAGCGGATCCAGTGCATGTTTTATGAGGTGGTATCTCCATTTAGTAGGTACTGAGGCTTGGCAATTTTAATTATAATATATATTATTTTTGTATTAAGCAACAACATTTTCGGGCTTTCAACCTCTGATGTTGACTTAAATTATGACTCGCTTCATTTGCATGTAATTAAATCCTTTTTAAATCCTTCGTTTGTGACTTTACAAGAAACAAGGTCTTAATTTATGTAACTCATAATTTGCATACTTAGTATAATATGTATTTTAGCTCATAAATATTTATGATAATGCCTTGCATTATGTGTAAGTAACAACCACTTAAGAAAATTAAAAAAATATATATAAAAATATTTTACGGTACTCTAGTAACAAAACAGCCTCTTGTTTTAACCTTTAGTAACTCAACAGGCTCAATATTAACCCTTTGTGCTTGAGAATCGACTCACAGTTGCCATGGCGATTCAACTCGAGAAGTGAACAAGCGTTGACATCCTTGTAAATATTTTATTTCATTACATTTAATTAATAGAAAGAAGCATCAATGTAGATCTCCGATTATGATGAAACTCAGCTAAATGGAAAACTCTACATGAAAGAAAAAAAGACGAAATTCTTGGCGCATTAAACCATTTGATCACGAAACAATCTATTACTGTGATATTTGCACGATACTTTAAGTGTAAATAATCTTGGCGAATATTATAAAAATGTCACCTATGAATATCTTGTAGTTTTGAAGTTCTGATTTTTACACCGTGTTCAACGGTGAAGGAAAATAACGTGAGTAAACTTGAATATCTGTAGTATTAAAATATTCTGAAAACATGTGAAGTTCCTGGAGTAGAACGGCGGTATAATTTTTCCATAATCCTCTCAGAAATTATAGAAGTTACAGCAGCGGAACATATTTACTTTTTAGTTTGCTTTTATGGCAAAAAAAGTATGTCTAAATTGATGACGAAAACTTTAATACGCATTAACGTACCTATTTTTCCTTTCATGTTGTCTTATAGTAAAAAAGTTTAAAAAGGAAAAATTTACACATACCGCAATACCCTGAATTCGGCGTGAAGTTTTATACGTTTAACATTATGTAGCACGAGATGAGTCCTCAATTGTTACGAGTACGTTTCACAATCGTATGTTTCTCATTAAACACATTTATGATAGCGCTACTGAGCTCATTTCGCTCATTGTTATGGAGCTTTTGTAACGTAATGCAGAGGCAGTGCCTACAATTCTGTTAATATTATTTGTGAATGTTAACAGAATACCGAAGTTTAAGTTATTGTTCGTTGTGCATATATTATTAGCTGTTAATAAGCGATGACTTCTTCATTAAAAATATAACAAAAAGTTGCAAAATTTGAATGCCTTAAGTCTTAAAATACTTTTTTTTTTAATTGGTTACACCCTATCATTATCTATAGTTAAAAGACATTAATATCAGACTGTAAAAATTGACCTATGAAACCATCAGTTTCGCAACTATAAAGAGCCGTGGCAGCTCAGACGGTTAGCGCTGGCTGTAAATTTCACAGTACGCGAGCAAACCTGGTTCGATCCCCGCCAGCACCAATGAAGTTTTTTAAGTGCGGATTCACCACGTGCCCGGCGGTGAAGGAAATCATCGTGAGAAAACCTGCATGTCTGAGAAATAAGAAAAAAAATTCGAAGACATGTCGCCAACACGCAATGGGGCAGCGTGGCGTACACTTCCTTGCCATAAAATCCTCTCAGAAATGAGGGCAGACCTGTGCCCAGCAGTGGGACGTATATAGGCTGTAACTTTTAACTTTTTAAAATTACCTTAATTAAATTGGGCGTGCTAAATTTGGTTTATCTGGTATTTTTTTGAATTGTATTTTCAATAACCGTGACTCGTCTTCTTAGATTTGCCTAAGTAGCCAAATATAATTGAATTGACCAAAGTTAAGTGCCCAAATAGCCTCTTATTTGGAACTAACGGAGTGATTCCGTATGTCTTTTAGAAATCAATAAAGGATTATTCCCAGTTAATAAATTATTAAAAGTTCTTAAGATTTCATAGCAAAGCGAGCAAAAACAAGTTCGATCCAAGCCGGCACAACGAATAAATTACTACAATGTAAGTGTAGATTTTCCACGTCTGCAGTCACCTGCAAAACACCGCGAAGAAATCTGCATAATATCTGAGATATTAAAAATATTTTAAGAGCATGTGAATTGCAGCAAGAAGTATTCATTATAATTCTGTAATTCTTGGCATAGGCGCGCAGCGAACTTGCCCAGAAGTGGGACATATAATGTCTAAACTCGCTCATTCCGCTGAATTTATTAGGGCCCTAAAATAACTGGGTATATTACCGTGCTCAATGTAAAATAATGTCACTCTATCAGATAAGTAAGAATCGTAGTTTACTGAAAAGCCGTCCCGCATTACTATAGTTTATTAAACTGTATAATCTTCTCATTGAGTTCAATAAATTATCGTTACTAAAATTATGTAATTTTATCTAAGTGTCGCAAAAGAAATTCAATGTTGAAAAAAAAATAAAGCTTTAAATAAAAGTATTCCTATATCAAAAAAGCCTATTTCAAAAAAGTAAATATAATCAAATAATTCCACACTATGATGGTGGTGTTATGACACTGTATATAAAAACATGGCATTATTTAACTATTTTTAGTTCTATAATGATTTCTTATATTTACTCGAACACTACACATCGATTAAAACCACTTTTACGGTTTTTATCGCGTTTAATTTTAAATATTTTTATTTTTAATTCCCGACGTTTCGGGTATTTTCCAGCACCCATGGTCACGGGGGACTGAGGTGACCGACGTCCCGATGTCATTGTTAAACCCGGAGTACCTTCAGCTTTTTAATTATTGTTTATGGTCAGATCTATTCAAAATGAACTGACTATGTCCTGACGTCTTGCAGTGGTATGCTTGGGTTTAGTTTTAATTTTATTGATTATAGGATCCCAAGCAAGTGGTAGTACCCAGCCTCATTCTCTATTGAAATTAGGATGTTTTTTTTTAATTTCAATAGCCTCACGAATCATCCTTGGTAGGAATCGGTATTCTTTCGCAAGGATTTGTGGTCTATCAAATCTGATGTAATGGTTGGGGCCGTCTAGGATATGATCACAAACTGCAGACTTCCCGGAACGTTGATGCTTCACACCAGCTTTATTTTCTTTTACGCGGGTTCTAATTGATGTTTTTGTTTGTTTAGCTTTAGCTGACTAATCTTTTAGACTATATCGCTAACACTGGTTCTATTAGAATATCCTTTATTCTAAGTTTATCACTCATAGAAATCCCGAACATCTCCCTTCAAGTGACTTTTAGCTGCCTCAGTTGAAGCAAATATATGCCAGTTTAAAATATACTTATGTACACTGCTAGGGTGCATGATGAATGCATCAAATATTTTTAAATATATTCTATATTACCAAATATACAGTGAATACGTGGTAGAGCCATGTTGCAGTTATAGTAGTAGTGTAGTTGTAGCACGAATGGGTCGGCTCGACCGGGGAAGGACCACGCTCTCACAGAATACCAGCGTAAAATAGTAGCTTATTGCTGCTGTATTTCGTATGGTGAATGTAGAGAACCAGAGACCGATTTTACTGAAAACGAGGCATTCCCTTTTTAATCCTCACGGGTGACGACGCATCTGCATTTTGATTTGTAATCGAGGATATAATATGTAAATGTCTATAGGCCACAGCAATCACTTACCATCAAGTGGACTGTGTGCTCGTTTGTCATCCTATATTATAAAAAAGAATAATCTCATATAAGTAATAAGTTATATTTTTGTGTGTCATTGTGTCAATAAATTATAATAAAATCAAATACATTAAACGGTTTATATAAAGGTCGTTGGAAACGTTGCCATTACAAAAAATTTGATTTCGTTTGTCAGTATTATTATCTAGCTTTAAATAGCAAAACTCGTATTGAAATAATTTGAACAGACTTCGGCGCAATCGGGATATATAAATTATTTTCTTCGAAAATTATTTTCTTTCAACCAATGGTTTTGCATGTGATTTACATTAGACAAAGCGACTTGATCTACAAGGTCACAGTAATGAATTACAATTTTGACTGCCTTGTCTCGTCTATCGCTCGTTAATATTTAATAGTAATAATTAAATGTCTCAAATTAAAATATAACTAAAACATATGTAAAGTAGTAGAACCACTAATGAAATGCGAAAGGTCTGCGGAGTATGTTACTTCGTTTGCATATCGTGTAATATTTTCTTAATAATTTCGACGCTTTGGTAGACAAGAACACGGGTCACTGTGATTCATATACGAGTAAAGCCCATCATTTGCATACCTCTTGCATTTTAGTTCATAAATATGTAAACATATGCCATAAGTTTATTTACAAAGGATAAGTTTAATCAAATATGCGCATGTCACGTTAATTAGCGTTCTATGTAACATAATTCATATTTCTTTATCACGTTGATTAAGATGAGTAACCCAAATCGACAAACACATTGATTAAAAAACAGAAACTTAAACTTATACTTATACTTACTTTACTAAATAACCAAAACATTCTATATTGTTATTGTCATGTTGTTGTTATTGTCGTTGTTATTGTAAGAGATGAAACTGGGAAACTGAAACAAAACTAAGGCAGCATCATTTTCCAAATAACAACAGACAGTAATAAAGAACTGCAGTTACCAAACCGCCCGTGGCAACTATAGCAAAATATATATCGATTAGAATACCTCGTAGGGACTATGAGGCATTCTATGGGGAGGACTTTGTTCAGCTGTAGACTTTTTGGGCTGCTTATTTATATTTAATTTGCATCACCTATTATTTTCAAAGACTGAAACATAAAATAGTCTCTTTTTATGTTATTATAATTTTAATTACATCCTTTTTATACATTTCTTTTTTCGCTTCAAAACTAAAAAATGAGGTCAGTCTTCAATAACGTGTAATTCCAAAGTACTTTTTCTTTATAGAATAAGGTGACAAACGAGCACACAGTCCACTTGATTGTGAATGGATGCTATGACACATCATTTCACCTACATTTATCCTCGATTTAGAAACAAAACACAGATGCGTTGTCAACCCTGAGGACTAAGATGAAATGCCTCGTTTTCAGTGAAAAGGGTCTCCGGATCTCTACACTCGCCATACGGAACACAGCAGTATTACGCTGCTTTTTTACGCTGGTATTCTGTGAGAGCGTGGTCATTCCTCGCTCGAGCCGACCCATTCGTGCTACTACCATAATGTAGCAGCAGCGTGGCTCTACCACGTATAAAACACTACCTTACAATTTTCCAAAAAATGCACGTGTCTGCTGCTCATTGATCGAAATATGACGCTATAAATATATGGCACCAATTAATAATTCTCTGAAAAATTCTTAAACGCCGTTACTTGTATTAAAAAAGTAACTATAATTGCTTCTTTTTAGTTATTTTTCATTGATTCCGAGGAGGATCAAACTGTGTTTTCTCGCGTGCTATGAATTTTAAGGCAGCCTGATTGCCTGAGCTACAACGGCTCCTTTTAACTAAGTAATTCCTTTCAATAAAGTATTAATTATTTAATAACATACTATTTTGCTAAAAAAATATAATATTAGAAACAATTAACGAGTCGTTGTGAGTCTTACATGGTAGAGTTACGCTGCAGCTTATTTACTCACACATTATACTAGTGTAAAATAATTGCTAAATGAGTGACGGAAAACTTTAAATGATAGCGAGGCATTTCATTTAAGACGTTAGAAGTAACAAAACTTCTATAATTTGATTGTTATCCTGAGATAGATAGCCCACAGTATTCAAAGTCCATTAGGTTAACTATGCGCTCGTACACTTAATTCTATTGAAAAGACAAAAGCTTATTTAACCCACCTTTTTCCTTAACATTAATCCGTATAAGTGTATTGGTGGTCAGGACATCTCCGTTATAGGATGAATTTGCCTTAAACGTTAAGATTTGTACGTGGATTTACGACCGCAGTACCTAACGTTTAACACCTTTGATACTGCCGCCTGTTGCGGATTTAAAATTTCACCCCGCAAAGAGAAGGTCCCGCCATGTATTGGAAGCCGTAAGATCCCTCTGGTTTTCCCATAGTCTACTCTTAAGACAAATATGGAATAAAATGCAATGGATACTCCTGCACCGCCAATTCACTGTAATATAATGTATATTATATTTATTTTATAACTAGAAATCCGCCCGGCTTCCATCATCGGCCTCAATTTGATTAATTTATCGTCATTCAGATTTAAGGTAATGATCATAGACCATTTATTTATCAGTTTTTTGATTTCACAAAAAATCTCCAAGTTTATTGGTTAAAATATGGTCCAGACCACTTCTAGAATTACTTTCTAGCTGTTTGGGAACGTTCTATTTTTTAATCGCGGACAGATTTCTAAGATTAATCCAAATAGACAAAAGACAAATATACAACAATTTTAATAGTTATCCAAGTCTTAATAGCAAGCAAATAAGCCCCTGTGATCAATTAAGAGTAGCAACTTCGATATAAAAATAAAATTTTGTATATATATATATATATATATATATATATATATATATATATATATATATATATATATATATATATATGATCCAAATGTATTTTGAATCGAGTACCTACAACTCAGCTAGTGAATTTATTTACTGCTTCACAACACTTTAAAATTTGTTTTAATCATAAACATCATTCTATCTCTTCTTTTTTGTTAAAAGCTTTTATTTCACTTTATTTGTATGTATGTCCTGGAATTATACAATCAAGATTTTACCAACGTCCACTAAAGCCATTGGTCTAAAATTTGACACATACGTTTGGTTCTTAAGACAATAAGCGATTACTTATACGCTCCCATTTTTAATCCAATATGGCGAAAGTTATAAAGTAGCAACTTATCATTTCCACAGCAAGTTTTTATTTATTTTTCATTGGCGCCGACGGGGATCAAACTGTGTTTGTTATGATATGGGCGTCAAATAAAAGAACTTGATGAGAGAAACAATAAGTAAGGTGAAGTTGTCATACATCTTATACTGTGGACGCCACAGAATGGCGATTTATAATTTCCATAGTAATTAATGAGCGAAACACAATAAGTAAAGTGACGACATTCTAAATCCAATATGGCGGACGTGTAATATGACAATAGAATATTAATAGCCGCTGACTGTGGCTACAAAAGGCGTTTAAAAAAATGACCGTCATAAAAATTCGTTGTTGTAACTCGGCAAAAGTTAGATACAGTTTGGTGCTGTTCGAAAGAATGTTGTAGGGAACAACAAACAAGGGTCAACTGTTAGCAATAGAAAAAATTCGAGATCGTGGATCTAAGTTGGCGATCAAAAACTTAGTTGCTTTAATCCGCCGATAATTTTATAATGCCAGGGTTTTTGGGGACCGGGTTTACCATTTTGGGGTCGAATTATTCGAGTCAAATTTTGCAAATGAATTTTAAAAGTACACTAACCTAAGTGACGTCATTCTAATTCAACATGATGGACCAATCAATATCGTGAACTAGTTATTTTATATACACTCCCATAATGTGGGTATTATATGAAAGGGTTTGCTGGAAAGAGAACTAAAACTTAAATGACGTCCCTCTAAATCCAGTATGGTGGGCTTCTAAAGATGGCGGAATATGTTTTTATTCACCCTCATGATATAGATAACAAATGAAGATATGGATTTAAGTGATGATAACAGGATGAACCCTTTGTTACCTGAAAAGAATACGAATAAAATGACGTTCACGTTCAGCTCTCCTAGGAGATGATGTACTACTGCCCGGCTAAACGGTAAGAGTGTGCGAGTGTGTGTCTTAACTAATAGCAAAACAAATAAACAAATTTCCCTACGTTTCAAAACCGAGCTTACGCTGGTTAATTCTACCTATTATCGATTATGCAGATATAAGTTACCCAGATCTCTCAGAAAATCTCCTAAACAAATTGTAGCGCCTTCTCAATAATTCGAGAAGGTTCATTTTTGGTATCATCCTATCGTTTAATGCTTAAATAGCTATCTATACGTTAAAGGCGATGCCCTAGAATTTTATTTGTATTTTATTCTATTTTAAGCAATCCAAGGTCGCCTTCTTATCTTAAGGATAGTTTTCATTTTCTTCATTGGATCGACGGTCGAACATCCCAACAGTCAAACCGTCTGAGGTTAAGGTTTCCACAGCATAAGTGTAATTTTTTCAGGTCGTCTTTTACGATGCAAGATATACAACTTTGGAACACCCTCCCTAATGATATTAAGAATGCAACAATTAAGAAAATCTTCAAAGTTCTTCTGCGACAACATTACCTACTAATTGACATTACTTTTCCTTTATTCTTTTCTTTTTTCTCTATTTTTTACTTTAAATATTTATTTTATTATATAATATTCAAACATTATATTATATGTATGTATGTATAATTGTACGTATATTTATGCTATATATTTAAACGTATTGTGTATGTTATGTATTTGTATATATATTTTAATATTTGTACAACTTTATTTATGTATTATGTTCGCACCTGCCAACAATTGTCGTTGGCACCCAGCGTTAACTGGCAGAGAATGCCATATGGCATTAAGTCCACCCAATGTACCCTTTAACTTAAGTTTTAAAATAAATAAATAAATAAATAATATCGACGTCAGCCCTGGGCAATTTTAGCAACGGTGAAAAAATTAAAATTACGGAAAACAAGATTGCCGCTATACCAAACTTAAAGAAATTATAACTTTATATATAGGAGAGGGGGCAAACGAACATACGGCTTGGAAAAAGAAAAAAGCCTTCTCATTTTTCAAAGGCAAAAGATTTTTTCTTGATGGTCCCTAAGTCGTGTCTGTCAGGAAAAATCTCTGGTGTTAGTCGATTCCACGAGGAAGTTGTGTGATGAAGAAAATTTCTTTTAAATCGCACAGTGGTGGTCCGCCATTCATCCGGATTGTATCGCGAGTTAATTTAAGATGTGTGATGGTGAAATTGTGCAGCTCGAATTACGAGTAGTACTCGTAGTTCGAACAATTCTTCAGAACACTCCCTGTTGTAAATGCGATAGAATACGCAAAGAGATGCAATCTCTTCGCAGCGCCAATGAGTCAAGCCAATCGGAAAGAGCTCGTTCGACGTCGATTTGAAAGGCTCTCCGCTGGTTGCGATCAAATTGATGGAGTTGACCCTGGGGAACCTTAGCCCAGAGATGGGAACAGTATTCCATGTGCGGCTGTACCTGTGCCTTGTGAAGTTGCAAGTGACGTTCCGGCATGAAATACCGTCCTTCTCTGCTAAGCTAGCCAAGCATTTTAGGGGCCAATTCGGCCTTCTCTTCTAAGTGACCACGAAATTGAACGTCACTCGATATGTACAACGCCGAGGAATCCGATACTAAAGCTCTCGGCAAACTCTAATACTCCGCAAAAGGTTAGGGATAGTTTGGAGGTGATCGAATAAATTTAAACCCATCAATTAATGACATGACACAATTTATATATCATAAAAGATTATCGCGAGATTTTTTGACGTATATACCTGTATACAGAAACAAGAATTACAGTACGTAGCATCAGTAGGTAAATCTGAAAAAAAGTATTTTTTATAAAATAGGTAAATATCGCGACAACTTTCATATCGTATAATTTGTGTAATATAATAAATTGATGGGTTTGATTTAATTTAAAGTTTATTTTCTTCTTTTTAGAGCATTTAAATAAAAACTTGTTTTTAAAACATTTTTTAACTATTAATTTGTACTTTTATCATTCACTTATACTTCAATCAATTTGTAATATATTCATACTTTAATATTGTGAACTTACAGATCACATTCATAAAATATTATAAAAATTTATCATTGATTCCATCGATTTGCTCAACACGACACACTACAGAAATAAGATAAAATCTCTCATCACTATAATTTCTGTAGAAATCTGAACGATCAAGTACATTTACATTCACAAAGACGCGCTCCTTACTTTAATCACTATGAAGCCTTTGTAAAGCAACACACAATCATTGTCAATGGTAATTCAAGGAATTCATACTAAGGCTTGATACTAAGAATTTAAACATAAGTAATAATGTTAATGTACCTCTTTATATAATTTCCATTACATTGAATGAAAGTTGAGTTTATACGAATTTTAAAGTGTTTATTTAATGGCGTAACCTCTCAATCCCCTAGCAGTCTCATGAGACCGCGGCTGTATTCTGTCAAATCCCTGGCGGTCTCATGAGACCGCACCCACCCACAGCGCTTTAACCCGTAAAAACTTATATAGAGACTACTTTTAGATGAATAAGTTTAGCATTATACATTCAATATAAAATTTTCTATCCTCTAGTGCAATAAAAAACAGTTATACTATTGATATTTATCTATAATATACGTTCATTTCGTACGCTATTTTCGCAAGAATGTTATTGTGTTGATTTTTGGATTTTTCTAGTGTTTTAGTATAGTGTTTTACTATAAAATTGTAACGGAAGTTTTTGCGTGAATACAATTTATCTTTTTACATTAATTATTTGGAGTAATATTTATGGAAATAATTGGGATTTTCACGCAGCTGACATTCGCTTGGTATATTTTTTTTGTTATCAAAATACAATAAAATTTTATTGTAATTAAGTAAAACCTGATTTTTATTTAAACCACAGGATAGAGAATTTTGTATAAATTTTATGATGCCAAACTTCGCCAACGGTCGCATGCGAACGCTCGGGATTTGCCGGGCGGATTTTTATTGCGATTGGAGGAGTAAATATAATAAATCATAATTTTTATTACTTGAATAAATTATGATGAATAAAAACGATCTTATTAAAAGGTATTTTACACTAATTTTAAATCAATAATGGGTACTTTTTAACAAACACCAAAAGAGGAAAACGTAGTGTACCGTTTAGATTAATATTATTTTACCACAAGTCACAAGATAAAACAGACTTCAACAGAAAATAACTTAGACAAAAACGAGTAGTGCTGATAACGCGGAGTCATCTACCGTAATACACAGACAACAGTTCATATTTCATTTTCGTTCATCCCTTGAATACACAATAAGTTGTGTACTATGAATACTAACTAGAAACCAGTTTACATTGCTAATCGTGCAAACACAACTTTGTAGTTCGTGCTTTCCTATCATTCAAATACATTTATTTACATTTGAATACAACTAATAATAAAGTTTCTTAAATGAAACTAAATTTTACGGATTTTATGGCACATAAATTATGTTAAATTCTGGACGTCTCGAGTACTTTACAGCACGTCCCAATGCCATAGTTAACAACGGCTACATTTCGTTTAAAATTGTTAATCAACTTAAAAAGTAAAAGTAAATTTTCTTAATTAAATTCTATATTAATTTTATATCGTATGTTATACGTAGGTCTTTCAAGAGTGCGGTAACATTTTACCCTCAACTATCAGTTCATCATTAGATCATGAAGCATTGCCCCCAGATGCCTTAGATGTTTTGTTTTCTCGAAGAACTTTCATGAAATGATTCACAGTCTCTAATTATACTTTTTATTTAACAAATTAGATTTACATCAGTGTATACACTGAATACCAATTAAAATCTTCATGTATGTCACAAAGTCCACGAATCAACTTGTAACAGATTGTAAGCAGCTCAGCACAAAAATATAAGGATAGCAATAGCGATATAGCATATATAGCAATTAAATAAGTCAAAAGTCACGCAAACACCCTTATCGTTAGTAATAAAAACCGGCCAAGAGCGTGTCGGGCCACGCCCAGTGTAGGGTTCCGTAGTTTCCCGTCCGTCACAATAAGTGTTCCCACTTATGAATTTAAAGGTGGGTATCCATTATGTTCGCGCTCCAGCAGCGCTCCGCGCTCCTGCAACTGCTCCCGGTAGTGGGTACGTGCGCGAACATGGAGCGTGCAACATTGCACGCTCCGCGGCAGGCGCTCCGACTTTCCATCCAAGTTCAAAATGATTTTCCTAGAAAGTCCTTATAAAGTTCTACTTTTCAGATTTTTTTTCATATTTTCTAAACTTATGGTTCAAAAGTTAGAGGGGCATACATAGTTTTTTACTTTTGGAGCGATTATTTCCGAAATTATTGACATAATCAAAAAATGATCTTAGTAAACCCCTATTCATTTTTAAATACCTTTCCAACAATATATCACACGTTAGGGTTGAAATTAAAAAAAAAATCACTTCCCACTTTACATATAGTAGCTACCCTAATAAAACATTTTTTCCAATTTTTATTTTACCACTTTGTTGGCGTGATTGATACACATACTTCTACCAAATTTCAGCTTTCTAGTGCTAACGGTCACAGAGATTAAGCGAGGACGGACAGACTTTTCTGAAAGGTTATTACAAGGTTGCTCTATTGATCGACTGTTATATCGTTTCTTCGTTCGTATTCTCGCGACTGGACATATAACCCTCGCAAAAAGCAATAAAATTCTTGCATTATGACCAGTATAAGACTGCAGTTGAGTACTTGGATTTTTTTTTTGATTTACTCGTTCTTCTTGTTTTGAATTTTAATTTTATATGAAAACTATCTAACTGTGGAGAGAGATTTGGTTTCAAAGCAGTTGTTACTATTATTGGGTGCAAAACTACTGCTCAATAAATAGGTGTGCTACTTTACCCATAATATTACATTACAAATGAAATATAATTCTTTACTTATTTTCTACATTAAAATTTCTCTATTGATTTTGAAAAATCTTTGGGTTTCCAAAAGTAGATTTTTTTGTATTGTGATTCACTTTTGTACGTGGGCGAAAGTTTTGTTTGTATTAAAATATCTTGAATTATTAAAGAATATAATAACAGGTAATGCGATTTTAACGATCGCTTGACCTAAGACCAGAATACACGTGGTGGGTTTTGAGTTTGAATTCCATCATAGCTGTTCCTAGGTATCATTGACTGGCCCTGTGCTCCTGACACACCTCTCTCGCCTCCTTCACATCCATACACCTGCACATATATGCTCATCGGTTAAGGGTACTCCTAATTTGGCTCGTTTTCAATACATCGCTAATTTAGTCGATAAATTTTCGCCTAGGACGTCCGTTTCCGACTCTGCCATTCACTTCTGCAATGTGTGTTCTGCATTGTGCTTATGAATATGATACATATAACTCTGTATCAGAGTTATCCATCAATTTATTTTCCGAGCCACAGTGCAGTGCTTGTGTTTGACTTGAGTCACTTTAAAATATCCTCCAACTCAGTTTGTAATTCTTGACGCAGAATAATTTACCTAGAATGAACACATGTGATCGTAAGAAGTAAAGACGACAAAGTATATTTAAAGAGGGCCTTGCTGCTCAGATAAAATTTTTAGAACATTATAATAGACTAACTTTTGTGTGCCTGCTTGGTAGACTGAGGTGTGAATGGGGAATATGAATTAATTTTGTATTAAAATTCCAACCTCACCAGCTCGCAATGCACTCTGTAAATAGATAGACTCGGCAGTGATCAACTGATAGTGAAAAATCTAACCAATAGCGGTGAACCCATATTACGCAGTCTGATAATGGGAGGAAGCATGACCATTGCAGGTCTACTAAGTGGTAGGACGTTTTTTCTTCCTAGCAGCTCGTTTGGGTAAGTTATTAGTTTTCTATTTTTGCCATAAAATAGCAGTGCTTGCACTGCTATGTTCTGGTCTGAAAGATAGATAGATAGGTAACATTTTATTGCACGCCAAAAAAAAGAAAAAAGACATAAATATTAACGAAAAAGGAGAGAAAGAAATGTGGTACAATAAGCGGTCTTATTAATACGAGCGATTTTTTCCGAGACGACAACATTTGGATGGACAGGCTAGCAAGAAAACAATAAAACATGTGTGTGGTTTGGCGCCAAAAATAACATTACTTTTTATTGTAAATTATAAAATAGAAATAAACCACCACCAACAGCACTATCATTTTTGACGAGCTGAAAGCCGGGTAGAGAATAAGAAGTTTTCAGAAGGATTAAGAAGAATTCAGAAACAAGAATAGCGTGATGATTTCTTATATTTACGCGAACACTACACATTGAAATAATACTAGTTTTTACGGAATTTATCGCGTATATTTAACTTTTTAATACCCGACGTTTCGAACGCTTTACAGCACTCATGGTCACGGGCGGGACTGAGATGTTCAACGTCCATATGTCATAATTAACCGCGGTTACCATAGATTAAAATTTAACTTTTGTTCCGATCTATGCAGTATGAACTTATGGTATCTTGAAGTCTTGCAGTTGTATGCTTGGGTTGGGATTTAATTTTATTTATTATAGGATCCCAAGCAGATGGTAGCACCCAGCCATCTTCTCTATTGAAATTAGGATGTTTTTTGATTTCAATAGCCTCGCGAATCATCCTTGGAAGGAATCGGTGTTCTTTAGCGAGGATTTGCGGTCCATCAAATCTGATGTAGTGACGGGGGCGATCCTGTACGTGTTCACAGACTGCAGACTTCCCGGAGCGTCGATTCTTCACATCAGCTATATGTTCTTTAACGCGGGTTTTTATTGATCTTTTAGTTTGTCCTATGTAGGAGAGACCACATTCACAATCAAGCTTGTACACTCCTGCATCTTGCAGAGGGACATTACACTTGACTGATGGTAAAAACTGACCAATCTTCTTCAGCGGCTTGAAGTATGTTTTGATGGAAGCGCGCTTCAAGATGTAGCCAATCTTGTCAGTGACTCCTCTAACATATGGCAATACAGCAGGTACACGCTCGACTGTGGCCGACTTCACTCGTTCACTCCACTTCACTAAATTAAATTGGTATTAAAAAAGTTAAATATACGCGATAAATTCCGTAAAAACTAGTATTATTTCAAGAATAGCGTGAATTTTCTTACAGTCAAAGGTTGCAAGCATATCTGGGAAATGAGTTATTTGGGCATTTACATCAACCACATTGAAATTTTTCGAGATGTCAGAAAAATGCGAAACGGGAATTTCAGAGAGAGACAGAGAACTATTAAAACTGCAATCACCACTTTCTGCAGTTAAATAACCTTTAAAATTTCAATGGGCACAGGGTCGGATCCAACCAAGGAGATGTTCTGTCAAAATTCAAGCGGCCGGGTTTGACCGCACCCACCCACAGCACTATTACCCATAAAACCTTATATTTAGAGACTACTTTTCTATGAAGAAGTTTGACGGTATAGAATCTATACGAAATTTTCTATTCTGTGGACAAAAGCCAGTTACTCTATGTATTTTTATTTTTATTCTACTGTCAATTTACGACATTTGCCAACCATACGAAAATGGCGCAATTTTACGGTAGAATAATATAGAATAATTGATTTGTTTAGATCAAAGGATAGAGAATTTTGTGTAGATTCTATAATGCCGAACCTCTTTATAGAAAAGTAGTCTATGAACATAAGTTTTTATGGTTTAAGGTGCTGTGTTTTTATGGTTTAATATGTCGTAAATTGACAGTGGAATAAAAATAAAAATACATAGAGTAACTGACTTTTGCTTAGACCACAGGATAGAGAATTTTGTATTAATTCTATAATGTCAAACTTCTTCATAGAAAAGTTGTCTCCAAATATAAGATAATAAATGCACGTATTTATAAATGAATATATATATATATATATATATATATATATATATATATATATATATATATATATATATATATATATATATATATATATGTGTGTGTGTGTATGTGTGTGTGTGATATGTATACATATAAATAAATCAAAATTGAATTACCTACAAAACTAACAAGTAAAAAAAATGCAATCTTGACCACCTGCCAATTGCTTTTTTCTTTGTAATTTATATAAATTTTCTTATAACACATCTCTAATAACATGAACTTATACACAAATAAAGTAATAATGATTCAGAAAGAAGAATAACGTTAATGTTCTTACAGTCAAAGGCATCCATTTTTTTGTTAAACACTTTCATCAAGTTGGACATAGTGGTTCTGATTGATATGCCCATAATGGAGTGAAGTGAGGTTATAAAGGCTATAAGGGTAGTTATAACCTTATGTATAAAATACTCATAGGCAGGTAGAATTAGTTACATTTTAGTTAAGAAGCATAGACAGAATTTATAAAACTGTAGAATTACGTTTTTAAATAAAATAAATTTGAGAGCTAATGATTAATTTCCCAGCATTGACTTATATATTACTATCGTAAGGACCGGGCCGACCGAACAACTAAAAGAGACCAGTGCGTTGGCCCTAAAATAACCGTTTAGGGCCAACGCCAATCAGCCGACAGTGTTGCGCACTGCGACTGATGCTGATTTTTGACAGACTTGCGACTGATTTGCCTGTTATAAATATGTCTGGTTGCGTGGTAAAAGAATGCAAAAATTAAGATACAAAGATTTTAAAAAAAAACATGGGATATCGTCTCATCGGTAAATAATCTTATATTAATTTTATTACAATTAAATTTTTATATAAACGCATTTTTAAAGTTTTATTTTACAGTTAGTTTAGTTACGTTACCAAGATTAGGCCAGGGTCGGATTCAGACCCTCAAAAACATTAAACTATTTATTATTAAAATTATACTATTTAAAAAAAATTATATCACGTTTCATATTTCATGTTTTTTTTCCATGTGCCGGGATTTTGGCGTCACGCGTCTAGTTTATCTATACGTTTAGTTTTTTTGACGGTTTTATTTTTATTTCTGTTTAATTCTTGTCTAAAGAGATATGTGTAAGTTAAATTTTGAATTTTGGTATCGAATATATTTTATATTCAATAAGGATAGAACAAAAAGAGTACAAAAGAAACCATATATGCTTAACTGAATCTGAAAATCTGATTCATAAAATATTTTGAAATTCTGTTTTCAAACCGATTGCTTCTGGAGCATAGCGTTTTTATCGTGGTAAGGATGTAGTATCGTGGTGAGGATGCAACATAAATGCATCGATCGAACATCGATTGACAGAAAGGGAGCTAATTCTAATTTTACTAAAAAAACGCGGTATTCATGTTCAGTACATAAATTCTGGATATCGTAGGGTTAATATTAAAATGTAAAAGGACCCAATAATACTACAAGTCGACCTTTAGATAAAATTATGGTATTTTCGCTTAGTATTATTACGATACTATTTACTACAAACTATGAAATAATGGTACAATAAGATAATTATACTATGAAATCCGACCCTGGTTACGTCGTGTTTTGATATGACGTTTGTATTATGACAGATACGCTACTTTTTCTTGTATGAAAAAGTTATGACCAAAATATTTAGATGGGCCTATCCTTCCTTTTGAAATCATTGCTTCCCAGTGGGAAGTTAATGTAATGGGTCCGATTTTGCAACTTGTAAATTTTAAAATATCTACACGTTTCAAGGTCTTTAGAGTCGAATAGTGTGGTTTTTAAGAGGATGTCCGTGTGTGCACATGTACGTATGTATGTATGTATGTACGTATGTTCGGATTAAATTTTAGCCTCGTGTATCTCGAGAAAAAAAGAGTGATATTGACACGGGACCAGTTTAATTTAACGCATAATTATGCAACTTAGACCTCATTAAATTTTGAGCAAAATCGGTCAAGTCGGTTTTTGTGCCGAATGAAAAATTGCATAAAATATTAAAACATATGATATTTTTTATTCTTTCTACTGGAAAATTAGTCGTGTGGACCTTTCGAGTCGCACCTAGACCGCTTTTATTAATTATTACTTACACAACAATCCACACACTAGCGAGTATAGTTACAGGCTATGAGGTTGTGTAATTCTATCTTAGTTCTCCGAGACTGACTGACTGACTGACTGCACAAATCACTTGACATCAGGTGGACTGTAACATCATTTTATATAAAACATAGCGTTGGCGTTGGCGAGTATGTAAAAAGGAGGTAAATCTTCCAAGTTATGATTAACACCTGGCGCGTTATTAGAAATGCCAGAGATGAACTAACCTAAACCAAAAATGAGATTAAATTGGATGCCTTAGAAACAGTGATAGTTCAATTTAACGTTATAAAATTGAACGGAACTACAGAATGTGTGTATTACAATTTATGTTATTGTCCGATTTAATCACTCGTCAACTTAAAAGATTTTTTTGCGTTTTGATACTTAACATAACATAAACATAAACACTCATGCCTGTCACCCAGAGGGGTAGGCAGAGACTACAGACTTCCATTTGGCACGATCCTGACACACCTCTCTCGCCTACTTTAATACTTATAAGATAGATATATCAAAAAATGTGAATTATGAAATCATTCCTTACGTTTTACGTGCCTCCTTGCGTAAGGAATCAAGAATCATCGATCAATGTCATCTCAGTACATTACCTTCAGCGATTTGGATTTTGGATAGCAGCCCATTTCCCTAACCTATAATATTAAAATCTCTGTTGAATTGTATCCCAAGACTGAGCATCGAACATTAAAAATCATGATTTTTCTATCCTGTATTGTTACGCAGAACATTTTATATTTTATACATATTTTTAAGTTTTAGAAGCCTTATTATTTTTTATTATTATTAAAATTGTCTGCATGTTTATAGCATATATGCCAAGGTATATGGATGTGGATGAGGCAAGACGGGTGTGTCACGATAGTGCCAAATAGCAGTCTGTAGTCTCTGCCTACCCCTCTGGGATGGGCGTCAGTGTTTATGTTCTGTTATATGTCAAATTCAGTTATATATTGACAGCAGCGACATAAATGACAGTCATTCGTGTCGCTGCTGGCTGTCTACAAAGGTAAAAACTCAAACTCGAAACTCATTCTTTAAATATGAATAGTAATTTCTTCTTTCTTCTTTTTGGACCTGTAAAAGTTCTATCTTGGATCTGGGCTTCTTCCGCTGTACGGAGGATTTGCCTAAATTATCACGCTTGGAAGACGGATTGCCTCACGTTTTGCACCTTTGAAGTTGCTTTTTGTCACCGTGCTGGGTATCTTGCGTTTGGATATTTGTTATACCGCCGCACGCATCGGAAATTAAAACATTTTCTTGATATTTACCCTTGTTCCTTCTTTCTCACACATGGGTTGAATGATAAAAATGTGCCCGATATAATCTCCTCGTAATAATCACACTTTAGCAATATTTTTTTCAAATATGTCACATAATAGCAAAAATCGGGCACATCATGCATTTTTATCTTTAGTAAAACATGCAAAATTGTTTAATGACAAATTTTATACATTTTTTGGGATCTTGTTATAAAAGCGTATACTATAATTACTAGTTACTGCGCTTCTGTAGAGCCTAGTGTCTGGTATTACAAGTTTATATTTTGTTTCTAGTGTTTAAGTTATGAACATCTCTATTCTTATGAAAGTTATTTACGTTTTATGTACTTACATACATCAAATTTTCATAAATATATTGCGATGTCAAAGTTAGTATGTTAGTTTCTTTAAATTCTCTTTACAATTTTAGCTATATATCACCCGTGTGGCTCTGTTTTTCAAAACAGATATGACTTTCACATCGGTCGCATTACCCCATAGCAAAATTCAATAAGACAATACGCTATGAAAGTAATTAAAGTAAACTAATCTAGCTATCTCAAACATTGGTAAGACTAATATTATTCTACTAATACACTGACTATGCTGCAGAATCAAGTCAGCCTGCTAATTTAACTATGTGGGGGCCCCACTGAAGCATCGCGTCAATTGTAATACCTAGAAAACAGTGGTATCCAAAAGACTCAACTCCTCCCCATTTAAGAGCACACTTGAATGTTTAACATAAGGTAATGTGAATTCAATACATTTTGTCTTATTGCCGTTGAGGGAAAAGTTGGCATAAAACCAATGTTCTAATTTAGATTAGTACATTGGTTTTATAGCATTATTTGCATTGTCAAAATTAATTGATTATCGTTTGAATTTGTAAATTAAAGAGGTGTTATCAACAAATAATACCAAATCGTGATTGTCTGTCTACAAGATAAGGTAAGTCATTAATATAGATTATGAACAGGGACGACCCAAGGATCGAGCCCCTTGAAACAATTATTGATACTACCGATCCGGCGGAACCTTTACCGCTGGTAACGACTTTTTGAGCTCTGTTATTTAAATATGAAATAATAATTCTAAGCGCAATTTTTCGACACCGTAATATTGTAGTTTCCTGATTAATACCTCGTGATGAACACAATCGAAATCCTTGAAAAGATTACAAAAAATACCTAAGGCATCTTGTGAATTCTCCCAGGAATATAAAATATATTTTATAAGCTGAACACCTGCGTTAGTTGTCGAGCGACCCCTTATGAAACAAAATTTGTTTCTATGGAGTAATTTATTTTCATTAAAAAAAATAATGATTCTAAAATTATTTTTCAAAAAATTTACTAAGAGGTCTAAAATTTGCGGGATTCATTGTACTACCAAAGGTATTACTTTACTGTTTCATTAAATCAGGAAACACACTAGATTCGATACCAGTAATAATTAACCTTTGTAACTTTTTTGTTGCTGCTCTTGGATGTTTAGCCTCTTTCAAAAACATGGTTGCAGAAGTCTACGAGCTGCATAAGCCACTTATTAACAGGAATACATTCACTTCCGTTTTATTAAAACAATATAAATATCATCAATCTATAGTGCATCTAGCTGATAAGTGGGCGATGCTTGAATGAGCCCCGATTTCACAGAGTGAAGATGCAGAGCATTACCAATAATTTTATATAAATGTAAGAGCGTTATATGATGTCAACGTAACATACGAGTATAAATTGTCTTTGAATTAAAATATTATATACGCAAGTTTTTTATTAAGTCAAAATACAAGATTAAACGCTTTAATATTAAAAAAAAACAGGCTAAGTGTAATTAGTCTTAGTGGAGAGCGTTTAGCGTGGCTTGCGGTAGGGCGTCATAAAAACCGATGCCTTTGTAAAAGAGTGTCCTGCAAGCTTACTCCCGAAATTGATTTCAAATTCGATTTGGTTTTCGATTCAACAACTTTTAGTTTACTCCTCTGAGTTTAGTTTACTACCGAACCAATGTGAATCGAGAAACACAATCGAGTTACTATCAATTGTGATCATTGATTCTACATTCTTGTGAATAATTCATTCTGCCGTCTTTCGACAATTTATAGATTTTGATATAAAACTTGGCGTGCTTTGAAGAGCGGGACATTATTTCATGCCAGTACACCACTTGTAAAGTACAAGGCGCAAGTTCGACCTCATACGGAATACTGTCTTTATCTCTGAGCAGAGGCACCTCAGTGCCAGCTCCTTCCACTTGATCGCATCCTGGACAGAGCGGTCTGAATCGTCAGCGACCAAACTCTTTCTAATCGGCTTGACTCACTGGCACTACGAAGAGTTGTTGCATCTCTTTGCGTGTTTTATCTCTTCTACCACGGGAAGTGCTCAGAGAAATTGTTCGGAGTAATTGAAGTCACTTAATTTCTCTATCGCACATCGCAACAAAACTTGCGATACCATCCATACCACCCGGATGATTAAAGGTTCACTACTGTGTGATTTACAAGAAGTTTTTTTCCTCGCATAACTTCCGCGAATCGACTACCACCAGAATTTTTTCCGAACCGATATCTTAGAAGCCTTCAAGAAAATAGCCTATTCTTTTTTAAAAGGTTGGAAACGCAGCTGCAATTGCCCTGGTGTTGCAGTATTTCATGAGACCTCTCATGAAATACTGCAACACTAGTAGTCACTTACCATCAGGTGAGCCTCATGCTTGTTTGCCACTTTTTATTTAAAAAAAAGATATTTAAAGGTGTGAATTGCGATGAGTCTATCAAATGCATAATCTTTTATATACTTATTAATAACTTTTAAGTTTATTGGACAAACATTGTCTGATAATAATAAGCTTATATTAAAAAAAATATTTTTGAAAACAAACTTTTTATTTAAAATCTCAAAAAAAAAAAACTTTAAATTAAATCAAACCCTTCAATTTATTACATTACACAATTAATATGACATAAAAGCTTGTCGCGAGATTTACCTTTTTATAAAAAACATATATTTTTTAGAATTACCCACTCATGTTACATACTGTATTCTCGTTTATGTACACAGGTAAATCTCGCAACAAGCTTTTATCTTAATATATATTAATTACGTGTCACGTTGTTTGTCCGCGATGGACTCCTAAACTACTTAACCGATTTTAATCAAATTTGCACACCGTGTGCAGTTTAGTCTAACTTGAGAGATAGGATAGTTTATTTGCCCATGAGTGACCCACAATTTTTTTGCGAATTTAAGGATTTTAATAGGACATGACAAGGTCATCGAAAAGGGTAAAATAACGTCTGCCTGGCAAGCTAGTGCCATATACATTGTGTAATGCAATAAATTGATAGGTTTGATTTAATTCAACGTTTATTATCTTCTTTGTAGATCATTTAAATAAAAGTTTGTTTTAAAAAAAATCATATTAATTTATTTTTTATTTTTCCCTATACACGTTTATAAGTTTGTTTATTTTATGTAAAGCGTCATTGTTGGTCTTTGATTTTCATCTTAGATCCGCCATCTTGAAATTATTTATAAACAACCAAACTATCTCTAACTTTTTGCTGAGTTATAAGTTTATAAATTTGGTATGGTGACCATCTTTTTTCTGCCTAACGTTCAAAATTCGACCATATTTCATAAAAATTTTAATTTTGTATATTTAGCAACCTGCCATTAATTACACTTTCAACTGCAAAACAATATAACACAGATAGCGTTTATTTATTTAAATTAAATTATTTATTTATGCTTTTTTCCTTGACATATTCCTCACACTAGTGAAGAAGGAATAATTAATATCACACAACATTCACATCTTAATTAGTCAATCTATCAGTAATCATTTATAGACAACTTCTTAAAATTCTTTGGCGACAACTTGTAGTTTGATCTTTTGAGGTTTGACCACATACTCTCAGGCACTCTTAGGCAAAGTATCATACTTGTCCAAGCTCAGAACCTTGGACAAGTTTGATACCTTGTCCAACTACTTTAGTGATTGTTGAAAACGCATACTTTTAAGCGTTGGACACGGATCTTAGAGATATAACATACATAAGCTTGTACTTACTCTAAGACATTCGTAGTTTGAACTAAAACGTGGGTAGGGAGTTTATACTCCATAAACACTTTGGTACAAACGGCGTCAACAAATGATATTATTTTTTCAATATGAACGTAAACAACATTATTTTATTTTATTTGTTTGTAATATAAACTATGTCATAAATATTACTTTTCTACACTCCTTTTCTAAACTTTAAACATACCAAATCATTCGCACGATGGTCATTTTTAGCCCTAAAACCTTGACAAGTTATAGGCTGCAACTTTACATTAACTTATAAATTGAATAAATGCTGTAATTTTTTTGCAATGTGAGCAGATTCTATTCCTGGCTAGGAGAAGACATCTTTCTGACACACCTCATGTATCAAATGGGGATTAAACTTATACAATTTCCCTTACCTACTAATTGCAAGGGTTACAAGACCTAAGTATAAAAAGTATTTGTTATATAAAAGAAATGAATCTTAAAACCCTATTTTCTAAAGCGACATAAAAAACGATGTAATCCTCTTCAATTGCTGGATTATAGCCGTTAATATCTCACCAAGATAGGATGGCATCTTACTCTGGCAACAGTCTTTTTATCTTTTTTGCTTTATGTGGCCTCATTAAACTGCACGCCTTTGTGACTACTTACCAAATTAAAACGGAAAAGACTTAGGCCAAGTGTATTCAAGGAGCTTCACATTCGTACTTAAGAAAAGTATTTTAAATTATTTAATTATTTTCAGTGCTGTTATTTTTTTCTTAAAAAAGTGCCCGATCCTAATACTACAAATATGTAGTACCTGGATGACCGAGAATTGCTCTGTTTTTTTTTTTGAAATTACATTTAAATACAAATTACATACGGATGAAACATGAATAATAATTTTTGTTCTTATTGACGTAACTGAAAATATTGAACTGGTTGTTTGAATAAAAAATTATGAGTGCAATTAGTTTAACTAAAATTTTCGTATTTTTAAAAAATACTAAAAAAAGGGCTCGAAATAATAGATTTTCTCACAAAAAAGGGAACTTGAACCAAGGCATTACGATTTCGCGACCGCTCGATATCCACTTGAGCTATTACGATCATTAACACAGTGTCAAAATTTACATTCTTATATTGTAGTAGTTTTTCATTGCCTGAAAACACGGACGAAAAGACATTTTCTAAAAATAAACCCCGAAACTTCCTGGACACTAAATTTTATGAAAATCGTTGGAGCCGTTTCCAAGATTCAGATTATATATATATATATATATATATATATATATATATATATATATATATATATATATATATATATATATATACATATATATATATATATATATATATATATATATATATATATACATATATATATATATATATATATATATATATATATATATATATATATATATATATGTGTGTGTGTGTGTGTATATAAGCTGATAAACGCACAAAGTTGTGGTGCTCAGGTAATGATGAAAACTCATTGAAAAATCCTCAGTCCCAATTTTACAGACTAAAGATGCAGAGCATTACTGGTACGGGGGTATCAATTTTGCGTTCATTAAAATATGAGTTAATCTTTCAAGTAAGACGTGCTCGTTGACGCATTTTTTGAAAAGCCTATCTAGGAGTGGACTTACGATGACAGGGGATTTTTTTAGAAGAATGACAAACAAGCGCATAATACACCTAATAATAAGTGGACGCTGTGGCCGATGGACACCTATTTGTATCCTCCTGAAGGTCTAAAATGGCACCTCGGTTACCCACTGCATGTGTCACGTACAAACATGGTTCTGTACGGGTTAAGGGAAACAATGAAAATTACGATTTTTTTTGATATTTCGAAGAAAAAAAATACAATACATAAAATACGCCATTTGCGAGTATGGCCTCGCTGTAATAGGTTATCTTATATAAATAAGGAAAATACATATGAGAACAAACTATATTTAAAACTATTATTTGTGTTTTATATATATTGTTTATATTGTGACTATTACTTGTGTTTGACTGTGAACGGAAGTTACCATTTATTTTTTTATACACAGGCAATTTAGTTAATAATATTAATTCTCACAAATTGATATAATAATTTTTATTATTACCGACTTATCACGTGGTTGGCAGTGATAATTCAGTCAAAAAAACGTGTACAATTTGCATACCTAACAAATAAAAAAATGAAAACACCGATGTCAACACGTATTGGAACAACGCGGCGGACACTTCTTGATTAAAATGCTCTGAGGGAAGTCCTTTGTTCACCAGTAGAACGAATAAACGAATATAGGCTGTAATTATTAGTTAATTAAGGACATTTTTATTCGGCCTAAACTTTTAACAGGCTAGCAGGCAAATAAGGCACTGGCCAAAGTATTTGATTAAGTAATGCTAACTTAATAAAGGAAAGTATTGTGTTTTTCACTCTTATTTAATTTAAGTCAAGAGAATTTATAATAGAAAGTACTAAAACGAATTGTGGGCTGTTAGTTCTTGGTCGAACAGTTAGAATCAGCAAGGCAATATCATTTACCAAAAGACATTAACGATAGCAAAAATAAATTGTTTCAATTTAATGACATAATATTTTTTACATAACTTTAGGAATATGACAAAACTAATTATAAAGTAAAGTTATGGTAGCACATAAAGCCAACATTACATACGGTTGAATTACCTAAGTTCTACAATTATGGTCTGCTAACAATTTTAACAGGAAAAACAAGTGGTTTTTCAACAACGGTTTGTGGTTTGTGAATTGTTCTTAAAATATTTGAAAGCTATTTAATGTTTCAAAACTTCGATCAGCAACATTTTACTACATTAAAACAATGCATTATTCACTTTCTGTATTTTATTGAAAGAATAAAGTAACAATAATTGTATAGATATGTAAATACAATTTAAATAAAAGTAGTTTTTAGACGACTTTATCGCGATTTTTATCTTATTTTATATTCCCGACGTTTCGAACATTTTACAGCACCCATGGTCACTGACTGAGGTGTTCGACGTCCAATTGTTATAGTTAACCACGGCTTCCAAATTAAAATGATTAATTTTTGTTCCAATCTACGCAGTATGAACTTACAGTATCTTGCAGTCTTGCAATTGTATGCTTGAGTTGGGATTTAATTGTTATTAACTATGGGATCCCAAGCAGATGGTAGCACCCAGCCATCTTCTTTATTGAACTTAGCATGCTTTTTTGATTTCAATAGCCTCGCGTATCATACTTGGAAGTATGCAAAACTTGCTTGACGTGTTGGAGCTTGGTGGCCAGGTGTTTACTGTCACAGATTAGTTTCTTCGTACGGTAACCTTCGTGGTGTTATAGTGAAATTCATTCGTTTTGATAATACTCTTATAGTTGAAATATCCATTACTATTTATTCAGTTTTGTTGAGCAATTACCGTGAACATCAGAGATGTTACTGACAATATTAGCTAGTACATCTTGAAGCGTGCTTCCATTAAAACATAGTTCAAATCGCCGAAGTAGATTAGTCACTTTTTACCATCAGTCAAGTGTAATATCCCTCTGCAAGATGCAGGAGCGTACAAAGTTGTCTCTCTTACATAGGACAAACTAAAAGATCAATAAAAATCCACATTAAAGAACACTTAGCTGATGTGAAGAATCCTGGGAAATCTGCAGTCTATGAACACGTACACGATCACCCCCGTCACTACATCAGATTTGATAGACCACAAATCCTCACTAAAGAACACCGATTCCTTCCAAGAATGATTCGCGAGGCTATTGAAATCAAAAAAACATCCCAAGCTCTATAAAGAAGATGGCTGGCTGCTACCATCTGCTTGGGATCCTATAGTTTATAAAATTAAATTTCAACCCAAGAATAAAGTTGCAAGACTTCAAGTTACTATGAGTTCATACTGCGTAGATTGGAACGAAAATTAATAATTTTAATCTGAAAGCCGTGGTTGACTACGAAATTGGCACGTCGAACACCTCAACCCACCTTCCCTTTTCCCCGTAACCATGGGTGCTGTAAAGTGTTCGAAACGTTGGGAATATAAAATAAGTTAACATACGCGATAAAATCTGTAATAACTAGTTTTATATAAATAAGAAATAATTGTGTACACGTAACCTAAAAAATTTGCATCTTACGTAATTTCGTTCGTACACGAGACAAGACGATTTATTTGTAACGGTTATTTTGCGTCTTGTTTCATAAATGTTTATGAAGTCATATTTATTATATTCATAAATGTTTCTCAGAAATCCATTAGAAAGGAAGCTTCGAAAGAAGCGATTTTTGCCAAGCCCGATTGAAGGCTATGTACAAACTAACCGTCAAGACCTTGACCACCTGCGCCTATCGGTGCGTTATATAAACAAGAAGATCATCAGCTCTGCGACCCCGATCGAAACCGTACTGGCGGTCACTAATCAGTTGGTGGTCCTCACGGTACCGCGTGAGCTAACAGTGAGTAACGGATTCCATTATTTTCGAGAACAAGGTAGTAATGGCTGTAGTTGGACCATAGAATACTATAATACATAAATAATAGAACAGAGGAGTGGGTGGATCCCGTGTAGCCACCAACATGTCAATTCACACCTATTAATGTCAACACAATTAATCGTTTCCAAGTTTCATGTTAAGCTTCGCTGCATGCAAATTATTAAAAAAATGGAAAATTGTGCAATAATTACGTTACGAAAAACAATCTTACCAGACTCACAATACCGGCGTAAAGTAGCCAGCTAGAGATTGCATCCCGGGATACCGGGATCCCGAAAACCGGAATCCCGCACCGATTTTTGCGTACAGACAAATAAAAATAAGTTGGTGTACATATTTGTAATATAACTGTTGTGTTTTGAAATAAAAGTACTAGTGTAATGAATGTGTTTAATCGTGTTTTTTATTTTAATTTATCTCATTATATCACTACAATGGTTATGTTCGTTTTGGTTTTGTTCGTTTTGTTACAATTTGTAATTTTTTGTTTTTATTTTCTCCTTTTTTTATTTATTCATTTATTTTTTTATTTATTGTTATTTTGTTTAATTAATTTTACTTATTATTTGTTATTTTAAACAATTTCCAATTTTTTTATGATCCCGGGATCAATACCGGGATCCCGGAATCGCTCCGACAGGATTCCGAAATCCCGGTATCCAAAAAACCTTCCGGGATTGCAATCTCTGGTAGCCAGCCTTTCGGTTTTCTACAGGATGAATTTCGGAAAGTGTGCGCAGGAATTGCATAATTTAATTCCTCCCTCTCATTTCCAGCATCGGACAACCAGACGTTCGTTCAGTCTCAACCCTTTCATTGTTGACATACCACGCATTCGAACCAAACGGTTTGCTACATCGTTCGTCATGCGTACAGCAAAGGAGTGGAATAAGTTGCCAGCATCTGTCTTTCCATACGATTACAATGTGGGTGTCTTCAAGGCAAGAGTGAATAGGTTTTTGTTAGGTCAGTACGCTTTACCATCTTAAGCTACATCACCAATTACCAACAGGTGGAATTGTAGCTAAAATCTTTTAAGCCAGCACGGATAAGAAAAGTAAAAAAAAAGAAAAAACAGCGAGAAGTGGAATTCAAATAAACGAGACATATTCTACGACCAGTTTGTAAGTCGAAACTATTTATATTTTGTTAATATTAGAAACAAAAATAAGGAAATAGTTATGTGTCAAAAACGTGAATCAAAAGTCTAAAATGTGTTTTTAGTATCTAGTGATAACTGATAATACGACGTAATTGCTTGTATCTGTGCTCCTGGCGACGCCGATCTCGTACAAAATAAGGTTGACAGGCATTCTATTGTGCATTATAGTATTCCATTAGTTGGACGGGTCAGAGCCGTTATTAGCCGTGTTATGTATCCATATGTATAGAAAATTAATTACTTTGAGTAATAAAAAATCAGAATGGGCAATCATGTAACTTCCGAACTATTTGACTGATTAAGGTCAAATTCATACTATATCTTTGTTTTTCGAGACGATTGTTCATAGCTACGCTAAGACGCAATAATTAGCGCTGTATTTAAGATAATTACAAATTTTTTATGAACAAATCATAAAATCTGATACCGGAGACTGGTATTGTGGTAGAGTTATTAATATTTTTGTTTAAAAAGAATGGAACTCATCGCGCCATTATGCCTAATAGCATATTTTAATTTTGAAATACGCTTTCACTGAAGATTCTCTTCCTTCAACATGGACTTTGTTTCTAGACTTGGATTAAACTTGAAGAAAAAAAATTCCATGGTCGCTATACTTGGTTAGTGGATTGGCGTACCAGAAGTCCTTGCATCTTCAATATCACTTCATGTGTCTTACCTTGTTACGTTATACATATTACAAATGGAATAGTTATTACGCACCACTTTTCCGAAACCATAAGAACTTTCTTGCATTTCCTATAGCGGAACGAAATGATGTTACGGCACCACTATTTTAATACTTGTAGGTAATTCATAATAAAAGAACACATCAATGCAGGAAAAATTAATAAGAGCCATAGTAGCTTACGGGCTAAGACCTTACCAATGACATTCGTTATTTGCAATTACGACTGATGATTGATTTACCACGTGCTCTGTGGTGAAGGAAAACAACGTGAGCACACCTGCATGTCTGAGAAATAAAAAAGATATTTCAACGCGGCGGACATTTTCTTGTCCTAAAACCCTCTCAGAAATCCGAGAAGGCCTGTGTGAAGAAGTGGAATGTATATAGGCTGTAACATTTAACTAAAAATGCACCTTTAGTTCAACATGATCTTTACAGATAACCAAAGTTTCAAATAATTATTTGTATAAGTCACGTTCATTAATTTCAATTCAAAAAGTTATTAGCATATTTGATCTCAATCAAATCATTTATGTTTCGCAATTCCATTAAAAATTCAAACAGCGTTTTATTAAAAATACATATAAAAAAGGTTAAAATATATAAGGTTAAAAAATAGACTCGACCTAGTAAAGTGTGTGTTATACACGCACTCAGAGGACTGAGGAGAAGATTCTGGAGCTGGAAGAAGAGATATGGACAAGTTGCAGTGATATTATAGGGGAGGACGTGATAATCCTCGAATCCGGCAACTTGTTCTATCACCGGGAGGGCGACTATCTATCTTAAGGGGGTGCTGGATGTATCGGTCCACAAATCTCTCATTTAAATGTTGTAAAGATTGTGAGTTTTTCGACGAGGGTTGCGCACCTTAAACTCAATACCACCAAACACTATTAGTCATAGGTCATTATATTTACTCACCAACTTCAGCACATCTTGATAAGGAGGTAGACGAAATGTATGAGGATATATCTAATACCATCCATTTATTCAAATTCCACTATACATTTTTAACACACAATAAGAAACAGTGAGCTGAAGTTAGGGAAACTCGGAATAGGGGAAGAGAACCAAAGGGGCCTCTTGCCAGAATGCGCTATTTATTTTTGCTTAATCCCAGGACTTCTAAAGCGAATTTACGATATAAATCCCGGATTAACATTTTAGAATGTTCTAAGCATTGTGCGAGTCAGACCAGATTTTAAGTGATTTGTTGTCATAAAGAGTTTCAAGGGTCATTCAAGCTAGGCTACTTGAGATTCCACAAAATGGCAAAGGTCCAAATTGTTTACTCTTTGATCCTTACCGTGCGGGTTTGTCAGCAAATTCCTACAAACGCGCGTGACCTGGAACCCATCGTAAGACGACCCTGTTGTTACATCCCAGGGCGTTTATATGGTTCATGCAGTCTCTAACTAGCTTCGAGCTCACTAAGTTTGACCTCAGCGCCAGCATTGCAGCTTGACTGTCAGAGTTTATATAAATTATGTGGTTGACGTAGTGTTTTTGCAGATTAATTTCCGCACACTAGAGTATGGTGAACATTTCTGCCTGGAAGATAGAGGTAAATCTACTCAAATTCATACTAAGTTTGAATTTGGAGCATTCCCAATAAATTCGAAAGCCTACGTCGAGACCTATTTTTGACCCATCAATATACCATATGAGGCTACCGACCTCACAGATACCCTGGCCATTTAGCCAGTCTTCTCTGGACAGTAGCTCCACTATATACTTTTTATCAAAAGTGTATGGTAGACGCGTGATATCTGAGATCATGCATAAGACCGGTGTTTACTTAATTGTGTCAAGCATGGATGTCAATCTGTAGTAGAGTAAGTTCAAACCACCCTAGGCGTGAATCCTACACAAACTAGCCTTCGCCTCCTTGTCTAGATAAAGATTAAGGGGTGTTAGTTATAGAAGTGCTTTAAGAGCCGCTCCAGGCGATGATCGCAGAGCTCCAGTTGCCATTAAGCAAACAGTTTGTGGCCGTGAAAGGAAAAGGGGAGATCTCCCGCTGGGCAAGGTGTTCTGCCACGGGAACGGCTAACACTCCGAGTGATAGTTCGGAGTTGTTCTATATATACTGTTTATGATTCGGAGTTTTTGATAGCGTGATTTAGGCTTCGGTGTGTTTCGCTTGCAGCGCGACGACAGCGCCACCACAAGTCCTTTGTAGACTATTTAAACTGTCCGCAGTCGTCTTTTGATTGGCCTTGTTGCACCATGCAGTGGAGGCGTAGGTAAGAATCTCACTATGCTGCTGAACAGCCATGGGACCATACTTGGATGTAAGCCCTAGTTGATCCTGACCAAACTACTGTACGTACCTAAAAAATTTTTTTTTTTTTTTATAGAAGAGGGGGCAAACGAGCATGCGGCTCACCTGATGTTAAGTGACTACCACTGCCCATGATCAACCGCAACACCAGGAGAATTGCGGGTGCGTTGCCGGCCCTTTAGAAAGGAGTAAGCTCTTTTCTTGAAGGTCCCCATGTCGTATCGGTCCGGAAAAATCGCCGGTGATAAACTATTCCACAGAGAGGTTGTACGTGGAAGAAAACTCCTTGTGAAACGTACAGTGGTGGACCGCCAAGCATCCAGATGGTGTGGATGGTATCGGGACGTTTGCCGTGTCGTGCGTTCACGAAATTTGGCGGCTGGGATTAATCCGAACAATTCCTCAGAGCACTCCCCGTGATAGATGCGATAAAATACGCAAAGAGATGCAACATCTCTTCGCAACGCCAGTGAATCGAGCCGATCGGAAAGCACTCGGTCGTCGACGATTCGAGCCGCTCTGCGCTGGATGCGGTCAAGTGGAAGGAGCTGGTACTGGGGAGCCCCAGCCCAGAGATGGGAACAGTATTCCATGTGCGGCCGAACCTGCGCCTTGTAAAGTTGCAGGCGGTGTGCCGGCATGAAATACTGTCCCGCTCTGCTGAGCACGCCAAGCTTTTTAGAGGCCAATTTGGCCTTCCCTTCCAAGTGACCACGAAACTGCACGTCACTCGATATGTCGACGCCGAGGATTCCGATACTGGCTGAGGCAATAAGGGGAGTGCCTTGAAACTGAGGGGATACGACAAAGGGGTTCTTTTTAGCGGTTAACGCGCAAACTTGTGTCTTCTGGGGGTTAAACTGGACTAGATTTAGTCGTCCCCAATCCGAGACTCTGTTCAGCAAAGACTCGACTTCAGACACAAGTTTGTCCCGGCACTCGGAGACGTTTTCCAGAGAAATATTGGCTCGGCCGGTGTAAAGAGCATCACCAGTGCTGTCATCTGCATAGCAATGAATGTTACGGGTATGCAACATATCATTGATATGCAGAAGAAACAGCGTTGGCGATAGCACGCAGCCCTGTGGAACACCAGCATTAATAGGCTTGCAATCGGAGCTTGCACCGTCTACAACGACCTTGATGCTCCGATCTGCAAGAAAGCTGGTGATCCAATCGCACAATTTCTCGGGAAGCCCATAGGAAGGGAGCTTCGAAAGAAGCGCTTTGTGCCAAACCGATCGAAGGCCTTCGCAATGTCCAAACTAACGGCCAATGCCTCCCCCTTGAACTCTACTGCCTCCGCCCATCTGTGGGTGAGGTAGACCAGAAGATCACCAGCTGACCGACCACGGCGAAAACCGTATTGGCGGTCACTAATCAGCTGGTGATCCTCAAGGTACCTCATGAGCTGGCAGTTTACAATGGATTCCATTGTTTTGGAGAACAAGGAGGTGATGGCGATTGGCCAGTAGTTGGACGGGTCTGAGCGGTCGCCTTTTTTAGGGATCGGGTGGACGAAAGCAGTCTTCCATGATTTTGGGACTACGCCTAGGGAGTAGGAGTACCGGAAAAGACGCGTTAAAACCGGTGCCAACTCTGGAGCACACGTCCTCAGCACAATTGGGGGGATTCCGTCAGGCCCACTCGACTTGTGGATGTCCAGGGAGAGGAGTGCTTTGCGAACCGAGCGCTGTGTGAACTGCACTTCCGGCATGGAGCACTCACACCGCGGGATGGTCGGCGGCGTACTCCCCCCGTCATCGAGAGTCAACTTATGCTATAAGGCAAAATTTTTTGCCTTATGGCATAAGTTGAAGTTTAAGTTAAACTGAGAGTTCCACATTAGTCTTTGGTCGATTGTTACGCCGAAGTACTTAACTTCGGTGGAAAATGGTACTTATTTACCATTGAATTTTGGTGTGACTAATTTTTCCAACCGTCTATTTTTGGTAAAGCCTATTACACCAGTTTTATCAACATTAAATGAAAAACTGTTATCCCTAAACCAGTTATTTGTGGTGTTAAGGGCTCTTTGTATCATTGATGATAAAGTACTTTAGCAATGGCCCCTCGCAATGATCATCAGCATAACCTAGTTTCTCAATGCGAAGGTCTGCCATCTTGTACAATGGTTGGTCAATCGCAAGAGTTTAAAGAAGGGGTGATAAAACACGTCCTTGTGGGCAGCCTCTTGTAGTTGCAACCTCAATTGAAGTTTGAAACAGCACTTTTGCCTTTCTGTTTGAGAGCATCAAATTCCCTTGTCCGAGCTGATGATTGTAGGGTCTACATTTTTGGATGTCAGTCCTCCAGCCAGCAGTCATGTGGGGCTACTATCGAAGGCGCCCTAAATTTCTAGAAAATCTCAAAGAGCTATTTCTTCATCCTTCAGTGCTTTTTCGACCCTGTCAATAACACTGATTCGTTCGGTCCGTTTCCATAGATTTGCCTCTGCGGTAAGCGCGTTGGTTGTAATGTATAGGCCTCGTAGCTAGAGCTCTACCCCTTATATATCTATCAATAACATTTTCCAATGAGGCCTATGTTCAGCAGTGAACTTCTCAAGGGCTGTAATGGCGATGTAGTAATAATAATAAGTATTTAAACTGTTGTTTATTGTATTAAGTGACTTGTTATCGTTAAATTACCATTTATATCACCATTATTACTGTCCGGCATAAGTATTGGACTTATGCTGAACATACGCCATCCCTAAGGAATGTCACAAAACACAGTCTCGAGTCACCTGCAACTATCGAATTTTTGCAAGTCTTACAATTTCGTCTCTCCACCTAAAAAGCAATTTTCACGTCTATTTACTTAATTATTTACAATAATTTAAAAAGCTCTGTAGAGCGGTGCGAGAAAATTTATTCCCATAATATCTAATATTAGCTGTTGCTTATGGCAAATTCTGTATAAACCGTGTCTACCACATATTATATGGCGAAATAATAATCTCATATTTGGCAAGCGTAAATACCTTGTGGTTTTGTGGTTATAGTATACTATAATCAATCATCTAGTTAATTAAACATTCCATCAAAGTGTATAACCACTACGTTTTATGTTCTATATATAGCGGTAGTACAGGTCGACTAGAAATGTCAGGTAAATATATTCTCCAGTTTGTTTCTAAACAAATGATGTTATAATTATTTCAATTACTGCAGATCAAAATTCATACGAAAGACGCCCGGCGGGTGGGACGCCATTGGTTAACTGATAATTATTTAATTTTAGTAATAACACATTCTATTAATTTAGATTTTAAATATGCAAAGTAAGCAAATGGTTTTTGAAAAATGTCATGATTAAACAGTTTGTTTATAACTCACCCCTGCGTTCTGTTAACGAGTCTTTTGATCTAATTTATTATTAATAATGAGACTAAACAATTGTGAAATGAAACCAATAAGTATAGAGAGCACATGTTCATATCACTCATCTATATCTAATCGGTCTATAGTTAGCACTCAGAGTATGCTAACTATAGACCGATTGCTATCTTATCGGTCATTAATAAAATAGTTGAGAAGATGGTAGTCGGCCAGGTCAGTCTAATGTTACTCGTTGGGCTCATGACAATGGTATCATACTTAACCTTAATAAGACGAAAGTGATGCATCTGTACTCACCGCACAACTTAGTGGCAAAAAATGTCAAGAGCGTGGATATAGGTATTGTGGGCCACACGTATGAATGTATGCACGATAAAAATTTAAATTGTATTTGTCAAAAGCTGGAGTATGTAAGTAGATTTAAGTACCTAGGTCTGTGGGTGGACTATAATATGAATTGGAAAACACAGGTTGACGCAGTGTGTACAAAGCTCAGGGTAGTGTTAAGTAAGTTTTATATCCTGAATGCAGCGTTGAATAGGAAATCGTTGCGTGTCATTTATTTTGCTCTCGCCGAGTCATTACTAACTTATGGATTAAATACGTATGGCCGTACATTTAAAACCTATCTTAACAGTATAAAATCGTTGCAAATCCGTTTTTTAAAATACCTTGTCAAACCACAAACAAAAATTGCATGTAAAGACAATTATGAAAAACTTTTTGTTGTATGTAAAATGCTTCCTGTACATGAGAAGGTCAAGTACCTGCTGGTTCTAGAACAGTTCTATAACGACCAATTTAAAGAAAAAGTGCAAAATAGGTATAATACTAGAAGCGTTAGAGAACGTAAACTCGTGCGACCACCAGTAAAAAATTACTATGGGAAAAGAACCAACAAATATTCGACCCCCACACTTTTTAATGACCTCGATTGGCTGAGAGAGGATAATACTAGAATAAGTAAACAAACATTAAAAAATAAATTGAAAATTGTTTTCCTTAACGAAGTTGTTGAGAGACGTGAAAAAGTTAGTAAATCCTAATATTAGTAGTAGTTTCTATAGGCCAAATGTTAGTAATTCTTAATAATAGCAGTAATTTTTTTATATAAGAGGCTAAATTTTAGGAAACATTTCTTAATAATAGTTAAATACCGGTTTAAAAAAAATTAAAACTAGTTTTATTTATTTACACTTTTATTTTCATTAGTTTATAGTTACGTATTTGAACCAAATGTATTAAGGGGAAATATAATGTCAAATGGCTTAACAAGATCCTTCGTTATGCCGAAAATATCGCAGCATTAATTTTGAAATAAATATATGGTAAAGTTGAGGATTAATTTTAGTGATTATGTTAGACGAAAACACGATTTCGTATAATTTTCTCGATAGAAAAAAAATCCAAAGTTACCTCCAAAATAAACAATAAACCGCTGTTATTCATAAAATACTTTAAATAAGATCATGAAACTTTGCATACTAACTGAACTAACTATAAAGCAGTGCTTATGTTATTTACTTTTTTTAAAACACCATTATTTTCACTGTAAAAAGAAATTACCTAAACTATCGGCGTCTTGAGCTTGAATTCCCCGAATTCAAGCTCAAGACGCCGATAGTTTAGGTAATTTCTTTTTACAGTGAAAATAATGGTGTTTTAAAAAAAGTAAATAACATAAGCACTGCTTTATAGTTAGTTTAGTTAGTATGCAAAGTTTCATGATCTTATTTAAAGTATTTTATGAATAACAGCGGTTTATTGTTTATTTTGGAGGTAACTTTGGATTTTTTTTCTATCGAGAAAATTATACGAAATCGTGTTTTCGTCTAACATAATCACTAAAATTAATCCTCAACTTTACCATATATTTATTTCAAAATTAATGCTGCGATATTTTCGGCATAACGAAGGATCTTGTTAAGCCATTTGACATTATATTTCCCGTTAATACATTTGGTTCAAATACGTAACTATAAACTAATGAAAATAAAAGTGTAAATAAATAAAACTAGTTTTAATTTTTTTTAAACCGGTATTTAACTATTATTAAGAAATGTTTCCTAAAATTTAGCCTCTTATATAAAAAAATTACTGCTATTATTAAGAATTACTAACATTTGGCCTATAGAAACTACTACTAATATTAGGATTTACTAACTTTTTCACGTCTCTCAACAACTTCGTTAAGGAAAACAATTTTCAATTTATTTTTTAATGTTTGTTTACTTATTCTAGTATTATCCTCTCTCAGCCAATCGAGGTCATTAAAAAGTGTGGGGGTCGAATATTTGTTGGTTCTTTTCCCATAGTAATTTTTTACTGGTGGTCGCACGAGTTTACGTTCTCTAACGCTTCTAGTATTATACCTATTTTGCACTTTTTCTTTAAATTGGTCGTTATAGAACTGTTCTAGAACCAGCAGGTACTTGACCTTCTCATGTACAGGAAGCATTTTACATACAACAAAAAGTTTTTCATAATTGTCTTTACATGCAATTTTTGTTTGTGGTTTGACAAGGTATTTTAAAAAACGGATTTGCAACGATTTTATACTGTTAAGATAGGTTTTAAATGTACGGCCATACGTATTTAATCCATAAGTTAGTAATGACTCGGCGAGAGCAAAATAAATGACACGCAACGATTTCCTATTCAACGCTGCATTCAGGATATAAAACTTACTTAACACTACCCTGAGCTTTGTACACACTGCGTCAACCTGTGTTTTCCAATTCATATTATAGTCCACCCACAGACCTAGGTACTTAAATCTACTTACATACTCCAGCTTTTGACAAATACAATTTAAATTTTTATCGTGCATACATTCATACGTGTGGCCCACAATACCTATATCCACGCTCTTGACATTTTTTGCCACTAAGTTGTGCGGTGAGTACAGATGCATCACTTTCGTCTTATTAAGGTTAAGTATGATACCATTGTCATGAGCCCAACGAGTAACATTAGACTGACCTGGCCGACTACCATCTTCTCAACTATTTTATTAATGACCGATAAGATAGCAATCGGTCTATAGTTAGCATACTCTGAGTGCTAACTATAGACCGATTAGATATAGATGAGTGATATGAACATGTGCTCTCTATACTTATTGGTTTCATTTCACAATTGTTTAGTCTCATTATTAATAATAAATTAGATCAAAAGACTCGTTAACAGAACGCAGGGGTGAGTTATAAACAAACTGTTTAATCATGACATTTTTCAAAAACCATTTGCTTACTTTGCATATTTAAAATCTAAATTAATAGAATGTGTTATTACTAAAATTAAATAATTATCAGTTAACCAATGGCGTCCCACCCGCCGGGCGTCTTTCGTATGAATTTTGATCTGCAGTAATTGAAATAATTATAACATCATTTGTTTAGAAACAAACTGGAGAATATATTTACCTGACATTTCTAGTCGACCTGTACTACCGCTATATATAGAACATAAAACGTAGTGGTTATACACTTTGATGGAATGTTTAATTAACTAGATGATTGATTATAGTATACTATAACCACAAAACCACAAGGTATTTACGCTTGCCAAATATGAGATTATTATTTCGCCATATAATATGTGGTAGACACGGTTTATACAGAATTTGCCATAAGCAACAGCTAATATTAGATATTATGGGAATAAATTTTCTCGCACCGCTCTACAGAGCTTTTTAAATTATTGTAAATAATTAAGTAAATAGACGTGAAAATTGCTTTTTAGGTGGAGAGACGAAATTGTAAGACTTGCAAAAATTCGATAGTTGCAGGTGACTCGAGACTGTGTTTTGTGACATTCCTTAGGGATGGCGTATGTTCAGCATAAGTCCAATACTTATGCCGGACAGTAATAATGGTGATATAAATGGTAATTTAACGATAACAAGTCACTTAATACAATAAACAACAGTTTAAATACTTATTATTATTACTACATCGCCATTACAGCCCTTGAGAAGTTCACTGCTGAACATAGGCCTCATTGGAAAATGTTATTGATAGATATATAAGGGGTAGAGCTCTAGCTACGAGGCCTATACATTACAACCAACGCGCTTACCGCAGAGGCAAATCTATGGAAACGGACCGAACGAATCAGTGTTATTGACAGGGTCGAAAAAGCACTGAAGGATGAAGAAATAGCTCTTTGAGATTTTCTAGAAATTTAGGGCGCCTTCGATAGTAGCCCCACATGACTGCTGGCTGGAGGACTGACATCCAAAAATGTAGACCCTACAATCATCAGCTCGGACAAGGGAATTTGATGCTCTCAAACAGAAAGGCAAAAGTGCTGTTTCAAACTTCAATTGAGGTTGCAACTACAAGAGGCTGCCCACAAGGACGTGTTTTATCACCCCTTCTTTAAACTCTTGCGATTGACCAACCATTGTACAAGATGGCAGACCTTCGCATTGAGAAACTAGGTTATGCTGATGATCATTGCGAGGGGCCATTGCTAAAGTACTTTATCATCAATGATACAAAGAGCCCTTAACACCACAAATAACTGGTTTAGGGATAACAGTTTTTCATTTAATGTTGATAAAACTGGTGTAATAGGCTTTACCAAAAATAGACGGTTGGAAAAATTAGTCACACCAAAATTCAATGGTAAATAAGTACCATTTTCCACTGAAGTTAAGTACTTCGGCGTAACAATCGACCAAAGACTAATGTGGAACTCTCAGTTTAACTTAAACTTCAACTTATGCCATAAGGCAAAAAATTTTGCCTTATAGCATAAGTTGACTCTCGATGACGGGGGGAGTACGCCGCCGACCATCCCGCGGTGTGAGTGCTCCATGCCGGAAGTGCAGTTCACACACCGCTCGGTTCGCAAAGCACTCCTCTCCCTGGACATCCACAAGTCGAGTGGGCCTGACGGAATCCCCCCAATTGTGCTGAGGACGTGTGCTCCAGAGTTGGCACCGGTTTTAACGCGTCTTTTCCGGTACTCCTACTCCCTAGGCGTAGTCCCAAAATCATGGAAGACTGCTTTCGTCCACCCGATCCCTAAAAAAGGCGACCGCTCAGACCCGTCCAACTACTGGCCAATCGCCATCACCTCCTTGTTCTCCAAAACAATGGAATCCATTGTAAACTGCCAGCTCATGAGGTACCTTGAGGATCACCAGCTGATTAGTGACCGCCAATACGGTTTTCGCCGTGGTCGGTCAGCTGGTGATCTTCTGGTCTACCTCACCCACAGATGGGCGGAGGCAGTAGAGTTCAAGGGGGAGGCATTGGCCGTTAGTTTGGACATTGCGAAGGCCTTCGATCGGTTTGGCACAAAGCGCTTCTTTCGAAGCTCCCTTCCTATGGGCTTCCCGAGAAATTGTGCGATTGGATCACCAGCTTTCTTGCAGATCGGAGCATCAAGGTCGTTGTAGACGGTGCAAGCTCCGATTGCAAGCCTATTAATGCTGGTGTTCCACAGGGCAGGGCAGGGTAGAAAAAAAATCCAAAGTTACCTCCAAAATAAACAATAAACCGCTGTTATTCATAAAATACTTTAAATAAGATCATGAAACTTTGCATACTAACTAAACTAACTATAAAGCAGTGCTTATGTTATTTACTTTTTTTAAAACACCATTATTTTCACTGTAAAAAGAAATTACCTAAACTATCGCCGTCTTGAGCTTGAATTCGGGGCGACAGAATTCAAGCTCAAGACGCCGATAGTTTAGGTAATTTCTTTTTACAGTGAAAATAATGGTGTTTTAAAAAAAGTAAATAACATAAGCACTGCTTTATAGTTAGTTCAGTTAGTATGCAAAGTTTCATGATCTTATTTAAAGTATTTTATGAATAACAGCGGTTTATTGTTTATTTTGGAGGTAACTTTGGATTTTTTTTCTATCGAGAAAATTTTACGAAATCGTGTTTTCGTCTAACATAATCACTAACATTAATCCTCAACTTTACCATATATTTATTTCAAAATTAATGCTGCAATATTTTCGGCATAACGAAGGATCTTGTTAAGCCATTTGACATTATATTTCCCCTTAAGACAAGCGCTAATCCCGCCGACAAACTGTTACGCAGTTTGGTGGGTGTGAACAATGTATAAAAGGTTTGGTCCAGAATAAATGATTTATTATTTATTATTATTTATATGAACGTCTCATATTTAAATTTAAATAAAACCTTTGCTTTATGGTTATATAGGAAGTCTTTGTTCTTTTCATTTAGTCTTTGTTCGTCGTTGAAAAATAATATTATGATATAAATACAAGTACATATCTTAGACTTAGAATGTACTGGCATACCTAAGCCTATGGTACATACATATAAACTCTCACACCTGTCAACCAGAGAGATAGGCAGAGGCTACGGACCTCAGAGAATTACGAGCATAGAGAGTCCTAAAATTAGAATAAAATTCCTATAACTGAACACTTCATACATATGACCTTTAACATGGTAAAAAATGGGATAAAATGTATTATTCTCACCTTATTTCTTTTACAAGATTGTTGGCGTTTTTCCATTCCATAGACACCTCTATTAATGTGCCATTACAAGTACGCTGGATATAACTGGCTATAATGTATAAAACGTTCGTCCCGATTTGAAGCGCCGTCATTTTTCGTGTCGGCAATTAAAATTTATATAATATGCCAACTCTGTTGTGTTTTTTAAATCGTATTTCGGTATTTCAAACGAAAAAATAAAAGTATTTTGTGTAGTTTGAATATATAATGAAAAATCATCATTCATCATCATCATTACAGCCCTTCACAAGTTCACTGCTGAACATAGGCCTCCCCCAAGTAACGCCACAAAGCACGGTCCTGAGCCAACTGCATCCATCGACTTAATGCATCTTACCAGGTCGTCACTCCATCTATTGGGGGGTCGCCCTACACTACGCCTACCGGTACGAGGCTGCCACTCGAGAACCTTTCTTCCCCATCGGTTATCGGTTCTTCGAGCTATATGGCCAGCCCATTGCCACTTCAGCTTACTAATCCGTTGGGCTATGTCGGTCAATCTGGTTTTACAGCGGATATCCTCATTTCTGAGTCTATCACGCAGAGGAACTCCGAGCATAACCCTCTCCATAGCTCGCTGAGCGACCTTGAGCGTCCTCATACGGCCAACAGCGAAGGACCACGTCCCTGATCTGTAAGTCGTCACTGGCAACACGCACTGGTTGTACACTTTAGTTTTCAGAGATTGAGGTATACCTGACGAGAAGATGTGTCGTAATTTCCCGAATGCTGCCCAGTCGAGTTGAATCCGTCGATTGACCTCTCGGTCGAAGTTGGACTTATCTAGTCGGACTATTTGTCCCAGGTAAACGTACTCGTCAACAACTTCGAGCATAGTGTTCCCAACAACTACCGGCATAGGTGTGACATGGACATTAAACATGATCTTTGTTTTGTCCATGTTCATCTTAATACCTATCCGTTGGGAGACACCATTGAGGTCATTGAGCATAGTACTAAGGTCCTCCAGCGATTCTGCCATAAGGACTATATTCTGCCATAAGGACTATATTTTAGTGAAAAATATTTTTAGTAATAATGAGAGTCTGCGTAGTTTTTAAAATCTCGTTCTCAAAAGGAAAATGGGATAACGTTCCACACGTATGTGTATTTGCAGCTTATTAGCTGTGTATACAAAAATTAAACTATTTGATATTAAATATCGTAATTGCCAACATGTTTGGTTTTATATTACTGACTTTTGAAAAACAATAAAATTCAATAAGGTCGTCGAGTTCCATAATACTTATCGATGTTCTTTCCTACCTATGTTTGTTAACAACCAATATCACTGACAACAGATAATTATCGATTATTACTGTCTTTTATTACTGATTATTACTGTTTTTTTGTTGAACGCGAGTAACCTGGGTTCGATCCCCGCCGGCACTAATGAAATTGTTAATTGCAATTTTAAGTGCTGATTTACCACGTGCTCGGCGGTGAAGGAAAACATCGTGAGGAAACCTGCATGTCTGAGGAATAAGAAAAAAAATATTTCGAAGACATGTGAAGTTCGCCAACAAGCATTGGGGCAGCGCGGCGGATATCTCCTTGCCCTAAAACCCTCTCAAAAATGAGGGGAGGCCTGTGCCCAGCAGTGGGACGTATATAGGCTGTAACTTTACTTTTTTTATTACTGTTGTTATTGATTCACGAACTCGAGAGTAACAATACCTAGTATTGGCTACTCCACAAAAACGAAAATAATTCAGGGGTTTATTTCTCTGGTGTAACATGGTATTCGGTCTAATTAAACCTTAATACCTTGTTTTTGTACACCGTTAAATAACCGTGTAATAATAATATGTATTCTTTAATTTAACAAAGTCACGGTTCTTTGAACCATGTCACCTGAAGAAATAATAGTGTGTCGTGTAATCGTGTGTATGTAGAATATTTAGAGACGACGGCAGGAGACCGGACGGTACGACTTTGGATGCTTGGGGGAGAGGTAAAGTTTTAGTGAGAGATACATCTTACAAAGACACTTTAGCAGCTTTTCATCGGTATTTCGTTTAAAGCAGGCTAGGCGTCAGAGGCAACTGAACTAACTTAGTGGCCCAAATATGATTCTGAGATATAAGTACATATTTGTGCCATATGTTGCAGAGACTATCGGTCCGTGAGGTTCACGCGAAGTTCCAAAAAAATGATAATAAGAGGGCGGCTTATTTTCTCGATCAAAGGCTATGATTAACCATTCAGAGGCCATTAGGAAAAGGACTGAATGATAATTTCAGGTTTTAGGTTTATTAGCATAGTTTTCTTTTTTTTTAATATTGTAATTTGAATTTCAAAAATGAAGGTATAAATAACTAACATATTTATCTAAAATTTTAAGTTTATATCTATATTTATATCTTACAAAATGGAACCCAGCGCATTGCTGTCGCGAAAATAATTGTAGAAATATTGTTTTACATTTATAAGAGGTATTTTGTTAAAATGGGAATGACAATACAATCATTAATTAATGTTGTTCATGCTTTACCATCAATAGAGCAGCCAACACGTGCACTCCCGAGTCTATGAATCAGTTCATTTATATATAAATTAAAAAGTGTAGGTGTAGTTAACCCCTCTCGTCTCACACCGCATTCTAACCTATACTCGTCCGACAGTGTACTAAACCACCTGACCTGATTAATTTGATGACCGTAACAATAGCTAAAAATGTTAATGTACGACACGGGTACACAAGCCTTTCGCAATATATCCCACAGAATATCATACACGACAAGATCGAAAGCCTTTGAAAAATCCAGGAAGGCCACGTACACTGGCGTATTCCTTACGTTTGTTTCAGCCAACAGTTTTTACCACACAATGTGTTTCAGTGACAGTATTGCACATTCAGTGGATAGATTTGGTCTAAAACCAAATTGCGTATCGTTTAACTTAATATATTTTTTTAACTGTCTCTCAAGCACACTGTCAAGTATCTTAGCCGCAGTTGTTGCAGATGAAATGGGCCGATAGTTGCACATATCTGAAACATCTTCGGTTTTGTTTTTCAAAATTGGAACCACGACCGTTCTCATCGGCTCTTTCGGCATATAAGAGTGCCTCATACATACAGGAGCGCCAGTGGTCTAGGTAGGTGCGGGCCAGCGTGCTGAAAGTGCTCGATGCTAAGGAGATCGTGACCAGGTGACTTTCCTCTAGTCATGTCATTTATCCTGTGTGTGTGTCCCATATGTCCCTAGCGGTGTTGCGATCGAGCACATAAGTTGATGCACTAGTCTGGTGATAAACCTCAGCATCGACTTTAATAGGTGACTGTAATGTAGACTGAACTTGAACTGACTCTTAAAATAATTGGCTATCAAAGCCAGCTCATTCACACCCCAACGCTCACCGGGGTACTTGCTCTAGGACTCAACTATTTAGTATGCTTCCAAAACCCACGAAAATCTTTATTACTGTGTTGATACGCTAGTTTATTCGTTTTGATTTGATCTTGATTATTTCGAAAAAACTTTGGTTTTCGTTTAGACACTCTTTTAGATTTATTTATTTATTTATTTATTTAGAAAACCAACAGCTTTAAACTATTAAAATTTACAACAGATCGGATTATCTTAACATAAGCCTTATTACAGGTTTCCCTATATTATCTAAACACAATTTAAAAGAAAGAGCGACGATTCCTTATCGGTATAAAGAATTATCAGCGGTACTACTATAAACATTGTATATACAACAACATAATGTGTGTGTGTGTGTGTGTGTGTGTGTGTGTGTGTGTGTGTGTGTGTGTGTGTGTGTGTGTGTGTGTGTGTGTGTGCGTGTGTGTGTGTGTGTGTGTGTGTGTGTGTGTGTGTGTGTGTGCTCATATATTTGATCTGAGTTAATACCTTAATCATGAATAACTATTGAAGAGATTTTTGCATACTTCAGTTTTATAGTTTTCTCTCTTTTTCGTAAAAATATCAATATTGTCAAAAAAATTATTATAGGTGCAACATATCCGGTTTATTGGTGAGTTTTTGGTATATTTCGTATGAGAGTGAGAGATGAAAAATAATTTAGTGTGTCTAGTACGATATTTGGGTGTGGAGAAATTGACAAGTCCAAGTAAATGCGAATTATCTAGGCGGCCGTGAATGAGATCATATAATGTCATTTGATTAAGCAATTTTCTTCTGTCTGCTAACGAAAGGAATTTATAGAATATACACCTTTCTTTGTATGTTTGATGTTGTTCTTTAATTTTGTAGTCCATAAACTTCAAAAATTTTTTTTGCAATACTTCTATTTTGTTAATATACGTATAGTATTGTGGACACCATATGTTGCTACCATACTCTAATATACTGCGAACGTAGGCATAATATAATACTTTAATACAGGGTAAGTTATTGAAAGGTTGGCATGTACGTATTAAGAAGCCTAAGTTTCTATATGCTTTATTTGTGATGTAGTCAATATGATTACTAAATGTAAGCTTGGAATCCAATAAGATACCAAGATCTCGGATTACCTCTGTTTTTTGAATTATTGAGCCGTTCAATTTGTATGCATATTCAACCGGTTTAGTTTTGCGTGTAAATGTGCAAGTTTGGCATTTCTTGACATTAACAGTGATTCGATTATATTTGTAATAATGGTCCAACCTGTTTAAATCTTCTTGAATCTTATGGCAATCATTTAAATTGTTAATTTTAATAAATATTTTTTTGTCATCTGCATACAGCAAGAATGAGGAGTGCTTAAAGCATGTATATATATCATATAGATAGGTGTTATACAGGAGGGGCCCTAAGTGAGACCCTTGTGGCACACCAGATGTAATTTTTATAAAATTTGATCTGTGTCCTCCTACAACTACTGCTTGGGAACGATTTTTTAGGTAAGACTCAATCCATCGCAAAAGGTCCCCGTGTATTCCTAGTATTTTTAACTTACGAAGCAAGATGACGTGATCCACGCGGTCGAAGGCTTTTTCGAAATCCGTGTAGATCACGTCAACCTGCCCCCCGCCATCCATATGATTGATAGTCTCTGTGATAAAATGTGTTAGGTTACTAATAGTTGATCTGCCTTTGAGGAAACCATGCTGAGATTCTGGTAAACCTCGACTTAAGGTCGGGTAAATGTAATTAAATACTAATTTTTCGAATATTTTCGCGAATATATTAAGTATAGATATAGGTCTATAATTTTCAACTTTAATACGGGTTCCTTTTTTAAATATGGGTACTACATGAGCTTCTTTCCAGATGTATGGGAAATAACCTTCCTGAAGAGATCTATTGAATAATATGTGAAGAGGCTCAGACAATGAATTAGCACATTTGAATATAAATATAGGTGGTATTTTGTCACTACCCGGTCCCTTTTTTACATCTACTTTCTGTAGCGCTTTAAAAACATCTGCCTTGGAAACGCGAAAGCAATGTAAATGTCGGTCGTTGCTACTAGAAGGTATAGGTAATGTAACATCAGGATATGAAGGAGCAGGCGGGATAAAAACGCTTTTAAAAAATGAACTGAAGACTTCTACAATTGCTGGGCCTTCGCTATGCGTTGTATCTTTATACGACATTTTATTTGGATAAGAATAAGTATTACCACGTTTTGATTTGATAAAAGTCCAGAAACATTTAGGGTTATTCAGTATGGCTTGTTGAGTAGTATCCAAATAATTATTATAACATTGTTTATTATAAACTGACGCACGCTTACGTAATAAAGAGAACATATTGTAATCCGCTAAGTTATGAAACTTTTTCCAATTTCTGTGAGCCTTAGCTTTTTCTTTTAAGATATTAATCAGTGTTTTATTATACCACGGGGGCCTTTTCGTGTTGTGAGGTAGAGATATTACACTTGGTACATATTTGTCTATGCAATAATTGAGTTGTTTGTAAAAGAAATCTACAGCTTCTTCAACATGTCCAGTGTATAAATGAGTGGCCCAGTCGATTTCACATAAATATGTGTTTATTTTTACAAAATCAGCTGAATAAAACTTATTTTTCTTAATAAAAGAGCATTTTAGAGGAGGGATAGCCACATTTAAGTCAAATTCGAAGGGGGGATGAAATATATCTATCTTAGTTAAGGGTTTGTCACATAATATTATTTCTATGTCTATATTAGAGAAAATTAAATCTAATGTGTTATTGCAACTGTTTTTTATATTGGAGTATTGTCGGAAACCATGGTAGGCTAGTTCGTTTATTAATTGCTCCCCTATAGTTAGTAGCTCGGTAGAACCCTGTCTTAGTATTGTAGGTCTACTCTCATTCCAGTGTATATTAGATAAATTAAAATCACCTGCAATTACATAAAAGTCGCGCGAGATAATTCTACTACTAAGCGATTCCAAGAACGATTTAATATCTTTCGCGTGCATTTCGTCCGTACGACGATGCTTTGACGATTTACCCGGTATATAAGTAGTTATGATATGCAGTTTATGTCCAAGCGGGGTGTGAGGGGCATGGCGCGAGGGAACGTGTGCGCTTCGTGTTGTGAGCGTATGACTCAGTACCGGTATTGTTATCCAAAGCGTCTCGATAGAAGCGCACGGCTGTTTCCACAGATCGTCCATAGTCGCATTAAGTGTACGACGAATTATGATTGCCACACCTCCACCTGATGATTTGCTTGTTTCCGTTAGTATACGGTCCTGTCTGTACACAATATACCGATTATCACAGATCTCCCCATCCAAGATACCATCGTGAAACCAGGTTTCTGTTAAAATAATGATGTCATAATCATTATTTAATATTTCTAGATAAAGCGTATGAAGTTTTGTACGTAATCCCCGTGCATTTTGATAATAGACAGATATTGGTGTCTTACCTATTGTGTAAATTATCGTTTTGCCTTGTTATTTTAACATATAATAAATAAAATAAATAATAGATTTTAAACATAGTTAACTCACTAATGCATATAAATAAATATACACAATGTATATACACACATGCATATACATACTTAAATATAAACATGTACCCTAACTTAATACATAATATTTTAATTTGTATCAGCTGGTAATGATTATAACAGATAAACAGTTTAATTAAATAGAAAAACATATTATTTGATTGAGCAATTGATATTAATAGGCACAGTTTTTGTACTTGTGAGTTTAAATAGACCGACAGTATGCAAAAAACTAGGGAATGATTTGTGGATGCGTATATTTTATGTGTAATGATAGATAGAAAGTAAACAAGGTAATTTTGTGATGTATAATGTAGATCGACTGCTGTTTGAAATTGATTATGGTTGCAATTTGTAAATTGTATAATGGTTTTTATGATGTGTTGTGTGTTGGTGTTTAATGTGTGTGTGTATTTTTTATACAATATTTTAGAATAAAATAACGTACCTTTATGACAATAATATGACATGTTTTCACAATGTATCCTTACATTATAAAAAAACTTGCTAAGTAGGTCTATACTAACTATTATTGTATACTTTATTTCAACTTTTTTAAGTCCAATTCTGAATTGACAATAATGTGTGGTGACGTATCGTTTCGACGAACATATATTTTGCAGTTTTTTATCCAGATGTACCTATAGCCTAGCTCGGTAGCTATTTCTCGACACTTTTTATATAGCCTCTTGTTATCAAGAGTTAAATGCTCGTTAACAAATATTTTCTTGAGTTCACCTCCGTGCCCAAGATCTCCAGTAGTGATGCCACGATGTTTTTTGACGCCAGCAATGAGATTATCCTTATGAATACGGGACGACATTTTTATAATAATATTGCGGGGTCGACCTTTAACGGGATCTTTCGATTGTACTCTTGTGCAGCTTTCTATATCGCCGGCGCTCAACACAACACCTGCTTTTTCTGCTATACTTAATACTATATTTGTTAGATTTTCATTTTTAATTTCTGGTACTCCCACCACTTCTACATTTAACTGACGTGCCCACTGCTCTTGTCTTTGGGTTTTTAAGGACAGCCTGTCTAATATCACTTGCATTTCGGTAATTTCACGACATTGAATCTTAAGTTTTTCTTCTGAACAATTTGCACGTTCCTGTAGGGTATCGATGCGCTTGGATGAGAATTCCAAGGAGGCTTGCATTTCGGTAATTGTGTTTGCCGTAGCCTGTTGAGCTGAGTGTATAGAATTTAAAGTATCCTTAATAGTTACTTGGTCCTGAGAAAGAATATCTGAAATTTGTTTTAGATTACTTAGTTGTTCCTTTAATGACGATACTTCATCATGTATTTTTTTAATAATATCCTCTTGCGAAGTTTTGAATTCAGTAAGAAAGGACATTATCTCTTTCCTAAAATCATTTAATTCGGATTTCATTGCTTCTTCTGGTTGTTTTCTTTTTGATCTTTGGAGAGTAATATTACGTTGCTGTGTAACCTCGGTATCGCATTTTGCATTATCGGGCTGGGAACTAACAAGACCAACTTTGGCCGCAGGCGGAGATTTTTGCGGGTTCATTATGTATCGCAAACCAGTATTATTAGGCCTGTGATGCAGTTATGTCGAGCGTCAAGTGAGACAAAAAATTTAAGAGTCCGTGCTCTTTACTCGAGGGGGTGAGGTGTGGGGGTTCACTGACTGAGAAACACTGCTAAACTGTTCACACAAATAATAACAGGCTTAAGTTCCTTAATGAATGCACAAGGTTATCGTCTTTACGTTGATGACTTAAAGATTTACTTTTGATTGTTGTCACTTCAGATAAAATTAGAACGACAGGAGACACGTCCGCTCAGTACAAACGCTCACGAATATATATTCCATCATATCATTATAAAAATAGCCACCACACGGTTTCCTATGACAAATCTAATTTAGGAATTTTGGACGATCATCCCGGTGAGCATCACGTATGCCAGTTCCACCCAATATAGGTCGACCACGCTTTTTGACTATCTCCCGTACGCGATCACTGTCGTAACTGTACTTAGAGGCCTCACATAAAGTATCACTATCTGGTTCCTTTTAGGTGCTGGTTTTTCTACCAGCATCTAAAAAGAATTTAAAACTTTAACATATTAATTTTTTTAAATCGATTAAATGCTATTTTTACCCCGAGACATCAATGTGTCCACTCAGGCCTGGTAGCACTCCTGCTTACGGCGTAACGCAATTTTGCATGAGCAACCAAACTATGGCTGGTTTCTGCCTCCGATAGGTACCACAGATGGTTGAATAAAAAGTTCCAATCCCTGTAGCACCACATCAGCGACAGAATCAGCAACAGCGCTGGGATCATCCAGCGAGACGCAAAACCGCCCCCAAGGGTAGGATACAAAAAAAAATCGTATCCCGTCCCAACCAGTTCACCTATAATTGTCAAACACGGCCGCAACCTGGAACGGAACCGCGATGGGAGCGTGTGTGGCACCGTACTCCGGATCAGACAATGGTCCGAGGAGCCAAGAGGGGCATCGACAGAGACCTGATAACCATCCGGATAAGAGGTCAGCAAAAGGTCTAACAGGAAAGGTACATGATCTTCCACATCTGGAATCCACGTAGGCGAGGAAACCAGTTGTGTCACGATGCCAGATGGGAACTGTTGCAGCACGGAGTCTGCAGCCATTTGGACGTGCTCTATGAGTTGGTTGGTGTTGGCATTACTGCTATGGGACCTATAGAGGCACCCGCAGACGCGGGGATGGTCTTCGTTGTCTACGCGCAGTCATGTAATGGACAGGTCCGTACTTTCAAGGCTGCCGAGGCGTCGAAAACAGATGTCCTCTCTGACGTACACGCAAAATCCATTACGGGGCACAAATAAGTGTTCTAATTTGCTCAGTTGGTCAGAGCAAGACCGTTTCCAGATGGATTTAAATGAAGACCTCTGATGAATCGCCATTTTCTTATTGCTCCGTTTGCCCCATGCAGGTTTAGTTTCGAGTGGAATTTCGTCCCCTCCGCCCCTGAATACGTGGGGCAGCCTGAACACCCACGCTCAGTAAGAGTAAGGTAGCTGGAAGATACTCAGTGAGGGATTCTCCGTCACCAGGGGTGCTGATACTCTCCTGGGGTAGTGTTGTTTTGAACTCCGCTAGCATATTAAGGGGGGGGGGAGGAATTGAGTCTCTGGCCACCTGCACTCACCAGACAAAACGCAATAGCAGAGCTTCTACTTCACCCTGGTCTTCAGTGAGGCCGTAGTACCACGCCGGTTCAAGCCGACCCATACGTGCAACAGTAAAAACTGCCGCATGTCTCTACCACGGTTAAAGATTTCTCTTTTACTGTTTACTCTCATATATAAAAATATAGAAAGTATTTGGTTTGGATAACTTTTAATGTTATTTAATATACAACAGTTCAAAAAAAATATGATGCAAGCGAGTTGCCGATCTAGGGTATTACTCTTGTAGATTGAAAGAGGTCTTTGAGTTCACTCATTGAAAATCTCATTGCTTAAAGGAGGATGGCCAAATTTCTATAGGAGCTGGACTTGACTTTTTTTTTCATGTCCCAAAACAAACTATAGTTAGATTGGTTTGTTTTTATGTTGTAAACACAATCATGTTTAAAAATAATATCTAAATCGCCACGATTTTTTATAATAACGTCAACAATATTTTTAAGGCTGAATCAACAAATACCTTTTACTTTTTTTTATTGGCCATTTTATTAAAATATAACATTGATATGTCAAAATTACAATCAATACAAATGATATAAGATTACATTAGATTATTAAAATTACAACTCAAAATACATCTACATTATTTTTACATGTCAAGCAAGTCAGAAAGTGAACATTTCATACATATGTTTTTGTCACTTGTCGAAACGAAGTCTTGTTATTTCTTGAGGCAATTTATTGTACACTTTGATTTTTAACGAAAAACCTTGCTTGGACGCTTTATGCTGCTTTACGCTGCGACGTAGCCTAATAGTGTAGTTAAAATAATTATATTACCCAATAATAGAACATCTCTCAAAGCGCACCCTACGTATGTGCACCATACTCCCTAAAGTTCGATGTCAAATCAAAAAGGGCCGTCTGTCAAACCATCTCGTGAAGTTGACCGTTTTGACAACAAATATGACCGATAATTCAATAAAAACTACACCTACATGTATTGCACTAGCTTGCACAGTATGTAGTGTAAAAAACAAGGATGGCGTAATTATTATTACACGAAGTCTTTCCTAAAAGATTTCAAGGCATTTTTATAGTTTGACCATTTTAATTCTAGCTGAAGAGAGTTAGTCGCTAGATACCTACTGTCTTTCAGTCTTCAATACTAAAGTTGCATATGTATTGAAAAATCGAGTAATGGTAGGTTACGGAAATAAATGAAGTGTAATGGTAGAATTTATAATTTAGGAGTACTTTAATGAAACAAGTAGGCTAGACAAAATTACTTTTTATTCATCATCCTCTCTTATATCTACAACATCAAGGAGTGATGTTGGCACTGGCGATATTGTCGGCTGATGCACACATCACCCAACTGTCCTTCGATTCGATACCCTCTGTGAAACCTGACATGTTCACTATACTAGGACCTTTCCTGTTGAATCCATATGTTTCTAGTGCAAATAATATAACTTCATACATGCGACTTAAAGCTCGTTCGTTGCAGTGTTTGCTAAATAAAAATATGTGGTGGAACCATACAACAACTATTTATCACACAATAATAGGGCATCTCTCAAAGCGCACCCTTCATCTGTCCTATAAATCCCAAACATCATATATAATATCACTGCATTTATTATTCTAAAAATCGTTGGCATTTTATAAGTCCTTTCTCAAAAGTAACACAGTAGATAGGTGCAGTGCGGGCCCTTTGTTTATTAAAGTATTCATTTATTAGCAAGTATAAATTCCAAACATCATTAAACTATAATGTCTAGAGATACTTACCCATTTATATAATTATAAATCATAAGGAGGTTGTGAATTAAAAGAGATAAAAAAGGGTGCCATAGCATTAAATTCAACTTTGCTCGGCGTTTATTTATAAATTACACATATAACATAATATATAACAGAAAATAAAAGCACACAGTAAAATTGAAATAGGTAAAATAAACGACATTACAATTTTAATTGATCATTATTAATCATCATTGCGACAGTCCACTGCTTAACATAGGCCTCCTAAACTAAATATATAATGTAAAACATTACACAGGCCTTTCGTGAATTGCCACCCCATCCCATATGGTGTTGTAAAAGTCGACAGAGTAAAATAAAAATATCAGGAGATGGGCAGCGGCATCTTCCTATAGAATACCACAAAAAGCTTTGGTTGCCACAAGTGTAGCAACTATGGCAAAAATCATCATTAATATAACAATATTAATACGCATTAAGCTTATAATCATCATTTTGTATTTTCAATATCATCACTTGATAGTAATATATCATATAAAAAAGATGCAGGTGGATCAACCTCATCTCGATGCTATGCCCATGATAGAAACCAAAAAAATAGAAGCTTAATGCTGCTGTGTTTCGAATGGTGAGTATAGAGAACCGGAAACCCTTTTTAATGGTAACAAGGCATTCTATCTCTTATAAATGTAGATGTCTGTGGGCCACAGCATCCACTTACCATCAGGTGGACTGTGTGCTCGTTTGTCACCTTATTTCTATAAAAAAGAGAAAATTGCTTTTTATTAATCATCCTCTCTTACAACTACAGCACCAAGGAATGCTGCAGGTGCTGGTATTGTCGGCTGATGCCTGGCCCACCCAAGATACCACACAAGCGTCATAACATGTGCACAGCACCCAACTGTTCTACCAACTAAACAATTACAGCAATACTCTATTTTAGCTTCCCTTCCAGACAAATTATTTTTAATTAATATATAAACATAATATACTTTTCTCGAAATGTGTCTAGATTTGATTTTGCCTCTTATAAGTGAATTATTTCCACTTCCTCTCAAACAAAACTCTGTTACATTAATGTTTTCTCTGCTTATTTCAATTCTATACCCTACGTGAAACCTGACATGTTCACTATAATAGGACCTTGCTTGTTGAATTTGATATGTTCCTAGAGCAAATAATATAACTTCACTATATTCTAGATGGGGGAATATAATATTAATATTGGAATGAGCTGTAATACTAGTAAAATCAGATGTTCGTCTATTCATATTCATACTATTTATAAAATCAGATAAATTATTATTTAACGGAAATCGTTCTCTAATCACATTTATGATTTGCTCAGCATCATTCCTGTTTTTTAATCGAACACCGAATTTATTTAAAATGCTTGCAGCTATGGAAAACATTTGCATCATATGTGGAACAGTTTTATTAAAAACATCTTGCCGAAATATTTTAAAGTCTCGTTTGAAGTACCCGTTAATAACTTCCACCACCCATCGGCATATGGTCACACAACGACCTCCTGTTAGCTTGCTCAGTGGTGAGCTGATGTTCACCCTCAAGCAGGGATTCTGGCATATATGTTCTCTAGCTGCAAGCCTCTAACAAACTAATTGAATCTCTAAATTCCCTGTCTAGAATAGAAACATCGTTATTTTGAAAGTATTGTCTGAGAGGAGAGTTTTCGTCTCTGAAAAGAGACTTCATTATATTTGCATCAGTTGTAGTAGCTTTGTTTGAGCCAAAGCAGTCTACAATGTAGCCACCAGGTGTCACCAGCAAAAATGGTTTTAACAAGTTTTTGTATTTATGTAAGGAATATGTTTCCTTTTGGAACATATAATTGGAACTTTTATTTATAAAAATATATGTCCCATCACATATAACTATCGCATTTTCATTATTTTGATTATAAATTGCATTTGGAATCATTAAATTGTGTTGCAATAATTGCTCACGTGATATGTGTTCACTTCCCAGATTTCTCGGCACAAAATCTTGTACCAATATTTCCCTAACCTTATCCATTAATCTTTCTAATGTTCGCCTTGGAACCATTAATAACTGTGATAACCGGTCATCTGATTCACCAGTTCTCATCTTCATTAGAAGAGCACCGAAACCTAAAATGCCTCTATTTGTTTCTACAAGACGGGGTATTTCATATAGTAAAAGTTCAAATTGTTGTTTATCACATACGTAATCTTCTTCAGTGATCTAAAATAAGAATTAGAGTTGTATTGTGTTAGTGTAATAAAATAAGTAGGTATGTAAATACGTACTATTATTGAAGAATTCCACTCGCAGATCTTAGATATTACTCTTGTATCAAGCTCAAAAACGAGATGGTGGCGAAGTTTATCAATGCGTATGTTACAATTAACACAAATAAATCGCACATCTAGTTGTCTTTGTTGTGTTTGCATGATGTTTCTCATAATCATCCAATATGTGAAAAAATCAGTCCGTAAAAAATACCGAGATCAAAACAATAGAAGGAAATAAGAAATAACAATTTAACAATAATACTGGCGAGAATCGATGATCACAGTAAGCAATGACAAATGACGTTCCGTTGTACATAATATGTAATTGAACAAAACGTTAAGCTTACTACGACCTCCATAATTATTTTTATGACAAGAATCCAATACATAATAAATCAGCATAGTAGTTGATTTGCTGTCTACATACTAATTGAATTGAATTAAAATGAACAACTATTTATAAAAACGTGAACAATTATAGTCTTTGAATACCAAGCCCTTTCACACACGAAATGAATCGTCAGTAGGTGCGTTCTGAAACTATAATTTGAAATAATTTAGACCGTTACAAAAATAGAAATAACTAGTAGAAGTAACAAGTAGTAGAAGAAATAACTAGTGGATAACTTTTTTTTGTGGATACTTTGAGAGGTATTTCTAGTATGTTTTAAGACCTTAAACAATAAGGGTATTTTAAATAAATATTTCATATTGGGACGCTATCATTTCGCTGTCTGGTACGATTTGGCCATCCTACTTTCCTCACAATTTAAATTGTTTCAATAAATATATAAGATGAAACAGGAAATGCAAAATCAGTTAAACTTTGTCGAAATATCGACTTCGAATAAACTTCCGTAGTCAAACCTAAAATATAATGTATATATACATATAATATTATATAATGTATATATAATATGTCTGCTTTAAATATAAATTACGTACACAAAAACTTTCACGTTACTTACACTGATTCAGTTCATAGCATGCAAAACTGTGTAACTTTAATAGTGAAATCAATATTTTTTAACATAGAAAAGGTTCTCCACTTGATAATTAAGCGAAATATCTGACTTGATAACTATTCTACATTGAATATTTCATCATAACATTAAAATCCTTGCAATATATTATAATATATGGCTTACGATCGTTAATCTTTTGTCAAGGCGGAATAGCACCTAACGCTTACCATCACTTCTTTTAAACATTTTTGTTTCCACAGTTAATGGACTTTTTTTAAATTCTACGCCTTCGCAGTTACTTCTCTAAATTGAAAAGGTGGAGATAATCGACTACAAAAAGCGTAAAAGCCCAGATACAAAATTATAACCTGTTTTTAACTTCTACGTTGTAATAAAATCGGAAAATTTCTATCTCATTACACTAAAAGCTGCTCAAACCTCAATGTAATTTTCACTTACACGTGTCGTAGTTAAAATCACATTATTAAGACGAAATTTAAATTGTGATGCTTCTTCGTCTACTCAAAAGTTTAAAAAATAACTTTTAACAAAAATTAAGCCTTAAATTGCACTTTAATAATATATTGTAAAGGAAATTATGCACGAAAATAACACTAAGTTTTAATTCCAATTGCACATTATCTATTAAAAAAAAGTACAAGCTGATTTCAAAAAACTGAAAAGAATAAAAATAATTTCACATTCTGAAGTCGGCGTCACGATACAGTGTATAAAATAAATTAAGTCCCGACTTAATAATGTAAAATTATTTTATAAATAGTAGAGCCATGCTGCAGCCATATTAGTAGTATAGTTGTAATACGAATGGGTCGATCGGGAAGACCGCCCTCTTTCAGAATACCAGCGTAAAATTGCAGCTTAGCCGTGCTGTGTTTCGTATTCTTAGTGTAGAGAGTCGGAGACCCTTTCAACTGCAAACAAGGCATTCCATCTTAATCCTCACGGGAGACAACGCATCCGGATTTTGATTCGTAATCGAGAATAAATATAGGTATCTATGGGCCACAGCAACCAGTTTCCATCAGGTGGACTGTGTGCTCGTTCCTCACCCTTATCCTTTAAAAAAATTGATTATTTTAAAAAGATCTGAAGTCGAGTCGTTAAACAAAGTCTAGGAACGTCGACCCAGGATTGCGCGTTTGTAAAATAAATAAACGCATATTGTGACAAAATTCACGGTACCAAATCTGGCTGCTTGGCGGCCCAACACTGTGCGTTTTAGGAGTTTTCAAAAAGTTTCATCCTTGTACGACTTTTTTATGGATTCCTTTACAACCAGTAAGTTTTGCGGACTGAGACGACTTAAGAACATTCAAGAAACGAGTTATCTCCTTTTTAAAAGGCCAGCAACACACCTGCAGTTCCCCTGTTGTTGCAGTTGTTCAGGGGCGATAGTAGTTACTTACTATAAAGTGAGCTGCGTGTTCGTTTGCTCTATAATCGATAAAAAATAAAGAGTAAATCTTGAGCTAACTCAGGTAGTAAATAGACAAATCAATAAACCATTAAATATTCAGTTAAAGAAGCGAGAAACCGGTCATTTAAATAGTGCAGTAAATAATGAAAAATAAAATCAATTTAACGAGAAAGTGTATTACCAATAAAATAATCAAGTAAATGGACAAGAAAACAGTACCGTTAATAAGCAGTTAAATAAAGAAGTAAATATGCAAGCCGAATGACATGTTAACAGACAAGTAACAAGCAAATAAATGGGTAAGTAAATAGGCAAGTATACAAACGAGTAAAGAAAGAAATAAGTAAGCAAATAGGCAAATATTCATTATTTATTTTATATTTAACTTTCAAGAAACATTTTACTCATGTCCTTTTTTGACAACAAAATCATTAAATTCTTCTTCTACTATCTATTGCCGATTCATTGCTTGAACAAAATAAAAAGGCTTGTTCAAATAATTTTAAATTCCATATAGTAAAGGTATCATTAAAAATTTTAAAACTATTGATGTTAAGAAAACGGCAGACTTATAGGAGATATCCATTAAAGTTATTGCATCCGTAATAGATACAGTAGCACCTTATCTAGCCACTATTTTTAATACAAGCGTCGAATCTGGTGTGTTTACTGATTTAATTAAACATAGTAAAGTTATAACTTTATTCAAATCTGGTAGTACATCAGACCCCGCCAATTTTACCAATTTCTGTACTGCCAATTTTAAGTGAAATTTTTGAAAAAATTATTTTACATCAGATGTTAAGCCTTTTTTAATATAAATAAATTGCTTTACAAGTCAACTTGATTTTACAAGGGGCTACTCGACAACTGATACCGGACTTAAAATGGGGATATCCGCAGTAGAACCAGAGTATCCAAAATAGCCCAACGGAAGAACTTATAATCGATGGGGAAAAGGTTTTCGAGTGGTGGTTTCTTTTCGGAAGGTGAAATATAGGGCAAACCCCCACCAGAAAGAGTGACCACCTGGTAAGACATGCAGGAAGTCGATGGATGCACATGTACGGTTGATGGATACACTGTGATTTGTAGCACTTCTTGGGGGAGGTCTATTTTCAGCACTATACTTGATCATGATGTAGTTAAGGATATTTTAGGTTTGATTAAACACAAACGCACTAGAGTATGTAGCGTAGAAAGAATATGGTATTTTATTAAAACATCACCTATATTTTCTCGTACACTTTTGATTCTTAATCTAGCATGATTAAGTTAAGATGGCTATAATTCACAGTTTCTAGTAACCAATGGGTGAACTGCTTGCCTGTTTTCACCCATACTTGTATAAAAATGGCTCTCATACAAAGAAAACCAAATTTTGTTAATATTTTAGATTTGTCTAACAAAATATGTACGAGTGCAAAATATCACGATTAAATTGAAACATAAAACTCAAAAGAGATAAAACGAACCATTAGATGACGGCTGTTAACAGCTGCAATCAAACAACTGTCCCAGGATAACGACGATTTTATGTCGTTTACGGATATGCCTCTGCCCAACGTTGTCATCCATCAAGTGCCTCGTTGAAACTCCGACAATCACACTGACAAGCTAACTCCAGTGAAGTTGTTGCTAAAATAAAGGGGATAGAACTAAATCGGATGTAATAAATTGCGTGCTATGAAGAAAAACAACCGCGGCAAGACCTTGGTATATATGAGACATCATAAAATGTGTTCTATATTTTACCTCATAAGTATTACTTTGCTTTTAAATAATTTTTAGAATATACGCTGCGGAAAGTTAAATCACGCCGACAATCATAAAATCACGCCATGCGTTACTAAATATAGCCAGAATAAACTTATTTTTATAATATATTAAACAAAATACTTGCGTCAAATTAAAAGCTAAATAAGTTTAAAATGTTTGTGTGGCGCATAGACATTCATATATATGCATATACATCTATATTTATCATCAATTAAGAATTAAAATCCGCAGCTACATTGTGGTTGTAGCACGCAAAGGTCGGCTAGATAAGGGTAGGACTACGCTTGCACAGAATACCAGCGTTAAAATAGCAATTCATTTCCGCTGTGTTTCGTATAGTGAGTCAAGAAAACCGGAGACTCTTTTTATTGGAAACGAGGCATTCCATCTTAGTCCTCAGGGCTAGCAATGCATTTAGATTTTAATTCTTAATCGAGGTTAGATGTAGATGTCTACGGGCCACAGCATCCACTTACCATGACCTGCCTGTGTGCTCGTTTGTCAGCCTTTGTTATGTAAGCAATACAGGTTAAAAACCTACAAACAGTTGTTATCAGATGCCTTTTAAGCTCAGCGTCTCCACTCTAGATGGTTATCCAGCCAAAATTAGGTCCTTGCTTATGAAATTGCCGTTTTTTATAAATTCATTTAACGTAATTTTTTGTCATATTTTTTATTTATATTTATCAAATTAATTACTCGTGCAATCAATGCATATTTGCCAATGCAGTGGTAGTTTATTGATGCCCTTCTAAAAGAAATCGGCTGTACGGGAGGCAACAAATCCTTCAAAAGCATTTTACTGCTTCCTGTGTGTTTAACATTTTTCATTTTTAATTATTATTTAATTTACATTACGCATCATGAACTTACTGTGTCTTAAAATCTTGCAGTGGTACCACTGATAGTGACCCTAAATAAAAAATTAAAAAGCTGAAGGTACTCAGGGTTAACAATGACATCGGGACGTCATTCACCTCAGTTCCTCGTGACCATGGGTGCTAAAAAGCGCATGAAACGTCGTGTAATAAAAATAAAACAAAATAAACACGATAAAAGTGTAAGCTTCTTCATCGATGTGTTTATTGCTTCATAGTATACATTTGTAGTAATGCTTAACCCATTTGCTAAGAAGCTGTGATGCATCACACTAGAGCTAGACGATCAAGCAAACAGTGACCGTCACATTTCTAGGTGTAAGTTTTCGTTTAGGGCGTTGTATAGGTGCTGAACCAGGATCTAATTAACTTGCTGAGCGCTTGCGATTGTCAAACAGAATCCATTTTCTATCGCAGGTAACAATGCGGTTCAAAATTACTTCGATTATGTGCCCGTTGAGCAGTGCAAGGCAGGTCTTCACGCGCACTTCGCGTTGGCAATCATTGAGTTCATGGGGCACCCATTTACCAAGCTTGTTACCCTGCCAATTTGACGCCAACGGACTAATATTGTCTTGATGCTAACATCGAAAGCTGCTGCTAAATCAGCCGTAGATTGTGTATAATCAGCTGCTACAATTGCCTTTAATTCGCGTTGTCGGAGTTCAGGGAGAGATTTCAGGTCGAAATATCCAAAACATAAGCGGGCAAACCAATTACAGGTGGTCCATTCGTTTATAAAATTCGCTCCGTTGATGTTGCATCGTTGATGTTGGGTGCCGCTTGTGCCTCGTTACTCCAACGGCGGTACTCATATTCCGTAATTGTAAAGTATACAAGATGACAAAAAGATTCAAATCCGATGAATATATAACGGTTATCAATAAACATGTAATATCATTACTTACTTATTTACATGATTACAACTATTTATGAAATATCATTACATGTTTTCGAAATAAAGTTCATTTGAAATTAAAGTTCTTAACCTAAAATTATTTTGATATGAAATGACCAGTACTGCAGAACGGCAATTTCATGGGTAAATATCTATTATTTATCCTTTCAGACCTTCGCATGGCGTATTATGTCAAAGGAATGAGGAACCTTCATTCTTTTACTTATCTTAAATAAGTTAGTCGAAATGGTGAATCTAAACTGAACATTAGGTACTAAAAACCGGTGTCTCGTTGGCGATTATTAAGGATGGAAGGAGATGATTAAGGGAGCTGCAACTTCGCCAATTATCTTCAACGTGCTACTGTTGCTGCGTTTCTGTTAGAAGGATAAGACAGCCCGTTTTTTATGGGCTACTACTACTACTACTATTGCAACTTACAACAAACAAAGAATCAACTTATATTGAGCTGAGAGCGGTATTTCGTTGCAATTGAAAGATGAGTAGCCATTTTGAAAATTGTTGTGTTACCGGGCTTATCTTTGGATTGGCTAAACTGACAACAATTTAACTTTACGAACGGATAGAGAGCGATACTAGATGTGATCTGGGATTGACGACGTCTTTTAAAAAATAGATAGGTAATATGAATGGTCTTTGATTACATATCTAAAATATAAATAAGACCACATTAATAAATTCTACCCAAGCGGAGCCGGGTGGGTCGCTAGTATGCAATAAAAATGTTTCTATTAAAATAATAAATGAATTATATATAATTTTTTTGTAAAACGGTACATTTGCTATCAGAATGAAGGTTTTTTTTATTCAAATAAATAAATAATAAATAAGAAATCACATATTTAATTTAGACCGTTAGTTTATTATATGCGATCAAATCTATCATAATTGACAATAAAATCATATATAACAATTTTTGCTAATCATTAAACAGTTCAAATAAAATTTAAAAAAATAATTTGAATTTCCGTCAGAATAATGAATTTTATTTCTAATAATTTGTACCTTTAAAATATACAAAATCTTTATTACAAAAATATTTTCTATTTAATATAACTACATATATTTGAGTTTATTTTGTTAAAACTACTTTTACGGAGTCCCACGTGACCATGGGTGCTGAAAAGCATCCCAAAGGTCGTGTATTAAAAATAAAATAAATTAAACGCAATAAAATCCGTAAAAGTAGCTTTGCCCATTTTTTACCCACGCGTGCTACAACTGTACTACTAATACTACAGTACCACTGCAGCTATGTTATTTATTTATGACAAATAATTCCAAGTCCACATCACCCAGAAATCCTCTATTGAAATAATGTTTTTATTTTTATTGTAAAAACCTCATGAAACATCCTTGCAAGGTATCGGTGTTCTTCTATTTTAAATTTATTATTATAAATGCTGTATCCCATCACACTCCTCCTTGCATACTTATAGTTTCTAATTCATGCGATTTTGAGTAAATAACCCTTGAGAAGTGGAATTATGATAATTTACTGGAAACTTTTTCGGGTATATTTTGACCTATATGAAATGGTCATAAAATAAGACTGGTTTATTGTAACGAAATGGTTCTGCTAAACAAAAGAGAGAACTTGAGTTTTTTGCCTCGTTGAACAAGAAAAGTTATGTGGGCGCAAAGAAACTTCTTCGATATTTCAACAGTAAGTGAACAGTTTGCGGACATTTTCAATAAAGTAAATATATTACTATCGAAATCATTCCGTAAAGCAAATGTTGAATATAGACTGGCTTCCGTCTATTAAATTTAAATACTGGACTTTCCTTATTGAAAAAGCCTCTAGTTTTGAAAAAAGTATGTCGGAAATACATTAAAGGTTTACTGTTAAAAAATGATTATCTGACAACGGATGTTCAATTTGCTCGCTTGCTCTCGTAATTAATCCAAAATACAGCGTGCCGCACTACACATTAATAACAGCGCAGTAACGAGTTAATACGAGTATGTCCCGTTTGTGATTACACAACAGCATAACGTGATAAAAAAGAAATAGCTTTTTTTGTTAATATTAATTATTATACATAATACTTATCGAAAAGTCACTCTTATGTTTAATTTACCACCGGTTCGGAAAAAGAACCAGCAAGGAACCCAGCGGGACAGTTTTTTGAAAAAAGAACAGTTTGAAATAATTTAACATTCATAATTTAAATAGCAGCACTAAATAATATTAAAAAAAAAACATTTTTGTTCCATATTTAATTAAATTTTTGAACTTTGCGGAGCTCTTAATTTTGTATATTTTCTGGGATTTTGTTGGAAAACCGTTGCGTCGTCTAAAGAATACGAATTACTGACTCTATGGAATCGAGTAACTGCAAGCTTACTCTTGAATCCAATAACAATTTCGATCCAATCTCAATTTCAATCCAATGCTGACAAATTAGCGTACTCTTTAAAACAATTTTGACAACATTGGATTAAAATCGGAGTTGCGCTCGGATTGGCCAAAAATTTTGTTGTACCACATGAAGTTAGCTGCGTTACTCTTAGCAACAGGCATGTTTTATTTATCGTTAAACCGGTAAAGTCATAATAAACCCTTTGTAACTTTCATAAACGAGCGTTTAAGTAGTAAAAATACTTAATAAATGGTGTAATTCGTCAAACATAACATCTTTTCATAAAGTTCTTATAAAAAAACGCTATATTTGCGAGTTTTAATTAATTATAAGGCTGTATAGGAGCGTGTCTTTGCCTCATTTTTTTGTTGTCGGAAAAAAATTGTTATCACGACGATCATGAAACAATGTAAACAAATATCAACTTTCGAAGAACTCTTTTTAAGTTTAAAGGTGAAGTGCTTTTTAAGTATGTGTAGAGTGAATTAATAATAGACCTTTCAATTTGTGTACAACTATAAACAGTTTGAAATAGTTCATTACCGCATTAACACAATTAAGCATCATATGAAACAGACGAAATGGGCACTGTTAGCTAATTAGGAGGAACAAAATAAATAATAATGGTCAAGGATAGGCTTAAGTAAGTATAACAATGTTTTTAAAAATTTTATAGGTAGATATATTTTTTAATTTGGATACAGAAAAAAAGCAATTTCTGGCCTGTTGAACAACATTAAACTAGGGATTGATAGCAGTCACAGATGGTCAAGTGTTGCTTTTGAAAACTCAACTTACAATTAACCTTTCTCACTACTTAGTTATTACAAATAACAATGTTGATTCGTTAACTTCTCAATATTTTTGTGTGGCATCTAATAATTATAACTATTTTTTACTCACTTTTAAAGACAAACATTTTAATATTATCTTATTTTTCTAGGAATATCTAATGGATAGGCTAGGGCCACGCACCAAATGGGCCAACAGCTGGTTAATTTCATGGAGAAAAGAGACTCTTTATAATAACCTTTATCTGCTAGATATGGCCGCATAGAAATTGGACTTGGTCGAGCCCCTACCTACAGTTTGATAAAAATAAGGAACTTGCAACATTGAGTTATACAACACACTTGCAATATGTTTGTCTTACACTCAAGCGGTAAAAAGGTAATCCATCATTTTTTAATTGCAATAATTTACATAAATTGACCTCATATGTGTTATCTCTTTGTGTAGAGAATATAGATGTTTCAATAAATCTTAAACATCCTTTTAAATGGGTAAAGCCATTAATGTCCAGTTCCAGCCATCAGAAATCAAGGATGTGTTTCGAGTCAATTCCAAGACAACCAATAAACCAATAATTGCAGAGTTCTCAAATGCCTTAATAAAAGATAAATTTCAAAAATCAATAAAAACTTTTAATAAGATTAACAAGGATGATAAGCTTAGTACCCGTCATTTAAATCTAAACGGTCCAAAAACTCCTGTCTATATTTCGGAAAGTCTCACATTCAAGAGTAAGCGTTTATTCTTCCTGGCAAGAGAATTTGCGTCGACATACGGTTATAAATACTGTTGGACTTCATACGGCAAAATATTGTTGCGTAAAGAAGATGGATCCACGCTAATAAGAATTAATAGTGAAAGTGATATAAACAAACTAAAAAGTAAAAAATGACTATATATTTGTTCAAAAATTATTAATTTTTTAGTATTTTTCTTTAACCATATATTTTTTAAAATGTCTTTTCTTTGTAATCTTTACTATTATGTTTCTTTTATTTTATATAATTTTAATCAAAACACAGAAAAATATGCATGTAACACACTACACACGAACACAATCAGTACAAGCATACTATATACTACTAGTTTTGTTCCCAAAATCGACTGTTCAAAAAAATTGTCCACGTATATATATTCTAGCACTGCATTATTACATAAAACAGAGTATAGGCTAAAAATGATGTTTGAGTATCGATACTGCCTTACAAACTGCAACAAATTCATCAGATATTATCATCAAACCCCAAAACTGGTCATATATATATATATTATTTCACTTAAGTAAAAACGAAAGAAATAAATAATATGTTTATTAGCGATGAACTAGAAAGCCTACTAAAACCTTCATGTTTTAAGGTGGAGGACCCTGCTAAGTGTTGCACCATTCTAAATTTAAATAATAAAGATCCCTTAAGTATATTAACAGTAAACATCCGAAGTGTTAATAGGAATATTGACAACCTGCTTATATTCATTACGCGACTACAGATAAGACTTGATGTTATTGTGCTTACTGAGTGCTGGATAGGTGAGGACAGAGAGGTACCCTCAATTACAAATTACAAGGTATTCCGTACAAATAAATCAATAAACCAAAATGATGGTGTAATTGCTTATGTTAAACAGCATATTGTAGTAGATGCCTACGAACCTGCCCCAAGTGATGGAAACTTTTTGATCTTAAGCTTCGGTTCGAAATACACTATAATTTGTTCGTATAGACCTCCCTGTTTCAATAATCCCACAAACTATTTGGATGCTTTAAATGCTATACTATGTAACCTTGATTGTTCAAATATTATTCTCACAGGGGATATTAATTTGGATATTTTACCAGGCAACCTTTCTCGTTACTCATCTGAATACATAAGTATCCTCTTATCTCATGGTCTATTGCAATGCGTTAATTTACCCACGAGGAAAAACGCGTGCTTAGATCACTTTATGGTAAAAAGCATGAAGGCAATTAAAACGATTGTTTTTGATGAATTAACCGATCACTGTCCTATACTCTTATACATAGAACAAGCGGAATTCGAAAAACGAAACATAAATAACAAAAAATTACTATTAGATTTCGATAACTTAAACAAAGTTTTAACGCATTTAAATTGGGTAGATTTATATAATGAATTTAACGTAAACTTAGCGACAAACATTTTAATTAGTACTCTAAAGAAAGTTATTAATACTAACAGTAAAGTTGTCAATATTTCAAAAAGAAACAAGCCACTAAAACCATGGATTACCCCAGGAGTAATAAGATCTATTAAAAAGAGAGATAGGCTTCATAAAAGACTTAAAAAATTACCTGAAAATGATGAAATAAGAGAAGTATACAAAAAATATAGGAATATATGTACAAACATTATTAAATCGTTAAAAAGGCAGTATTATCAAAATGAACTAAAAAGAAACCTAGGCAATTCAAAAAACACTTGGAAATTAATAAAAGACGTATGTTATTTAAATCAACCTAGAAATACATCCGCCGAATTAAGTAAAATTGCTGAAACACCAAAAGTATCTCTCAACATAGTTAATAATTTCTTTATATCAATTGGAAATCATTTGGCCAATACTATCCTAAAAATATTAAATAAAACTGACCTTCAACTTGCTAGGGAAGCTAATCAAATTGGTCCAGCCCAATCTATGTCATTATTTTTAACAGATCCGGAAGAAGTTAGACTCATAATTAGTAGCCTTAAATCCAACTGTGCTTCGGGATGGGATGACATTTCTGTAGGTTTTCTAAAAAAATTTAACACCTTGTTAGCACCTCACATAGCCCATATATGCAACTTAAGTTTTCTATCTGGTGTTTTTCCGGATCAATTTAAACAAGCAATAATCTGTCCAATATATAAAGCAGGAGACAAATCATCTCCATCAAATTATAGGCCTATAGCTCTATTATCATCACTTTCTAAGATACTAGAGAAGCTTGTAAATAGGCGACTAATTAAGTACCTAGAAAACAACAAATTCCTTGCTGGAAATCAATATGGCTTTAGAGCAAATCGTTCAACCGAAGAGGCGGTTTTTAATTTGACCAATAAAATATCACAATATCTAGATGAAGGTAAAAAGTGCTTAGGAGTTTTCTTAGATTTGCAAAAAGCATTTGATACAGTATCCATTCCTGTCCTTATAACCCGTCTTCAGAATTTTGGCATACGAGGAATAGCATTGGACTGGTTTATTGATTATCTCTCCAACAGGAACCAAAAAGTACGTATTGATGACTGCCTCAGTGACACTGCTATCTGCTCATATGGAATTCCGCAGGGCAGTACACTGGGACCAACTCTGTTTTTGGCGTACATTAACGACTTGTGTCACTTAAATATTCCTGATGCAGACTTTTTCATGTTTGCAGATGATACAGTCTTACTCTTTCATGGTCCAAGTTGGGATGCTGTTAAAAAATCTACTGAGGAAGGACTGTGTAAGGTTACAAGTTGGTTGGAAGATAACCTGCTTACATTAAACACCACTAAAACAAAATTTCTATGTTTTTCAAAAACCGCTGCTTGTAATCCACGAAACGAATTCAAAATAATAATTCACACGCATCCTTGTAATAGAAACTTTAATACTCAATCGGCATGTGAGTGTCCCACTCTAAGTAAAGCTGACACAATTCGATATCTCGGTATAATTGTTGATGATAAGCTCAATTGGGCTCCACATATTTCATTTATATCTAACAAAATCAGAAAGTTTATCTATGTCTTTAAGAATTTAAAAACAGTTGCAAACGGAAATCTACTACTACAAACGTACAAAGCTTTGTGCCAGAGCGTTATCAGTTATTGCATATGTTCTTGGGGATGCGCTGCTAAAACACATCTTATAGAATTAGAGCGAGCTCAAAGGGCTGTACTAAAAGTAATACTTTCACTTCCTTATAGATATTCGACAGAAATGGTATACAAGTTAACTGATGTACTAAGTGTTCGCAAATTATTTATATATCAATGTCTTAGACGCTTTCATAGATGTAGTGTTCCGCAAATACTAAATTCAACAAGAACTGTACGTATAAATATCCCCAAAGTTAAATCCATATTCGGCAAAAGGAATTATAATTACGTAGCTCCCAAGTTATATAATATTCTAAATAAAACAGTGTGCACAAGAAAGGCTTCAAATCATGCATTTAAAAGTATGTTATATAATTGGCTTAAAGAATGTGACTATGATAAATGTGAAAATTTAATAGCTCCATATGAATAACTTTATGTGCAGTGCAACAAACACGCTACTCACTCACTCACTCACACACACACGCACACACACACACACACACACACACACACACACACACACACACACACACACACACACACACACACACATGTATAGAGTGTTAACTGTGTATTAAATATATATCAACATTTTTATGCATGCACAATGTATTTTGACACAAAGAGTTACTGAATGGGAAGGAACTGACTCCTGAAATACAGGGTATCCTAGTTTGGGAGTCAGGGCTCAATGATGTTGTATTAAATTATAAGTGTCAAATAAAGAAATTATTATTATTATTATTATTATTATTAATGGTTTGTGGTGGATTAAAACTTCTAATTCAAATATTCCACCCTAATTTTGTCATTGATTTATAATTAACAACTATTAAACATTACTCTCCAGAGATGGGATGTTATCAAATATTTATTTTCATTTTAGAATCACAACTTAATTCCATACCACATTCCCCAAGCAACAACACTCTACCAACAAGAAATCATGATCAATATATGGAGCATACGAAAATAAAGTTATAATCAAATGCAATGTCCAAAATAGCCAGGACAATTGAGGGGTTTAATATTATTGTTTTAAATTTTCCAAACAGAGTACAACAACAATAACAATCCTGTAATTTAAAATAAGACTTTCATTTAATTTTATAAATGTGTCTTCTCTCGTCTTATAAATGTTATTTTAAATTTATTTGTTTTCTTTTAATTACTTTTGTAAAAGAAACTGATTTTTGGTACACTGAAGATATAATTTTAAGATTTTAATTTCATAGTGTTATCATTTGATATATAATCAATATGTTTTTGATTACATATGTTAAGCTATATTATCAAATTTCAAATATGAAAAATAGATTTAATGTAGATTTAGTACCTAGGTAAGAATATATACTAATAGTAATAGGTTGATAAAAATATGTTTGCATTATATTAAATAAATCATCAAATTTGTATCAGAATTTTATAAACAAATCCTTTTTAAAAAGCAATGAGTGAATGCTGGAAATAAAGTAAATGGGGCTATAAACTCTATCGTGAAAAGTCAGAATGTGTCAAAAAAGGCACATATTATGGCTGTTAGTCCCTTTTTTGACATATGGTAGTGGAAGTTGGGTGTGGCAGAAGAAGCACGAAAGTTGAATAAACGCAGTAGAAATGCAGTCATTAAGGAGTATGGTAGGTATGAATGTGAGTGAAAGGGTGAGAAATTGCGTGATAAGAGTGTGGTTTGCAAGATGATGTGACCAGTATTAAGAAAGGAATGCTTCGGTGGTATGTTCATATACAAAAAATTTATGACGAACAAGTGACAAAGCAAATTTATGTTGCAGAAGTGAGTGGCAGAGTTGGAAAGGGATGTTCTAGGCGAAAGAATACTGACAAAATTGGCGATATATTGAAAATGGGCCAAATTAAGGGTACTAGTATAATGATGTGGAGGAGGCAAGTGAGGTGTGTCAGGATTGTGCCAAATGGAAGTCTGTAGTCTTTGCCCACCCCTCGAGTGACAGGCATGAGTGTTTATGTTGTGTTAAGTTATGTGTTATTAAAATTACGTTAGCTATATAATTTTATTTTTAATTCTTATAACATTATACATTTATTATATTTATATTTCCTTTACGTGTGAAACCCGCCAATAAACATCTCAGACATGATAAGAGACCACTGCCCAGTAGTGGGATGCTTTAGATCATACTTGAGATATCTAAACAATCCTCTTTAAACCTTTGCGCCGCCTAACTATTGAACATATTTCTTCTACAAAACAACCACTTTAAAACGAATTAAAAATAAAGGCTGTAACAATATGATGTAAAATATATTCTCTACGGAGGGTCATATTTAGGTTTTTATTCATGCACTATTTTCTCACTAAAGTCCTTAATAATACAATTATTAGCTCCATAATCATCATCACTCATAGAAAAAAACTTAAGTGCTTAAAACGCATAATTTGAAGCTCATTTCGTCATTTTTTTAATTGCAATGCACTATTACGGCGTAGGATAATAGACACAAGAGTTAAACATGTCATTATTTTATCGAAAACAATAAGATAATTGCCGGAAAAAAAAGATTAATATGAACACAATTCCTAAAACGTTACTGTTTTGCTATTGCCTTAATTCCAACTCCAACACAATATCAAACACAATACGCTGCTGTCAACTAACTGTCAAAAGTGCGTCGGGAGTACCGATTTCGCTCGGACAATTTCAATTCCAATCCTAATTAGTTCACACAATCACCACGCAATACTAAACTAATTTAGCGCTAGAGTCGCTTTCAAGAGTACCAAACGTCATAATTCCAATCCCGATCAATCGGAATTGTTTTCAAGAGTAAGCCCACTGGTACTACCAGCTTGTATCTGATTCTAGTATTTACAGTGTGAATACCATTTTTTTAATAAACATATGAGGGCCCTATTGAAGCTTCGGATCTACTGTGATTCCAAAGAAAATGGTGGTATAGACAAGATTCAACTCCTGTCCATTTAAAACTAAATTAGTGTTTTGAGTTATGAATTTCATGCATTTGGTTTTAGTGCCAATTAAATGCAAATGATTTACCTTAAGCCATTTACTAGTTTAATAATAGCAATCTTTACTTTGTTATATTTTAGTAATTGTCGTATTTATTTAAAAATTAATGATTATTGTCATCAGCAAACTATATCTATATCAGGTATAATACCATGTCAGGGTTTTCGCCTACCATGTAAGGTAACTAGTTAATATAGACAAGAAACAGAAAAGAGCCAAGATGGATTTTATATCGTTATATAAATAAGCACTAAAATAGATAAAGTATGTAAACCAACAACGATAATACTTTTTTCGATGCAACGCAGCACAGACTACGCCACAGACCCTCTGAGTCTGCACTAAATGAAATACCAGACTGACGCATTATATCGTAGTATGACTGGTCTAAGCTACTCGCTAGAACCGTGCTTTATACTGCTCGAAAGAGTGAAAGGTTAGGTTTCTACCCCTAAATCTTCGTACTCTCTCCCCTCATTACTAACATATTGAATTAAAATAGAAGTTTTACCCTATCTTAAGCTGTGTCTTTACTTATAGAAACACCGTTTTGTTGAACTTATATTTTATTAAAAAATGTGTGATTATTTTATATTTAAGGCATATTATTCCTTTTTCAAAAACAGTTATGCATTTGTTTTTTACGGTTTTCTTTTTTCTGACATATCTCTTTATATGTTTATTTGTTACCACACTATAATTTTCTATTGTATGGTGGGGCAGTTTACATATATAAATTGTACAAAGACAAACATCCAGACCACACAGAATTATTTGTAGACTACTCAAATACATGTTCAGTGCAGGATTCGAACCAAAGTCGATTGACATAGCTATGGACTCAAATTCGTCTTATTGAGTTCCGGCAAAGTGTCTCAAGTGGCACACAATATCAATAACGGGTATGCACGTATATCTAGCATTACTAACAAACGTTCAGTTGATTTATTTCGAGAAAATTTGATTTGATTTCACAAATAAACCTCGCGACCGCGTTGAGAAGATGATTGATTATGACGAACTGATGGCGATAGTGGTAGCGTATGCATCTCAAACGACGACTGTTAGTAGTTTTTGCAAATTGCAAAACAAAATTAGATCATTTGAGTTAAATCGGTAAAATAAAGTAGCTTGACAAGTAAGTAACTCACGAACTGAGTGATGCATGGCGTGAGGCCTGCATTCAAGTTTTTATCATATAATTGAATTATTAGTTTGATTGTTACCTGCAATTAAAAGTTGAAGCTATACGACAATCGTAAGTATCTATTCATAGCAGTGTTAAAACTTCATAATGAAATAAATAAAAATTCAAAATGAATTTTTGCCAGTAGAAGCTTATGGTAACAGGTTGATGGTCTACTGTTGGTATGTATCTCTATCTTATTGTCAAGATTTTTTAATATATATATATATATATATATATGTGTGGTATAACAGACGTTGGCAAAATTAGGAGAGCTAAAATTATAGACCCTTCCTCGTCATTCCTATTCTCCTGACCATGCCTCCGTAGACTTCCACTTTTTATCAAAGTTTATATAACTCATTGAAGAACAAAATTTTAAATTAAGAAGAAGCTCTAAAGAACGCCTTCAATAAGTGGCAGTAGGCATCGAAAGCTAGCGAACATAGCAGGGCAACAATAAAATTGTCTAAAACAACTATAATTTGATAATAGCTTAGGCAAATAATGTGATTACAAAAGTTTTACTTTATGTATGTACCTTACTTTGGAAATTTATAAAGCTTGATATAGGAATTTCACAGGAACGTTTAATTATTGTAACATCAGTAATAAAATTAACAATCTTTAACGTGCGTTAGGTACGAGTATTTATAAATATATTACATAATTTTGTAACGTTCAAAGAAAACGCCAGTATAATAACAAAATCTTAAATACTTAACTACTTAATGTGGAATAATTAATTTTAAACTTTCATAAAAACCCTCTACGTATTAAACCGGATGGTTAAGATTTCTTTGAAAATGAAGGATATATAATAAAAGCATCCTGTATTAATATAAAAATAAATCACTGACCTTGTAATGACGGTACTAGACTTACTTCAACGAATATTTTGATACAAGTGATCCAAGGACATTTTGAGCCAAGGATATTTTACGTGTTAGAGCCAAGCTGCAGCTATATTAAAGTTGTAGCACGAATGGCTCGGTTCCACCAGCGTAGGACCACGCTCTCACAGCTTAATGCTGATGTGTTGTGTATGGTGAGTGTAAAGAATCTGAAATGCTTTTTATTAGAAACAAGACATTCCATTTCAGTTTTCAGGGATGACAACGCATCTGCATTTTGATACTTAGATGAAGAAAAATGAGAATATATATAGGCCAGAGAGGTTCTATGGGCAGCTGTACACATCATCGTTGGAGCCACACGCAAGTGTGAGTAACGATCCAAGAGCAAGTCTTATCCGACACTATTCCGATGATATCCCGGACGTCAGTCTAAGCGAGATTAGAATGGCTCTCCAGCACCTTAAAAACGGCAGGGCCCCAGGCGAGGATGGAATTACAGCGGAGCTTCTGAAAGCGGGTGGAACACCGGTACTTGTAGTCCTTCAGAAGCTCTTCAATTCCGTCCTCCATGGTGGCACTACTCCAGAGGCGTGGAGCAGAAGTGCGGTGGTCTTGTTCTTTAAGAAAGGCGACAACGCTCTCTTAAAGAACTACAGACCGATTTCCCTTCTGAGCCGCGTCTACGTGCTGTTTTCGAGAGTCATTACGAATCGTCTCGCACGCAGACTTGACGACTTCCAGCCTCCCGAACAAGCCGGTTTCCGAAAAGGCTTCAGTACCATAGACCACATACATACCCTGCGGCAGATTGTACAGAAGACTGAAGAGTACAATCTGCCACTTTGCCTGGCGTATGTGGACTATGAGAAAGCCTTTGATTCCGTCGAAATTTGGGCGGTGCTACAGTCCCTTCAGCGGTGCCAAGTTGACTGTCGGTATATCGAAGTGCTGAAGTGTTTGTACAGTAGGGCTACGATGGCTATCCGAGTACAGAACCAGAGCTCGAAACCTATCCAACTGCAGAGAGGTGTAAGACAGGGTGACGTTATATCCCCGAAACTCTTCACCGCTGCATTGGAAGACGTTTTCAAGCTACTGGACTGGAAAGGATACGGTATTGACATCAATGGCGAGTACATCACTCACCTTCGATTTGCCGACGATATAGTCCTTATGGCAGAATCGCTGGAGGACTTAAGCACTATGCTCAATGACCTCAATAGTGCCTCCCAACGGATAGGTCTTAAGATGAACATGGACAAAACAAAGATCATGTTCAATGTCCATGTCACACCTATGCCGGTAGTTGTTGGGAGCACTATGCTCGAAGTTGTTGACGAGTACGTTTACCTGGGACAAATAGTCCGACTAGGTAAGTCCAACTTCGACCGAGAGGTCAATCGACGGATTCAACTCGGCTGGGCAGCGTTCGGGAAATTACGACATATCTTTTCGTCAGGTATACCTCAATCTCTAAAAACTAGATTGTACAACCAGTGCGTGTTGCCAGTGATGACTTATGGATCTGAGACGTGGTCCTTCACTGCTGGCCGTATGAGGACGCTTAAGGTCGCTCAGCGAGCTATGGAGAGGGCTATGCTCGGAGTTTCTCTGCGTGATAGACTCAGAAATGAGGATATCCGCAGTAAAACCAGAGTGACCGACATAGCCCAACGGATTAGTAAGCTGAAGTGGCAATGGGCCGGCCATATAGCTCGAAGAACCGATAACCGATGGGGAAGAAAGGTTCTCGAGTGGCAGCCTCGTACCGGTAGGCGTAGTGTAGGGCGACCCCCCACTAGATGGAGTGACGACCTGGTAAGACATGCAGGAAGTCGATGGATGCAGGTGGCTCAGGACCGTGCTTTGTGGCATTACTTGGGGGAGGCCTATGTTCAGCAGTGGACTTGTGAAAGGCTGTAATGATGATGATGATGATATAGGCCATAGCATCCACTTACCATCACGTGGACTGTGTGCTCATTTGTCACATTTATTCTATAAAAAAGTATACATACTCGTCAACAACTCCAAACTACCGCTTTAGGTGTAACAAAGACGTTAAACATGATTTTAGTTTAAGCAATGTTCATTAGACTGAGGTCACTGAGGTAACTGAGGTTGTTGAACATAGAGTTGAGGTTCTTCATGGATTCTGCCATACTATATCGTATATACTATATCGTCAGCAAGCCAGAGGTGGGTTACATTTTCGCCATAGATGTTAACATCATATTACGACGCAGCGGTGAAGATTTTGAGAGATCTATTCTTCTGCAATCGGGTAGGTTTCATGTTCTTTTCGAAGGAATCAAAAGTTTTTTTCATATCCCACATACGTAAGATAAAGTGGCAGATTGTACTCCTGTCCTGTCGATGTGCTTGAATATGATCTATGGCACTAAATCGTTTTCGGGAACCGGCTTGGTCGCGAGGCTGAAAGTCGTTGAATCAGCGAAATATTTCATAATGACTCTCAATAACATGCAGACGCAGCTCAGAAGGTAAATCGGTCTGTAATTTTCCAAAAGTGTTTTATTAATTTTCTTTATGAATAAACCTACCACACTTCTTTTTCACGTTTCCGGCATAGTACCATCGTGAAGGTCGGAATTAAATAGCTTCAAAAGGACTTAAAGTAACAGTTTAACACCTGCTTTCAGATCTGATGTAATTTAATACTTACCTGGTAGTTGGTCGTTTTAGTTGCTAGATAGGGACTCTGATTTTACTCAATCTGACGACTGGGATATTATCGGGTGTAGGATGAGACTTGCTCTCGTTACTCACACTTACATCTGGCTTTAAAGACAATGTCTATAGCTGTTCATAGAACCTCTCAATCTTACTCAAAATTTCTGGTCATCCGAAAATAACGCTGCCGCAATCGGTCTCAATTTGGACCGTTGACTCTGGAGAACGAGCATATAGCTCGAGCTTATAGTTTTCGGTTTAATAAAAAACCAACACAAATGTCTTTAACCAATTCTTCAAAAATAAAGTAATTACTAGAATTGCTGAACATTAATGTTGTGTGGTAAAATGATGTCAATAATATTTTCCATGAATATAATTCTATTCTTTCCGTTTAATTTCAATTTTTCAAACACTCAAGTAATGTTGGATATTTTAAAGTAAAACAAATTAAATCCAATTTTTAATGTTTGTATTTTAGTTGAATCTTTTTAATCGGTCTTGTTTAATTTGGCTCTATCTCTCAATTGTTCCGTACAAAGTTATTCTATCCAAATATTTACTGCTTTTTACATAATTTTATCGCATTAAATTGGAGCTCAATGGCAGTTAAAGGGATTTCCTGTAATAATATGGGCTTAGGTACACCTCTCTTTATAAAGTCAGTCTGTCTTTGTTTTTACCGTGATTATGTCACATTTTTTAATAATGAAATAATAAAACTTTTTAATTTTAACTTGCCAGAATCACATCTTATTCATTTAAAAATAATTAAATTGATAGTCATTTCAATTTGTACGTGAATGTGAATGTGGGTCAAAGAAATTTACAAAAGGATTAAATTCTCCATCGTATCATTAATTTCGGATTTATGTTCAGGTGGAGATTTTGTCAAAGCGTGTTACTATATTATGATTACGTTTAAAAATTGGTTCGTTGGAAATACTTTTGTAAATATTCGAATGGTCTGGCTAACTCAAATATACTTGCGTACACTTGTTTATTATTTTTTAGTAAGAATGAAAAACATTTGAAACGATTAGACGTTTTGAATGGTTTTGATACTGATTATGTACTATTATGTGCGCGCACCTGCATATTTTTCTGAATAAAAAAGTTTTACAACGAGTATCTGCCAGAGCTGATTACATTATAAAACTTCATCAAAAGTTTAAGTAATTCGTCAATTTATGACGCGATCAATAGCGCGGTGTTTAAGTATCTGGCTGCGATCCTGCCAGAGCAGGTTCCTTAGGAGCACACACGACACAAAAAATTGAGTCCCTACTAATAAATAAAATGAAATGACAGTTTTAAAATATAAATAATCCAATTCTGAAGTAACCCGAATAAAAACCGTTGAATTCAAGCAACGGTTTAAACGGAAACCAAAAAAATACCAGTAGCTAGTACATATGAATTATAAAATGTGTTTTATTTTAATTTTACTCCTATATAACAGTGCGCTCGCCATTGCATTGTGCTACGGTTTGAAGAAAGTCAATGTTGTAGTTATAAATAAATAATCTGATGTTTCCACAGATGCAATAATATATTTTATACTAATTATTAACAACTTATTTTGTCAAATTATTCCACCTATAATATAACAGTATTTTTGTTTTTATAAAAAAGGTTTCTAATAATTGCGATAACTTTTAGAGAATTAAAGTTTTCCGAGTTAAACAACGAAGCGTCCAAATAGAAAATAGAAATGGAATACAATGAACCAAAGCGCACAGATGAAGTTGAGAAAAGTGGAGCCTCGTAACTTTGCTCTATGAACTTTCAATAAAGCGGGGAAGCAAGTGAATTCCTATTATCGATTTCTATTTTATACTACCTGCTTCAGGTGATATTTCCTTCTAAACGTTATTTTATTAGATCGTAATTCCTACTATCCTACTAGTCCTACTTCCTACTAATATTATAAATGTTTGTATGGTTATGGCTTATTCAGGCAAAAAATAGGTACTGAACGGATTTTGATGATATTTGGCAATGTTGTATTTATTAAACCAGAATGAGGCAGGATATATATCCTGTATTTATTAGAATTTTTTTAATCTCGTAAAAACTACAGCTAACTATTAAAATTCTAAAAATATTATTTAAATTATAATTTACCAATAAATTTTCATTTCATGCCGTGTGCTTCGTAAATTAAGATTTAGTGATGCAGTGGTTTAGCAGTAAGTTGAATACCCTGGGTTAAAATGCCGCACGAAACAAGTATTTGTAGGGCATATAAATAATTGCCGCGAGTCTGGATGTTTACCTTTGTGTAATTTTTGTACGTAAACCGCCTTCATAACAGGTATACAAGGAAATACCAGTGTGGGTAACGTTCATAAAAAAATATCATTATACAATCCTGCAGCCACCAATGTAATAGTTAATTGCAATTTTAAATGCTGATACTACGTTCACGGCGGTGGAGGAAAACATGAGGGAACCTGCGTATCTGAGAAATAATAAAAAATATTTCGAAGACGTAAAATTTGCCAACACGCATTGAGGCAGTACGGCGGACATTTCCTTGCCATAAAAATATCCTTGCCTAAAAAAGGCTTGTGCCAAGGGACCTATAAAGGCTGTAACTTTACTATTATAAAATCTAGTATAAGAATTGAACTTCTTTTTCTTCGAAAACCGAGGTAGACTTTATTATCTGTCATAGATTAGTCCCAACAAATGTTTATTTGTTAATAAAAATCGCGTATTTTTGTATAATGACGAGGATGAGAGTTTTATTTGGTTAATATTTTGTTCTAAAATGTTTCAAATATTGAAATTGGATATTTCGCTTAGACAACACTAGGAAATGATAAAAATCTGTGAAGGAATTTTTCCGCAATCCATGTTTACGCAACTCTTATCTAGATGGCACTATGTACATTATAAATCGAGTTTAATGTAAATGGTGAAAGGTTACGTTCAATTTTTTCTTCAGAAATAGAATACTACCCACCACTTGATTAGAGACATGTTAAACGATATGTTTGATACAAAAGAGGTAAAAAATTACTTACTTTGTATTCATCGCAAAGTTAACACATTTTTTTTAAATTAGCTCTTTAGTAATGTTAGTAATATTATAAATGTATTTATTTATTAGGCAATTTTACTCTCGGTCACCTCATTTCTTGGCTCTATAAAATCGAAAAATTATCTTATTTCGATGATTTTTATTTAAATCCCCATTATTACCATTTATTATGTTACTGACTTGCTCTCTACTATTCCGCTATTCGCATTTTATATAAACAAATGTTCTTTCAAAGGAATATTTTTGGCATACATTTTTCATATAACCTAGCAACCAAATGCAAGCATTTTTTTTTAAATTCTAGTGTTTGTAAAATTATAAAATATTGAATTTATGTAATATACACAGGAAACTTAGATAGATCAATTTTAATCACAACCGCCAGCCCCAACGGAGACTAGCCATCTGCGCATGCCATGATTAAAGTGCATGAATGTATGCGCAAACACAAGTGCACTCTAATCTCTCGATTCTCTCACTCTCATAGTCTGAAGAGACAGCAATTAGATATTACAGAAGAGAGAATAGATGCTGAACTAATGACTTTACTTGCTTGCCGAGGCGTGGGGCGGGCTCCTGAGAATTTCTTGGCAAAAAACCCAATAATTAATTTTGTGATGACCCGGGAATCGACGTGGAACCACGTGAGCTGCAGTGCCGCTTAAGACTACTAGTCCAACGAGACGGTGAACACCATTTTTTTATGTATACAAAGTGTTCACTGCGTCTTTGTATTATTTATGAATGTATTGGTTTGAGCAGATTCCCATTAAAAATAAATAAGAAAGAAAGTAGTTTTATGTTTGTTTAGTTGAAGCTTAGAGTTGCAACGATTTGCCTTATTTATATCGTGTGAACTGATGGACCACGCTGGTAATTCTCAAAGTCAGATAGATATTTTAATATTCGATTCGATTCTCGAACTCAAGGGTGATTTTAAGTGTATTTTTGAGAAGCATAATCTTAATTGTATCTATGGAGGTAAAACAAATTATTTACTACTAATCTTGTTTTAAATTCAAATCTTTTAGTCCAGTGATCACCATAACGGGTTTATTTCCATAGAATTAATGTAACATGATTGACTTAGTTAAAAAACCATCAATATACATCATACAATATACAAAGTTTTATATTACTTAGCAGTAACCTTTAAGTAAAAGGTAAGAACACTACACCTTCTTATATTACTTTCGTCATACAGTTGGTTCACGCTATGTCTGTAGACGTGCAGAATGCAAATCGCGCCATTATATTATGGCTTTATTTATTTTTCTAGAAAAATATTTTAAGACTTCTGTTAAAACCCTAACTGGTAAAAATTATGATTTAAATAATCTAATTAATTTTTTAACAAATTTATAAAAGCAAATTGCGCTATTATATAGCTCTATTTATTTTTCTAGAAAAATCTTTTAAGACTTCTGTTAAAACCCTAACTGGTAAAAAGTACGATTTAAATAATCTAATAAAAAAAAATCACAAATTTATAAAAAAATTGTGTGGACTGAGGGACCACAGTTTAGATATTTGTTTCTTTTATCCTCAACGCTTTATGTCTTGTTACTTAGTAAAATAATCTACAAATTCTTTACTAAATAGATGTCATCACATAAACTTTATTTTTAAGATAATTTCTGAGATCTAGCTAATAGACTGCATGAACGGAGGAACCACACTTTAATGTTTAATGACAATTGAAAACCACACCATGGCTAGGAATTACAAAATGCTACTGGCTTTTTCAATCAAAAGCGAATAAAAGTTATGGTATTAGAATAATTTCTTATCTTGAAATCGGTGCAAAGTCACAGTGTATAGACAATTAAGAATTCAATATTTTTACTTTGAATGTAGTTATTTTTTGCGCTTTAAGTTAAACTAAAGGTTTCACCATTAATATCGTTTATAAATTGATATTTTTTTAATAACTAATTAAAATATAGTTGTATATTATAATAAATTATAATTTTTGGCCACATAGGACGTGCATATTGCTCTTAAATACTAAGCTTTTAAGCATAATACATTATCTTTCAACTAACAGGGCATTTAAACAATTTGCAGATACTTTTAATGAAGCCGATATTCCGCGCAGCTCTAACAGTAATTTTGATGTACTTTTAAGATATGAGAACTGATATGTAAATATCAGAAGTCCTTCTGTAGTTTTACATACTATATATGGATCACCCAACAATAATTTTCAAAGTAAGGATGAATTTTTTTTTTCTAAAACCTCTTTTGCTTTTTTTTAATAAGAACGTTCTAGTTTACTCAATGTTATGTACAGTGTAGTGGCGGCGTTGGAGACACCACTACTCTGTACCATTCCGTAGGTGTTATAAAAGGAAACAGACCGGAATGGAGCTGTGAGTGGATAGGAGTATCTCCTTAATAACAACTCAACAGTAAACTGTTGCATTTTACAACCCGCCTTGCAAGCTGGGCTACTATGGCAATTATTCTATGAAGTTATGGGACTAGCCTTTGTTCAGCAGTTATCTTTGGCTCTTAGGCTGTAATTATGATAGTAATAATAATAAATTATCATTATTTTTATCATTATTATTATCATTATAAATGCAAAATCTAATTTAGGATTAAAAAAACCTTACACACTAATTTGAAAAGATCCAAAAAATTGAAATTTTATGTTCATCTCTCACTTTCTCAGAATGCTAGTCATTGTTATTGAAGAAGTTTCATGAGCTGATTTGATTGATGAGGGAGCCGGCTGTATTTAACTGCGGTGCCAAAAAAATCGCTGTATCCTTCGCGTAATCGCCTACTTAAAGATATTAATCTGCCAACACGATGATAGTAAACTTTTCGACGGTCTAGAGTTATTTTATTACATTACATTCAATAAAATTAGTACATATATAAAAAATAAATGAGTGAATGTTAAGAACTTGTAGATAAATATAGATTTCTGTGACTTTATGTATTTAATTTTTAAGGACTTAAATACATATTTGTAATAAAATAATCGATATCTATTCGATAATTTTTACACAGCAGTAACAGGTTTGGATATAATGGCTGCACTTAGAACGGGTTGGCCGTGCACCGGAGTACAGAATATCAGCGAAGAATCTCAGCACAAGGCATTTCGTGTAAAAAGTGGCTGGAACCGAGATCATTTTTACATTTGACGAAGTATCCTTCTTAGTCTTCAGGGCTGACAACGCGTCTGCACTTTTATTCTTTTATTCGTACCTGGGAACTATGGGTATATTCCAAAATAGAACCCAGTGTACTGTCTAATGCAAATGACGTCATGAATCGACTCTATACTGGTGATTCGTTCCAAAACATAGGACAGTATTTATGACATTATACATTTACGCCATATTGGAAAAGCGTTGGCGATTATTTTGTCATTTAGTGCTCCAAAAATCACTATAACTTGCTAATGGGGATACCAGCAATTATTTTATATTTTTTTGTATTTGAATAAATAAAAAATTCTGGCATGCTTCATTCAGCGCACACACAATTAAAAATTGTTTTATTGTGGCCGGATATCCGACGCAATATGGCAGCAACACGCCAGTATAATATAGTGTCAATTGATGACGTCATTTGCATTTGCCAGTGTACTGGGTTGTATTTCGGAACATACCCTATATCAATACTATACGACAGCATTCACACACTCTCACAAACGACCGGTTGATTGTGTGTACTTGCTCTTACTGGATTTCTATTTTATTATATATTTACTGATATTTATATTAAAAGTTACAACCCCTTTACATCCCACTGCTGGGCACAGATCCCTCATTTCTGAGAGGGCTTAAGGACAAGGAAATGTCCGCCACGTTACCCCATGCATGTTGGCTAACTTCATAGGTATGTCTTCGAAATATTTTTTCTTATTTGTCAGACGTGCAGGTTTCCTCAAGATGTTTTCCTTCACCGCAGAGCATGTGGTAAATCAGACTTTAAGTTCTGGACTGCAATTAACGATCTCATTGGTGCTGACTGGTATCAAAGGGTTGAAAAGGTGGTTGAAATATAGAGCGAGCTGTCAGCCACTGAGCTACCACGTATCTATATATAATGTATATCTATATCATATAATGTATTGCAAAGTTAATTATTATTACCGAATTTGGAGTACTGTTATGCAATCTTTTCTGCAAGTCAGTGCTCGGCTCAAACAGTTTTCGTCGTAATATTTTGAGTTATACTATATAAAACAACACTTATCAAAATAAAAGTCGATGAATGCAGGTTGGTTTTTGTTCAAAAGTGGACTTGCGTTGAGCTGCAATCTGTCATGGTACAGCGCTGTCAAATTGTACTGGCGTTTATGTTTGAATGTTAACACTTATTATTAATGTACTATATTTGTATATCTTAAGGAACAAGTGATTAATTAGGGCACAATTTATAATATCCGGGCAAAATGAATAATGACAGGTCAAAACGGGGTCTGTAAATAATAGTGGTTTAAACTTCATTATTTATCACGTTGTCTGGTCATTATAAATATCATGATATAACCTAATCTAACCTAATCATTTTAATCACTTTTAAGACAAATAAATAACGTTAAGGTTCTAAAAATAAATATATATATATATATATATATATATATATATATATATATATATATATATATATATATATATATATAAATCATACGATAATCGTATATTTAAAAAAATATTAATCCTGAGATCATAAAATATAAAGACACTTTCATCTTTTTAGTGCTCTGGCCAATAAAAAACGGGCTTTGTTCATAAAAAGAGCCCGGTCAATTAAAAAATTTTTACAGTTTTTTTCACATTTCCTACTCATGTTGGGCATTATGAACAATTCTCAACTAATCAGTTGGTCCACATCATATACACAATAAATAATTAATCTAACAAGAACAGTGTCAATAAATGACCATATAAATTTTCCGTAATTAAAAATAAAATAAAACGACCTCAGACGCATCCAGTACTGAAAAACTTAAATGCGTGTAGGTTACACTACTAGTATTGGTAATTTTACTTTTATTCGTAAAACTAATTATTATAAGTAAATATCGACGCCCCAAAGATTATAAGTGATATTCGCCGAAAATAAGTGATATTCATTCTGTAAATACTAGGAACAGACACAAGCTGGTAGTACCTGTTACTCGACTCCACCGAGTCAGTAATTCATTCTTGGGGCGATGTATACGCTTTTACAACAAAATCCCAGAAAATATACAAAATTTGTCATACACAAAGTTCAAAAATGTTATTAAACTAAGTTTGTATAAAAAGGGTTATTATAATATTAAGGAATTTATAGATGATAATAACCCCTGGGAAGGGTGATCGCTACCAAGCTATTTCTAATTTATCTTGTGTTGTTGATTGTAAACATGATTGTAAGCTATTATTAAAAAAAAAAGTCCCGCTGGGTTTCTTGCTGGTTCTTCCCAGGACAGAGGTTTTTTTTTGCGAACCAGTGGTAAATTAAAAAAGTGACGTTCAATAAGTATTTTTATAATCTACATTGAATAAAAAAGTTTCTATTTCTATTTCTATTTCTATTTCTATTTCAAGCATTTCTGTAGCATTATTTTTTGTCAAGTTAATCAATAATAGAATCTTACTATATTTTATAAGAAAAATAATTTAGTTATATGTAATAATATATGCGTATGTTAGGGCTGAATCTGAATGACAGGGTGGAAAATTGTGTGATAAGAGAAGAATGTGGTTTGCAAGATGATGTTGTGACAAAGCAAATTTGTGTTGCGGAAATGAACGGCAGAGTCGAAAAGGGACGTCCTAGGCGAAAGTTTATCGATCAAATTGGCAACATATTGAAAACGGGCCAAGTAAGAAGTACCCTTAACCGACGAGCATGTATGCGTAGATATATGGATGTGGAGGAGGCGAGAGAGGTGTATCAGGATCGTGCCAAATGGAAGTCTGTAGTCTCTGCCTACCCCACTGGGTGACAGGTGTGAGTGTTTGTGTTATGTTTATGTTATATGCGTATTATTTGTATAAAGTTTGTACAAATCTCTACTATGTATACTCTTCGCAGTGCCAGTGAATCGAGCCGATCTTTCCGATCATCACTCAGTCGTCGACAATTGGAGCCGCTCTGCGCTGGATGCGGTCAAGTGGAAGGAGCTGGTACTGGGGAGCCCCAGCACAGAGATGGGAACAATATTCCATGTGCGGCCGAACCTGCGCCTTGTAAAGTTGCAGGCGGTGTGCCGGCATGAAATACTGTCCCGCTCTGCTGAGCACGCCAAGCTTTTTAGAGGCCAATTTGGCCTTCTCTTCCAAGTGACCACGAAACTGCACGTCACTCGATATGTCGACGCCGAGGTTTCCGATACTGGCTGAGGTAACAAGGGAAGTGCCTTGAAACTGAGGAGATACAACAAAGGGGTTCTTTTTAGCGGTTAACGTGCGAACTTGTGTCTTCTGGGGGTTAAACTGGACTAGATTTAGTCGCCTCCAATCCGAGACTCTGTTCGGCAAAGACTCGATTTCAGACACAAGTTTGTCCCGGCACTCGGAGACGTTTTCCCGAGAAATATTGGCTCGGCCGGTGTAAAGAACATCACCAGTGCCGTCATCTGCATAGCAATGAATGTTACGGGTTTGCATCATATCATTGATATGCAGAAGAAACAGCGTTGGCGATAGCACGCAGCCTTGTGGAATACCAGCGTTAATAGGCTTGCAATCGGAGCTTGCACAGTCTACAACGACCTTGATACCCCGATCTGCAAGAAAGCTGATGATCCAATCGCACAATTTCTCGGAAAGCCCATAGGAAGGGAGCTTCGAAAGAAGCGCTTTGTGCCAAACCCGATCGAAGGCTTTCGCAATATCCAAACTAACGGCTAATGCCTCCCCCTTGGACTCTACTGCCTCCGCCCATCTGTGAGTTAGGTAGACCAGAAGATTACATGCTGACCGACCACAGAGAAAACCGTATTGGCGGTCACTAATCAGCTGGTGATCCTCAAGGTACCTCATGAGCTGGCAATTTACAATGGACTCCATTGTTTTGGAGAACAAGGAGGTGATGGCGATAGGCCGGTAGTTGGACGGGTCTGAGCGGTCGCCTTTTTAGGGATCGGGTGGACGAAAGCCGTCTTCCATGATTTTGGGACTACGCCTAGGGAGTGGGAGTACCGGAAAAGACGCGTTAAAACCGGTGCCAACTCTGGAGCACATGTCCTCAGCACAATTGGGGGGATTTCGTCAGGCCCACTCGACTTGTGGATGTCCAGGGATAGGAGTGCTTTGCGAACCGAGCGCTGTGTGAACTGCACTTCCAGCATGGAGCACTCACATTGCGGGATGGTCGGTGGCGTACTCCCCCCGTCATCGAGGGTCGAGTAGGACGCAAAGAAAGAGCCTATCAGATCGGCTTTCTCCTTTGCGGTATGGGCCAGTGATTCGTCCTCCCTGTGCAGAGATGGAAGAGATGGCTGATAGAAATTCCCCTGGACAGCCTTGGCGAGAGATCAGAATGCACGGGTTCCAGAAGGAGGGCGAACTAGTTTCTCACCAATTCTGCCGATGTGCTCTGACTTTGCCTTAGCAATGACTCTTTTGAAGGACCTAGAGGTGGAATTATACTTCTTTTTTTTAGAGCGGTGGTGTTTAAATCCCGGGACGCTGATGCGTCAGCCTAGGCTTGGAAGCACTCTTGCTTTTAGCATGATGCTATTTTACAGGAGCGACCAAACCATGGCTGAGATTTGCCTCCAATAGGCACCACAGAGGAAGGAATAAAAAGTTCCATACCCTGAAGTACCACATCAGCGACAGAATCCGCAACAACATTGGGATCGTCCGGCGAGAAGCAAACTCATGGGTAGGATGCAAAGAAAGACCGCATCCCATCCCAATCGGCTGACCTATAGTGCCAAACACGGCGGCAGCCTGCAGAATGCAACTGCGATTTCTGCGTGAGTGGCATCACACTCCGAAGAAGACAATGGTCCGAGGAGCCTAAAGGGGCGTCGACGGAAATCTGATATCCGTCCGGGTGAGAGGTCAGCAGAAGGTCCATCATGGAAGGTGCATGATCCTCCACATCTGGAATCCGCGTAGGCGAAGTAACCAGTTGAGTAAGACCATATGCTAAAGCAAAATCATGAACAGATCCCACCGCATGATCGGTTAAACGTGAACCAAGCCATTCGGCGTGACGGGTGTTAAAGTCGCCGAGGATCACGATCTCTGCGGAGGGGATCTGCTGTAGCAACGAATCTGTAGCCATTTGGACGTGGTCGAAGAGTCGGTCCGTTTTGAATTACCGTTATGGGACCTATAGAGGCACCCGTAGACGCGCGGATGGTCGTCGCTGTCTACGCGTAGCCAAAGAATGGACAGGTCCAAACCTTCAAGTCTACCGAGGCGTCGAGAACAGATGTCCTCTCTGAAGTAAACGCAAACTCCAGCCTGAGCCACAAAGGAGTGTTCCAGTTTGTACCCCGGGTGGGAGAGATACGAGACATCAGCCGGAAAGGACACCTGCGTCTCGGTCAGAAGGAGCAGAGCCAGCCTCGTCGCCTCAAGATGATAGTGGACAGCGTTTAGTTCAGAGTGAAGTCCCCTGATATTGCAGAAATTCACGTACAGTGTGGCAGGGGTCGCCTTGGTCTTGTTGCTCCGTTTTCCCCGAGCAGTTGTAGCCTAGAGCAGAATCCCCCCCCCCCCCCCCCGAATACGCGGGGCATCCTGAGCACACACGCTCAGAAGTGGAGAAATATGGTCTTGGATGCTCAGCAGACAAAACGCGGAAGCAGAGCTTCCACTTCACGCCGGTATTCTGTGAGGTCGTGGTACCACCCCGGTTTGAGCCGGCCCACACGTGCAACAGCAAAGCTGCCGCGTGGCTCTACCACTGTTAAAAAAGTTTGCTAGTATTGGAAGATTACAATAAATGGTAATCTATTTTAAAGTACAGCAATAACTACGTATTAAGGTACATTAAATTTTGCCTCTTAAATAAAAAATGCTCCAATAAGTCAGTACTATAATATTACAATAACATCACTTTTGATAACTCAACAGCATTTATCCCGTGACTTAGTAAACAAATTAAAAAGAAAAATATTGTTTGCCCAGTTTCAGTTATTTTTATTTTCCCATATTGCTTGCATTCATAATTATTTCTCTCAGAGTTAACATCGAGATTAGATTCTATTAAAAATTAACTTTCATTTGAATCAAATATCAAGCACTTTAATATTTCATCGCGTTTCTGAATTATACCACAAAAACAGTAAATCATTTTTCCGGTAAAATTTAAGTGTTACGATTACCGACTTATTGTTCGGGAGCGTCCAAAACATTATATTTCTTTTTGTTATGTAAGTGTTTATTTAAATACTAACTGGTACTTATATAAATATATTAAAAATGAGATTAAAAATGGAATAAAATAAATTAATAAATAAGTTAATAAATAAAAACATGCGGCCACCAGGCGCAATACTCGGAGGCGGAATCTCTCGGCAGGGAAGACCAATGGGCCGAGGGTTAGAGGAAGGAAAATAAACCACCGGTTTATTTAAGAAACTGTCGGATTATTTTTTATTTGAGTTTGAGTGATGTTTGAGTTATTATTAAATTATTATAATTATTATTATTCAACTTTACAAAAAAATTTAATATGTTATATTATAGAATACATAATACTCACAAAATACTTTATTTGGTTGCTACCATAAGTACGGTAACAGTATAAATGGACTATAGATATTACTGAACATTATTTTCGTCCCGAAAAGATATCTATTGTATCAAGTTGCGCTCAAAGAAGTGTAACTCCAATAAACTTATATTTAGTATTTGCGAGAGTAAGAAACTGTACGAGTATACATTATATTATGTCTACGTATTTCATGGGTCCTGGTACTTAAAATATGTTGATAGTCTATTACAAGTTTTTTATTACCATTTTATAATCGGACACCGCAAAATATATTATACGATTTGAGAAATTAACTCCATAATATATAATATAACAGACTAAATATGCATGCTGAAATATGACGAAAATGTTATAACACGATCGGCCACTTTGTTTGTCGTCTAATATTTTTCAATTATGTGGATATTCACTGTGGCTGTTTGTAGATAGATGAATATATCTCTTGAGCGTATGCAAAGGAAGATAACTAAAGAATTGTTTTATAAATATTATTATTGCAGTCCTATCTTTACCGGTATAGGTTTAACGGTTTTATAGGTATAGCAGTAGTAACGCTGTATTATTTTGTAAAATACTGAAGGTTCAGAATAAGTGATGTAAGAGAATGGTTGTGAAAAATTAATTTTAAAAAATCTGTCCCTTTTATCTTTTAAATTAAGAATGCGTGATAATGTATTATTTTAACTGGTTTTCGTACGTTAATATCTAATGCCTACTATTTTACTACGCACGCACACATTTTTTAAATTAAAAATGCATGAAAATGTATTATTTTAACTGGTTGTCATACGTTAATATCTAACGCCTACTATTTTACTACGCACACACACACATTTTTTAAATTAAGAATGCATGAAAATGTATTATTTTAACTGATTGTCATACGTTAATATCTAACGCTTACTATTTTACTACGCACTTACACATTTTTTAAATTAAAAATGCGTGAAAATGTATCATTTTAACTGGTTGTCATTCGTTAATATCTAACTCCTACTATTTTACTACGCACACACACATTCTTAAGGGTCGATCGGTCGGCAAAAATGTTTTCAATTGAATCGCATACAGAGGAGCGTGTGTACGCACTGTAGTTACCCATAATTCACATTCAATTTGGGATAATTTCAAATAAAAGTAGAAGCTTCATTTACTCGTATTTGCAAAAACTACAATAACGGTATGTCATTATTCATTTATTTGAACTTAAGTATAAAATTTGTAACTGTGATAATGATATTTAGATAAATATTCCTTTAGTTCTTTTTAAATATTTTGAGATTTACAATCTAATCCGAATCGAATAATAAACAATGAACCGAGCTTCAACAAGATAATAACGTAATTAACGCGAACCAAAATCCAATAATTCAACTCATTTAAACTTCGTCCAATTTAAGCAAAACTAATTACAAGAAAACTATTTGTTTTCACTGAAGTACTTCAGTACTTTACACAAGATTAGCTTCTTAACAGTTTTCAAGGTCAAGTCCTATCGTGTTTGGAGTGCTGGTATAAACTTGTTGCATCGAACTCGATGGAAAGAGGTATGAGATAAACGTAATGATTAGATATAGTTTATTAGTTCTTTGGTATATGACTGATAGGTTTGTACTAATCCGTCAGTACCCAGATTATATTACAGAGAGCAAACACAAAATAACTCATTGTACTCTTTGGTTCTCGAACTCCATTATGAAAACGATTAAATGTATCGTATGTCAAAAATATCATTAATTTATATACAATGCTAGATGTGCCCGCGTTTTTGAAGAAGAGAAGAAGAAGAGTAGCTGAAGGTACTCCGGTTTTAACAATGACATCGGGACATCAGTCACCTCATTCCCCCGTGACCATGGGTGCTGGAAAGCACCTGAAACGTCGGGAATTAAAAATAAAAATATATAAAATTAAAATTAAACGCGATAAAATCCGTAAAAGTTGTTTTAATCAATGTGTAGTGTTCGTGTAAATATAAGAAATCATTATATTCTATTGTTTTAAAAGTACAAGTTCACTACAGTTTCAAAGTACATTGCTAATTTACTCGGTTTGAAGCTTAATTATTTTGGACCCAATGTTAATATAAATAATAAAATAATGTCTTTAAATGTCTTTTGCTTTTTTTGCAAAGAAAGATGTTAGAAAATACCAACCAAAGAAAAAATTCCCCTGAATAACGGTATTTGACAAGTTATCATGGATAATGTTACCTAATTATCACGATTTTAATTATATATCATAATTTACAGCAAACTAACTCGTACGACAAAATACATTTCAGCCTTATTTTATCACAAATGAAAACAGCACAGAAAATATAAATCAAAAAGAAATTGATGGTTGCGGTTTCTAAAACTTACTAAAATAAAAATTTATTAAAGTAAAATTCAATTCTTTATAGATTTTGTTAATTGTGCTACTTATTCGTTTCCTGTAGATGAGAATCCTTGCCATTAATTTATAAAATTATTTAATTGCTCTTTTTCAATAAAAAAGTAAAAACAAGTTCAACCACTGTAAAAAGTGTCAGATCTAGCTCGAAAGGGGTGACAACACTGAACTTTCTCAACTTGAATTTACTCGTATTTTACAATCAGAATAGTATAATGTTTTTTTTATATGGAAGACATAGTTGTAGAAGTTATTTGCTGACACTTGTTCCTGGTAAAAGAATTTCAACTGTTTTTTATTACAGTTTTATTTATTTAAGAAAAGGTTTTCTTTCGTATTTCTTTCTCATCTTTGTAATATTGCACGCCGAAGTGGAGAGAAGGAGTACTTAAAATAACTTGGTTAACAATATAATAAGGATCGGGAAAACAAAAGCAGAGGCGGGTGTTACGGCCAACATTGTTAAAAGTTTGGTGCTTGGTTAAGTAACTTACTAATTTAGAAAACCCATATTATTTGAGAAATTTCATTCCGCGAAAAATAACGAACTGAATGAAAGAAGAAATTTTTTTTTGTTAATAAAAGCCAATGAAACTATTTTGTAGAAGAGTATTATGATTAAAGAAACTTTATATACTGTGAAAATCAATAACAATGTTACGCTTTGCAATATATCAGGGCCGGATTATTAGTTTTATATTATATAATATTAGATTAGAAAAATCTTACAAAAACAATGCCATAGTAACGCGGTAGCATGGGCAATGCATTGATCATGATAGATCATAAGCACTCAGTGAATCGGTATACCCAACGATTTAAGAAGTAAACGAAAATTGCTGTCAAAATGATAAATGTGATTATTTATGCACAACGCGTTGATAACGTACGGTCAAAGCATAGTCACTTATTTTATACCCGTGCACTACACGATTAAAGCTCACATTTTTTTGGTTTACTTTGAGTCGACTTAATGTTGATTCGTAATAATGTGCGATGGACATAAGTATATATACATCTAATTTCAGCTACGAGTACGTGATATACGTCGTTCTACGTGTACCGCCTGTTCATATATGAACAGGCGGTTCACGTAGAACTATTTCAAAAACTAACATAATAAACGATAATATGCATGTACTCAAAAAGATTACTTGAGTATAAAGTTTCGAAATGTATTAAAAAACCAATCCTAATGAAGTTGTTAAATTCAAAAGGTAAGTTCTTTTAAAACTAGAATTTTTAGTTTATATTACTGGAAAAATATCACCTACTCCATCTGTAAGTCCATAAAGCGAGTCTCAAAAATACAATTAGAGTGAGATTCGTATGCTCGTAGGATAAGGCGTCGCACTTTATTTCTGTGAAGGGTGTAGCCTAAAAGATTCACTATACTGACGCCATAGATAATTGACGGAGTACAATTGTTTTAACGACGATGACGACATTCCTTCAAGTCAGAGTATACCTATAGCAAATGGGCAATTTATTTTTATTAACAATTTCATTTCATCTGATGTGTGCTCGCGTACTGCTAAATACGGCATATGCCAAGCCTCGAACCCTCACAGTTTTTTGAGTGAATTCCATTTATATTAATGCGTTTAAAGTTTTTTTTCCTTATACAGTATTTTTATCTTGGTAATATCACATTACTTATTGAATCAAAAAAATAGTAAAAATAATTTTCAAAGTAAAAATACTACTTTTATTTACTACTTTATTTACTCACATTTCTGCAGCTATATTACGGTTGTGGCATGAATGGGTCAGCTCGACCGTGACAGGACCACGCTGTTACAGAATACCAGCGTAAAATAGCAGCTTAGTGCTACCGTGTTTTGTATGCTGATTGTAGAGAACCGGATGTCCTTTTTACGTTCCATCTTAGTCCTCAGGGTGACAACGCATCCGTATTTCGATATTGAGGATAAATATAGACGTCTATGCTTTACAGCATCCACTCACCATCAGATGGATTGTATGCCCGTTTATCACCCTTATTCTATAAAAAAAACAGTATCTAATTTATATATATGTAAATAAAATTTAAGTGTCTTTCTCTAATATCGAAACTGGCCACTATTAGGCTTACGGCGTTATTTGCAAGATAATGCATGAATAATCAATTTTATAAATTTGGCAACAGTGGTTTGTTATTTTTATTCACCTGTTATAAGAAAGATTGTAAATCTTCTTGTTTAGTTTCCAATTGTCGCCTCCTACGACACCCACGGGACGTATACGGGATATAGGGTATTAATATTATTACGATGACACTAAGCGGTTAGGTAAAATTGTACGTTTTCTTTAAATTGTACCTGATGGGAATTGAAATGTTTTTATACAAAGTTAAAATAGCAACAGATACACGCCGCACTGATCGGAACAGACATCTTCAAATTTTTGAGATGTTTTTTTTTTGTAGCAAACAAGAATATTTTAAAAATGGTATTAAACTTTTTATTAGTTCCGACGGGGATCTAACTCGGGTTACTCGCGAAACACCTTTTAATTTAAACTTAATTTTTTAAATTGTACCATCAAATTACCACTACTAATTTAAACTTAAATGCTTTCGATTTTAAAACCTTACGTTATCCTTCTAATTAAATCAGAACTTTTTATGGCATTATTTGCGTTGAATGTTTTGATTTATATTCATTGAATTTGACTCAAAACCGATGATAAAAGTGCCATCCTTTTTTACTACCGCTACCGTTACCGTAACGGCCTGTTAAGAGTCCAATGCTGAACTTAGGCCTCGTACATTATAATTAAAGAAAGTTTTTAATTTGCGATACCTTACATTTACTTATAACTTTTAGGCTCTAAAGCAACTCTTAAAAGTAAGCTAACATCACATTTTAACAAAAGCTTTTTGTATACTTTAAAAATATCGTTTGGAAAGTTGTATATATTATTACAGAATTACCATCATTATGTTCAATTTATATAGTTGTGGTTTATCCCCTATTAAGAATTGTGATGCATTTTCAGCTCTGTCGACTAGACGGAATAATTCATCAAAAATAAAAAGTGTTCACTTCTAGTAACAATCATAAAGTTTAAATAAATAAGTTCTATATATATGGGTATTCTTCTATATATATGTATACAATATGTGGGTATAGTTGATATATTAGCATAGCTACGAAAGCTGTAAGTTAGTACCTAATGACTTTAATGTACAAGTACCGCTTGTTATCATTCTATGGAACCTCGATCAATATTGTTCAACAAGGCAAAGGAAGAACTATGGTTATGTTTTTCACTATTATACACTAACATAATTTTTGCGCGGAAATCAAGTCTAGCACATGAATCACAATCATGATGATATCTCCACCATCATGTCAACAGAGCAGTAAAATAAAATTCTTGTCGTGTTCGATTTGAATGCACCTCGATAAAAAAATTCAAGAGCGCTCTATAAAATAAAATTACGCTCTGATGAAGCAGCCAACCAAGATATTATTGGTTACAGCTGGATCGGAATTAAAAAAAACAATTACTTTAAAAAGGGTGGCGTTAATTATCTTCGTAAATTATGTCTTTATACATAGAAGGGGCCTAGCGCTGGACTTTACTAAGCCTTTTTGCATGAACGCTATCTTGAAGTCACAAATCAGCCATGTCACCTCTCCCTATTATGCTTAAGCCGTTCCCATTTGCAGTGGTTTTCCTTCAAATTTAAAAAATAATATCATTATATTGTTTACAGATTGTTAAGTATTTTTAAATTGCGGTATAAAGTACTTGAACTATATATATATATATATTAACTGAAATATCAGCAGAGATTGGAGTTTATGAAAACTTATTATTAAGCAACGATTCATAACAGACAGTTATTTACTTAAAATTTTATTTTAAAAGTGATGTTACATTTTCAAATCAATTCGAATGTAGCATCTTGAATAAATCAGAAGTCCAATTTGCGTAGACTCAGATGCAAAGGCTTTGAGAACGTCTCCTTTCGCCTTTGGCCGGAGGGGAAGGTGCTTCGTTAAAACGTGAAATACATGTCAAGTATCTTAAACAAAGGAAAGTGTTAAATTCCAGATGTCACTCGTATTTTAATTTAAGGAGGATAACTATGTATTTTTATTAATTGTAGGTATTTTAAAATAATTTTTTGTTTAAATTCACTTGCGTATTATAAGTCGTTCTTGAGCACTTTTATTTTAAAAATGACTTAATTTTTTATTTGTTTTCATTAGATCATATAAAATGATCTAAATAATTTGTGTTTTAAAGTCTATCCGAAGCACTTTTAATGTTGATAAACCGAAGCTTCTAGTCTTTATTTTCAGATAAACAATCTACCTTTTAGTTAATCTCCTGCTTAGTACTTAAAGGTAGTTTAAAAATTCAACGAAGTATTTTATACCACATTTAAAATTTATTACAAGTTAAACTGCTTCATAAATTAAAATCAATTTTAGTATTCTTACTATCAAAGATTAGGTTAGGTTTTTATTTTAATCAAATAAGGATAACATATATATATAGATCTCCTTGGAAGGTGATTGTAATCCTTGCCAGAGTAATATTAAGAAAAAAAGTTACAAGTAGTGATCAAAATCACATAAAGATTATCCTTTGTTGCCCACAATGTTGTACTTCTCATAGCCTGGTCATCATAACATAGCACATATCATAGCACTATGATATCTAACATCAACGATTTCCTGCACAACTCATTACTTCGTCACTCATGCACTAATCGGGACAAGGCTACCATTCAATAACTCTCCTTCAATCATTATTTATATTTTTTATAAAAGAGGAAGCAAACGAGCATGCATCTCACCTGATGGTAAGTAGCTACCGCCACCCATGAACAACTGCAACACTATAATAAGTTATAGAGGAATTTCAGATGCGTTGCCGGCCTTTTATAAAATAGTAAGCTCTTTTCTTGAAGTTCCCTAGGTCGTATCAGTCCTACAAAATCGCCGACTGTCAACAATTGTGCAGAGAAGTTGTACGAGGAAAAAAATTCCTTATAAAAGGCACAGTGGTGGACAGTCAAGCATGCAGATGGTGAGGATGGTATCGTGAATATTGACGGAATGTGCGATCGTAAAATTTGGCGACTGGAACTAACCCAAACAATTTCTCAGAACACTAGATACGATAGAAAACGCAAAGGGATGCAACATACCTACGCAGCGTCAGTGAATTGAGCCGATCAGAAAGAACTTGGTCATCGGCGATTCGAATCGCTCTGCGCTGGATGCGGTCAAGTGGAAGGAGCTGGTACTGGGGTACCCCGTCCCAGAGATGAGAACAGTATTTCATGCGAAGTCGTTTTTGCGCTTCGTAAATTTTCAAGCGATGTGCCGACATGAAATACTGTCTGGCCACTATGGCCTTCCCCTCCAATTGACCACGAAACTGCACACTGTTCAATATATCGACGCCAAAGATTCCGATGCTAGCTGAGGCAGCAAAAGGAGTGTCATGAAACTGAGGAGATATGACAAAGGGGTTCTTTTAAGCGGTAAACGCGCAAACTTGTGTCTTCTTGGGATTGAACTGGACTATATTTTGTCGCTCCAATCGGAGACATCATTCATCGGCTTTAGGAAAGTCTGTCGCGGTACTCGGCGACGTTTTCCTGAGAAATATTAGCACGGTCGGTGTATAAGGCATCACCAGTGCTGTCGTCTACATAGCAATGAATATTACCAGTTTGCAACAAATCATAGTTTGGCAAAAATATTTTGTAACATACGTACAAAACACTTACAGACGAATAAAGAAATTCTTTTTTGGTGTCAGAAAATATACTAGAAACATATAGAAGCTTTTAATGTTACTCGAATCTGGATAACAATGTATATTATAAATTGTAGATGGAGCCATGCTCCGTTAGACTTAGACCACACTCTCACAAAATACCAGTATAAAATGGAGTTTTATATGGTGAGTGTAGAGAACCGAAGATCATTTTTCCTAGTAACGAGGCAATCTATCTTAGTATTCGGCGGTGACAACGTATCTTATTTTGTTTCTTAATCGAAGATAGATGTAGAAGTTTATGGGATATTTCGACATCCACTTGTCGTCAGGTGTCTTCCTAATAACGACTTAAAATAAAAAACTGCGGTTGCCAACTCGCTAGCCAAGCGTGGCAACTATGGCAAATATCCCCATAATGTGGAAATCTATGAGGGACGCTTATTTTCAGCAGCAAACTTACACAGGCTGTAACGGTAACGGCAAATTTTTTTAAAAACTGTGTTGTTCAAAAATTAAAATCAAAAGTTGGGCCCAAGGAAACTAAGTTCTTTTTTTGTTTATTAAACCTGACCTAATTATCCGTTCATGACGATATCTGAATACATATTTGACAAACTTAATAAAAACTTCTCTAGTGCTTTCGTTTGAAACTTGAGCGTCCCTTAAGTTTCCCAACTGAATTTACAAATTTTTAAACTGCGTCGTTTGGGACAGTACTGGGACTCGCATATTACAAATTTTAAAACTCAATATAATCCATATGGAGTTAAAAAAACTTATAAATTTAAAATATATAACGCAATTTATGCTTTTAATAGAAAAATGTTTTTTTATTTGTTTTACATTTCTAAAAAATCAGAAATTACAAATAGTTATCTTCTCGTCCGCTCATCCAGTCTTATGAATTTGTCTGTTCAGATAGATTTAGTTTGCTCAGGACCATGTTTTGCGCCATTTCTTGAAGAAAATGTCTGTTCAGCAGTGGGCTTGTGATAGGCAGTAATGATGATGATGATGGCGATAATAATTAAAATTTCGATTTTGATAAATACAATTACCTCCTATTTTCTTATAATTTTAAGTCAAATGTCAATAAAAAAATTGGAAAACCCGAAAGTCTACGACTCATATGCTAATAAGTACAGTAACCCTTATGACGGCGGCTAAGCTCGCAGTAGGTCAGTGTGTCTGTATATAGTAAAATATATTATAACAATTCTGCTCAAGCATCGAAACTTTTGAAATTTCTCAGCCGAAAAAATTTAATTATAACTAAAGAAAACAAAATTAAATTCATTTATATCCTTCATTTATATTAAATGGCTTCCCATATGACAGATGAAGATATTACAGAATAGATTGAGTTGAACAATTGATATTTTCAAAGTAATTGTGTTTACCCCTCCATGCGGACTTGATAAATCTACACCATAAGCCACTAAAAACACATTTTTAATGTAATAATAGCAATTAATTGATTTAAAAAATTATAAAAAGAAGTTCAACGATCATCAAGATTTCTTAAATATATACGCGGACACTACACATTGAATAAAACTATATTTTCGGATTTTATCTCGTTTCATTAACTTATTTTTGATTCCCGACGTTTCAGGTGCTTTACATCACCCATGTTCAGGAATTTAAAAAAAAATTCAGACATAAAAAATAAGTTGAAATAAGTTAATTAAACGCGATAAAATCCGTAGATATAGTTTTTTTTTTCAAAGTTCAATAATCGTTTATCTTTCTGGCAATGTACTTTTTATATCATTTATATATTTATTATAATTGTTAGATACGATTTCATTGGACATAACGTAATATTTTTAATTTTTAAGCTCTAATTTTGCCAATTTACTATACAGGTATGTTCTACATACCTACATAATAAATTGGCAAAATTATAAATAAATAAATTATGCGGAAATGTTCGCACATTATCGTACACACCGCTTTGCTGAAAGCTTCACATATTGACAGAAAGCAGAAGAAACAGGAACTTCGCGGATTATTTCCATTTACTTTCCATTTTGATAGTACTCTATAATCATTTTTAACTATCGAGCTTACCTACATTGAAAGAATGTGCATGTGCACCTATACTACAAATACGTTTCTACTTGGTTGAGCCGCGCTGCAGCTATATTATGGTTGTAGCAGCGTTAAATAGCAGCGTAATTTTGCTGTGTTTCGTATGGTGAGGGTAGAGAAATGGAGACCATATTTACTGGAAACGAAACATTCCTTCTCAGACCCCAGGGATGGCAACGCGACTGCATTTCGATTTTTAATTCAGGATAAATGTAGATGTTTAATGACAACAGCACTCACTTACCATCACGTGGACTTTGTAATAATTTTTTTCCTTTATTCTTAGAAAGACAACCCAAAATCTTGAGATAAAGATACTATATATACTATATTATACTATATATACTATATTATACTATACTAGATACAGACTATGTCTTCTTTTTTGTTGTATGTATGCAAGCGGGATTTAGAAAGGGAATGGGATGTACAGATCAAGTCTTTTCCATGCGCATGATCGCGGAGAAGTTTCTGGCCAAAAACCAAAAGGTTTTTTGTGCGTTCATGGACTTGGAAAAGGCCTATGACAGAGTGGATAGGGATTTGCTACGGCAAACACTGAAGACATTTGGGTTGAGGGTTGGCTTGATACAGGCATTGGAGTCTCTTTATAGGGGCTCTAGTGCTTGTGTTAGGATCAACGGGGTCTACTCGGACTGGTTTGACATCCATAAAGGTGTCAGACAGGGATGTGTGGCTTCCCCGTGGCTGTTCAACCTATTTATGGACAGTTGTTTGCAACATTTGAAAGTTGAAGAATGCGGATTAAGAATGGGTGAGTTAACCGTCAAATGCCGATGATCAAGTCATTCTTGCGTCGTCGGCGGCCGAGTTGCAAATGATGGTTACATTAATGAACGGATCGTTAAAAGAAAGGGGTATGAAAGTGAACGCAAGTAAAACGAAGGTTATGGTTTTTGAAAGAGAAGAAAGTAAAACGATTTGTCAAATAAGAATAGAAGGGGAGTTGATCAAGCAAGTAGATGAGTTTGTATATTTGGGCTGCGTATTTAGCAGGGATGGGAGATATGATAAGGATATAGAACGACGAGTGAATGCGGGAAATAGAGTAAATGGGGCCTTGCACTCTATTGTGAAGAGTCAAAATGTGTCGAAAAAGGCACGTATGGCAATTCACAATACTGTGTTGGTCCCTACTTTAACGTATGGTAGTGAAAGTTGGGTGTGGCAGAAGAAGCACGAGAGTAGAATAAACGCAGTAGAAATGCGGTCGTTAAGGAGTATGTTAGGGCTGAATCTGAATGACAGGGTAAGAAATTATGTAATAAGAGAAGAGTGTGGTTTGCAAGATGATGTTGTGACCAGGATTAAGAAAGGAATGCTCCGGTGGTTTGGTCATGTGGAAAGAATGAATGAGGAAAGAGTGACAAAGAAAATTTATGTTGCAGAAGTGATTGGCAGAGTCGGAAAGGGACGTCCTAGGCGAAAATTTATCGACCAAATTGGCGATTTATTGGAAACGGACCAAATTAGGAGTACCCTTAACCGACGAGCATGTATGCGTAGGTGTATGGATGTGAAGGAGGCGAGAGAGGTGTGTCAGGATCGTGCCAAATGGAAATCTGTAGTCTCTGCCTACCCCCCTGGGTGACAGGCGTGAGTGTTTATTATTATTATTATATTATTATTATTATTATTATTATTATTATTATTATTATTATTATTATTATTATTATTATTGTTGTATGTACAAAATGGAAAATAATAACAGTCACACGGTAATGAAGAAATCCACGACGCTTTCTGCCACCAGAGCGGCGCCATTTTAAAATTGACATTTTACATTGACATTGACATTACATTGACATTTTGACAGTTAACACTATACCTACAACTATTTGCAAATCTCAATCGCGAGATTAAGATTTGCATATGGTTGTGGTTAGGCGCTATATCTAGCATTGATTTTATTCTTGAGCACATTATTATTTTCTTCTATACGTTTCTCGATATATAGGTATTATAATATAATTTTTAAAATCTTAAAAAGAAACTTATACGTTTGTTTAACCACTTTTCTAAAACTGTCTGAATACGTCTTTGCAAGCGTTGTATTAATTTAAACACTATTACAAAATGTAGCCAATGAGACTCCGGGGAATAAAAAAATACAATGACCTCTCGCTTTTCCTAATCTGTCAAGCTGTTTGTGTTAGAAATGAAGCTGACTTTAGAGGCTCAATTTTCAATCATCAATTAAAAGTTTTTTTTTTAATTTATTTATGTACACACATCAAGATACAGAAGCAGTCTTATCGTAAGTTTGTACAAAGTTTCTACTTATTTCATAATTTGCTGAAATATCTTCCAGTAGACCCATAAAGGACATTATATTTAAATGGCCAACTTTGTGCATACATTACTACTACTGATGAATAAATAATATACAAAATGTTACGAAAATTATATAAAATATATAAAATTAATTATATAATAAATAAAAATAAAATAAATCAGTAGATAAAAATAATAAATACGATAGTTACATATGATATATATATACAGGGTGCAAAGAAGTTATCTCTAAGACGTTTCTTATATACCAATAAAGTTTCGGAATTTCTTATATTAAACGGTAGTGAGTTCCATAACCTTACTGCGTGATCTGAAAAGGATTGGGAGTAAAAACCGGACTTATAGACGGGAAAGTGAAGAAGAGTTTCAACAAGGGATCTGCATGGTTTATCCGGAGGATGAGTGAAGGAAAATCGGCTTCCGAGGTATGAGGGAGAGGAAGAGTTGTGCAAGAAGCTAGAGAGGAGACATAACAGTCGAGTGTTCCTTCGAACTCGAATTGGGAGCCACTTGAGTTGCTTGCGAAACTGAGATATACGGTCAAATTTCTTGAGCCCAAATATAAAACGGATGCACTGAATTTGCAAGCGCTCAAGTTTATTAAGGAGCTCCTTATAAATAACAGGCATCCGCATAATCAAGGAGAGGTAGGATAAAAGTAAGCACAAGTGATATTTTAGCTTTTAGAGGTAAGAAATTTTGTAGACATTTAAGCGAATGCATGGTAAAGTGGACCTTACGACTAACCTCGGCGATATGCGTGGTCCATGTTAAATGGTGATCGAATGTGACGCCTAAGTTTTTGACAGTATTGGCAAAGGGTATAGGACCGCCAAGAAAACAAACAAGAGGTAGTGATGTAAATTCTAATTTATTACGCAAATACCTATTATGATAGCCTGAGATTTCGTGGGATTAACTAATAGTCCGAAGGATGCAGACCATTCACAGATGCGGCTCAGATCCGCCGCAAGTAATGCATTCATGGCTGCAATTGCGTTACTTGAATCACCCACACGAAAATGACGATATAGCTGTAAGTCATCCGCGTAGAGATGATAATTAGATGTAATAACACTCGTTATAGAGTTGATAAATATGGAAAATAAAAGAGGAGAAAGAACGCCACCCTGAGGTGCACCCGTAGTGATATCAGACCAATCGGAAAGAGTGTCATTAAGGCGGACACAGTGTGAGCGACCACGAAGATACGAATCAAACCACGCGATGGCAGATGGGAAAAAGTTATAGATTCCAGGATCCGGAGAAGAATATCAAAGTCTACTGAGGTAAAAGCACTGCTAAAGTCAAGTAAAACTAAAAGTGTGAGAGATTTGTTGTCCATGGCCCAGCGGATATCATCGGTTACTTTAAGTAAAGCAATTACAGTGCCGTGTCCACGCGAAAGCCCGACTGATAAGTGGAAAGCAAAGCGTTAGACGATAAGAAGAGAGAGAGTTGAGTATTAATGATGTGTTCCAGAACTTTAGAAAGAAAGGGTAAAATAGATATGGGACGAAAGTGGAGTGAAAGAAAAAGTTATTCATAGAACAATACTAATTAAAAATAAAAGTTCTAAGAATGAAAAGATGAATTGTTTAACTTTTATATTTAGTCAGGTTACAATTTATTTCATGGATAACTTTTAACTGATGATCGAAAAATCAACCCAAAGGGTGTAAATTTTTACGCTTTTGGTACTCTCTTGCATTTTTGTAAAACCCGGGGAAAATAGAAGAAAAAAAGTGATAAATTGAAAATAATATATAGAACACCTAACCCGTTTTAGCAGTTTGGAGCTTAGCTCAAGCAATGTCCTGTAAGATTCCATCTACGTAAATTATATAGGTTTATTATTATCAATTATATACGTTATTCTGCTTAGAAGTTAAGATGATAATTCTTAAATCTACTACTATAAGCATTTTTAAACTTAAATTGCCTTCAGTCAATTTCAGCAAATGCAATTATCCGTACAAAGTGACTGACACGGAAGTCAAAGGTTAAATAAGTATGTCACTTGTACAATTATCATGATACCGGAGTATTCTATTTCTGCATTGTATTTTTTTTTTTTGCTTTAATAGGCTAAGGAAAGATAATAATTTAGCAAATGTGTCGTTGTGTGGCTAGAACTGAATCTGTGTTATTTTTACTACAAAATTTCTTTTTTATTGTTATCAGAAACTCAACATAATACTTCGCTTGCAGATCGTATTTACTTTGGCCGCATTAAATGATGTTGCAGGTACCAAGTAGTGGCGACACATTAACCTAATTAGTATTCGGATGAAATATACTTAAGATTTTTATGAATATTTTCACTTATTCGTCTGTACAAATAAACAAATAAAATATTTTTTTATAGAATGGTCATGTATTTTGATAAATGTCGATGAATGTCTATGATTATATACATCTAATCCCTAAATAATAGAAAGTGTAATAATTTCTTATATTTTTTCGAATACTTCACATTGAAAAAACTTGTATTAAACAAAGGACCGTACGAAAACTTTTAGTTGTTTGCAGCATGTATATTTAGGATAGTCCAAAAGTTTACCTATAATCGAAACATCATCAACACAAATCCTCACAGATAAAACCGGTATTCTGCCAATGATTTGAGAGGCTCATGAAAGTAAAGATTTAGCTGATTTCAGTAAAGAAAGTTGAAAGTAGCCTTCCATAATTACGAAGTCAGGACATCAAATACCTCAGTCTTCCAATAAGCAGTTTCGGTTGCACCAAAACGCATATGTGCCCTTTCCGCCATCTTGTTTTGCATAATAAGGTCAAGGTCCGACCCGGGAATCGAACCCGGGACTTTATCGCTCTACCATTTTTTTGGTTCCTACGAACTGGGTTAGAATCGGGCAATTGGCCTCAACAAGGGTCCTTCTAGTATTTTAACCCACCCCGCATCCCCTATTCCTATGATCACGAATGCTGTAAAACGTTAACATTAAGCGGGGTAAAATCCATAAAATTTCTATTAATCTATAATAAGTAGAATTTAAAAAAAAACAAAAACACTTATTGCTTATGTACTGAAATGATACTGTTGAAAACACTAGGACATAGTCATAAACAATATTGTATTTTCATCGATCTTATACGCATGCAGAATTTCAAATTATTTTGATGTATGGAAGTGAGTGAAAACTGAATTTTAAAATCTTATAAACGTATCGGATCGAGATATTAAGTAGCTTTGAATAAATAAGTTATATTAGACATTTTAAACCTTACAATGTTGCCTCACTAATTTACATTTCCTGCAAACTGCACACAAAGTGCACAAACTCGAATCAGACAGCCTAATTTTACAACAAATGCGATTGCGGTTTAAATTACGCTACGAAGCAAGTTCTTGGTGAATTGGTATAAATTAGTTCATTTTAGATGCATAACTCAGGAGAGTAGTAAGCTACAGAGTAAGTAGTGAAAAATCAAGAGCATTTTTGAGGACTAAATAATTATAGATAATATTTTTAATTTTGGGTAAGTATTGTTTCTAGTAATTTAAGTAGATTTTGGGTACTGAGATTGGAATATGGGCCGTGGTAGGTCTTGGCATAAGCACTCACCTTAAACTTTGTAGCAAATGGGCAAATTTTATTTTTATAGCATGCTTTAAGCGCAAAGCGTGTAGGTATGTTCTACTAGCGCCTAAATATCAAGATTGTGTCGCACAAAATCAAATCTAATGATTGCCACACACGATAGATATTCAACAGATCATTCCAACGAATCAGTTCAAACAAAAATTGTTGATATTTTTTAAAATATTGGATAATTGATTTATCAATAAATAAACTTATATATTTAAAACAACATCAACAATTTTGCAGCGGGTGAAGTTTTATGCAACATTACTCCGTTACTCAAAAAATTGTTTAAATTGAAGGTACATAAATTTTTTTATTGTAAATAAAAAAAATGGCTTAGATGATATTATATAGCATTAAAATGATTTAAAGCCAGTCAGCTTGTGAATACCTTATGAGGTGTATTTTGGGTCCTCAATTCCAATGATTCTGACACAATATCCAAACTTTAAAAATCATAACATGCGTAGATTATGACGTGTTTGCGACACTTGGTTACATAACTGGCAAATTTAACTTTATCATTAAAATTGAAAGTGTATTTTGCGCGATTTTATTGAAATAATGTTAAGAACAACTTTTATTTATTTATTTATACAAAGTACCTGGTTGACCGAGCTTTGCTCGGTATTTTTCGCTCGGTTTTTTTTTAATTCGTGTGTTTTGGAAATTATATTTAGATACAAATTACATACCGATGAAATACAAATAATATTTTTTGATCTTAGCGACATAATAGAAAAAACTGAACTGGTTACTTGAATAAAAAATCATGAGTGCAATCAGTTTAATTAAAATTTTCGTGTTTTTAAAAAATACTAAAAATAGTGCTCGAAAAAATTGATTTTCTCAAAAAAGAAAGGAACATGAAAAAAAAGTTAAAAAAAGTCGGTCGGTCGGTCTGGGCTCGAACCGGGGTTTTACGATTCTGTGACCGACCATTATACCAATTAAGCTATTTATAATCACTAACATTCCGTCAAAATTTACCTTCTTATTCTAACGATATTGTAGCAGTTTTTCATTGCCTAAAAACACGGACAAAAAGACATTTTCTAAAAATAAATCCTAGCTAGATCGATTTATTATCCCCGAAACTCCCTGGGCACTAAATTTTATGAAAATGGTTGGAGCCGTTTGCGAGATTCCGATTATATAGATATATATATACAAGAATTGCTCGTTTAATAGTATAGGATAAAGTGAATGTGTAATTATGACAATTTGTGTCAGTTAATAAATATGAAGTAAATTTTGAAAAAAAATGGTACTCGCCACTACCGTAGTGGTTAATACATTAGGTCTGTGATACATTGTTGTGATACCGTATCTGATACGTCCTGTTCGTATTTGTACTTTGATATCACGATACAACGGCACACGATACAATACCTGATATGCTACGTCCCATCTCTAGACCGTTTTTCCCTGATAACATGGAGTAAGAAGGACAATCTCCCATAAGAGAATAGTTGAAAATACCTCAATCCATAAGCAGTAAATAACAGTTCAAAATCTCTCCACAACAGCGCTAGAGTTACAGGGAATGATAAATCGCCGTAAAATATGTTGAGAGTGATTTTGCAAATAAAAATTTTGAAAGCAATAAAATAATTATTGTAAAAAGATAATGATTTTTATTCAATATTGTAAAAAGAATTATGATGAAAGTCTGTACAATAAAAAAATTATAAAAAGTTCTTTAAAATTTAGACTTTAGCTACAGTGGCGCTACCCTTATTAAGCGCTTTCCGACGGACACTTTTTTATACAAAGTCTGTACTCCTTACCTCTACACTCCATACCTGATATATAAGGGATAATACAGATTATCCCCTCGTCTGTCCAATCGCCATATTCCGGCGTCTCAAATAACATGCGCATCTCTCAAACGCCATAATATGGCGTCGAGTGATAGCAAACTATTTGTAACACATATATGATATATATATATATATATATATATATATATATATAACATACATATATACATAACATATATATCCGCATGATTGATTTTGTCTAAATTTTATTTAATAATGTGTTTTTTTTGTTTGTTTGTGAACCTCCTTATTTCTTTGTCCCGATTTCGAGTAGAGCTAAGTGAGGCCTTTCTCGACCTTGTCGTAAACAAAAACTTTATGAAAAAATATTTTTTTATAATTAAATGTGCTTTGGACGTACAAGTAAAATAAATAGTACTTGGAATAAAGGCTTTAATTTATCATTATTACACCTTTGCAGAATATTGGGGAACTTTTCTTACTTTTCTTACTTTCACTTTCAAATTAGTATCACTTTCGAAGTAAACCTGTATTCAAGTTATACATAGTCTGATAGCTTATTTAATAAAGCTTCCATTGATATATTATGATTTTCATATACCTTTTATACAAAATGTCTTGGAAATAGTATTTTTAATGAACAGCAGGAAGTAGTCTGGAAGTACTTCGGGAAGTGCTCTACAGATGCGCCATATTGGCCAAAATGACCCCGACATACGAGGGGCTAAGGAGTGTAAAGGTAAGGAGAACAGACTGTGTATTAAAAAGTGTCCTTGGAAAAGTGTTAAATAAGGGTGGTGCTACTGTAGCTAGAAGATAAAGTTTAAAGAACTTTTTATTGTACAGACTTTCACCATAATTCTTTTTATAATAATTATTTTATTGTTTTAAATATTTTTATTTTCAAAATCAATCTCAACGTGTTTTATGGCGACTTTTCTAAGATATATTTACTAAATTATTTTAAACAACATGAGTAGTTTCATCAACCACTCTAGCGCTGTTGTCGAGTTTTTGAACTGTTATTTACAGCTTACAGATTGACACTTTTTCAAATATTCTCCTTTGTGAGTTGGTTTTTCTTACCTCTACACTCCATGTTACAGATATTTCAGCTAACATCACACACACGGTGGATTTTCTCCTGTATCGAGGATAAAGTTTAAAAAATATTTATAGATATATAATAGATAAACAAATACCGGGTTGTCTCCGTCGATTCGGGCAATTTGTCCTAGGTAAACCAACTCATCGGCGACTTCGTAGTGCTCCTAACATACACGTGACCTTCATTTTGTCCATGTTTATTTTAAGACCTAACCATAGCACTTTCGAGGACATTAAGCATTATGAAATAAAATAAAAATGAATGTTTTTATTCAATATAGTTTATTGTATAATACTTTTTGAAAGTCATTTCTTATTGACCACTGGTTCGGAAAAAATCTCTGTCCTAGGAAGAACCAGCAAGAAACCGAGCGGGACTTTTTTTAAAACATATTTCAATTTAAATAATTTATTAGGTACAGTAATTTTCGAAGGAATTTTTACGCTAAGGTCTTCCAATCCAGTAGCTTTAAAACGTATTCCAATTTAGCAGTGAAGTTTTGGGAACATAATATCGGGAGTATGACGTCTTACACCTCTCTGTAGTTGACTCAGGTAATAATAATAAATACCTCTTAGTCTGAAAACAAACGAACGTTTCATGTAGACAAAACATTGTATAAACAAAGTGTGTGATAAGTAACAATCTACGTTAGTATTTTTTCTTATAAAAATAAAATTGCACACGCTATACAGCTGTCACTATATAGAGCCCCTGCAGAATCCTCAGGGTCAATAACTAATGAATAACATAGAAATCATCCGTAGATTCCAATCAAAACCCCTAATTACTACTTTCAAAAACGTTTTCGTAAAACCATAGGCATTGCCGTAATATACAAAGTAAACGTATAAAGTCAAAAGAGACTTCTTTTCAAATTTTGGTTGAAAAACGCCTGCACATTCCATATGATAATAAGTGGATGCTGTGTTCAATTAAAATTTACATCTATCCGCGATTAACAATCAAAATGCAGTTTCGTTGTTCCCCTTAGGATTAACATGGAATGTCTCGTTTCCAGATGAAATGGCCCCTGGATCTCTACACTCACCATACAAAAAAACACAGCTGCAGAAATCTGCTATTTCACGCTGGTATTCTGTAAGATCCGTGGTCTGTTCCCGGTCAAACCGACCCATTCGTGTAACAACCATAATATAACTGCACCATGACTCTACCACGTAAAATTTCAAATTAAGTACTGTAACCTCTTCTATTAAAAATACATATATTATTACTTGTAATGAAGTAAATATAGAAATAATTGAATAATTGAGGCAAAGTAATTCTCACCGCAGCCTCATACTGTAACGTCGCACAAGATATAGAGACATCAGTGTCACGAGATGTGCTCGTAAATAGAGATTAATGCAGGTGCGAGTACCTCTGCACTATACTCCAAAGTGAGCCAATAAACAAATAAATCAACGTTAATTTTTTCCTCTCTCTGTAATTCGGACATAAAGTGTTCGCGTACAAAAGAAATACTACAAAACTGCTTTATATCTTTATTGCAACATTTTCAAATTACATATTCTAGGGCAAAAGTAAGGCAAGGTACAAATACGAAACCATGGTGCTAATAAAACTATTCAGATAAAACAAAAATTATAACTTTTTTTAAAGAAGAGCATTTGAGAGTTTGAATCCCGAGGAAGTCGTAAATTCCTAGACTTTCGCCGGTCACTTGATCCCTAGAGATTGCTCTTCGCCGTTTGTCTTGTCTGCGTAGATTGGATGGAACATTCTAATTTCCGTGCTTCACTTCCCTTTAATTCCCTAAGGGTTAAGTATAGGTCCAGCATACTTATATGTACATGTAAAACTAGTATTTCAGTTTTTCAAAAATATGAAAAAAGTGACGACAATTGTGACTCTTCATTTTGTATATTCAGTTTTCTTTCAAATGATTTTTGTTTAACTGAAATAAAAATGCTTTACTGCAATTTGAAGAGATATGTCTATGTTTTTGAATAATGATGTTCTCGGAACATAGAACTTATATGAAATACACTATATAATATTTTCTAACACATGTTCGATATAAATTTGCACTTTATTTTATCACGTCCATGTTTAAAAATCTCAGAATATATCAATAATATGTTATTAATAGCAAAATGATTTCAAAACTCTCTCTGTGACTATGTCATATCACTGAGACAGGAGTGTAGTTTCCACCCTATAACCTATTTCTGGCACTAAATAACAGTGCTATTTCCGGTCATTGCGACATTGCTGGTTCCGATCGGAAGGGTTCGTAGCCTGCAGCTCTGAAGCCTTTATAAAAGCCTGTGAGGCATTCCACCTTAGTGTTCAGGAGCGACAACGCATCTGTAACCTTCCTTGTATAAGGTTTGCTTAAGTTCTACAGCAGCCTTCAGAACTGTAAGTTCAACCATATAGTTTTATATAAATAAATAAGAACTGCATCACCGGCATCGATGTCTAAGATCATATGTGCTATATCAGCCGCGGATGCTACTTCTCTAAATGTCAACCTCACTTGCACGTGATGAATTGTTTTTTATAGGATAGGGTGACAAACGAGCACACAGTCTACCTGATGGCAATTGGTTTCTGTGGCTCATAGATATCTACATCTATCCTCGATTACGAATCAATATGCAGATGCGTTGTCACCCATGAGGACTAAGTTAGAATACCTCGTTTCCAGTAAAAAGGGTCACCGGTTCTTTACACTCACCATACGAAACACAGCAGCATTGAGCTACTATTTGACGCTATTCTGTGAGAGCGTGGTCCTTCCCCAGTCGAGCCGACCCGTTCGTGCTACAACTATACTACTAATATAACTGCAGCACGGCTCTACCACGTAAAAACTGTACTCGCTGTTGTACTGACTGACGGAGCCTGTATGCGTGCTGCATAGCGACTCATCCATGCTGCTTATATTAAGAAGTTGGTGTGGCCGATTTTAAATAATTTTATAGATATGAATTATATATCGATATGTTCGATGGCTCCGTGGCACAGTGGCTTAGCAATGAGTTGCAGCGCCAAGGGCCGCGGGTTCGAATTCCGCAGGGAGCAAGTATTTTTATAGTCTACAAGTAATTGGATCGGATCTAGATGTTTGTCCTTGTAAAATTTATGTATGTTAATTGCTCGCCCCCCCCCCCCCCGATACTGTAGCAAATCCTCGTGTGGAGGTAACGTTTATAAAAAAATATACTAATGAACACTGCACTGCGCATGGCCGGTCTACTTTCGGAATACATTTACAATCAAGTCCACTGTTGATAGGCCTCCCCGCAGATTGCCTCATAGTTGCAGTTAAACAGGAGAGTTTATTCGTTGAAGAAATTATTAAAAAGAACATTCAGAAGTAGATTTAAGCAACTTTTTGTTATTACTTGAGCTTATATATAGATGTCTATGGGCCACAGCATCCACTTATCATCAGGGGGACCGTGTACTCGTTTATCATACTTATTCTATAAAAAAAAACTTTCTTCATAATATGTTAGACATAAATTTTTTCTCACCGTAATGCGGTATGCTTCCACCTGCAACCAATTTTAATAATGAAGATCATCGATGCGTTGTTACCTTTGAAGACTAAAATGGAATATTTCACAGTCTGTTAATATACTGACTATTATTCTACAAACTAAAATATAACAGTAGGTACACTGTTGTTTTTTGCCCGTGACTGCTACTAATAGACTAGTGGTGTAAACGCACCTGCTGATCATAAGGACCTGGATTTAAATACCGGGTTGTGCCAAAAAAGCAAGTTATTGAATACATGGTTCAGCCAAAAATAATCAGTTATTGGGTTTTTCCGTCAAGAAATTCTCAGTAGCTGCCCGGAGTCAGGATACGGCGGTGTCTCACGCCAGTGCTATGGAAAGCACGAAAAGCCGTTGGTCCTGTGACTGATCTCTATACGGCTCTGTCAGTATACCGTAAAGTAAACAACAAGTAATCAAGCGTGTTATTATCCTTCCTGCGACTCCTATAATAATATGTCCCATCAGACTATGAGAGTCAGGGAATAGAGAGTACACCTGTGCAAACATTTTGGACTATAATCCTGTCCTGCGCCTATGGCAAGTCTCCGTTAATGCTGACCGCCGTGACCGGTACTGAGGACATTATTAATCTCTAACCCGTAATAAAGTCATATTCGTTATCACGTGTCGTTATGATAGTGCTTTTAACTAACCACGTCACGAGTGTAATATAAAAAATGCTCTCTGAGATACAATGTGAACGTGCAGCTTAAGTTAAATCCAATCATTGCATTGAAATAATAATCAATATTTTTAAACGAATTAATTCTTAGTCTTTTAAGTAACCTTAGATTAAAATTGTAGTAGACAAACTTAATTAACGATAAAACATTGTACCCACGCATTTACAACTTCAGCTATAAACCCGCAAGGGCAAAAGAAATTACTTTTAGACGTTTTCGTTGCCAATTATTTTATACACCTTACAGGCTTTCATTTTATTTACAAACCCTTTTCAAGGTATTTTTAATACCCTTGATTACAGTGTACAAAAATTTGCTTTCATATAAATGATAACAGCTCTTTTATGAATTGAAGTTTTTATTTATTACCGAGTACAAAAAGGAGGAGGTGTTCAATTCGACAGTATGTTTTTTTAAGTGTGTTTCATCGCAACTTTTCTCTGGGTAAACCGATACGTTTTTTACCTAAAAGCTGGTGCTATTCGTGTAATAATAATATAAAATAATAATATATAAAAAAATAAAAAATTAATCCATGTAAATTTAATCAAGATTTGACTAGTAGTTTTGAGCTATCGTTTTATAATGCGCATTTAATTAACTTCGAATACACTGATGATGTTCTCGTTTTAATTGTGTTGAAGTTGGTTGAACAATTTTTTTTAATTTTACCACTTGTTTTAAAACTTTCACATTTATTCATAAAAACATACTAGGCATTGCGTGGAATTTCGTTAATAAGAATGAGCCAAACTAACAAGGATTTTGCGGGTCGGTTCCTTAAAAGTAATTTTACTTTTAACACTATTTCACTAGTATTAAAACTAACGAAAATAGTCCCGCAGATAATGTACTGCGGCCAGCATAATTTAAATGATTACTCTATTCACTATTCTGTTTCATTACATGAATGATTACCATTTGAATATTAGAGGAATTATCTCTGAATCGTCTTGCACACTGTTTGTTGTTAAATTTAATACGAGATTTATCTATTGAGAATTTCATGACGTTCTGTATGAAAACTGAGAACTAATTAAAAATATGCTATGTATTATTAGTTTATAAGAAAATTTTCATACATTTTGCCGAAAGTTTTGTTAAAGGTTTTTAAGAAATAAGAGTATTCATTATATTTTATAAGCATAATTGATAAGCTTGGCAAGCTAGTCCGCAACTGCAGTTTTCTATAACCTTGAGTGGTTATCAGGAAGATGCTGCTGCTCATCTCATGTTATGTTACGCCACCACTAAGCGGACAAATAGAAATAAATTATTAAAGGTAAACACATATGAATACATTTAACTTTATCTACGAAGTTACATTGATAGGAAAAATGTTTTAATAAATATCATTAACTGTATTTTAGAAATCACGTATTCTAGATAACATAACTAAATTATAGTTATAATCTACTCTAGATAACATAACTTATCATACATCTATTGCTTCCTAAACAGAAGGAGTAATTCGTTTTCAAATCCTTTTTCGTAGTCTTTGGCAATTCGCCAGTATAAAATGCTGTTCAAATGTAGAAATCTATTTAAACAAATCTTTCAATACACCGTAACAGATACCTAATACTCGTAACATTTTTAAACATTATCTGTTCGTTTCAGTAAATTTGACTTCCCTAATGTTTATATAAGATAATATTATTATTTAGAAATTTCGGAATGTAAATTTAAATTTAAAAAGTAATTTATAAAACTTTATTTTTAAATGTTTCTTATTATCTTTCATTATTTTAATCTAATTTTGAAAAAATAATAATACCATGATGACTGATGACACGCGAGACCAACTATAAAATAAAATAAATATTTTACTTCATTCATACTTTTACGTTAAAATGCTGTTTTTATTTCAATCTCATAATCTGCACGATATATATATATATATATATATATATATATATATATATATATATATATATATATATATATATATATATCAAATCAATTAAAAAACCTGGACATGGACTATTTTCAGTAATCTTATTGGATAAAGATAAACGAATTACATAAGCGTTAGGTTGTATAGTGCAAAAGCGACGCGAATAATAGTGTACGCGCTACGCGTATATTGGAGCGAGAAAGATCGCTAACCTGTCGCCCTTGCATCATTCGTGGAAATTCGTGCAAAATTTCAGGTTTTATAGAGAAAATTATTACGACTACTGATATTAATTATGACTAGGTACGTAGTAGATAAATATAACTTACCACAGAAATAAATCCCTTATGGTGAATGAGGTTCTTAGTTTTATGCAAAACAAAATAGATGTAATGAACAATGTGAGCCTGGCTCTAATTTGCCGGCAGTCTTTTGATGACGAAGATATCTTTAAAGCGAAATGTCTGCTTTTCGAGTCCATTCCGCAGCGGTTGGTAAAAAGGAAAGGGGAAGACAGCAAGCAGAAAAACATAGACGATATAATTTCGGCATTAAAAGGTACTGATCCCGAACACATCCCAATTTTTGTGGCAAAGGATCTCCAAAAGTTGCCGCCGGTTTCGTTTGACCACGTCGACGCTACACGTCTCCTGAAGGATATACTTGTAATACAGAAGCAGGTAAGGGATTTGCAAGAGAAGCAAGAAGATTTTATCACGAAAAATGATTTTGAACATTATAAAACGCAATGCAAAGGCGAAATGCAATGCAATGTTAGGGATAAGGTATCTCCCTTTGAGTTAAAAGAATATACTCCCTATGTAAATGCTAAAAGAGGCGGTTATTGCATGAATGAAAGTTATTATTGTAATAGCGGGCCGTCGGGGTTGTCGTACCGGCCTAGAGAATGTCACATCGCCTCCGATGAGGTCACGGAGTTCGGGCGTGGTGCATGAGTCACCGTTTATGCTGGGAAATGCACCGGCGGTGTTAACTGAGCCATCTATCCCTGTCGCACCTATGCACTATCCAAATAGAGTGCGTAGCGAGAGTGTCCGGAGCGAAAATGATATTATAAGGCAGGGCACTGTGAACAATGAAGCGCTCGCACATCGAGTAACCGATGAGGTGACGTCACGGCGCAGTGTTATACCGGCGGCGGCGGTTGATTTGAATGAAGGTGGTATGCAGAATGATAGTGAAGGGGAGTGGGTTCGTGTAGTGAGGCATCGAGGAACACGTACATCGCGTTTCAAAGGTGAGAGAGGTACAGCGATGACAGACTCGACTTCGAGATTGAAAGCAGCGGACACACAAATCCCGTTGTATATATATAATATCTCAAAAGAAAATACTGAACAAGATGTAGCGGAATATATACAACAAAAGACTCAGATAAGAATAGTGCCAGAAAAGATAAATATGAAATCTTCTAGGGACTATAGTTCCTTTAAGTTTTTGATACCTAGGAGCAAACTGTCGTTATTTAGTAATAAAGAATTATGGCCGGAGGGCATATTTTTCAGGCGTTATATATTTTTTAGGCATGCAAGAAAGGCAAATGTAAATCGAGATAAGGATCGAAATATTAATGGACCAACACAAAACTAATGATAAAAATAAATGTCACACGTTGAAGTTAGTCAGTTTCAATTGTAAGTCCCTGAAGCGGTCGGTTGATTGTGTGAGAAGCTTATGCGAGGGAGCGTCGGTGGTCGCTATTCAAGAGACCTGGCTGATGGATTTTGACCTTCCATACCTTGGCACTGTACACAAAGACTTCGAAGCAACGGGTACAACGGCTGTAGACACAAGCGCCGGCATTTTGCGCGGCCGTCCACACGGAGGCGTCGCGCTATTATGGCGTAGAAATATGTTTTCATCCGTGTCAGTAGTGAAATGTAACAGTGTGAGATTGTGTGCGATCAAATGCCAGCTTCGTGAGTATACTATGCTAATTTTCTCGGTTTATATGCCTACTGACTGCACCGATAATCTTTTCGAGTTCACAGAGTGCCTAAGTGAAATTAATGCAATTGTCGAGGACTGCGGAATTAATATTGTTTTTATCCTAGGCGATTTTAACGCACATCCTGGAGAGTTATTTTTTAATGAATTGTCTCAGTTCTGTAGCGAGCAGGCGTGGGTATGTTCTGATTATGAATTTTTATCTAATAATACTGATGTATATACATATATTAGTGATAGTCACGGCTGTTCGCGCTGGCTAGACCATTGCCTTACAACTAGTATGGCTAGCAAATATATTGACAGCATACGTGTTAAAACCAATGTGACATGGTCTGATCATTATCCTCTGGAAGTTTACTGTAAATTCAACTTAGTCCGACCTCAAGTGAAGTCAGCTCAGTACACGGCGGATAATAAGGTAATCTGGGGTCACAGAGATAGTGATCAGATAAAACTGTATGCTGAATTTTGTAATAGCAGGCTAAGGCTACTTGACTTTCCGGCTGAATTGAGGGATTATTCCGATAAGATGTGTGACAAACCGGAACACAACTTAGTCATAGAGAAATTGTATGAAGATATTACATCTATATTGCTGGATGCTGCGAGTTACAGCCATAAATGTTTAAAACGAAATAAGAAAGGCTACATCACAGGGTGGAATAGACATGTGAGACCGGCGCATATAAAGGCTCGTCTTTGCTTTCAAACCTGGGTTTGGGCAGGACGGCCGACATGTGGAGCTCTGTATGAGGATATGCGAGACTCGCGCAGGGCTTTTAAGAGCAAGCTTAAGTGGTGCCAAGACAATGCGGAACAAATCAAGATGGACATATTAGCGATGTCATGCGAGGCGAAGAAATTCGGAGAGTTCTGGCAGCAAACGAAAGGCCTGAATGCTCGGGTGCCTCTTCCAGCAGAAGTGGGTGGCATAACTGGAAGTGTAAACATTGCTAATATGTTCAAGGCTCAGTTCAAAGTGGATCCTAGCAAGATAGATTGTAGCTTGGACGATGGTGAGGACATCGTGAACTCGGGGATTAGCCCCTTGCGTTTCACTTTCAAGGAAGTGAATGATGCAATTAGAAACATGAAACGTGGTAAGTCGCCGGGACACGATGGCCTCAGCGTTGAACATTTGAGATATGCGGGTGTGCACATTGCCAGAGTCCTCAAGCTACTGTACAATCTTTGCGTAAGCCACAGTTACCTTCCAGAGGCTATGATGAGAACAGTGGTAGTGCCTATTATTAAAAACAGGACGGGCGATGCGGCGGACAGATCCAATTATAGGCCGATATCCTTGGCAACAATAACAGCTAAAGTCCTCGACAGTCTGCTTGACGTGCAGTTACGTAAATCTTTCCAAGTGCACGATGCGCAGTTTGGTTTTAGACCGGAACTTTCAACAAAGAGCGCAATACTGTGCCTCAAGCAGACTGTGCGGTATTACACTGATAGAAAAACACCGGTATATGCTTGCTTTTTGGATCTGTCTAAAGCGTTTGATCGAGTGCTATACAAAATCTTGTGGCAAAAGCTTAGGAACGAAACCAGTTTAAAGCCTGAGCTAATCGCTTTGTTCGAGTATTGTTATGGTAACTAGAAAAATGTGGTGAGATGGGATGATGCGTTGAGCGAAGATTATAGCCTGGGGTGTGAAGTACGGCAGGGAGGGCTGACGTCACCTAGGCTGTTCAATTTGTATGTAAATCAACTGATTGTGAGCCTCAGTAGAGCTGGTGTCGGTTGTTCGGTAGATGGGGTCAGTATAAACAACATTAGTTATGCTGACGACATGGTTCTGTTGAGCCCCTCAGTCAGTGGTCTTAGGCGATTAATACAAATTTGTGAAGAGTATGCTAAGGTGCATGGACTCAGTTACAACTCCAACAAAAGTGAGTTTCTTGTGTTCAAGGGGAAAAATAAGCTACCCATATTGAAACCCACCTTTCAACTATGTGGGTGTCCCCTTGAACAGGTTACTGAGTTCAGGTACCTTGGCCACATAGTAACCGACAGCCTGGAGGATGACAGCGACATTGAACGCGAGCGCCGGGCGCTAGCGGTGCGAGGCAACATGTTGGCCCGCAGATTTGCACGGTGTACAAAGAAGGTTAAGATAACGTTGTTTAAATCTTACTGCCAATCGTTCTACACGTGCAGTCTGTGGACGAGCTAATCGCAGCGGACCTACGGCGCCCTGAGAGTGCAATACAACAATGTGCTGAGGGCGGTGTCGAGGAAGCCGCGAAACTGCAGTGCGTCGGCAATGTTTGCGGACAGTCGTGTGGATGACTTCTACGCGATTGTGCGAAAGCGTGCCGCGTCCATGATGAGCAGGCTTGTGAGAAGCACTCACACCCTCCTCAGCGCGTTGGCCTCTAAGCTAGACAGCCCTCTCTGGAGGAGCTGGAATGATGTGCACACCGGCACTAGGCCTCAGAGCCCACGCTGGTGCTGAATAGGTTAAGGTAGATTAAGGACTAACATAGCATAAGTAATAGTCACTAACACATTTTGTATTAACATAGTAACATAAGTTAATTGTTTACTAACACATTTTTATATGGACTATGGTCTGAAATAAAAATATATTATTATTATTATAAAGTCCTCTTAATACTTACGTTATATTTGTAGAGATTGACACTATCAATAAAAACTTATCGAAATTTTCCTAACTGGCAATGGTGTGTGTTTTGCATACAGTCTTATTTTGTTTCGTAATATTCTTAAATTTTTGGGTTCCATAGCTAAATATTCTTCTTATTGTATGATTTTTTTTAAAGAATTAGGGTGAAGCAAGCACACAGTCCACTGTATGATTAGTGAGTGCTGTGGCAGATTTTCACAAAATATTGATGTTCGACAAAAATGGCTCAAAACAATAAATGGAGAAGAATAGGTTCCTAAAAGAAAACATTCGCCTATATGCAGGAAGTACTTTAAATATTAAGTTTTCTTATAGAAGTGCGTTTAGGGAAACATCCAACCACAAAACCACACTAGTAAACATATTAGTAAAATTATCTATTGAAGCTTATTTTATTACTAAAACAAAGTATGTATCAAATTTGCAAAACACCTATAAAGATTAAAACATTTTCTCAATAAATTAGTTATCTTTGAAGAATAATATAAATATAATAAATATTGTTTGTACTTTGCTGTTTATTCCCTAAAACAAAATGGAAAGTTCAAAATTAAACCCCAAGTGTATTCCATGAAACTTGTGACTGTATACAAACTCATTTTTGTTTTAACTTATTAATTAATAGCAATAGTTAAGGGTCTGAATATGTTTCGCAATATTCTGAAAAATTGACATTATAGACTTGTACCTTTTTAGTACTTCCACTAGCCACTTGCCATCGCCAGGTGGACTCTAAGTTTGTTGATTACTTCAGTTTAAAAAAAATCTTTTACAAACATATACTGAATGCATGAATGTAATGAATTATATATTTTAAATATATATTTTACAAACATATATTTAGAATATTCTGAATTATACCTATTATTCGATATCCAAACACGATATTTCAATATTTATTTCACTTTTGGGAGTACTAATATGTCTGCGATATGCCATCAAGTAAATTTTTATGTGACTCCTTGCAACCTATTATAAAAGGTAACCGAATTGTATTCCCATATAGTACATGTCGAATGCTCTATTATAATTGTATACAAATGGTACACTTAGGCCACACTATCTCTTCTTGCCCCTCACGGCGGCGCGCACGATTGCATAGTTTTCTGCTCAATATACGATACGAACGATTATTTTTATGACATTAAAGCAAGTTCATTTACTCATAGCAAGTTAGACTTGACTACTAAATATGCAGACTTAGCTCGTAAAATGTTTGGTAAGATTCGTAACTGAGGTAATCTCTACAGTAATAAAATACTGGAATAAATTACTATAGCATTAAGTTAATTTTGTGTCAAGATAAGACTTACACCACGTAATGTACCGTAAAAGACTCGAATAAATAACTATTATAAATAATAACCACAAGTTTTCCTGCTGGTGCGTTTTATACAGAAGGTTCAATTTTAGTAACAGGAAGATTGTTATGAAATGAGCCTTAACAGGAAAATATATTTTAATTTGGTACTTAATTTTAAATTATTTCACTGTTACAGTAAAACGGAAACGAGTTATGTGGGGCGGCGGCGCGCAGTGTGTTCACGCCTCACTGCCGCGTAGTTCTCGCGCGCAGCCCGCTCCCACACTCAGCGGCGCCATTGCAAGCCGTCGCCCGCCCAGGTAAATAAAAAATATAAAGCTAGGAGTCCACTATATATAATAATAATAATAATACGGACATAAACTTATCTATGCCCGTCAACTTAAGGACCCTTTCTGAGGCTGAAACATACCGATACCTGGGTATGTCACAGAACATCGGTATCGATGAAGCTGGTATGAAACAGTCAGTTTGCGTCATGTTTTATGCACGCTTGACCAAAGTACTTAACAGCCTTTATCCGGTGTGAATAAGACACACGCATACTCAGGTGCACCTTTGGCATACTCAGGTGCAGTCAGACTGAACTTAACGTCCTGGATAGAAAAGCCCGCACTATAATGACATCCCATAGGATACATCATCCGAGATCGTCAGTAATGAGGCTGTACTTGCCTCAAAAACATGGTGGGCGTGGCTTCCTGAGCGCTCACCACGCATAATCGCGAAGTGTGCAGCCTCCGTCATTACTTCCTGGCGAGATCGGATGATCCATTCTATAATGACGTCATTTCTAGTGATAAAGGACTTACCCCTCTATCCTTAGCCGAAGAGCAATGGCAGGACCCGGTGGTACAGAGCATTTCTGATTGTGAGACCGCATGGAAGGAGAAGGAGCTCCACGGGAGCTACTACAGGGTTCTACATGAGCCAGACGTAGATACAGCCGCCTCCCTCAACTGGCTACGTTTCGACCTCTTCGGGGAAACCGAGGGTTTTGTCTGTGTAATACAGGATCAGGTTATTAAGACGAACAACTATCGGAGGTACATTATAAAGGATGGCACTGTCGACGTCTGTCGAGCTTGTCACCATCCCGGGGAGTCCCGCGAAAGCATGGTGGGCGTGGCTTCCTGAGCGCGCTCACCATGCATAATCGCGAAGTGTGCAGCCTCCGTCATTACTTCCTGGTGAGATCGGATGATCCATTCTATAATGACGTCATTTCTAGTGATAAAGGACTTACCCCTCTATCTTTAGCCAAAGAGCAATGGCAGGACCCGGTGGTACAGAGCATTTTCGACTGTGAGACCGCATTGAAGGAGAAAGAGCTCCACGAGAGGTACTACAGGGCTCTACATGAGCCCTACGTAGATACAGCCGCCTCCCTCAACTGGCTACGTTTCGACCTCCTCGGGGAAACCGAGGGTTTTGTCTGTGCAATACAGGATCAGGTTATTAAGACCAACAACTATCGGAGATACATCCTAAAGGATGGCACTGTCGACGTCTGTCAATCTTGTCGCCATCCCGGGGAGTCACTTAGGCATGTCATCTCCGGTTGTTCGGCGCTTTTTAACTCTGAGTACTTGCACAGGCACAACCAAGTAGCCAGAATTCTAGACCAGGAGCTCGCTCTGAAATATGGCCTCGTGGACCGGAAATTGCCATATTACAAGTACTTGCCGGAAGCCGTACTCGAAAATGACCGCGCCAGGCTCTACTGGGACCGGGCCATCATCACAGACAGGACTATTCTTGCGAATAAGCCTGATATTGTGCTGATAGACGGGGCAGAGTCAAGGATATTTTTAGTCTAAATTACTATTCCGTATGACGAGAACCTCGTGGAAGCCGAAACAGATAAGCGGACAAAATATCTGGACCTGGCTCACGAGGTGACCGACATGTGTGGTGTTCTACCAGCCGAAATTATTCCTGTAGTTGTCTCTGCGAATGAGCTACTCCCAGTCAGCCTCTCGGGTCATCTGATGTGACTGGGACTCCATGACAGACCACTCCGAGCTCAAATGCAGAAGGCAGTGCTCCTCGATACCGCCCGCATCGTCCGCTGGTTCCTTTCTCTTTCCTCCGAACCCTCGGCCGTTTGGTCTCCCCTCCCGGGGACCATCTGGTTGGATCTTTATTTATTTATGTATTTTTGTATTTATTTTATTTTATTGACATTTATGTATATTTATCTTTTCATTTTAATTTATAATTATATATTTATAGAAACCAACCAAATAAAATGAAATAATAACAATAATAATAATAAGATGCTAGATGCGCAACAAACTGCATATGTGGATGCTGCCATCAACATTCCATTTGTGCCTAATTCAGACGATGATGGAATAGTCTCCCACGAATTGGAGAAAATGAGGAGCATATTGGAAGAGTCGATGCAGTAAACGCGCAGCATGCCTCTCGAAAATCGACCGCGACTTCCCCTCATACCCCTTAGCAAGCGAAAACGGGCTGTCGTGCGGGCTCTTAACCCAATGCTGGTGACCTATTTGGAAGCCAGCTGGGACCTTTGCGAGATGGACTCAATTCTTTTTGGCGCCGCACTGGCAGTATGCCGTATTATTGGCGCCAAACTTCCTGTGGCTGGACGTGCTGACGTGCTGGCCCCGAACTGGAAAAGACCGGGGCTCAACGGGCTGCATCATTACTGGCTGAAGGGGTTCGTAGTGTGTCACGCTGTGCTCGCCCGACAGTTTCAAGAGGCTCTCGATCAGAAGTCGCTCCCGAGCCTCTTCACTACTGGGATCACTCAGTTGGTTTTTAAAGATCGGGATACCACAGACCCGAGTAAATACCGCTCCATCACGTGTCTACCCACCATATATAAGACACTGACATCCATTTTGAGCGCGAGAATCACTCGTCACCTGGAGCTAAATCAGGTGATGTCACGCGCTCAAAATGGATGTCGGGGCGGTGGTGGTGTAACCAAGGAACCACTCCTCATTGACGCGGTCACTGGCAAAGTGGTGAAACGCAACCGTCGGAATTTCTCTACCGCCTAGATAGACTACAGAAAGGCATTCGACTCGGTGCCCCATACATGGCTAAAGAGAGTCCTCCGGCTGTACAAAATTGACTGTACAGTTGGAGACTTCCTCGAGCAGTGTATGGGGCAATGAAGTACGATCCTTTGCTATCTGGGCGAGCGGATGATGGCTGCGGAGAACCCCATAAGGATAAAAAGGGGTATCTTCCAGGGCGATTATCTGAGTCCAATCGGGTTTTGCCTCTCTCTGAACCCTCTCAGTACTTTACTAGACCTACCTCTGGTTGGGCTTTTATTTATTTATGTATTATTCATATATTTATGTTAGTATATTAAACATATATTTAAGTATATTTGTTTTTCCCTTTATATATTTATCAAGCCCAACCAGATGTGATTACTCTATTAATAACCCAAAAATAATAATAATAAGCTTTTTATTTGTCTCAGTTCACACATGTTATTAAAAATGTACAAAAAAATCATCACAAACTTAACTTAGAAACATACTTAAGTAACTAACAGTAATGAGACAAACTGGCCTGTGACTCAGCTATGTGGTGAATATAGATCTGCTGGTATTCTGCCACAGACGACTATTTTAAAAAATACAGTATCTTAACCTAATTTTAGCATTGACGTAATACAACTAAAGAATAGACTAAAATGTTTATTCATATGTGCTATGTCAATTTAGTAAGCAGTACTACTATCCTAACTCTATCGACCACAAATCCAAAAAGTATTATATATTCTTGTAACTTTGTATGCTTAATTAGACCTCCTTAAATAAATAGATTCCCACACTACATTCTATTATGGTTCTTGGATTATTTTTTATAGGTTAGGGTGACAAACGAGCACACAATCCGCCTGATGGTAAGTGGTTGCTGTGGCTCATAGACATCTACATCTATCCTCGATTAAAATCAAAATGTAGATGCGTTGTCACCCGTGAGGACTAATATGGAAGGCCTCGTTTCCTGTAAAAAGAGTCTCCGGTTCTTTACACTCATCATACGAAACACAGCAGCATTAAGCTACTATTTTACGCTGGTATTCAGTGAGGGCGTTGTTCTTCCCCTGTCGAGCCGAGTCATTCGTACTACAACAACGTACAAAATTGTGACCTGAGAAGTACTATTTTCATCACTCATTAACTTAGAAAAACGACTAGGTATTTTCTCATTATCGTGGTGGCAGTTTACATACATAAATTTCGCGAGAACATTCATCAGACCCGGTACAATTATTTATAGGGCATTTCAATCTTTCTTCCGTGTGAGATTCGAGCCTACGGCCCTCACACCGTAACTCATTGCAGAAAGTAAAAAATCTGAAAACTTAAAATTATCTCTGTCTATATATTTTAATTGCTTAATTTGGTGTCAAAAAAGTGTCGTGTGTGTCAAAGTTATAATTGTTTTTATTTCCAAGTACTCTACTTGAAACTAAGATAAAACTTTGTTGAAATTAAATTCTTATAGTTTAAAATGAACATAAAGCAAACTCAAGAAAAAAAAAACGATGATGGCCATGTTATATTTAAATATTTGGATTATTACTAGGATTTTTTCAACCTCCTTATAATTTTCCGATATTTCACCAAAAATAAATGAAAAAGGGCCCACGTTCGGCATAAATGACGACGGGGGCTATCGGTTCCGACAATAAAAGTTTTGAAACCTAGTTGTGCCCAGTTCCATAACAATTTCTTAAATCGTATCTATAGGTATGCTTCTCAATTAATTAAAATTGAAATTTGATTTTTGTTTACTTATTATAAGTCTCAGATGATAAATTACAATGTAAGATAGTCTTAGTGTAACGAAACCCAGTGCACACAATGTACTTTGCTTTTGCCTTGAATATACCTAAATTTTAATCGTAAGGAAAGACAGGCGTCGGAAAATTATTCAAATAGATCTGACTTTTGAAGAAACCTACGTCAAGCTGTAATGTGTTAGGATACATAAAACGAAAACTAAATACTAAGAGAAGGTGTTAACTAATTACAGCATTCGTCTTAACGCTGGTACAATAGGGTCATATTAATGATTAAATATTATATTGTGAAAAGAATAACACATACAACAAAATAAAAGAAATAAAAGAATAACAATTCTTATTAAAGTCCCAAAACTATATTTTTTGACTCTTGAAATGGCTGAAACTGGCAATTGCAACTCAGTCGGGGGTTTCGCGAATTACTAGGTTGCACGGTCATACTTATCATCATAATAAGGTATCGACCTTAGAAAAAATATCTTGAATTTATTTGACTACTCTTATCAAAATAAATTGTATTTCTATTTTCAGGCCAACGCCACCGTCTCCTACATTAGTAGCCAAGATTGACTCTTCAGTGGCATGTCTTTGGCTACTGACACCATTGTCTGCTGGTACAGCTGTAGTTGCAGTACTGGTTGCGGTTTCAACTAATAACTGGTTGCATACAGAAGAAAATATGTTGAACCCTTTATACAATGGCACTGGAAAACATGCTTTAGTGGCCAAACACACAGTATCAGGACTTTGGAGAATATGTCATACGGAACGTAAGTATTTTTTTAAGTTTAAGAAATTATCACCCATCAACGATAACATTTTTGGCCTTTATAGTATGCAAATAAATCACATAAATTTCTTTACAACTTACGTACTTAAATTGCTTGCCACTGCAACGGGAGGTACGTGCCTTACAGTAAAATATATACCGGTTGTAATTTTTTGAAAGAATCATGTTTATAATAATTTATTTAACGTATCAAACAAATATTTATATTCAAAAGGTAATAAAATAAAAAGATAATATTAATAGCACAGTTTACTTATTTATTCTCTTAATTCATAATTTTTATATATGTGCTAGCTACGTTAGAAATATTTTAAATACATTTTTAAATCTAGGAATAAATGTTTTATGTACTTCCAAATGAAACATTCCGTATGAATATGATATCAGACAAGTAGTATTGGAATTCTCGACGTCGATATATTGGATAACGCGTAGTTTTGTATTTACTTGGAAGCCAAACTGACCTCTAAAAAGCTTGGCGTACTCAACAAAACGGGACAATACTTTATGCCCGCACATCACCTGCATATTTACAAGGCGCAGGTTCGGCATCACATGAAATACCTACTGTTCCCATCTCTGGGCCGGGTCTTCTCAGTGCCAGCTCCTTCCATTTGACTGCATCCAGCGCACGGCGGTTTGCGTCGCCGACTGAGCAGTTTCTGATCGGGCTTAAATCATTTGCAGTGCGAAGACATGTTGCATCTCTTTGCGTATTCTATCGTAATTACCACGGGAAGTAATCAGAGGAATTGTTTGCATTAATCCCAGCCGCTCAATTTCAACATCACACATCGTGACAGAACTCGAGATACCATCCTTACTATCTGGATGATTGGCGGTTCACTATTGTGCAATTTACAAGAAGTTTTCCCCCTACACAACTTTTTTGTGGAGTCCACTACCACTAACAACTTTTCCAGAGCGATACGACTTAGGGACCCTCAAAAATAGAGCCTACATTTTTTTAAAGGCTGGCAACGCATATGTAATTTCCCTGGTGTTGAGTTGTTCATAAGTGGCGGTAGTCACTTACTATCGGGTGAGCCGTATGCTCGTTTGAAAGGAAAACGTTAATTTTATCTGCATAAAATCTAAAAATGCCAGAGCAATCCTATGACACCTGTGAGATAACTGAATAACGACTCAAAATTCCAGACTAAGTATATCTGAACCGACGAGGGAAAAAGGCCTCAAACTCAGCAGTATATACTAAAGGGTTACGGAAGTTTTTTTTAATAGAAAACTTAACCTCATTTTTAACAATCATACTTCAAAATATATACACTTAGTCGAAATCAGAGTTTCACAACGTGCTTAATAACATTTACAAACCAAATAGGTAAAATTGTAACGTAACATAAACATTAATAAAATAAATAACATAATTTGAATAATACTTTACATACGATTACGGTACAGGGTTCTTCTATTTTTTTGTAAAATAAATATTTTTCCTTTTCGACGACTTTCCTGTAAAAAATCCTTAAATTCGCAATAAAAATTAGGGGTAACTTATCGGGTTAAAACCACCCTATCTCTCAAGTTGGAAAAACTGCACATAGTGTACAAAATTTCATTGAAATCAGTTCAGTAGTTTAGGAGTTCATCGCGGACAAACAACGTGACACACCATTTTTATATATATAAAGATATTACACGCTTTTTATACTTATACAACAACTTAACTACAATAACAACAGCTTTTAAAAAAGACATGTTTACAGAACGAATATAATACAGATGGAGATGATGTAGAGTAGACTGATGTGCGTTATGTGACGGTTACGTTTCCTTAGTTTCAGACAGCTTCAAGATAAGTTAGCGTTTAAAATTAGACTAGAAAAATTGAAAATATCAACCGTAACATTATGATAATATTTATTATTATAAATTTCGGTAGGACAATTCATGACAGCATTCTTACCGTATTTGGTACGAAGTTTACACGGAAAAGTGGGGTTTAGGAATACAGAACCGGATGCTAGCGAGAAGATTAAGAAAATATATGTTATTTTAAACGACATCATGCCAAAAGCACATATTATGTTGTAATTATCATTCAGTCTGTTTATGAAGATATTTGATATAATTAAAGGAGTTTGATACTGTACCATACCATAATGTTTGTAAGTCACTCATTGTATAAGTTAATGAACATTTAAGGTAATGAAATAACAATTTAATTAATTAATAATAGATGCATTTATTAATTTTTTAAAAAAGGCTCTTTTGTCGGGCACGATACAAAAATAATTTTAGAAAGATTTGAGAAACTCTAGATTTTTCAATGTGTGGGTGTGTAATTTTAGGTTGAAATCTGAATACAATATGTGTGGTCTGGATACAATGGCCGACGAAACTTCCGTGTGTGATGCGCTTTTACAATGTGTCGTCACTTCCGTCGTTCGGGAGAGGAAATGCATTGTGCGACACGTCGGACGGTCCACACTCGGCCCACTTTTCAGCTTTGCGGAGTACACAGATGTGACCATTACCGTCAGTCCATTTGTACTATTCCATTTCCTACATTAAAGGCATTTGGCTTTGTCTGCACTTTTCATATTTATATTACATGCCATTTTGACTCGTTATATTTTTTGATATGTTAGGAGTTTTAAAATACTACAGATGTAAATTGCATTTTCAGTTGTTAATAATATATCACTAACGAATAAAAATACGATAGCGTAACAGCCTGTAGTTGAAGAAAGTCATTACATTTCTTGGGAGCTTAAAAGCCACTGTTTTACATATTTGCTGAAGGACTTAATATATATTTGCTTTAATTTTTTCTTACTTTCTCCGACATATACATTTTCGTGCAAGTTAATAACCATCATTACAGCCCTTCCCACATTTACTGCTAAACATAGGTTTCCCCTATAGATGACATAAAACCTAGATTTAAGCTACCTGTGTACAAACAGCAGCTTTTGCTGTTGCACGGATATGTTGGCTAAAACCGGGGAAGTGTCACGGCCTCACAGAATACCTGCGTAAAGTTAAGTATTCACCATACTTCCCCAATAGCATAGTAACATAATTAAGTAAAAGGCTATCCCAGGAGGGTGCCACTAGTTCTGGAAAATACTGAGCACCCAAACCCACCCAGTGTTGTTGCCACTACTAAGGCGCAGGTGAGATACTCTGTATTTTTTCTACGTTGAGCATAAATTTGGGTACACTTTTGTGCCTCAGTCTTGAATTTGCGTATATGTCAGAGAGGTTTACTATTCTCAACACTATGGCATAAAATCGTTTCCCATCATCGAAATTTCTATCTTTGGGCTACGTATCTACTGCCATTCCCGCGTCCACAGGTGCCATAATAGGTTTTTTTTTATATAAGAGGGGGTAAATGAGCATGCGGCTCACCTGATGGTAAGCGACTACCGTTGTTCTCTAACAACTGCAGTACCAGGGGAATTTCAGATGCGTTGCGGCCTTTCAAAAAAGAAAAAGCTCTTTTTTGTCGTATAGGTCCGGAAAAATTGCTGATAGTAGTCGATTCAAGAAGGAAGTTGTGCAAGGAACAAAACTTCTGGTAAATCAGGATCCAGGTGAAACAATGGTGGTCCCACTGCAGTAATGCCAACACAGACCGACTCTTCGTTCAAGTTCAAAAGGCTATAGATTCATTGCGATAACAGATCCCATCCGCAGAGAGATCTGTTTACCACTTTGCCTTGGCATATGGATTGACACAACAAGTTACTTCGCTCACGCGAGTTCCAGATATGGAAGATCTTGCACTTTCCCTGTCAATCTATGTACATACCTCATATCTGGACGGATATCAAGTCTATGTCGATAGAGTATCGACATAGACCTGATATTTTGGATCAAAGTCTGTTCAGTAGCGCTCTCATTGCGATTGTGTTTTTTTTATCTACAGAAGAAAATTACTTAAGACTTTGAACACAAACAAGTCCAAAGGTTAAAACAGTAATTAAAAAACCCGACTGCGTAAAAAGTTTATCTCTTTCTCTAATCGCTTTAGATTCTTTTTTAATTAAATGTGTTATACTTTAGAGCTGGTCCCATATAAATTATAACAAAAAATCCATCCCGAAGTTAAGGTAAAAATAGGAGATGAATATTTCAAAGTACCCATTCAAATGACATTTTAGTTGTTTAGCTAGTGATAAACACCAGACCACTCAAAAGAGCAAAATAATTAAACTTCATGGTAATTCAAGTAAATGCACAAATATTTTTAGGCTTCTGAAGTCATGGCTTTTTCTTATTCTTCGATACACAAAGTAATAAATCGCAATTTACTTCAGAACCTACTTGGAAATTATTTTTGTTTTTTATTTTTGAAATCGTTCCTGAAATATTTTATTATTCTTGGTGCGATTATTTGCTTTACATTTAAGAAATAATAGCCAATAGAATCTTTAGGAAATTGACATTCTATTTTGGTTTACTTCGTTTACCTTTGGTTTGTTTGTTTATCTTATGCCGCCACCTGTTACACTAAAATATTTGTTTTTACATTTCAGCGGGCAGCACGTTGTTTCAATGTTTGGACATTCCGTATTTTCCCCTGTCGCAATACACACCAGATCCAAGCGATTCTACAAATGCAATACCCTGTGAGTTAAAATTTTTACTTAAATTTATTTTTAAAAAAATTTCTTATGTAAACGGGCTCGAAGTTACTATATTTCCGTGATCATAAACAATATTTATATTTTCTATTATTAGTTTTATACGCACTTTCATGCAAATAATTTCATTACAAAATTTCTTTATTATTATTTCAAAACGTGTGTAAGCTTCGAACAGCTTGCAGAGGATCGTAGCGATACGTACGCACACTTTTCTTATTAATCTTCTTCTAAGCGCATCTTAAAAGCGCATGTTAGACCTACAAAACGAAACCATTATCTGTTAAGATTTTTTTACGCGAAATGATGATCCTGACTACGGTAGCCACCATTAACGTACCTAAACAAAATAACGAAATTTTATTTAGTCAATATGACATTTACATACTATGATAAGGGTAGTTTAAGAAATCTATCACCCCATTTCATGCAGTGAGAGACGACTATGGGATACGCCAAAAAGGTCTTATGGCTTCCGATAGATGACGGTATGAACATTAAGTTTACGCCAGCGACGAAGAGCAGCGTCATAAATACGAGACGAAGTCACTACGGTCGTAAATCTGCCTACCAAACTTGACGATTACGACAAATTCTCTCTACAACGGAAGAAGCTCAGGAACAGCATTTTGAATACCAGCGCAAAATAGCAGCTCAATGCTTCTTTTTACTGGAAACGAGGCATTCCATCTTAGTCCTCAGGCGTGACAATGCATCTGCGTTTTCATTCTTAATCCAGGGTAAATGTAGATGACTATGGGCCACAGCATCCACTTACCATCAGGTGGACTGTGTGGCTCGTTTGCCACTATTATTATATAAAAAAATATACTCGCATTTATTTTCATATCTAAAACTAGTTACCTTGGGAATAATATTACACTAATATTATTTAATGTTAAAAAAAATTATTAAAATTATGGAGTAAAAAACAGAAAACGTCACGTTTTCTTGTAAAGTTTTAGCGTCGGGCTGCATGAGTGAGTATATTAATAGGTATTTAATCTACTTATAAAATACAAATTAAATAAGATAATATAATATAATATAACAATAAGATAATATAAAAGAAGAATGACATATCATTAGAGAGTTAGATAGTAGAGGAATTTCAACTTCATGCGTGTGTTTAAAAAATAAATCACAATCAACAATTGCACGCAATTTAATTTTTTTATTGTTCTTTATAGTTCGTAATGAGTTTTACTAAAATTAAATAAATTTTAATACTTGTATGTCTTATCGTATTTTATCAGTATATTAAAATATAATAAAATATTAAAAACTACAATAAAATATAAGCTGTAATCGTAAATATAAATAAATAATAAAAATCTAAATTATCATACAGTCCCGGGCCTACTCCTCGTGCTATCGTTCCAAGAACGCTGGCTGCGTGTCCTCGCTAAATAGTTATGCTTATCGTATAGTAAAAGTAGCAGCCAAACGGATGCTGGAATTGTATGAAAAAAGTGAATTTTAAACTATTGTTTTTTTCAGACGTAGTGACGCGATCCGCTGCACCATTACTTCTCGCTGTGTTCGCACAAGCGTTAGGTGCGTTATGCTGTGTCCTGGGTCATTGCGTTAAAGGCCGACGATTATGCACATTTATTGCTGGCGTGCTATTTATTATTTCTGGTAAGCTACAAAAAAAATATTTTTACATTTATCATAGTTTATAAAAATTGTATAAAGTTAGTGTGAACAGTCTTATTTTAAATTGAGAAAGTATAATGTACACTTTTACCGTGTAATGACTGTGTAAAAAAATCAATACCGCCCCGTGTCGTAAAAGTAGACAGAGGAAGATAATTCAGAAGATGAGCAGCGGCATCTCGTAATTAATAGCTAGAAAATTTAAAAAAAACCTATGGTTTCCGTCCCGCCGGTTAAACGTGGAAACTACGTCAATAATCCCTTACGGATGGAGGATAATAACGTGGTAGAGCCGTGCTGCAGCTATATTAATTGTATAGCTGTAGCACGAATGGGTCGGCTCGTCCAGAGATGGAACACCCTCTTACAGAATACCAGCGTAAAATAGTAGCTCAATGCTGCTGTGTTTCGTATGGTGAGTATAGAGAACCGGAGACCCTTTTTACTCGAAACGATACTTTCCCTCTTAGTCCTCACGGGTGATAACGTATCTGCATTTTGATTCGTAATCGAGGATAGATTAAGATGTCTATGGGCCACAGCAAGCACTTATCATAGGGTAGTACGTGCTCGTTTGTCACCTTATCCTAATATAAAAAGGTCTATATTCCTCTGTGGACTTTGATAGGCTATAATGCTGATGACAAATGCTTCCTTTATTTATGTTCCCTATATGCGTCTTGTGTTAGCATTACGCAACCTTTTATTTTATTTTTTATTATTTGATTGTCATAACACTCGACTAAGGAAAATGCTCAAATAATATTGCGACCTTCATTTGATGGCCACTTAGCCAAATCGGATGACATGAAGTATTTCCGGCCTTTTTCGTAGTCTCTTAGTTCGCTTGCGATATCCATATAACGAAATCAATTTAATTTTTCTAATGGATTTTCTAACGCCTCTACTAAGCAAATACTAAAGAGTAAATAAAAATTTTATTATATAATATACGTAATTAAGGAAATATTTTTCCAATAACACAAATTAACTATTGTTACTTTCATCCAATTTTTGTGAGGATGTTGGTAATTTGTATAAAAATTATAATTGTAAATGATAATTGTTTATATTTATGTAGAATATAGGAGATCAATGCGCACACAGTGCACCTGATGATATATGGATATCTACAAGTATCCTCGGTAAAAGATCAAAATGGAGATACGTTGTCAACCTAAGGATTAAGATGGAATACTTTTTGTAGTAAAAAGCAGCAGTTTTAAGCTTCTATTTTACACTGGTATTCTATGATATTGTGGTATTTCACCGGTTCATTCGTGTTACAACCAGTGTTTACTTGTAGTTTTGTTTATGTAGTGTTTAACTTTCTTATATCTGACACTTTATTATATAATGCCTCCGATGAAAAATGAAAAATATTTTATTAACAGGAATAAAATTAAATAAAAATATAATACGTAATATCTGTTGGTTTCCCCACTATGCAGGCCTGTATGGAGATAAAACAGATCCTATCGTATTATTATAAACACATTGGATATCAATATGTTAGGACGAGTGAGTAGTGAGGTACTTGCACTTACACTTTTGACAACATAAAGTTTTCTGTACCGTATAGAACTGCCCAGTGATATTAATTGAATATCGTTTTAAAAAAGCAAAATTATTTGAAAAAATATAATATTCATATATTAACCTATGCCCTTTCATTTTTCAGGATTAATAATGCTGACCGGGATTGTTATGTACATATCGGTGTTCAAGTCACAAGTTGGTCACAAGCTACGCTACATGACCGTCTTTGATACTCCGAGAATGTCCTATAGTTATGGTTACTCTTTTGGATTATACATAAGTGGGTTTGTGGCAGCCGAATTAGCGGGCACATCAGCTATATTTCTCTTTTTACAATGGTATCAAAAAGATTGGATAACGGAGTTATGTGAGAAAGCAAAGGCAGACTGCCGTGCATGGGATCGTGAATACGCTTTTACAGAATTTAGAGAAAGGGACTCATCGTTACTGGAGCGGCGTATAATGAAAAGGGATACCTATCCACCGACAGGTTCTTCTGCCGCCACTCCGCATGAACGACGCCGATTTATATATGATGGTGATGAACTACCGCACTGCTCGATACACAAAAACAGAAAAATCAACTTGAGCTCCGCATCATTAAAAGACTTATCATCATCTACGTTGTACGGATTTCCTGCCGCTCCACGACCGACAGCTTGTGATAATTATTTTGAAGATTTAAAGGAGATTCCTCAGAGTGCAAATACACTGAGTGGCTTAAGAAGTGCATCAATATTCCAATCACAAGCATCAATAGCTAGTGGTAGGTTTCTTGATACTTCAGCAGTGGAACCACCTCCTTCAAGAGAGGAAGAACTGGTAACATTTGGTACTGGTGCTCGTGCTGCGAACACTGCCGGTGACAAGCCTTCGCGTCACGATCGCGCTGTTGGTACTGATCCGTACCGAAGAACAACGCCCGTTTGATTTTAGAGAATCGGTGTTCCACCATTTTAAGCATATCGTTAAGTGATACAGTGACTGTTCTAACTCGTACAATTGTCTACATTCTAGTTAATTAATATTATGTATAGATAGGTATGGAGAACAATCATGAAAAGTGATTTCCGAATTTATGAACACATGTGTAACGTTATAAAGTTTTTGATTGTTATAATTCCTTTAATAAACACTGCCATTTGTGTAAATGTTGTTTAAATTATAAGCCGTATTATTATTATCTATGAAGTTTAACTTTTAGCATAGTAACATAAAACTACTACTGTACCTATATATTAGTATGCAAGTACAATTGTAAGTAATAATAATAATAAATAAAGCATAGAAGGTTACTACTAAAAAATCTCCGTTTTCTACACTCATAATACGAATCGTATATTACTAGCTTTTACTCGCTTCTTCGCCCGCGTGAAGGTCAGAAAATAACATATTTTTTAAAACAAGAGTGTTTACTAAAATTTGCTTTATACTATATTTTGAAAATTACTTCACGCTTATACTTTGTGAAAGTGGTGGTCTCTCTTCTCCAGTCACTCGACCCATTCGTGCTGGCGAATAAATACATCATATTTGCTAACTACTGCCACGTACACAACATATGTGTGTACACACACACACACACACACACACACACACACACACACACACACACACACACACATCAATATGCGTAGCAAAGAATTTAGATTAGAGAAAAAAACGACCTTTTGCAAATTATATCAAATTTAATTCCCGATACACTCAATAGCGGCGCTGCAAATCGGCACAAACGTTTTGTGAGGTAGAGCCAGTCCAGTGTACTTTTATAAATGGAGGTCAGTGTAATGCAGTAAGGACACTGACCTCTATACAAGTACGCTAGACCGGCTATACACCGTGACATGATGAAGCGATTTGATTTCCGCCATTTTGGCGCTGACAGCGGAAGTGCATGTCTACGGAACTAATACTAGGGATAAGACAGTGTACCAAATTATACCGATAAAAATTCTATTCCCTACCTATACCTAAATAAATAGAATGGACTCTATGGATAGATGGACTCTACCTGTTACGTCCATTCTATTTATGTATCATATTAATATAATGCCATTATCATTCATCATCATTAAAACCCTTCACAAATCCACTGCCGAACATAGGCCTCCCCCAAGGAATGCCACAAAGCACGGTCCTGAGCCACCTGCATCCATCAACTTCCTGTATGTCTTACGAGGTTTTGACTCCGTCTAGTGGGGGAACGTCCTACACTTCACCTGCCAGTACGAGGCTGCCACTCGAGAACCTTTTTCCCCATCGGTATTCGGTTCTTCGAGCTATATGGCCGGTCAATTGCTACTTCAGCTTACTAATCCATTGGGCGATGTCGGTCACTCTGGTTCTGCTGCATCCTCATTCCTAAGTTTGAACTCCTGAGCATAGCCCTCTTCATAGCTCGTTGAGCAACTTCGAGCTTCCTCATACGGCCAGCAGTGAAAGACCTCGTCTCAGATCCATATATCATCACTGGCAACACGCATTGGTTGTACAATCTAGTTTTGAGGTATTACTGACGAGAAGATGTGTTGTAATCTCTCGAACGCTGCCCAGCCGAGTTGAATCCGTCGATTGACCTGTCGATCGAAGTTGAACTTACCTAGTCGCACTATTTGTCCCAATAAAAATACTCATCAACAACTTCAGCTAAGTGCTCCCAAAAACCACCGGCATAGGTGTGACATGGACATTACACATGACTTTTGTTTTGTCCATGTTCATCTTAAGACTTATCCGTTGGGAGACACTATTGAGGTCATTGAACATAGTGCGTAGGTCCCCCAGCGATTGTACCATAAGGACTATATTGTCGGCAAATTGAAGGTGAGTGACATACACGACATTGACGTTAATACCGTATCCTTTCCAATTCAGAAGGTTGAAAACGTTTTCCAATGCAGCGCTAAAGTATTTCGGGAATATTACGTCACCCTGCCTTACACATCTCTTCAGTTGGATTAGTTCTGTACTCTGGTTCTGTACTCTGATAGCCATCATAGCCCTTAATCATTCAACTAAAAATTATTAAGATTAAACTAAGTACACAAAATAAAAATAAAAACATAATTTCTAGAATAATTTATTGTCAACCGTTCATTTAGTTTTAGTATTATAATAAACAAATCAGCTGCTATAATAACGCCTATTCTAATCAACTACAGGTCTGTCTATAGACAGTAAAATATTTTCGACTATATAAAAATTTATGTTTGTTCGTACTTTCTACGATGCCATACCGTTCATTAGAGTGCGGTAAAACTTAGTTAACTTATTGGCTGCACTTGTGCGAAGGTTATACGCGTGTTACAATTAACTGACACTAGGTGGCGTGCGTATTATACTGACTATTTATTTGAAAGTTATAGAAAGTTATATATCACTCTATTTCAATGATTGTATTATCATTCCTAATTACACAATATAACTGTTCCACATTTTTAACGATATTTCCACAATTACTTCTTCTGTGGCAGCAATGCGCAAGCTAGTAAGATAATATAAAAAATATAAACTTTGAATTACATAGTTATCAGTTATTTACAACGTCATTTTCGAAATTAAAATTACAATATAAAAAAAATAACTGAAATTATCAATTACCGAGCCCCATATGTGAATGGAGTCAGGGAAAAACGAGCACTTGGAAGAATCAAGTGGTGTAGTCTCACCAAAATCGCGAAAGACAGTCGAGTGGCGCATCGCCAATCGCCATAGCAACACTCCTCTTCCCTTACGACTCCATCTCGACTACAGCGGTACAGGGAGAGGAATCTCCTCCAGCTGCAGTCCAGACACACGTCCAACGTGGCTCGACATCATCAGGCGACCTTTAGACAGTTGGTTATGGCCCTTGAGTTTGGTGGAAAATGAGGAAATAAGAAATAAAAAAAAAACATTCGAAACAATAATCTAATACTTAGTACTTGGTAGTTGGTAGTGCTTGGTACTGTTACTAATAGAAAATATTGTCGGTATACTGCACTTTATCAAAGTGGTGCAGTTCTCACGTCTAATAAAACAGTCGTCTGTGAAATGTTTGGAACAAATAACATCATTTTGTTTCGGACGCCAATTCACAATATTTATGATTTTAAGCCATAATTTTAGTCTAGGTTCGGTTGGAAACCTGTTAATAAACATTTTATAATCATCTGTTGTTGGTGACTTTGTTTGTTAATAGATATGAGTAGGAAAGAACATCGATAAGTATTATAGACAAGGAACTTGACAGCCCTATTGAATTTTATTGTTTATCAAAACTCAGTAATATACAGCCAAACATGTTTGTATATATGATATTAAGATTAGTAACAAATTTCTAAGTACTTATATTATCAAATAGTTTTAATTTGTTTAATATTTACTGCAAATTCACTTACTTGTGAAATATTATACCACTTCCCTTTTGTTTACGAGTTTTACAGATTACGCACCCTCTCATCATTAATAAAAATAATTCTTATTATGTAACTAATATTATACACAATGAAATAAAATACTTCCGTTTTTTAGTTCAAAAGTTCAAAATACAGACGTATTAAATATGACGATATGAATAAGACAACATACTTTGGCATATTATGTCAATTTTATTTTTTAAGACATCCTTTAGCGGCGCTTCAAATTGGCACAGTCATTTTGTATGGTATAGCCAGTCCAGCGTACTTGTATATATATAGAGGTCAGTGAGTAAGGAGGAAAATACCAGAAAATTCTAAAAAGGTGTATATTATAGCTTTTGGATATATTTAAAAAGTTAAGTAATTCCAAATTCAAAAACAAATACAATCGTTTAATCTTTTTTTATGAAGATAGGACTTTCAACGTGACATTAAATGTCATGGAAAAACTAATTTTAAAGATTTAAGATATCTTATAAATATAATTCTACAATATGGGGGGGTAAGTTGAATTAAATACTTTCTAAAATTAATTCATAGCTATGTTACTCAAAAGATTATTGTTAATTTAAGACTAATATTGTTTCAGGCTTGTGTCCTGGTTGTAAGTACTATAAACGTATCTGGTATTTTCCTACGAAATACTGAATCTATTCTAATTTATATCACAATTTTAGCGGGAAAAAAGATCCACAGACCCCAGTCAAGGGTCTCGGCGAACGACTAAAAAACATTTTTACATACAATTTTAGAGGTATTATTGGATTTTTTGTACCTCTATTTCTTTTGTCTTGGCAAGGAGAAAAGGGGAAGGTAAGTTTTGTTATATACAAGATTATAGCTATTTGACATATTTGTGAACTGTTAACCAGTGAATTATACTAAATATGTACTAAATTTGAAAAGGATATCAAACCTATGTTACTTCGTTTTCCTGGCGTAATCATAATTACAGTTCATCTTAAATACACAGCTGAACAAAGAATGCCACAAAACATGGTCCTGAGCCACCTACATTCATATTATTTTATTATTTTACCGGGTCATTTACTTCAGTGAGGGACTACCTTGCACTCTGTTTACTAGTACGAGGATGTCACTCGATAACTATTCTTCCCAATCGGTTGTCGAATATTTGAGTTATATAGCCCACCCAATGCTACTTCAGCGCACAGATTGTACTGTATATATATAAAGTAAAGAAACTCCCCAGTCTACTCCATTAGCTAAATCGATGGGACAATAAAACGATACGACTGACGAGAAATCAGGCGATTGATGATGCAATGATTTTGTTAAAATTGCGTATAATATTAACATCAATAGTTTTAATTTTCAAACGATTATTTTTGTATCTTAACTGATTTTAACATTTCAGCATGATATAACTGTAACTATTTTATGGATAGGTATGTTATGGTCATATTTCTGGCAACCAGTATCTATTCCGACTACAGGACTGATACCTCTCTTTATTTTACCAATGTGCGGCGTAATGGGGACAGCAGACACCTGTAAATGTTATTTTACTGTAAGTCTGTATTTGTACACGTTTTCGTCACTAAAACAATAATTATAATACAAATAAGTTTATATGTAAATATTTGTCTCATAATTTTCAGGAAGACACATCATTATTTATTTTAGGAAGCATGATTCATTTACTAATGAACAATGCCGGGGTGGATCGTCGTATAGCACTATGGTTTTTATGTTCTGGCGACGCGAGTCAGTTCTCAGGGAAAAGGTACTTTTTATAATTTTCTGCCAGAATGCAATCTATTGCTTGACCATAGAATAAACATATTGTTATATTTCTTTCCTGGATGTGATTTACCCGTAATATCTTAAACTGCTTATGAGTCTATATTTGACGATGGGATATACGAGTGTGAGTCCAGTGAATAACTAAGTTATTACCTACGCTTATGGCACCATTAATTCGTCCTTGGAAGCAATGTCCCCCGATTTTTTAATTTCATAGAGTTATTAGTTCCGACGTGACCATAGAATACTATAATACACAATAGAATGGCTGTCAACCTTGTTTTGTACGAGGATAGGCGTCGCCGGGAGCACATATATAAGCAATTACGTCGTATTATCAGTTAATCACTACTACAAACAAACCCGACTCCAACCCGATCCCGAGTTGACTTTAATACATATTTATTTGTAAATAGCGTACAATTTGACATTTTGTAAATAATTTGCTTGCGAAATTTGGAAACGACTGTAACCTCAACACACATCGTGTTGACATTTATACATATTATGGCATTTTAGTGGCTACACGGGCTCCGCCCACTCCCCCGTTCTAATATTTATATATTTTAGTATTCTATGGACGAGACCATTCAAAGAGAATTTGTGTACTAGCCCTGTACATAAAACTTTTTTTTTCTGATGTGGTAGAGCCGTGCTGCAGTTATATTAGTAGCATAGTTGTAGCACGAATGGGTCGGCTCGACCGGGGAAGGACCACGCTCTCACAGAATACCAGCGTAAAATAGTACCTTAATGCTGCTGTGTTTCGTATGGTGAGTGTAGAGAACCGGAGACCCTTTTTACAGTAAACGAGGCATTCCATCTTAGTCCTCACGGGTGACAATGCATCTGAATTTTGATTCTTGATCAAGGATAGATGTAGATGTCTATGGGCCACAGCAACCACTTACCATCAGGTGTGTGCTCGTTTGTCACCCCATACTATAAAAAAAAACATAAAACTTGCAAATAAAGCCAGAAATATGTTGTTACCATTGAATATTAAGATGAAATGCCTGTCTATTATTATATGTGCCCCCTATGGGATAAAGCAGTAGGTACTAGTTGGTGCTAGTAATAAATAAGAGTTCAGAGCACGATTGTAATCTTTACAGACTCCTATAAGAAAAAGGAGCCCTATCATCGAAAAAAATCATATTGAAATGTTATCGCCGTGGTCGTATTCGATCATATTATCCTCTTTGTCCTGTGCCATATTAACAAAAAATGTTAATAAAGGAAATGTTATACATTTTAACTTTACTAAATATTTTATTTTTATTTTAGACTCATTTTTAAAGCCAGTACAGCGGCGTTCCTACTTTCAATGTGTTGTAATAAACTGATAGTAACTTCGAATCTCATACAGTTTCTATCACCTGTACTGACTAACCTACAGGTTTGTATTTGCTTACGTTGCATTTGTTGACTTTTTTATTACTAGTCTGTTCCTAATATATTTAGTACATAGTTGTTCATACTTCCTTAAATTAAAGTTTTAACTTTATTTAATTTTTTTTAAAAACCGCTAGTCAACAGTAAGATTTTTACTGAATCGTGACAGCGATTAACATACAAATTTTACATAATTTCAAGTGACAGAGCCACGCTAGAGTTAAATTTGGCTGCAGCATCAATGTGATTGGAGTAGGACCATCGTATAATGAGTATAGAGAACTGAAAATACTTTTTACTCTCAAGGGTTACAACGCATTTGAATTTTTGATTTATATGATGGCAAATGTAGATATTTATGGGCCATAGCATCCGCTAACCGCTAAGTGATCTGAGCGCTCGTTTGTCACCTTTATTCTACAAATAATACAGACATATAAATACATCTTTTTATAGTATAGGGCCACAAACGGGCACACAGTCCACCTGATGGCAAGTAGCTGCTGTGTCCCATAGGCATCTACATCTATCCTCGATTACGAATCGAGATGCAGATACTTTGTCACCCCTGAGGTTTTTGAATGCCTCGTTTCCAGTAAATTCCTCTCTCTAGATTCTCTACACTCACCATACGAGACACAGCAGCATTGAGGTACTCTTTGAGAGCGTGGTCCTTCCTCGTTCGAGCCAACTCATTCGTGCTACAGCTATACAATAAATATAGCTGCAGCATGGCTCTACCACGTCTATACCGATACCGGGCAACAACATCAACTTATAATTGATAGACTTGTATTTTGATCAACATCAACTTATAATTGATAGACTTGTATTTTGATATCATAAATAGCAATCCGCCTGGCAAGCGTGGTGAATACAACATCTACAGAATCATAAAAAAAAATTAGAAGGAAATCCTTGAAGAAGGTTCATTTTGTAGTAACAACGGTGACTATCTCGTTGATTTAGGTTTTGTAAGGTCGACTGCCGGTCATAAGTGAGTACGGTATTGGGTTTTTCTGTCAAGAAATACTTTGTAGAATCGGAGTCTGGAACTTGTTGATGTTTTATCCCAGCACCTCGGAAAATACATAAATAAATAAGCCTTGTTCCTTATCTCACACCGGTTGTTTAGGATTACCGTCTCACTAAACTTCGAGCATGAGGGAAAATTGGTACACTTAGGGTCGACTACTATGTCCCAAAACTACAACCGCAACACGTGGGTGGGCGCATTTTGTATTAGAAATGAATAGTACAATTTCCATGTACCACAACGCAACCACTACGGAATCACATGGAACTAGCGACCGGTCACATCACAAACACAACATTGCGTCGACGCCACGACTAGGGTTACAATACAACCACTCACACAACAAAACACAAAGCTGCAGCGAGATTATTCACACGTGACCACATTTTGTCGCTGCAATGTGGTGTGGTTGTGGTACATGTGGGTCGACCCTTACCTCCTTGTATTTTGCACATGCACTCATACACTGTAATTCTGTCTTATGTAGACATAATTCGATCTTTAGGACATTATAGTTACCAATGACAGTGATAAAGTAAATAACATTTGATTTTTTTTTTCATTTTCAGTCAGCAACTTCTAGATCCAGAAGTTCAGAGGCTGATTATGACGAAATGCGTTATATAGTGAACAATGCTGTTCAAACAGCTTCCTCAATTGGTAAGTAATGCACTGTTACAAGTTTATTTATTATTCCGTTTATGTCGAAGTTCAATAAATTTATTTTAATAAAGTTTCAATTATTTTAATAGTAAAATAACATAGTATCTTGTATTTTGAACATAGTAAAAATGAAATTAGGGAGTGGTTACTCAAATAAATTTTTGTACAACATTAATGTTTATTTATTAAGATTGTAAAATAATATGCCTCTATATTTTGTCCCTTAAATGAGATTTTAGATTTTAAATTCTATATTAGGCCGTTTATTATGTTATCATTTTGAATTGTAGACAATGTGAATTACTGTATAAAATAGTGTAAAAATGTCGGATTCTGCTGGCCAGATTATCTCTATGCTATGTGCTGTTTAAACTCTAGTGTTATAAGTTTTTCAAAATTTGAATTTATTTTACTTAAAAAGTTAAAGTAGTGAAGGGGGTATGCTTGGCCTCGGTTTTGAGACCAGCCAGACGACCTGTTGCTACATCTAGTGAGGGGTTACCCACCACCCTACAGTTCGCTTACTAGTGCAAGAGTGCCATTATTATTACTAATAGTGAAATCGAAAGGCATTATTCCTCACATCGATTGTTGGTTCTTCAAGCTATAAGGCATGCCTACGTATTCTTCAGTCAGAGTAGTCGACATATCCAAACGGATAAGGAAGCTGCAGTGGCAATGCGCAGGCCATGAAATAAATATATAATTTTATTTTTTATTTTAAATTTCATATCTACATCGGTGGAATATAATACTATTTAGTTCCGAATCTCCTATTATTTTGATGTTTTAAAATATACGCAGTGCTTGCAAATAGTTTCAGATAGCAGAACTTAGCTTAAAATTAAAATATACATTAATTTTTTAAGAATCTTTTCATCTATATTATAAAATAATCAATAGATACGACAATTTTTAGGTAGTATTGGTATAATACATGCGTCGTTTGCAACTATTTTTTTCCGAGCTATATGGAGCCAGTAAGTACTTCAGTTTTTTTTTCTTTTAATGCCTAACGCAGAAACTTTTTAAGGAATTAGACGGTTACATTTAATTTACGATCAATAATTAAAAGGTTTTTAATTTTTATTAAATATAAACATTTCAGGAGTCCGCCTAAAGGAATGGAGTACCCTGATATTTTTAACTATTTGCAGTACTCCAGTTTTGCTATACCTACGGCATTAGTCATGTTTATCATTAATGTCGTTTATCATATGATGCTCCTTGACAGGTAATTTCATAATTTCATAGTCATAGTCTTAATCATAGTCATAGTTTTTATTGCAATCAAATGGTTACAATAGATGTTATGTTTAAAAAAAGTCCGCATTTGAATCCAGTTTGGGCGTAGCAATTATAAAAATATTAAATTATTATTTTTAAAGTACAATATTAGGTTTTATTAATACATTACATTATTAGGTTATATTATTTTAAAATTCTGTAAATTTAATTTAATTTATAATCACAATTTCAAGTAAAAAGTAATTATTATTATTATAAGTAAAAATAAAATTAAGTAAAAAATAACAATTGAATAACAAAATTAAATTAAATTAGATAGGCACAGGCCGAAGTTGTCGACATAAATTAAATAATATTTGTATCAAAATATTCATTTAAATTATAGAAACATTTTTCAATGAAATATAACTTTAATTTGGATAAAAATAGTGTAGTATTCGTTAAATTTTTATGTCATTTGGAAGGTTATTGAAAAATTTAACTGTCATACAGTAGGGACTAGAGCTATGCAAAGCAACAGTAGATTTCGGCAATAGTAGCCTATTCTTATTTGGTCTAATTGAGTATTTGTAATTTGTTTCGCTTAATTTGGTAAATAGTTCTGGGTGTTTTTTTACAAATTTGCATGTTTCCCAAATATAAATAGACGACAAAGTCAAAATTTCAAACTTTTTGAAGTGTGGCTTGCAACTTTCTGGAATTTTTATGATTGCCAAGATTCTTATATTTTTTTTTTTTGCATTATAAATAATTGCTGTGCATCTTTACTATTTCCCCACAATATGACACCGTATGACAGCCACGAAGATGTGTATGCGTAATATGCTGACAGAGCGCTGGGAACATCTGTGCTTTTCTTTATTTCTCGTAATACGTAGGTGAATTTTGATAGCCTATTTTTTATTTTATTTATATGAGCTTTCCAGTTTGTATGGCAGTCGATTTCCAGGCCTAACAAGTTGAAATTGTCAACAGTTCCTATAGGTATATTATTATAAGTAAAAGCGATATTTATTTATATATTTTCTGCTTCTTCTTTGTCATATAACTGGCAGTGTAACAGAATCCACTACCCCAGCATCCCATGGAGGTGAAAGAAGAATTCGAGGCGAAAGAAAATTATATCCTATACTTTTAAACGAGCAATTCTTGTATATATATATATATATATATATATATATATATATATATATATATATATATATATATATATATATATATATATATATATATATATATAATCGGAATCTCGGAAACGGCTCCAACGATTTTCATAAAATTTTGTGTGCAGGGAGTTTCGGGGGCAATAAATCGATCTAGCTAGGATTTATTTTTAGAAAATGTCTTTTTGTCCGTGTTTTTAGGCAATGAAAAACTGCTACAATATCGTTATAATAAGAAGGTAAATTTTGACAGTTTGATAACGATTACAAATAGCTTAATTGGTATATCGGGCGGTCACGAAATCGTGATACCGTGGTTCGAGCCCAGACCGACCGACCGACATTTTTAATTTTTTTTTCAAGTTCCTTTCTTTTTTGAGAAAATCTATTTTTTCGAGCCCTTTCTTTAGTATTTTTTAAAAACACGAAAATTTAAATTAAACTTATTGCACTCACGATTTTATATTCAAATAACCAGTTCAGTTTTTTCTATTATATCGCTAAGATCAAAAAATATTATTCGTATTTCATCAGTATGTAATTTGTATCTAAATATAATTTCCAAAACACACGAATTAAAAAAAATTCGATATATATATATATATATATATATATATATATATATATATATATATATATATATATATATAGTACCCGGTTGACCGAGCTTTGCTCGGTATTTTTCGCTCGTTTTTTTTTAATTCGTGTGTTTTGGAAATTACATTTAGATACAAATTACATACTGATGAAATATAGATAATATTTTTTGATCTTAGCGACATAACAGAAAAAACGGAACTGGATATTTGAATAAAAAATCATGAGTGCAATTCTTTTAATTTAAATTTTCGTGTTTTTAAAAATATTAAAAAAAGGACTCGAAAAAATAGATTTTCTCAAAAAAGAAAGGAACATGAAAAAAAAAGTAAAAAAAAAGTTAAAAGTCGGTCGGCCGGTCTGGGCTCGAACCGGGGTTTTACGATACTTTGACCGACCATTATACCAATTAAGCTATTTATAATCACTAACAGTCAGTCAAAATTTACCTTCTTATTCTAACGATAGTGTAGCAGTTTTTCATTGCCTAAAAACACGGAAAAAAAGACATTTTCTAAAAATAAATCCTAGCTAGATCGATTTATTATCCCCGAAACTCCCTGAACACTAAACAATCAAAGCGTGAAGAAATCATTTGAATCATCCAAATTACAATGGTGAACATTATCTCTGTCAAGTTTTTATCTTTACGAAATCATAGACTTGTGCAATACAACAGTTTTCGACAGAGACCTTAAACTCAAAACCAATTTGTGTTTGTATTTAATTGTAATTCTAAAGGGTGAGTCACGTAGTCATTGCTGTTATTACTTTAAGGTAGAAAGCAGTAAAGAAAAAGGAAAAATAGGCATATATGCGTAGGCCTTTCATGTTCCGTAATTCCAGAAATAAATTTTTAACAACGTTAGTTACGGAAACATTTATGAGGAATATCGATAACAAATAATTTGGTGAAGTAAAAATTATTTCATTGCTAATATGTTTGCCACCGTAATGATGGCGTAAGAGAATAGTTTGAACTATTTTATGCCGTGGTTGTCCCGCGGATTAGGATATATGACTGTACTCGTATTAGCAAACATTTATGCCATGAATAAAATTAAATATTTATTTTTGTTGCTTTTTCTTTGTTTTCTTTTTAATTATTTTTTTTGCATCTTCTGGCAGGTATTCTCCTAAACCTATGAGTGCTTATGCGATGGAAGAAGCAAAGAAATCCTTGCAAAAGCACAAAAATAATTTGCCAAAGAAAATCGGCAGGCACGAAAAGGCAAGCACTTTTAGAAGTTTAATTTATCTATACTAATATTATAAAGAGGAAAATTTTTTTGTTTCTTATGGATAAACTTTAAAACTACTAAATCTATCCTTCAATTATAGAAAGCTATAGTACAAAAGAGTAACATGGGCTATATTTCATTTAGAAAAACAGGGAATCAAAAAAAATGCCCATAAAAGTTTCACTTGGCGTACGCTGCAAAAACTATTTGTGGCTGAACAAAACTAACTAGACGTAGAACTTATCACTATCTACAAAAATATCTGCAAGAGGAGAAGTCCAACTGTTACAGTTAAATGGCAATTACAACTTTGTGTTCTAAAATTTAATTAATACAGAAACAGAAACTTTTTCATTCAATATAGATTATAAATAACACTTATAGAAAGTCACTTTTTTAGTTTTCACCTGGTTCGGAAAAAACCTCTGTCCTGGGAAAAATCACAAAGAAACCCAGCAGGATTTTTTTTAAATAACAGCTTACAATCATGCACGTTACATTTAACAACGCATAACAAATTAGAAATAGCTTAGTAGCAAATCACCCTTCCCGCTGGTTATTATCATCCACAAATTTCTTAATATTATAATAACCCTTTTTATACAAACTTAGTTTCATAATGTTTTTGAACTTTGTGTAGGTCTAGTTTTGTATATTTTATGGGATTTTGTTGTAAAAGAAAATTCATCGCCCTAAGAATGAATTACTGACTCTGTGGAGTCGAGTAACTGGTACTACTAGCTTGAGTCCGATCCTAGTATTTACATAATGAATGTCACTTATTATAATAGACTAATTTTATTATCTACGTGCATTACATTTTCATAAATGTATTGAGAGAACAAAGTTAATATACTAATTTCTTTAAATGTTTGTCTGAGCGAATTTTTAGGGTTTAAATCATAGATTGCTCTAATGGCCCTCTTCTGTAAACAAATATAATTTCAGTGTCAGTCACGTGTCTCCATAGCAAAATACCATGATGTTTTGCTATACAAATAGCTAAAGTAAACTAGTCTAGCTGTTACAATAGTGGTAAGAGTTCTAATCTTTTTTATTACATATGCTGCAGAACTAAGTCTGCTAGCTAGTTTTGAAATGTGGGGGCCCCATTGAGGCTTTGCGTCTTGTGTGATCCCAAAAAAATGGTGGTTTGAAACAAAACTCAACTCCTCTCATCTAAAATAACATTAGTGCCATAATATTTGACATTGGTAAAAATAGCAATTTTATACATTTAGTTTTAGTAATATTTAAAGGCAAATTATAACATTAAACCAATTTATTAATTTAGATGTAGCATTATTTACTTCATCATAATTTCGTAACTATCTTTTTAATTCGAAAATATTGAAGTGTTATCAGTAAATAATACTATAATACAGTTATCCCCTACTATGTAAGGTAAGTTATTAATACATCAAAGAAACCAAAGGGGGCCGAGAATTGAGCAATAAGGCATGCCTGTTTGTACTATCGATCGGTAAAAACTCTTACTAATAATAACAACTATTTGCATTCTATTCCTTAAATATGAATTAATTAATTTAAGAGCATCACTTCTTTCACTGTTGAAGTTTCCTGATTAATGTTTTATGGTGAACATAATCTAAGACTTTGGATAGGTCACATAATATACCCAAAGCATCCTGTGAATTCTTCCATGCATTGAAATAAGTATATATTTAATCAGCTCAACACCAGAATCAGTTGTCGAGCTGATGTAGTAAATTATTTACATTAAAAATTTTTATATTTTATCAAGAATATTTTTTCCAAAATTTTAATAAGGGTTGGGATTACAAAAATAGATCTGAAATGGACGGGTTTAATGTATTACCAGATTTAAATCAAGGTATTACTTTAATATGTTTCATTAAATTAGGAAGGATTCGATACCAATATTAAATATAATAGCTGAAATGAGTTTGTATTATAGATGCAATAAATTTAAGAGAAAACCACCCAATGCTCTGCGGTTTTCTTAGTATCAATAGTTTTTATGTATTTTACAATATCTTTTTATGATACTTTATGAAATGCAAAATTATTAGCGACGGCAGAAAAAAAGTCCATGAATTAGTGGTTAAGATCGGAATATCACTAAAATATTTCCCAAAAACTATTGCAAGAGTTGATCTGATTTAGTTAACTTATTGTTAAAACTCAATTGATAGTTTTAATTGCAAGAGTTTCACTATTAATTTCACTCCATGTTATTAAAATTGTATCATATATTTTTACCTTAAACGAAGCGAATACTGTCGCATTCCACAAGAATTTTTGATTTTTATTGCAACCATCTTCACTGGACCTAAAGCAGGACAGCTTGTATATTACACGAATTCCGATGATACCGACAGACCTATTTATAGGTTTTTAGTGGCTTCAAGTTCCTGTTAAAGTGTCGTGTGCCCTTACGATAAATAAGTCCCAGGGACAAACTTTCTCGCTGTTGGACATCAACGTAAGGAAAGAGTGCCTATACCATCGGCAATTATATGTTGCTTTGTTTTGAGTGAGATCTTCTGGAAAGCATTATGTTCTGCTACCAAATACCAACATCACCACAAATATAGTACACATAAATCTTTGAGGTCATTTAAGACTATATAATGTATGCTATATATTTAGCATAATATTTTTTTTATATTATAGGTAGGCTCGCGTTTGACCACCATCTCATCTGATCGTAAGCGAGAACGACCTATTCATTCTTGACCTCAATAATTCCACTCCTTAGCTATACGTACAATGAAAACGTTCGCAAAACGTTTGACTTATTTAGGAAGAAAAAATTTGGAAGGAGGAATTTGGAAGTCGTTATTTGTGATTTTTAGGAGCTATCTACTTGTTAATAAAAAAATATCAAAATGATTTCTTATATTTACGCGAACACTACACATGATTAAAACTACTTTTACGGATTTTATCGCGTTTATTTTTACTTTTTATTTTTAATTCCCGATGTTTCGGGCGCTTTCCAGCACCCATGGTCACGGGGGACTGAGATGACTAACGTCCCGATGTCATTGTTAAACCCGGAATACCTTCAGCTTTTTTACCATATACAATAATTAAAAAAGCTGAAGGTACTCCGGGTTTAACAATGACATCGGGACGTCAGTCATCTCAGTCCCATGTGACCATGGGTGCTGGAAAGCGCCCGAAACGTCGGGAATTAAAAATAAAAAGTAAAAATAAACGCGATAAAATCCGTAAAAGTAGTTTTAATCAAAAAATATCAACTTATAAAAAATTTATTAACTTTCTACGTAATCTTGGTTCCATAATATCCAATTCCATTTTTTAAAGGAGTAAATACTTGATGAATCTCCCTACAACTTAACCACAGAAATGCGAAATAATTATTAATTTTTGTGAATAATAAAAAAAAATAACTGCTCCTCCTCATAAACTACATTATTTTATTTTGCGATTGACACTAAAGGATAGGCAATTTATTAATGAATATTTTGATCTATTTAGTTGTTTCAAAGGACTAAAATTCGATTTTAAAAGAAAATGACTTATAATTTGGGCGTATTTTTTACGTATATTGTAACGAGAGCGCGTGGAGTGTAGGAGCATTAGACGAACCGAATGATTAAGGTCGTTCGCTAGGAGTAGCGCCTTAATACATTAACTTAACAATTTAATGGAATGACCTTCTTGGTCGAATTTCTACTACACCTCATGGCGACCACAAGGCTCTAAAATCACGTTGTTATAATACATAAAACAATTTACAATTAATATTATAGCATATAAACATTCATAAATGTCAATTATAAAATGAAACAAGAAAAGTAATGTATTATAAACCTTTTAACGCTACCTAACGTAATTTTTTCTTATATTTTTATTATAGTTAAAATATACCAATAACGCACCATTTATGTTGTTTTATGTATTCATTTTTTATCGCTAACCACAGGCCTATTTCGTATGTACCAAAATGGAAAAGATTATTCTTAGCATTGAGAAACGTAATTAAACCGTATGTAAAAATGTTTTAACATACGTAAACTGCACGCGAACTGTCCCAGGATAGAAAAAAATTGTAGGTTCATTCCAAAATGTATTCTTTGCAAGAAGTGTTAGGCGGTACTGTCGACATAAACCGTTACAGTATTATTTTGATGAATTAATGTTTTTCGACAACTATCATCTCATTATTTTTCTTATTTTATAAACATGTTAATTTTCCAATGTTTATTAAGGATATTATTATTCATTCAATTTAAGGAAACTTATTCTACAAGTTCGTCTTCTTTCTATGCTGGATGCTATTTGTGAAACAAAAATTTGCTTTTTGATTGTAACATAAAATAACTAACGTTTTTGCAATAGCTTTAGCGTGCACGTAACAAGTATATTATGCTAACATTAATATTTTTTATACATTTTTCCAGATGGCGATATTCTTTACAACTGCAGCGTTACTTCTTTTTCTTTTTCGATGGTGCAAGTGGTTAAACATGGGATGGGCAACATTTCGTAGGGAAACAACGTCACCAGATATACCTGTGTAAAGTTTTTGTAATTTTATTACTTGGTTAACCAAGAGATTAAAAAATAAGAATAAAAATAATTGTATTGTGACTAAAACAAGTTACCGTGTAGTGGCGGTGTAAGAATATCCACTCCATCCCATATCCTCCCGTGGGTGTCGTAAGAGGCGGCAAAGTGAAACTGAATCTGGAGATGAGCAGCAGCATCATTCTGTTAACAACTCAACTTATAAGAAAATGTGATTGCCAATCCGTCTGCCAAGCGGTAACTATGGCAAAATCCTTCCTATGAAGCAATCTACGGGAGAGGCCAGAGGCTGTAATTGTGGATGGATGGACCAAAATAAACGAATTTTATTTTAAGGTAAACTGTCACAATATGTACGGAACTATAGAAGTTCGGGACCCAAAATGAATTTTATCGGTTTTATTATTATTATCTATTAAGTTTAAAGATTGTAGAGAAAGTAACCCCACAGTGACTCTTCTGATATAGACCGGTATTCAAAAACAATTTTGAAGCCAAATACTCAGGCTTTACAATAATCAAATTTTTGTTAGATAATATGGCCAAATTTTATATTATATAGTTTATACTCGAGACTATCTCATTATACTGGACTTAATCTTCTAAGGTGACAAATTTTTGTCATTATACGAGTACTTAGTTGAGAATAAATGTGTCTATTCTGATTTAGAGCGCTATATTCACAAACAATTTCGAGTTAAAAACTCAGGCTTTACAATAATCAAATCAATGTTAGTTACTATGGCCAAATTTTATATTTTGAAGTATTTTTTTTTGTAGAAGAGGGGGCAAACGAGCATGCGGCTCACCTGATGTTAAGTGACTACCGCCGCCCATGATCAACCGCAACACCAGGAGAATTGCGGGTGCGTTGCCGGCCCTTTAGAAAGGAGTAAGCTCTTTTCTTGAAGGTCCCCAGGTCGTATCGGTCCGGAAAAATCGCCGGTGGTAAACTATTCCACAGAGAGGTTGAACGTGGAAGAAAACTCTTTGTGAAACCTACAGTGGTGGACCGCCAAGCATCCAGATGGTGTGGATGGTATCGAGACGTTTGCCGTGTAGTGCGTTCACGAAATTTGGCAGCTGGGATTAATCCGAACAATTCCTCAGAGCACTCCCCGTGATAGATGCGATAAAATACGCAGAGATGCAACATCTCTTCGCAGCGCCAGTGAATCGAGCCGATCGGAAAGCACTCGGTCGTCGACGATTCGAGCCGCTCTGCGCTGGATGCGGTCAAGTGGAAGGAGCTGGTACTGGGGAGCCCCAGCCCAGAGGTGGGAACAGTATTCCATGTGCGGCCGAACCTGCGCCTTGTAAAGTTGCAGGCGGTGTGCCGGCGTGAAATACTGTCCCGCTCTGCTGAGCACGCCAAGCTTTTTAGAGGCCAATTTGGCCTTCCCTTCCAAGTGACCACGAAACTGGTATTAGTTTACACTCGACACTGTATCCGTATACTGGACTTAATCTTCTAAGGTGACAACTTATTGCCATTGTACGTCTATTGGCCACGTCATCTGCCTACCATCAAGGTAGTTTGCGTGCTCTTTGGCTAACGAATTTCAATTTTTTACAGTATTAAAGATGCTACCGTAGCTGCAATTTTCGTATTCGGATTGCATGTTTTACCAAGAACTTTTGGTTTTCTAAAATACTTTAATGCTAAAAGTAAGTAGTATGGAACTTGAAATATTTCATGTTTTTTTCGTATATTTTATTTTATTATGCTTATTTCCTTTCTTTTTTCTTTCAGGAAAATCTGATTTACCACCGCTTAAACCTGAGTCGGCAATTTTGTGGTGGAAATTTGTTAATAAAAATGTAGTTTATGCATATTTCCTTGTCATTGGTATTATTCTCTATGATTTTTATTTAAGTAGTTAAATGACTGATTTAGTATTTACGCCTTCTGGAGTAGTCGTAATGGGTTATTTCGTTTATCCACGAATTCGTCGTTTATCAAAGATTCAAACCTGGTGACGGTGGATCCGCGGAAACGTGTGTTCATATAACCACCCCAGACGGGGTGGATTATCGGAATTCGTATATATTATTTTTATTCCGATTTTCTCCCTCTCTTGTGTACATTTGTGGTGGTGCTGTCGTCGCGCCACAAGCGAAACACCGAATTATAAACAGTATATTTAGACTAACTCCGAACTATCAAACACCTTGCTTGGGGAGCGGCCAACGCTCCGTTTGATAGTTCCGGGAGATCTCCACTTTTCCTTCCACCGCCAAACTGGTGGCTAACCGACGTGATATATGAACAACGCAACGAACAATCCTCGGAAAACAACAGCATCAAGCCTTCGTCATTATCCTCAAGAACCACTACATTCACTACTGAGAATCGTCTTCAGTCCCTGCAAACCAGTCCATCTTGTCTTCATCTCGACTCACCGCAGATTTATAAGGCAGACTTCTGGCACTTGCTGCGGTACATTGTTCTCACAGGCATCACTTGCCAGTGCGTAGTACGGTATGCATTACACATCGGCATATCATTAGCATCGGTGTCACTTGCCCTTACGCACATAGTATGTATTCCCCACCGGCATTAAGGACGCACCGGCAATCGGACTGCACTGTCGTCCTCCAGTCTGAGCAGGGGGTTGATGTGGCAGCGCAGTTTTGGAGTATCCGCCCTAGGGTGGATTTTTAGGGTGGATAAACGAAATAAACCGTCGTTATTAACCGTAGTCGGAATGCCCTATACGCTTAGTATACATTTTCGGGTGCAAGTTAATGAGGCATGCGCTGTTGTAGCAGCGGAAGGAAATCCATCATGCCGTTTTTGCCCCAGGTTCTCCTATGGCACTTATCCTACCGCAGACGGAAAAGCGATTAGCTATCTACTATTTTCTCGCTCAAGAAATGAACAACAGATATAGATCTCGTGTCAATAAAAAATACATACTCGTATATTTATAGTTCATCCCTGGCTGTTGACACTGCCGGAAAGAACTCTCTACCCATTAGTTAGTCACAGAGACAAGAGCTAACAAAGATAAAACTCGCTCAACGATGATCGCTTGGCGGTCAGAACTTACGCCGAGAGATCCGCAAATTTTACTCTACAGTGCGGATCTGGGTGCACTTGCTTTTAGCCCAGCGACAAAACTATCGGAAATACACACTCGTTTCTCGCTGCTCGCCAACTTTTATGTAGTTTTTAGCTTTATTCGCTTCTGATTCCGCGTTGGCGGTGGGACAAGCGCCTAAGAGGCGACTCTAGGAAACGTCAAAAAATCCTATAGATTTCGGTAGATGGCGGTAGAACCATAGTGTTTATGCCACACATAAAATACTTCGACCAGCATCAGAGGTGCGATATGTCTGGTACCGCGATCGTGAATCTGCCTGTCAAGCATGACGATCACGTCAAATCACTAAGACGGGTGCAGCTTATTTTCAGTAGTAGATTTTAACGAGATGTATGTATGCATCTTAGTCTTTCATGTATTTTCATCCCATCATCCATCACAGCCAATAAGAGGCCACTGCTGAACGAGAGCCTCTTCCATAGATTACTTCCTAGGGGGATTTTGCCATAGTTGACACACTTAGCGAGCGGGTTGTCAACATCCTCATCATTCATCAATCATCATCGTTATTAAGTTATCAGGAAGGTGCTGCTGCCAATCACCTGTATCAATTTCCCTGTGTCGCCTATTACGACACCCAAGGGTATTGGGTATTGGGTAGTGGACATTCTCACACCGAAACTACATGGAAATTATTTATTTTACGGTTTCCTTTATCTTAACCATTTCACTTTACTTTGAGTATATGAACATTTCGATTGCTTAACTACTGTATTTCTCGCGAAAGTTGTTGAAAAGCTTTGCGGGTTTTGAACTACGAGATGCTGCTTTTTATTTGGGTCTATTTTATATTAATAATAATAATAATAGAATAAAACAATTTATGGTTGGATTGAAGCGCATTCTGTTTTTTTATAAAACTCGTGAATGATAAGTGGGTATTGGAGCCTATGGATACCCGTAACAAACATCAAACAAAAATGCAGATACATTGTCATATCTGATGATTAAGATGGAAAACCTATAATTATGTTGCCTCCTTACATTCTTTTGATGGCAAAATAGTGTAGTTACTCTTATTTAGCAGCAAAACATATGATGCTTTATACCCAGGCGTACTCAAGACAAAAAAAGAGTACACATAGTAATACCACCTATTAAATTATGAACAATTCATTTAATTGGTGACTTAATTTAATTACATTATTTCTCAAAACATCATTTCTGGTTTCCCAAAAATTTAGGATCAGGAGTTGCCTTGAATGTTGCTATACGAGAGACTAAACTAGCTCAAGTACTTGCGGCAGGAGTTGGAAAAAACTTAACGAAGTACGATTGGAACGTTTCCATTTTACTTGTTGTAATTATTGCAATTATTCTCGCTAACATAATGCCCGGAGTAGCTGCCTGCTGCGTATTTTTACCATTTGTGATCAACATGGTTAGTTGAATTATAATAATTTTCATCTTTGTTACTGTTACAATTGAAAAACATGTAGTATAAAAGATTACAAAATAAGATTACGATATAAGAGTAGTAAAAGAAGGGTTTAAGCCATACACAGGAAAATTAAATTTCTAATCATAATATTAATAAATAATAAAAGTTTTAGCGGAATAACACATCACAGAGAATGTTTTAAATAACTGTCGCTTTTCTAAAACTGCGCCATTCGGCATGCAATGTTTGATAAATTAAGAACATTTAATTTAAATATTAATACTTCACAGGCTGCAGAACCTGATGCTCCAGTACCCTGGCCAAAGCATGTTTATCTTGGTGCTCTTGGAGTAGGCCTTTCAAGCTCTATGACTTTCTTGTTTCCTTTCCTCTATACACCTGCATACTTTTGTCACAACACTGGAAAAGTTCCAATGAAAAAAATGGTAAGTTATTAAAAGTTGGCTATTAATAAATTGAGCCTTGGGAGCTCAGATGATTAGCGCTCGCTGTAAATTTCACAGTACACGACCAACCCGAGTTTGAGTCCGGCATCAATGAACTTGTGAATTGAAATTTTAAGTGCTAATTTACTACGTGCTCGGCGTTGAATGAGAACATCATGAGGACGACAGCATGCCTGAGAAATAAAAAAAAATATTTCGAAGACATAATGTTCGCCTACACGCATTGGGGCAGCGCGGTGGATATTTCCTTGCCCTAAAAAACACTCTCTGAAATGAGAGAAGGCCTGAGCCCAGAAGTGGGACATATATATGCCGTAACTTTATCTTTATTTATGAAATTAGCTTCATATTTTTTTTGGATATGCACAGATAGTTAATGTGCAAATGCCTTACAGGGCAAGAGCGGGTTATATCCGATGAAACATTATTATATCACCGCATGCCTTTACTCGCTGGCTTCACTCAATCATCAGCGATGCACAACTTTAATAATGCGGGTGGGCATAGCTGTTTTCGTCTTCCTTTCTTGACTTGTCTCTCTTCTCTTTACAATATTTTGCTTTAGTTTTTTAATAAGAAATCGCATAAGAAGTCCCTATTGGACGTTGTTATCAAGGGACATTATTTATTTTAAGAGCTTTTATGATAACGTTACTGGTGACAGGCCTTTTTCAGTATACGATAATTATCTTTTCTTTATATAGAATAAAGCTGACAAACAAGTACACAGATGGTAAGTGGATACTGTGGTTCATAAATATCTACATTTATCTTCAGTTAAGAATCAAAATTCAGATGCATTATCACCCCCGAAGAATAAGATGGAATGCCTCGTTTCTAGTAAAAAGGTTATCTGGTATAGTATCTCTATCTATCCGGTATAGTATATATACACCCACCATAAAGAACACATCAGCATTAAGTTACTATTTTACGCTTGCATTCTGTGAGAGTGTGGTCCTTTTCCGGTCGGGTCGAACCATCCCTGCTCCAACCATAATTTAACTGCAGTGTAGCCCTACCACATCATATAACCAATACCGTTGTGCAAGCGATACTTACACCACCCAGTCTGTGGAATTTAGTTTAAATATGTTCAAATTTTGTTATGTTTAAGCGATAGTAGGTTACTATGTGTGTAGCTACTATGTGAGTGGCTTAATATACGAAGAGTAAAATTTACAATTCGTTGGGTCAAATCCGATATCCGAATTCGATGGGAATATTAGTAGTGTTAAGAACACTGGTAGTATTTTTTTTTCTCATATAACATTGGATAAACCGTCATCAATCAATTCAAAAAAATAGGTATTGGTTTCGGATGAAAGTAAGCGTTGATATTTGAGGGAAAAACGTCGTTCTACCGCTCTTCTACAATATTTTTAAACGTTAACTTCTCACGATTTTCTTCTATCGTTTACATTGAATAATTTCACAGAGAGAAACAATCAGACCATGAAATTTATTTGTAGGCCATACAAATACTGTTCCGTACAGGATTTGAACCCTCGGTCCTCAGTGCTGCATTTCATTGCTAAGCCAATGCACTACGGAGCCCTCAATTATTTTCTTTTTATTTATTTTAATTCTGATGCATAAAAAATTAAATCGTACATAAGATGGACTTAATGCCTCAAGGCATTCTCTCCCAGTCAACCATTAGGCTAAGCAGAGATAAACATATGGGAGGTAATGCTGCAAAAATAAAGTAATAATGAGACAAAAATTATACAAAACATTACACCTGTTTGATGGTAGTATATAATGAAGTGTATAATGAATTTCCACCACCAAATTTCAACCCGTGGATGGCGTAAGACGCAACAAACCAGGAAATGTGTAGCAGTTTTCCTATTAACTAATGAAAAATAACTTAAGAAAATACTTTAGTAAAGAAAATTATATACATATAATATGTGGGTATAGTAAAATAATATCATCATCATTCTCTAAACCATTTCCCATTATCTGGGATCGGCGCAGTAAATCTTCTTGTTCCATTCCTCTCTATCAGCCGTCATTTCCATACTTACTCCTTTCATTCTCATATCACTCTTCACACAATCGATCCGTCTTTTATTCGGCCTTCCTCTGCCCGTGTGTCCCTCCACATACATATTCAACACTCGTTTTGTGACATGACTTTCATTCCTCCGCATCACATGCCCAAACCATGCCAATCTGCTTCCTCTCACCTTTTCTACCACTGGCGCTACTTTCAAGCTTCCTCTTATATACTCATTCCTTATCTTATCCATCCTTGTCACACCACACATCCATCGTAACATTCTCATTTCATTCGCATGCAGTCTATTTTCATCCTTCTTCTTGACGGCCCAGCATTCACTTCCATACATGACGACAGGTCGGATGATCGATTTGTAAATTTTCCCCTTCAGCCTTATTGGCATTCGGGGATCGCACGTTGTGGCTGTGACCTGTTGCCATTTCATCCACCCTGCGTTAATCCTATGCTGCACAGCTCTATCTATTCCGCCGTCGCCTTGAATGAGGAAACCGAGGTACTTGAAATCTGAGCAGGTAGGCAGTAGAGCGCCATCCAACGACATGGGTACAGGACTGAAAAGACCGCCGAAATCACTATTCGGTTTTGGATCTGCTGATCTTCAAGCCAACACTTTCCAGCCTCTGTTGCCACCCCGTCAGTCTGCTCTGTACCTCGATGCCTTCTTCCCCGACAAGCACGATGTCATCGGCAAAGAGCATGCACCAGGGTGCCTCATCCTGCAGGTCCGACGTCAAAGCGTCCATAATCAGTAGGAAGAGGTAAGGGCTCAATGCCGACCCTTGGTGCAGCCCTACCGCCACATCGATACTGCCCGTAGTTCCCGCGGCAGATCGTACACATGTACGGGATGCTCTGTACATAGCACGGACTAACTTCACATACTTCCCAGGCATACCTTTCATCTTTAACGCCCACCACAAAACCTCACGGGGAACCCGATCGTACGCCTTGTCAAGGTCGACAAAAACCATGTGCAGATTTTTATGCACGCGCTTGTACTTTTCGCACAATTGGCGTAATGCGAAAATGGCATCTGTCGTACCTCGACCGGGCATGAATCCGAACTGGTTTTGTGTTATCTCACACTCTTCTCTCATTCTTCTCTCTATTATTCTTTCCCAGACTTTCATCGTATGTGACATGAGTTTTATTCCCCGGTAACTGCTGCAGTTTTGAACGTCTCCTTTGTTTTTAAAAATGGGGACCAGTATACTACTGCACCATTCCTCAGGTATTTGTTCTTCCTGCAACAATTTACCGAAAAATAAACTCAACCACTTCCATCCATCCGCACTCAGCAACTTCCACACTTCTACTGGTATTCCATCTGGGCCGACTGCCTTCCCATTCTTCATATTCCTAACAGCCATTTTTACTTCTCCCACACTAATTTCTCTCACTAAGCCCATATTCACTGGTGGGTTTTCAAGCATACCATTCCATTCATTCTCCTCATTCATCAATTTCTCAAAATACTCCTTCCATCGCTTCTTTATACTTTCATCGTCAGTCAAAATCATTCCAGAATCATCTTTTATACATTTTACATGTGAAACATCTCTTCCATTCCTTTCTCTCGCTCTTGCAATTTGAAAAAGTCGTTTTTGACCTTCGGGGCTTTCAAGGGACCGATTATTTATCTTGCGCCTCTGCCCTACAAATAGCAACTTCCTTCTTCGCTCTCTTCTTACATTCTTTATACGCCCCTCTCTTACTTTCTTTTATGGATTCATTCTGGTCTTCTACGCTCTGCCATTCTTTAAAGGCATTTTTCTTTTCTCTCAAAACTTCTCTAATACTTTCACTCCACCACCACCCATCCTTATCTATCATACGCTTCCCTTTTGTTTCTCCTAACACCTTCCTTGCCACACTTCGGATACAATCAGCCATTTCCTTCCAGCACTCATGCACACTCATTTCTTCCATATCACCCATCTCTATCATCTTGTTTACAACTAGCTCTCTAAATTCACTTGCATACTCCTCCTTATGCAACAAATGCACTTTATTTTGGGTGGGGGACGATCCTTATGTTTATTTTATGGTATAGTAAAATAATATATAGGTATATTAAAACAGGATATACGGGGAATGTTTCACAAATTAGTACTTATATAAGGAAACGTATTTACAAAATGTATGTGTAACTAAAAGTGTATTAATTTTGTGATTATATTTTAAAAAAAATAATATACTTGTTACAGGTAAAATATTCGATTTTGAGTGCAATTATTTGTATGATTATTATATGGCTGGCCGTTTGCTTTTGGGCCCCCGTAGTTTGGGATCCCTCTGGTGAAGGGTTTTCACCCTTGGCTGGACTAGAAGGAGCACCTGAAGGAGGCGGTGGGGGAGGAGGAGACGCAGGAGGCGGAGGTGGTGGCGGTGGTGGCGGTGACGAAGGTGGAGCACCACCTCCACCAGCATAATCGCCATCAAGTTAATTCACAATCAGGCCAGTGATTTTGGTCTCTAAAAAATAGCCTTAATATTAGAATATGATTTACAAGATTGCTATTTTACAATGCGTTTGCCACATATTCTTTAAAATTTATTTAGCGTGGAAGAAATTGTAATTTTGTTACAATTTTTATTGACTGTAAGCATGTCTCGTCTCAACCACGTATTTAATAACTAATAAAACTATTATGAAAAAATTTATTGTGTATTTATTTTACCTAGTATACACAATTTAGGTCGTTTTCCGATTTGTCGGTGCGGGAGCAGTGTGGGATCTTTAAGGTCTGTACCGAAACGATACCGCTTTCAGCTACTCGGTCTAAAATCTTTCAATAGCGAAGATGTCATCTTCGAGTGATGAAGATACTTTGGCGTGCTGGTCACCTACGTAAAAAAAGAAAACGTTACCGGCGTCATCCATGTATCGAAAATAATATTAACTGTCAACTTTTTGTTGCGGCCCAAGAACTTTACTAAGATTAAGAAATTTTTTATTGATGTATAGAATATTTAAAAAAACTTACGAAGAGCTTTTAAATTTGTTGACTACAGTATTAACAAAGCAAAACACAAGGTTTATAGAATGTTCAATATCTAGTACTAAAACTATGGCTCCGCCATCTTGTTTGCAAGACTGTGCGCGGTAAATGTCGAGCGGCCGCTGGACACGCATCCAGAGACGCGGTAAAACGAAACGATCCCCCCCCCCCCCGCTCCCGCACTTACCGCACCAAAAAGACGCAAATTAAAATATATGGGCTCGACAAGATTTCGGTAGCGTATACCGAGCGAAACTAATCCGCACCGCAGCCGCACCGACAAGTCGGAAAACGGCATAAAAGAACCGTACAAAGGCAAAGCTTCTAAGGAGCTGTCAAAATTTTTACATATTTTGATAGGTTACAGGAAGATAAAATGAAATAAATAAAACGAACATCAGCTTTTATTGTATACCTAAAAATGAATTAAAGAAAGGAAAGGGGTTTTCACACTATTATTCTAAATATTCTCCATTTATAATTTTTGTTGGTCAACAATATATTGTGCCTCTTAATTATAATACTAAATTCTTAATTTGATGTAAGGTTTTTTTTTAAATAATCTATTGGAAAGCACTCACATAACAAATAATCTTGCACACGTTTTAATATTTCATTACCAATATTTCAAATATTCGTGTAATTTATGCTCAAGCAATTCGTGTTATATTAATTTTACTACATTGGAAATGATTTCAAAAGGAAGGATAGGCCTATCCAAATATTTTACTCATAACTTTTTCATACAAGAAAAAGTAGCGTATCTGTCATAAAACAAACGTCATATCAAAACACGACATAACCAGGGTCGAATTTCGTAGTATAATTATCCTAATTGTACCATTATCCATATCGTAATAATACTAAGCGAAAATACCATAAATTTACCTAAAGGTCGATTTGTATTATTATTGGGTCCTTTTAGATTTTAATAAATATAATAATAATAACCCTACGATATCGAGAATTTCTGTATTTTATATGAGTACCGCGTTTTTTTTATTAAAATTAGAATTAGCTCCCTTTCTGGTCAATCAATGCTCGATCGATACATTAACGTTGCATCCTTGATACAACTATAATGGGGGGCTACCATGGTAAAAACTCTATGCTCCAGAAGTAATTGGTTAGAAAACAGAATTTTAAAATATTTATAAATGAGATTTTCGGATTCAATTAAGCAGATATGGTTTCTTTTATACTCTTTTCGTTTTGCCCTTATTGAATATTAAATATATTGGGTACCAATATTCAAAATTTAACTTACACTACGTTCTTTCGACAAAAGTTAAACAAAATTAAAAATAAAACCGTCAAAAACCGAAACGTATAGATAAACTAGACGCGTGACGCCAAAATCCCGGCACATGGGAAAAAAGAAACATGAAACGTCAGACGTGATATAATTTTTTTAAATAGTATAATTTTATTTTTCATGTACAATATTTTTGAGGGTTTGAATCCAATCCTGGCCTGATCTTGGTAATGTAACTAAACTAACTGTAAAATAAATTTTAAAACGATTATATAATAATTTTATTGTAACAAAATTAATATACGTTATTTACCGATGATACGGTATCCCTTGTTTTTTTTTAATCTTTGTATCGTAATCTTTGCATTCTTTTACCACGAAACTAAACATATTTGTGACAGGCAAATATTTCCTGCACGCGAACCACTGTTGACCGATTCGCGTTGGCCCTAAACTGTAATTTTAGAGCCAACGCACAGGTCCGTTTCAGTACTTCGGTCGGCCCGGTCCTTACGCTAGTAATATATAAGTCAAATCACATTGGCCGGAATTCGAACAAGCACCGTCACTATTCAGTAAGTTGAGTATTGGAAAACAATTTCAGTTACATTTTACAGTTGTTTTTTAAAAAACTTAATACAGGACTTTTTGAAATTATCCTTAAAGATTCTATACTGTTTTTTTATAATCAAAAATTTTAAAGGAGAACTTCTCGTACGACAGTTTTTAGTTACTCTTGTCATCTGAATTATATTTCAGATGATATGATGATATGAATAAAACATGAACCTACGTATTTAATTTATAAACATAATTATTCAATTATAATCAATATAAAAACTATTCAATCGCTTATAGTCAGGTACAACGTTTTATTTTAATGTTGAGTTAAATGTTTAAGGTGTATCTCTTCTTTTCCATTATCTGTACGTAACTGTTTAATTTTCTTATTTAGTTGATTCTCTATAACTGTCTTATAAATTTTAAAATAATCAAGAGCTGCACTTTTGTTTTTAAGAAAGTAAATGTATATCATGCGGGTATAGTCATCCACAAACTAAATATAATATCTGGAGCCACCAATAGAAACATTGTACGTGGTAGAGCCATGCTGCAGTTATATTAGTAGTATAGTAGCACGAATGGGTCGGCTCGACCGGGGAAGGACCACGCTCTCACAGAATACCAGCGTGAAATAGTAGCTTAATGCTGCTATATTTCGTATGGTGAGTGTAGAGAACCGGAGACCCTTTTTACTGGAAACGAGGCATTCCATCTTAGTCCTCACGGGTGACAACGCATCTGCATTTTGATTCGTAATCGAGGATAGATGTAGATGCTTATGGGCCACAGCAACCACTTACCATCAGGTGTACTGTGTGCTCGTTTGTCACCCTATCCTATAAAAAAAATTGTTAAAAGGCCCGCATATACCACTGTGAACTAACTGCAGGAGATCATCACTTCTGCTGCCATACTGTGGAAAAGGCAATCAACTCTGTTTGCCTTCGCAACACACTATGCACGATGACTTCGAAATATCAGCCCTTCTGTCAAGTGTGAGCCTTTCCACGGCATTCTGTATTATATTCAGGTAGTTACTATTGAGATGACCTAACCTGCGATGCCACATACCACTTGAAGTTATCACTGCTGTCAAGAATCTTTCAGGCATTTTTAACTTGTAGACACCATTTATCAAACAAGCTGTAGCAACCGACTTGTCAGCTTTATTGTATATTTGACAGCCATTATTAGTGAAATGCACTCTATTACCTCTTGCTATTAACTAACTTACTGATGAGAGATTAGGGGTCAAGCTCGGAACACACAAAACTTCTTTAACAACCATGTCATATTCAGAGTCATCTGTCAATGTAGCAATTTGCACGTCAACTGCGCACTTAACATCCAACTTTTCTTTGTTAGCGACAACAATTTCTTTGACAGGATTCTTGGTCGGGGCCCTTTTTATCCAATTTTCATTCGTGGTTAAGTGAGCACTCGCTCCCGAATCAACATACTAATCATTCCTTGAAAATTTTCCATTTAGGAATACGACACTAAAGGCATTCGTTTGTTTGCATTCAAATGTTTTAGTATTTGGTGTAACCTTATTAAAATTCATGCACTGATTACGATAGTGGCCAGTTTGTTTACATCTGTAACATTTTTATATTTTCGGTTTTGACTTCGACATATGTTCATTGTCTTTGGTTCCAATAGTGCTACCAACCTAATTTTTGCGAAAACTCGCAAATGCTCCGCCAACGGCGCCACTATCTTCCGCTAAGTCCGTTGGCCACAGAGTACTTTGAATAATACGAAATAGAGTTGGCAGTTAAGTAATGCGACTCCAGCGCCTACTACAGTTCTGTGTCCAAACTAAAAGTATATTGAATATACATATAACTACGTATAATAATATTAGTTGGACATATAGAGCTCTATTTTTATTTATTTTATTTCATTATACACACAATGTTTTAAGTCTGAATTGTACTTAAAACATTATGTAATGATATTTAGCACGAATAAAATTGAAACAATAATAAAATTTCATATATTTATTTGTTTAGAAGTTTATTTTTTCTTTTTAAACAATAATTAAAGGTTTGAGATTGCGTTACGTAACCTTTATCAACATCAGTTCTTGCACCTTTTAATATTTTATTTATATTATTGGCCCAACTATGTAGAAAGAAGCTGCAAGTAATATCAAATATATCTTCATTGAGCTATTATGTACTACGTACTGGAGGCGACACTGCATTCAGCTCATTGACATGAACAACACTAGAGGAGCAAACAACATTACCGCGCGTCGAAAAAAGTGAAACCACTATCGAAATGCAACGACGTAGCTTTGAAACTAATAACAATTTTAAATAAACATATATCTATTGCACTTACTTAAGTTGCGAAAACAATATCGTCACTAAGATTAGATAAAGATAGACACACAAATATGCGATGGCGGATTGGTGTGGCTTACTATAAGAAATTTTACCTAAAATACGCAATAAAAATAAGTTTTCTTTTAAGCTGCAGTTGTTTTTATATTAAAAGAAGTATATTTTATTTTAAAATCTTTTTTGCGTCCTCTTAGAAAAAAAGGATACAAAGCTTATCACATGAACAGAAGTAAACATAATGATAAAATAAAACATATTTTTATAAGTATTTTTGTTGTACTAATAAATCAAACAATATAAAATAAATATAAAATATAATTAATATTAAATTTATATAAAATTATGATTAATATATAATTATTAATATAAAATAAGTAGGTAATAAAATATATTTAATAGATAATTCATGAATAAACTAAAATAGGAATAACTAATTATTGCGTATGAAAGTTAAAACGTAGTTTTTATTATAATTTACAAAATATTTAAAATCAGAGGTAGCTAACTAACTTACTCCATTAATTATATAGTCTACCATTAATGTAGGATAATCACCAATGCGGAAAAGTGGAAACATTGAACCTAAATGGAAATATTCGATAATTCTACTTAATTATTTAAGGTTTTTTACGTTGATATGAAAACAAGAACTAAAAATTATGTGTTCAAAGTGTGATTGAAAAAAAGAAAAGTCGAATGAAAGTCCGCTTGATTTATTACGTTTTTGTGACCTTGAGTAGCATTCTTTCACTGTGAATTTACCCATTTTTTGTCGCGGCTCAACTCTGTTCTGACATTAGCTAGGCATATGGCTATGGTCACATGTGCAGTAGCCACGCTTTTGGGTGGTTATTACTGATCTAGTGTAATATATAAATCAATAATACAGCTACTCTGTTCCATTCAAATGCGGTGCTTACACCGCACTTTAATCAGTCACTCGCTAGGCGCTTCTAGAGTTGTCACGTGTTGTGTTGATTTAAAAAAATCTCTTGATAAAAATATGCCGTCGTGTGTACTTAGATATTGCACAAATAATTAAGGAAATGTCAGTAAAAACCAAGGAATTTTTTTTCATCGGTTAATAAGATACTTAATGAATAAAAAAGTATTTAAGTTTAATAATAAAACAGATTATTCCTAAGACGCCATCTCATGTCATGGAATATAGATCATGAAATTAATTTGTTCAGATGCGACATTTCTGTAGGTACTTAAGTATATGACGAATATATTATCATACGCATTTTTTTGTAAAAACATACGTAAGTTATCTTAATTAGACTAAATTTTTTGTATTTAAATCTGCTCATTGTTCTTTTATTTTATTTTTAGATTTCCACATCAAAGTCAAAGTGGAATAAATTCGTCCATTTTTAACTCTCGCGTGCCCAGCATTAATGAACGACTCGTATTCTAATTTAAATAAATATATTTGTAATTTAAATGTTACATTATTAATTTTGTTAAACAATATTAGTATCAGTTTGTATGTTTTTTTTTATATTTGACATAAATACCTTTTAAAATAATTAGATAAAAAATATCATTAAAATGTAATTGTGATATAGTATTATGTAATAAAATATTAAATCATCATCATCATCATCATTACAGCCCTTCACAAGTCCACTGCTGAACATAGGCCTCCCCCAAGTAATGCCACAAAGCACGGTCCTGAGCCACCTGCATCCATCGACTTCCTGCATGTCTTACCAGGTCGTCACTCCATCTAGTGGGGGGCCGCCCTACACTACGCCTACCGGTACGAGGCTGCCACTCGAGAACCTTTCTTCCCCATCGGTTATCGGTTCTTCGAGCTATATGGCCGGCCCATTGCCACTTCAGCTTACTAATCCGTTGGGCTATGTCGGTCACTCTGGTTTTACTGCGGATATCCTCATTTCTGAGTCTATCACGCAGAGAAACTCCGAGCATAGCCCTCTCCATAGCTCGCTGAGCGACCTTAAGCGTCCTCATACGGCCAGCAGTGAAGGACCACGTCTCAGATCCGTAAGTCATCACTGGCAACACGCACTGGTTGTACAATCTAGTTTTTAGAGATTGAGGTATACCTGACGAAAAGATATGTCGTAATTTCCCGAACGCTGCCCAGCCGAGTTGAATCCGTCGATTGACTAATATACTTAAATATAAAAATCATATACTTAATTATAAATATGATTAATTTTGAATACTATATTCAAAATTAATCATATTTACATAATATCAAAAATTATTGAACCTCACCACACATTGACACAAACATCATTTACCTGGCAAATGTAAAACTGGTACTGCATTAGGTGCAAATCTTTTACTCCATGCGTAATACTTCGATTCAAGGTGTAGATGACATACTCTGCGGTACTTAAATATATTGTCATCGTTCATTGCTAAAATGTCTCCATCAATGGTATACTCCCAAGAACGAAATCGATTAGCTTGTTTGCTTGGGTTTAGAAATATATAATATAACATTATCTGATCCTGAAATAACGAATGAATTTAATAGTAGTATTATTAATGCTCATTGAATTAGATTTTCAATCCTCTTATATTGAGTGGATATGAATAAGTTTTAATAGATATAAGTGATTTCATGCTTATTAAAACATTAAATAATTTATTCTTTTATTTTGTACATTAAAATGATTTATATTTCTTTATTAACAACACGTTAAACTAACCTGTTACATGTTCAGGCTATCACAATTACAGCGATGTTTAAACAAATAATATCAAGTAGATTTTATTTTTGTCCCTTGTAATAATTTTATGATATAAATACTTACGGTTTTTGTTGCAATTAGGTAAACAGCATCTTTTTTCAGCAGCCACGGTAAATGTCAACAGAATCCAAGTCTTAAGGCAATCCAAAATCCGAAAAGAAGTCCGTAAGTTAACGTAAATAAATTCAAGGTACGAAGTCCAAAAAGCAAGCCAAAATCGTCGAAAGATCCACAAAAATCCACAATTCCGCAAAGGAACACATTCACGTAAACAAATGTCAAACGCAATAAATTTAAAATTTGAATTGGTTTCCAAGATGGCGGGTAAAGCGAAAAAATTCCCCCTCTGGGGCTTAATGTTTGAAACATAAAAGTAAAAGTAATGTTACAGCCTATAATACGTCCCACTGCTGGGCTCAGGCCTTCCCTCATTTCTGAGAGTGTTTAGGGCAAGGAAGTGTCCGCCGCGCTGCCCAAGTGCGTGTTGACGAACTTCACATGTCTTCGAAATATATTTTTTCTTATTCCTCGGACATGAAGGTTTCCTCACGATGTTTTCCTTCACCGCCGAGCGCATGGTAAATCAGCACTTAAAATTGCAATTAACAATTTCATTGGTGCCGGCGGGGATTGAACCCGGGTTACTCGCATTCTGTTATATTTACAGCGAGTGTTAACCACTGAGCTACCACGGCTCTTACAACATGTTTGAAACATAAACACGTCTATAACACGAAATGTATAGAAGTGATAGGCCCCTGCCATTGGCTTTGTTTTAATGGCGTCGGCTGTTATTTTGATTCCAGAATGTTCTATCGCTATAATCATTGGCGAATATTTTTCAGATAATCCGGCCAAAAGCAAAAGGATCCGACCCACTCATCGTTGATGTTAAAGCCTGCTTCACTTAATTTTTGACTCGTTTCTTTATAGAAAATATCTATATATAATCTGCGTTACATACGATGTCATAGAAGGACAATTCTCGAAACGTATCGAGATTAAGGTTCTCAACAAACTGATTCGCCTAGTAAATCCGGAGTCATCGAACAATTGTATGAGCTTGTCCCATAACTCCTTTGTACTCTTTACTTCCTTAATATGTACATAAAGCTACGAATATATCGTTAGGATCAATTTTGCTCTGGTTTTCGAATCCGCTGCGGCTTCTGGCTTGGTTTCTAGGATGCAATCAAAAGTCCCTTATAGCACAAGAAAATTTTCTGCCGCGAAAGCCCACTCTGCATAGTTCTCACGGCCCTTCAACTTAAGTACACTCACAATATAATTCGTACTCATTTTTAGAGTTCCGTAGTCAACTAGGAACCCTTATAGTTTCGCCATATCTGTCTGTCCGTCTGTCCGTCCTCGCTTAGTCTCTATGACCTAGCACTAGAAAGCTGAAATTTGGTACCAGTATGTGTATCAATCACGCCGACAAAGTGGTAAAATAAAAATTGGAAAAAAATGTTTTATTAGGGTAGCCCCCCTATATGTAAAGTGGGAAGTGATTTTTTTTTAATTTCAACCCTAACGTGTGACATATTGTTGGAAAGGTATTTAAAAATGAATAGGGGTTTACTAAAATCATTTTTGATAACGTCAATACTTTCGGAATAATCGCTCTAAAAGTAAAAAACAATGTGTCCCCCCCCCTCTAACTTTTGAACCATAAGTTTAGAAAATATGAAAAAAATCTGAAAAGTAGAACTTTATAAGGACTTTCTAGGAAAATATTTTTGAACTTGGATGGAAACAACAGTACCCACTATCGGGAGCAGTTGCAAGAGCGCGGAGCGCTGCTGGAGCGCAGCATAATGGATACCCACCTTTAAACTGACGGACAGGGACCTACGGAACCCTACACTGAGCGTGGACCGACACGCTCTTGGCCGGTTTTTACTAACACTATTTATTCTCAGTCTGCTTTAACTTATACAGCACTAATTTGCACGTTTTATCTACGAGATTTAAAGGATTACCTGGGCCCATAACCTCTAATAAAACAACTGCGTTGCTTGTGATACAACAGAGAACTATATTTTTATTTTTTACAGACATGACACAGATAATAGAGCACAGAGTATAACACAGATAATGTAGAAAAGAGTTTACAGATTATGACAATAGAGGTCACTACATTGTATATGAATGACTATTTTAGATACATTTTAACAAAAACGAATCCAATATCTTTGAATGAAACATAACCTTCAAAACTGCAAAGTAAAATATATTTTGATTGCAAACTTCCTAAGCAAACATTTCAACAAACCTATAAAAAAGGCAAACGTTCAGGGATATAATTTTATATACTACTATATAAAATTATAATATTATATAACATATTATAAAATTATATACTACCTACATAAAATTATATTTGCAGATGCAAGCAATTTATGATAATAATATATTACCATTATAGCCTATAACAGCGCACTGCTAAACATAGGCCTCCCCATACATTGTCTCACAAGTGGGATTTTGTCATAGTTGCCATGCTTAGTACGCAGGTTAGTGAACGCAATATTTTAATATTTTTAGTTGTTATAAGGAAGATATTCTAACAATGCCACAACACGGTTATTATATAATATTATATTATTTAAAGTAAATTATACAATGATCGTATCATACTGATCAGGATACTGTTTCATTGATGTCAATTTTTTCACTTTATAGGGAAACCATGCTTAGCTTACTATATTTTATACGCACTAAATTTTACGCTCAATTTTGCACATAATTAACTTTTTCCAAAATTATTTTCTTACATTTTTTGCAATAGGTAATCCAATATAATATTTTTGAACATTGCTAAAATTTTAATGTACAGAAACCGTATCCCCTCAAGACAATGGGTCCCTGTTGGTGACAAGCACAGAAGTACATAATACTGATGCATCTGCATTTTGATTATTAAGCGAGCATGAATGTAGGTATCAGTGACGTACGACTAATTTGTGCTTGTTTGTCAACCTTTCGTTTTCAAAAAAATCCGTGAGACTTCTTTTAGAAATAATTGGCTTTTTTTAAACCTTCCTAAATTATTCTGAATTTTGCACACATAACATACATAAATCGCACTTTGACAAATAAACCGAAACAATTAATTGAAACAAAATATTTATTCGCCAAAAATGCGCTGCCGAACCGCTTAGTGTCATTGTGTCATTCACTGTACAACTTTTGCTGACTAGATTTTTATTACGAGGTATTACTAAACGTAAAATATTAAGTACTAGCATCACGCCCCGGCTTGTCACGGGTGATTTCTGGATCTCGATAATAGCGCCACCCATCGGTCTCTGTGTGGTCATATGAAACTAACTAAACGACCTACGGACCCATTTGAATACACACAAAAATTTTATCGATATCGATTGAGCCGTTTTTGAGTTTTAGTGAGATTAACGCACAGCAATTAATTTTTATATATAAGAACTACTTATGTATATATGAAAAAAATAAAAACAGAAGTAAAATTCGTACATCATTGAAAGAAATTAAAACATAAAAATAAAACAAATATTTTGAATAAAGAAATATATTCTCACAGAAGAAACAACTAAATGAATAAGTCTTTGAATCAAATAATTATCTATCTTGATTTTGCCCAATCAGATAAAATTAACAAATTGCTCCAAACTACTGGAGAAATAAACAGCTATCCAAGTTATTATTATAGTGTATAGAGAAGGTCCAGCCTTAGCAATAATCTGTAAAATAAAGTTCTAAATGAATTTATTATTAAATTTATTAACGATTTATTCATTGGCAATAGGTACCTTAATCTCATTATTAATTACACAGCTAAGTTTTAAAGAAAACTAAAACAATATAGAGAAATAATAAATATGATTGTTTTCTATAATCGGAATGAAAAATATATCTTTTTCTCCATCACTCCGTTACATATGGACCTTTCCCGTTGTATGGAGGAATTAATTTTGAATTGGCACGCTTACCAGGCGTATTGGGAACTGCACTATCGAGATGGTTCAGACCTTTAACTCTGCTTTCCGTTGCTGGTCTGGAGTAGGTACTGTTTTTATGCTTGAATAACACGCGGTGTTAATATCCAGGAAGTTTTCTTAGTCACCTTGTATGTCATCTGCTGGATGAAATGGGTTGATAGAATTATCTTATACCAGCAGCACGCGGTAAATTTAAATTAAAAGTTGTATGTACCACTTTTAATGATACCTGGACCATTCTTTTAGTTGGTATACTCGCAGCACTTTGAACTATAAAATTTCCAGGAGTTCCAAAACGTATCATAAAATAATATGATGCTGTAAATCCACCTGCATTCGCATACCATAATGGTTTTCTATCATTTTTAGCCTAAAAATCGATTAAGTTTAGTTATTTATTTACAAACAATGAAAAATTAGTTATTTATTTACAAACAATAATCTTCAAATTTGTTGCCTTTTTTCGTAATATTAAGACATTTCTTACAAAGTTAAAAAGCAGTGCAGGTTTTGTTTACAAAACTAAAATTATGAACTAAATAACAGTCAACCTGATGGTAAGTGGCTAGTACTGCCATGAACAGCTGCAGCAAATTGCAAAAAAATAAGGCTATTGATGCGTTGCCACCTCTAAGGCCTAAAATGGAGTGCCTAAAAGTTTGTTTTATATTGGCTCTCTACATCCTTCAGAATGGAGCAACAGTGTAAGAACTAATATATATCGCCAGAAACGTAAGGAAATGGTGCCTACCCATATGGAGTCCTAATCAGAAAAAAGAGCACGACCATCTACTAATGCAGACATTTTTAATTCATATCAACAATTTAAAATAAAACTTAAACAAAACAGTCTGACCTAAAGAAATTACCGTAAGTAAATACTACTGATGGATGTGAATATTAACGTAGCTTCTGTCTTTTAAATCCGCTCTTGAGAAGCCACGTCAAGTTTTATTGTCACCATTACCACAATTTTAGTCTAATTTCTTTTTTAAGAATTGATTTTGTTAAACTTGATTTATTTACATTCGTACACGCGTTAATTTATTAAATGTTAAACACGCCAAAGTGACTATTATATTTTTTTTTATTTTTTTTACCTATTTTTTATTTTTATAACATTACAACAAAGTGGAAAAAGTTTTCTAACTCTACATTTCTTGTAACTGTCTCCAACAGACTGTTTGCCGGTCAAAGTTTAAATTAAATGCAGTCGTACATATAAAATCTACTTTGTTAAAATTGAATATTAATAAAAACTAGAAAGTATGAAGCTTTAAAATTTATTTGCCAATCTCATGTGCACAGGGTATCCCTTTCTAAAATTTTAACGAGGTTCTCGCTACCAACCCATGACGGAATATTCTTCTGTCGGTCATGGGCCAAATACTTCCAATTATAAAAAGTATCACGTTCAGCTGTGAACTAGATAGGGATAATGAAGATACTGTTTCAATTAGGAAACAGGCTAAAAATAAATTATTGCAGTATTAAATAAAAAATGGTAAGTACTTATCTTCTAATTAAATTAAATTATTGTATTTGAATCTTAATTTTCACCCTATATCATCACGTGGTGTCGTAAGAGTAACGAGAAATTTCATATTGTTGGGCGCCTAAGTTGACGTCATGTTGTGTCAGGGACGAGAGCGGGGGGAACTTTCCAGAAAATGACATCACTAATCTTTCAACCGACAGCGCCATCTAGTGTCGAAACGAAGAACTAAGCTTCTAGAAGCCGACACTCGAACTTTCGACGCCTTGCGCGTATTTACGTGAATGTTCTGGATGTTTCGGTGCTAATGTGTATTTAAAGGCGCTGCAAGTTGCGATCGGGGAAGTATTGAATTCGGCGAGACAAGCGAAGCTTCGGAGCGAAATAAAGTGAATCAGTGTGATTAATTATTAGTATTTTAAGTTTAATTAGTGTAAAGTGAATTCAAGCGTTAATTTTTGTAATTCAATCGGCAGTTTTTATTGTCGCGAACCCTTAGCTCGTAACAATATTAATACATGGGAGACAACTTGTCTGCATAATTAAAAGAAAGTAAAGTTACAGCTTTTTGCGTTGAACTGCTAAGCGCAGGCCTCCTCTTATTTCTAAGAGGGTTTTAGGGCAAGGAAATGTCCGCCGCGCTGTCCCAATGCGTGTTGGCGAACTTCACATGTCTTCGAAATATTTTTATTCTTATTTCTCAGACATGCAGATTTCCTCACGATGTTTTGCTTTATCGCCGAGCACGTGGTAAATCAGCATTTAACAATGCAATTAAGAATTTTGTTAGTGCCGGCAGGGATCGCACCCAGGTTGCTCGCGTACTTGTAAAATTTACAGCGAGCGCTAACCATCTGAGCTACCACGGCTCCTGCCTTTTTGTTAATCGCACCAAAATATATTTTTTGAAAACATATTATCTATATTTTACCGATCCTTTGTTACTCCTATAATAAATATTTCTAAAATCCTGATATATCAAACCATAACTAATTATTTTAATGACTTGCTATGCTGTGTTTATTTTTTATATTATTGAAATCTGTGTATAATACCAAAATATACTACATTTTTATTTATTTATACTTACGTATATTATAAGATGTTAGGATAAAATTATTTCGTTTAGAGTAATTTTTTTTCCACTCACCGACAGTCTCTACAGCTAATGGCACAAATATGTAGTCATCTCTCAGAGACTCATATTTGCGCCACTTACTTAGTTCAGCTGCCTCTGATACAGCCTCAGCTCTAAACGAGGTACCCCTGATATGAGAGGCTGTGAAGGGGTCTAACCAAGTAGCAGCACACACTAAGGCTTTACCTCTCACAAGGGACCAATGTCAATCAATATTCCACAAAGCTCTAAAATCGAGGGAACATAAATAGAGACAAGAGCTTTTAGGATGACATCTTTCAAAGTATAGCGCTGTGAAAACCTATCAACCTATTTATGAGCTAAAATAGAATACTCGCCAAAGATATAAGTGCTATAAAATAAACTTAACTAATCAGGGGCTCCAACATAAAATAACAACACATACTTGTAAAATGTTAAAATTAAACTTTAAATATTTAGGAAATTATGGTTACGATTTATATATTGATTTTGCAAATCAAAATATGAATTAAAATTAAAAAAAAACAAGAGGGAAGATTGCTGGTTGCTACCAAAAGCTTCGTAACGCATAACTGGAAAGATAAAAAGGAAAGCTATTTTATTTGACATCTTAATATCATAGCAAACTGACCTCTTCGTATACATAAAGTTCAGTGTCCTAGCAACATAAAACTATAAAAATAATCGGGAAGTTATAAACAAATATGTGACGCCAAATCGGATCCTTATTTCAGCATATAGCTGTGATACTAAAAATCTTACAGCGTTAATTTCCAAATGGATTGAAATCACAGACGGAAATATGTTACCCATAGTGACAAAAGAAAGAAACATTTACAAAAGTTTTTTTTTAAAGTAGAGACGGCGAACTAGCATGTGGTTCACCTGATGGAAAGTGTCGACCGCCACCAATGAACAACTGCAGCACTAGTTGAATTGCAGGTGCGGTAAGGTAAGGTAAGGATCTGAAAAGTTGCCGGTGGTAAACGATTTCACAAAGTAGTCGTACGTAGAAGAAAACTCCTAGTAAGTCGCACAGTATTGGACCGCCAAGCATCCTGTTAATTTGGATGGTAAAGTAAAATTTGTCGCGATGTGCGTTGATGAAATTTGGCGGCTGGAATTAATTCGAACAATTACTCATAGCACTTTCCGTGGTGATTACGATAGAAAATGCAAAGAAATGCAAAATTTCTTCGCAGTGTTAGTCAGTCGAGCCGAAATAACTTGGTCGTCGATGATTTGAGCTGCTCTGTGGATTCAGTCAAGTGGAAGGAGCTTGCTCTAAGGAGCCCTGGTTCAAAGATGGGAACATTATTATGTGTGAGGCTGTATCTGCGTCCTGTGATGATGTAGGCAGTGCGCCGGCATAAAAGAAAGTTTCTTAGAGGCTAATTTGCACGTTCCCCTCTAAGTGACCGCAAAACTGCACATCTGCATATGTCAACATCGAGGATTCCAATACTAGCTGAGGGATTCTTTTAGCGGTAAGCACGCAAGCTCGAGTCTTCTAGGGATGAACTGGACTAGATTATTTTAGTCGCCCCTAATCCGAGACTTAGGAGCGACTAAACGGATTAGTAAGCTAAAGTGGCACTGGGCGACCATATAGCTTGAAGAACCGACAAACCATTGGAGAAAAAAGGTTCTCGAGTGGCAGCCTCCCACCAGTAGGAGAAGTGTAGGGTACTACTACTAGATGGAGTGACGACCTGGTAAGATATGTAGGAAGACAATGGATGTAGTTGAATTATGATGGTGTTATTTGGCATTCCTTGGGGGAGGCCTACGTTCAGCAGTGGACTTGTGAAGGACTATAATGATAATGATGATCTCATACTTTGTTGTACAAAGACTCAATTTCAGACGCAAGTGTGTTTCGGTACTCGGCGATGTTTATCTGTAAAATATTAGCACGGCCGGTGTATAAAGCAACAACATTGCTTTCGTCCGCATTGCAATGAATATTGTTGGTTTGCAACATATCATTAATATGCAGAAGAAACATCGTCGGTGACAACACGCAACTCAACTTCAAGAGCTATCAAATTATTTGGAAAATATTTTATATTCCTTTTAGTTCTTTGAAATGGGTTTTACTTTTTCTATTAATTAATAAATATTTAAATTGGAGTGAACTAAGTACAAACAACAAGGTATCACAATATTAAAAATTTTAAGATGAGAACTTAAAGACATCTGTTACCTTTAGAAACATTAAAATTTTGAGATGGTCCTTTTTAAATGGTCTAATAAAGACCACCCCAAAGTTATAATGTTTAAAACTTTGAGGTGCTCGTTTAAATTCTCAAAATATAAATTACTCTAATTAACGAAAAATAATTATTTGAATCTACTCACCGGTAAATTTAAATATCGAGTAACGTAACGATATATATTCAAATAATACAGTCGAGTTTAGAAGCTTCTTCTTGTCAAAGTCTGTTAAATATTTACGCTCTTGTCGGTCTGTGACATACACCCGATATAATGGGGTGATGAAGTTTCTTATCCACAAAAGCTGCTCTTGTTTAAAACTAACTTTACTTTGGTAATAAATTTTTCTTACTATTAATTTCTTAAAACATCAGAAGAAAATAAATATTTTTATAAAGGAGACAATCAATTTTTCTATGGAGAATGGGCCCACTACAAATTTTAAAGATTATCAATGAAATGCATGTCGATTTATTCCTTATAATCCATAGATTACAATAAAATTATTAGTTTTACTGCAGCTAAACGGAGTCCTGAGAAATTAACAAATAAAATATGAATCTAACAATAACCTAAAAACAAACTGAAAGCGATTTTCTAGTAGTATTCTTCGGTATTATAAGTTAAAATAGTGCACAATTGAATAATAGTACATATAAAACTAAGCTGTAGGTATATTCAGCATTTATAAATATTTTAAAATCGATGTAAAACCTTTCACTAGTTCGGGCAAAACATAGTGCCTGTTTATGCACAAATGTCGTATGGATTCTAACTTTGACATGTATTGATTGGTTGTGAGTGTAATTCTAAATACCAAGATGGCTAAGGGATAATGTCTTCAATAATAGTACATATAAAACTAAGCTGTAGGTATATTCAGCATTTATAAATATTTTAAAATCGATGTAAAACCTTTCACTAGTTCGGGCAAAACATTGTGCCTGTCTATGCACAAATGTCGTATGGATTCTAACTTTGACATGTATTGATTGGTTGTGAGTGTAATTCTAAATACCAAGATGGCTAAGGGATAATGTCTATTTATATTTATGATATTACCAACACACAGTAAGATACATTTTAAACTGATTGTATTACAAAAAGCAAAATATAATGTAGGTAATTCTATTTATCATTGTAAATCATAATTTATTTAAGTATTCTATTAACAGTAGTAGGTGCAGAAACAGAAACCTTTTATTCAATTTAGATTATAAATAATACTTATTGAAAGTCACTTTTTCAATTTACCACTGGTTCGGAAAAAAACCTCTGACTTGAAGAGAACCAGCAAAATACCCATTAGGTCTTTTAAAAAAAAGCCAGCTTACAATCATGTATGTCATAATTAACAACACAGAACAAATTAGAAATAGCTTGGTAGCGATCACCTTACCCACGGGTTATTGTCAGCCATAAATTCCTTTATACTATAATAACCCCTTTTATACAAACTTAATTTAATACATTTTTTGAACTTTGATGATTGACTGACATATATAGACAGGAGCGGGGTCAAGACATTATTTTAAAATGTTTTGGTTGATTAGTAAGTAGTAACATCATAATAAAATGACTAGGAATTAACATGCCTTATCTATGTTATTACACAATGATAAATAGTGAGGAAGTAAGATGTTTTAAACTGTTTGTGTAAGGATTAAAAAAACACAGGCTTAATTTAAATGTATTTATTACTAGCGATGCGCCTCAGCTGTGCCCTGGTGATTTATGGATCTCGACAACAGTGCCATCTACCGAGTCCAAATGTAAATATAAACCATCTAGAGATCCATCCAAACACACACAAACATTTTCATTTAAATTGGTTGGAAGGTTTCTGATGTTTTGTCTATAACGGACATAGGTAGAAACATTTTAGTGTTAGATATATTTCTGAAGGTTTTTTGAAAATAACTTGATGGTAACATGTACATTTATGATATTGTAAGCAATCAGAAGGAATTTTCAATTATAATACAAGACTGTTGTCTTCAATATCCATACACTTTTTGTCTCTGCAAGTTTTCAGCCTGCACGGCATACAGATTTGTTCTAAGCGATCCACCTGAAAAGAAGTTAATGACAATTGTAAAGGTATCTTAACTAAATAATAATACTTATCAATATATTATTTTTTTCTATATTATATAGGAATTAAAAGGACATTTTTAATAATAAGAGATATGAGATAAGACTATGCCTTCAATGTCAATAAACTGTATTTACATATTTCTGTGAGCATTTTCTTATATCTGCCTTTTCATATGTTAAATAATAAAGAAATTATTATAAATTATACAGCATTAATCAGCTCCAGCTGATCAAATACAGAAGCAGTAATTATTGATTAACATCAGTAATATTCAACCATATAAAAGTTGTCTCACATTTTATTTTTACCGGTTTCATGTACTTACATAGTAGACAAAGATATTATTGTTATATTAAGTATATCTGATTCTAGATGACAAAATAATATTCCTTTCTGCACAGTGAACAACACAGCTGTCGAAACATAATAGAAACAACCATTACACTTTTTTATGGAAACCATTATTATTAAACTTTATATTTGCTTTTAGTACAAATAATTACTACATTTTTTACACATAAATATATGTAACATTTATATTGCCTATCTACTATGGCTGGTATAAATCCAGGATCTGTGTCTGGCTTAACAAAAAAGCCATTTAGTATTAAGCAACTTGCTGAATACATAAGGTTACCTATTTGTACACAAATGCAGTTATATGAATTGCTCTTCAAAACACTCTTTTAAGTCCCTCGACCCAAAGATTCTAATTTTCTTTTAACATTATAATAACTTCTTTTGTGCATTCTATTTATTATTTAATTTAGATTTTACTAATAAAATAAACTTAATACTTTGTCACTTTTAACAAACTAATAAGGTTCTAAGACCTGTTTATTATTTGTATTTGTTTGAGGTAAAATATACAAACTTAATAATAGATTTTCACAACCTAGAATAGGTGTAAATTAATAAACTCTTATATTCTATTAGCGAATTTTACCACAAAAACTAAAAAGAGAAAAACATACGTACTTGTGTCAATTAATATTTGGCTAACCTTTCTGATAATTGATAATATCCATATTTTCTTAAACATTAGTTTAATAATGCTTGTAAATAAAAAACTCCATTTTGTTCTTACCATAATGATGCGACTCCAACTATGTTTTATTTCACTCGAGTGAATCGAGTGAATTTGTCCAACTCGATAATCGATAGAAAATAAATTTTACCGAGTTACCGAGTTAACTCGGTAACTCGGTTTTCGTATAGATTCAGAGGGTGCTATATAGATATTAATTTACTTGTATATATAATAAGTCGCTGCGGGTGACATCACAAGTTGCATCCAAATTCAAACTTGCATCTGGCATGTTGTAAACAAACCTGAGCTTAGTTTTATTTATGATATTGATTTATAGTTTTAATTTCATGTTGTCACATATTACTTATTTATAAAGGTACATATTTAAAAATGGTTTAACTAAAGTAATCGCTGATCTCAACTCTAGTGATAAACTTTTCTGTAAATAGTTGGTTTACTCAAAAACTAGTGTACAACTAGAATGACATACATACATACTCGTAAATTAACCCGAGTGGCTCGAGTCACAAAACTCTACTCGAATCGCATCTTTATCTTACGGCCAATGCAGTGTTTGTCTACAATTTAGTGATGAAATCGACTTACTAATTCGAGCAATTTATTGATATATTATGTAATAAATAAATTGATATTAGGTAATATGTATATATTCTTGTATCAATTTATGTTATATATGATATAAATTGATTATATATACTTTGGATAGTCAAATTATTAATAACATTAAGACTTACGTCATAACGTTAGAGTGATATTATTTTATGAAGATGTCGATACGCATACCAAAAATAATATATCACTACCTACTAAGCGTAGTAATAATAATTGTGTTGTATGGAAGAACAATTATAAAAATAATTTGTGAAATATTGACACAGCTTCGTTCATCTAATTTGAATTGTTTAAATCGAGTTACCTGAATTTCAACTCGAGTCGATTTTTTGCGAGTTATCACGGCACATCTCTAAGACAATAATTTTTTAAATGTTACATTACCTTAGCCAATGATCAGAACACGAATGTCAAAACAACTAATTTTTTTTCAGATTTCTTGTTTCCGTTTACATTTTCGAAAAATCTATAGACCATTTACTATTATAATTTGGTGTCTTTTTTTTGGTGTAAATACCATTAAGTGACGTTAATATTTCTAGTGGGCCCAAAAATGATTGTCTCCTTTGCCGATTATTTTATTCGAACTTGAATTTGCTGAGTTTGCAAAAAATTAAACGCATACTAGAAATCTATTACTTTAGAAATATAATTTTTTCTATCTCTGAAAAATTTAATTTATATTTCGAGAAAACTATAATTACAGATTTCTAAAACCATTTGTATACTGAATTACCTTTTTAAATGGGGCTTTAAACATGTGAACGGATTAAAAGGATATTTTACAAAAAACTATAAAACAAAAATTTTGAATTAAATTAATTATTTAAAATTCACATGTTACACCCTTTTTTTTAAGACGGTAAAAAGGTCATGCAGTATAATACTGCTTCTAATGGCTTTATCGATAAAATCATTATTATCTTAATAGTTCCTCCGTCATATTAAACTGTGCTACGCCTTTACATACCTTCACATCTCAGTGATCTAAGGTCTAAATTACGATATTATATTTTTGTTATTGCTTGACCTTTGTTCTATCAGATACTCTGACTATAAAACATATAGATAATAACAATTCATAATTTGTTTCGGAATTTATTTCAATCTAAGGCCTATCGACTTACTTTGAAAAAAATTATGTTTTTTATGGCTTATCCACTAAATCATAAGCATATATTTATTATTATTGCACTTGTTGTAATGAAAAAAATATAAAAAAATATAAAAACTAATCTTTGCGTGTTTATCAAAATTATTTGAATTTAAATCGTTTTAACAGAGTTCATTTGTATTCGCATTCTTATGTTACAAACGTGTTCAGTTTCTCTTTTGTATTCATCACTAGGTCACTCATTTAGGTTACATTACACGTTGTGAGTAAACATCGTTTGACAACAAGCGTCGACAGACAAGCTAAAAATAAAGAACCGTCAAACGGGATAGATGGGACTGGCAGCACTTACTGAATACATGCTTTAATTGACAAAATAACACGATAATAAAGGGCTAATGTAAAATTTAAATTAAAAAATATTTATGGATTTTTTCAGAATTACAAATTAAAAGTATTTGTAATTGAAATTTGATTCAAATACATTTGTTTTTAAATCATAAACAAATATTTTACTAGCCGTACGAATTACAATTTCAGAAAATCTTTTATTACATCATCATCATCTTCATTACAGCCTATAACAAATCCACTGCTGAAATTGTCGTCAATAAATGACGAAAAACATGGTCCTGAGCTACCAAGCTGACTACAGAGCTTGAATACCAGCGTAAAATAGCAGCTTAATTGGTGCTGTGTTTCGTATGGTGAATTTAGAGTACCGGAGACCCTTTTTACTGGAAACGAGGCATTCCATCTCAGTTCTCAGGGCTGGCGACGTATCTGCATTTTGATTTTTAATTGAAGATAAATGTAGATGTCTATGGGCCACAACATCCACTTAACATCAGGTGGACTATGTGCTCGTTTGTCACCCTTATACTACAAAAAAATAACTTCCTGCATCGCTTACTAGGTCGTCATTATGTCACTGGAAGTGGCTATACACTTCTCACGTCTATATGAGGCAGACACTCCAGAAACTTTCTCCCGATCGGTTGTCGTTTATTTGAGCTTCGAGCTGGCCAGCCCATTACCACTTATGCTTACTCGTCCCTTGCGCTAAATCGGTTACGCTGGTACTACTGCGAATATTCTCATATTTAATACAGTATTAATATGATGCACCAGCTTTGAATAAATTTTACCTGCGCATAGGTTTGACGTACCTTTATAGTTCCAATCAATGATTTTGATTATTGCAGGATCCTACGACAAAATTAATATACTCCTAGCTAATGGTCTGTGATTCATTGTAGTATCTTGATAGGTTTCCAAAATACTTAATAAAATAAACATTCAATGACAGCGAACAGGAAATAGGGATTAGTGCCAAAATGTCTTTCAGTGGATGACAACGTTGACTAGAGAATTTTATATCATTTTTATTTATTAACATTATATTGTTTTCCATTTAAATTAAGGTAAGAAAGCAGACAGATTTTTACCGGACAACCCGTCGTGTAATGAAATATAGCGGACGTGCCCCAGTATTTCGTAATTGACTAAAATATAGTTTAAAATTATATTACATACTGGTATTTGAAAAGGACGAAGAGAGAACGAAATGTGAAATATGGGTAAATCAGGAATGTCTAGAACAGGTAAATGAAATTGTATACTTGGGGAGTGCTTTCAGCCGGGATGGAAGATGTGATTTAGATGTGGATAGGCGTGTCGCTGCCGGAAACAAAGTCAATGGTGCCCTGAATGCATTAATAAAAAGGCAAGGCGTGGTGAAGAGTGCACGCCTTGCAATACATAACGCAGTGTTGGTACCGACTTTGTTATATGGCAGCGAAACCTGGGTATGCCAGAAGAAGCATAAAAGCAAGTTGAATGCAGTGGAGATGCGATCTCTTCGTAAAATGTGTGGCGTTACCATAGCCGACCGAAAGCGAAACGAAGAGATTCGCAATATGGCAGGATTGAAAGATGACCTTATCACAAAAATTGATAGGGGCGTACTCCAATGGTTTGGACACGTTGAACGAATGAGTGAAGACCGAATGGTGAAGAAAATATATAGAGCGAAAGTAAATATTAAAAGGTGTCGAGGTAGACCGAGACTAACTTTCGAAGACCATGTGAGCAAATTGCTCGAAGAGGGGAGGGTCAAGAGTACTCGGATACCTAGACGTGCATGTATGAAGAAGCTAATGAACCTGAAAGAAGCGAAAGAGGTATGTAAGGATCGTGACACTTGGCGATCTGTTCTCTCTGGCTACCCCGTTAGGGATTGTGCGTGACGATAAGTAAGTAAGTAAGTAAGTAAAATTATATTACCATATAACATAATATGTCGTACTCACATATGTTTGTTTTTATGTTTACTCTCACAGGAGAGTGCATGTCAAACTGTGAATTATTACGAACTGTAGGAAAATTAATTAAAGACACAATAAGTATGTGATATACTGAAAAATTTTCGTTAACACCTATTTATTTTATATCCCTCATATTTATGGCAAAATTAGTTATAACCTCGAAGTTCGCATTATCATAAAGATGAGATAATTATAGCACGTAACCAACGCCTTGGTAACACGTGCGGAATAAAACATAATGGTGCCGTAAACATATCATAGAACTAGAAATTGTGTCTATTTTCAGGGAATGTGAACAAAAATTTACTCGTCTGCCGTAAAAGAAGGGAAAGATTCTACAATATTTTCTGATTCGTTTAAATTTAATATCCCATCCACATTTATGTATTTTATTTGGAACCCGCTGCATACATTTTAGTTAATTGATAGATGAATTTTTTTAACTTTTTGTGATTAAAATACAGTTATAGAATGTTTCCTAACCGTTTAATGTATGTACAAAATGGAAATAATCGTGTATTTCATTAAACGTTTAACATTTTTAAACGTTACACATCATTTAAAAACAAATCTACAAGCAATGTCATATCGCGGTTAATTGAAACAGTGTTTACGTGAGAAAGAGCTTATATAGTAGAATGTAATTAGCAAATTTTAATTGTAATTCACTTATTTTCATAACAAAAGACAGTCAAGGTTAATATGACTGAATGCTTGGACACTTGCTACCTAATTAACACAAAGAAGACAATCCTTGTCTTCTATAAGTACTCAAAAGCCCAAATAGGAGATTTGATATCTAACCAGAAAAAGAATTCTGCCCATTCTTATAAAGTATAATTTTTGCGAAATATATCTACACTTTTAGGAAACGTGAAATATGTCAATGTCTTATTTTTTTCCTAATTAGTCCGTAAAAGTTCATTGATGGACAAGAGCCTCCCGTTGAATCGAGTATCCCGTTGTAAAGAGAATTTACTATGACCGCCAGATATAGCCGGAAAAATTGCGATTGAAGCATCAGAGTACCTGGCACCTTGACTCTTTACTTTACCCATTACCGATCTGGATATTTTCAATCAGAAGTGAAATCAAAATAAATATCATTATAGCATTTCCTTAGGCGTCTCATGCAACGATGGAAATATTCGTTTCGGGTAGATAAAATGGGCTGATAGGTTCGTTAATGCCACCATAGCGAATTGCTGGCTTATTTTTTTATATTTTTGATAATATATATTATAAGAAACCACTTCGATAAAGGCAAATATGATTTATTTCCTAATGCAGGCATATTATTAACAAGCTAAGCAGTATTAGACAGTACAAATACATATCGGACATACTCGTAGACCATGTCTAAGCTTTAACGATTATGTGACTGAAATAGCTATGACTTCAACCGTTGATTTTATAGATAAGAGTGTAAGTACGAATAGCAGTGTATGTGGACGGCTTAGTAACGGGCAGTAAGTCGTCTGTAAACACGGACGGGGCGACACGGCGTCGTCGTCTGAGACGCCGGTCCCCATGTCGCCTTACGTTTGTTCCTTTCAATGCATTTCAATAGTGCGACTTATTTCATCAATAAAAATTTCTCGGTATTCATAAATACTTAATGAAAAACTTAATATCCGGAAACTATATACGTACATTGTGTTCCGTCTAAATACATATTTAATTGTTTATCCTTTATTATTCACCTAATACTAAGGGATATGAAGAGTGGACTTAATAGCTTATGACATTCTCTGATAGTGAACCCTGGATGATTAGAGAAACTTTGGCAGGCCTAAACAATCACTTGATATATTTAATAAATAAGTAATAAGGATTTAAGATAAAACAAAATGGAAAGAAATAGAATATAGTTACTAAAAACACGCAAACTTACTTCATATCTAATGTATAATTTTGAACAAATAATAAATATATAAACGGGGTTTTCTATACAAAATCTATAAATATATAAATAAAATATTATGAGACAACAATAAAATAAAACAATTCATATTAGAATCATCATCATTACAGCCCTTAACAAGTCCACTGCTGAACATTGGCCTCCCCCAAGTATACTACAAAGCACGGTCTTGAGCCACCTGCATCCATCTACTTCCTGCATGTCTGACCAGTTAATTACTCCATCTAGTGGGGATCGCCCTACACTATGCCTACCGGTATGAGGCTGCCACTCGAGAATCTTTTTCCCCCATCGGTTATCGGTTTATCGAGCTATATGGCTAGCCTATTGCCACTTCAGCTTACTAATCCGTTGGGCTATGTCAGTCACTCTAGTTCTACTGCGGATATTCTCATTTCTGAGGTTATCACGCAGAGAAATCCCGATCATAGCCATCTACATAGCTCGTTGAGTGGCCTAAAGGGTCCTCATACGACCAGCAGTGAAGGACCACGTCTCATATCCATAAGTCATCACTGGCAACACGCACTGGTTTGTACAATCTAGCTTTCAGAGTTTGAGGTACACCTGACGAGAAGATGTGTCGTAATTTCCCGAACGCCGCCCAGCCGAGTTGAATCCCTCGATTGACCTCTCGGTCGAAGCTGGACTTACCTAATCGGACTATTTGTCCCAGATAAACGTACTTGTTGGCGACGCGCCTATAAGAATATTTCAATTTATTAGTTAACCGATTACGAATAGCTTCTAAAAAGCAAATTATCAAGCAACAATATTCCGATAAGAAAATGCTTAGTTGAATCTTAAAGAAATATCGAATTAATGATATGTAGGTCTTGGGTTCGACTCCCAGGCCGGAATAGTTTATTGTTTTCTTAGTAATATCTCTTAATAAATTCATATAGGGAATTTTTAAGATATAAATTATGTTACCGGATTTGTTCCCCGGTCGAGATAATCGCTGTGCATAAGTAGAATTGATGGAAATTAATTGCATGAGTATTGTCTTATATGAGTTTGATATGTTTTGTATGAAAACAAATGCCTATTTTCTATGATTGATTTATGAAAACATTCACTTATATTGTTTGATAAGAAACATGATAACTGATAAGAATATGATTAGAACTAGTTTTCAACGTTTGAGAATTGTGTAGAAGTATTTATTCACCTAGTATTGTTGATATTAGACTTTCCATTTTTACTGATAGTCGATAGCCGTGCAAAAGTTAGTTGTTCAAATAGTGTGAGATCATAGACGCACGCTAGCCACGTACTTAGGAGGCCAAATATGTAGAAATTTAAATATTTGCAAATTTCAGCAATTTATATAAAAATGAATTGTAAAATATTTCAGATTGATTGTACGTGTAAAAGAGGTGAATTCTGTGTTATTTTTATGTGAAAATTCCTGAGAATAAGTGAAATAATGATAGTTTTGTATAACCTCTCAGCAGTCCGGGCCAAAATAGCCGCTTTGGCGCATCTGTCGAACCCTAAACGAATGATATACTGCCTACGTGGCGCGTGTCATTAAAATGGCAATATCTTAATATTTATGTATGGGACCTATATAATATGATATGTTGTTAGAATTATTGTTAAATAAGCTAATAGAATATGTGTAAATGTGTACGTTCACCCTTTTGGTATGTTATAAATTCGATGGTAAAATTGCTAGAAGCGATTTTTTTCCAGTTTGTTGAATATAAAATGTAATCATTAAAAAGTTAAGCAATTATTTCAATAAATATTTACTACATTTACTATAGGATAACACATTTTACAATAATGAATAAAAAAAACACAACTCTACGTACAGTTTTTTTCACACCACAAGCTCGACAATAATGTGGGCCACTTAAGATGACCCGAAACAGGCACAAAAAAAGGCTCATTTTGTACTTCAATATCGACGACGCCTGAGGCACAATGGGCTTTAAGTCTTAACTTATTCTATAGTTTGGTCTTTGTTCTTAATATAAACAGTTTCAAATGTTACAACTATTTATTTATTAAGAAATGAACGAGTTGTAAAAGTGTTGAAAAAGTGACTCTAAAAAAATGCTTTCACACTTTTGCATGTGTAACGAACAATTTTGTGATTTATTTACATGTGAATGTATATTCCTAAAGTTAATAACATTTCCTTAGTTAATAACAAAACAAAGAAGGCATCTTTCATACAAAATTATGTTGAAATCATCAACTAAAAGTTACACATTCACTACAAAAAGCACCAAGTATGACGTAGTACCCAGCTATGCTAGTATGGATACGCTCAGTGGTGACTTCTTTAATAATTGTAATCATGAACATAAAAATAAAATGAAATACAAATTACTTATTTTTCTTTGCTTTTTTATATTTTTAATTAACATTTGAATGTTATTATAAAAATGTTTGACAATTCTTTTTGCCAAAATTTTTATTTAATAAAGGTTTTTATTTTGTTATTTTGATTTTTTTTAATTTTACTTAATTTGAAGTGACCCTAGCATAGTGATAGCTTGCGTGCGAGATCCATAACAAAGGTTAAGCAATGCACGCGTTAGCTTGCATCTGGATGGGTGACCATTTCGTACTTTGAGGCTATTCCAACTGTAGCACCGCAACGAGCTAAGGCTTATTGCTTAGCAATAAAAACTACGTACAAAAAGCAATCTGTTCCAGATAACCTTGGGCTAAGAGTGAAAACAAAGAGTGTTTCACTTGTCAATCAAGTGCAAAAAATATAATGACATGCACATACAAAAAGTAAAACAATTTACTGACAAAAAATAAAACAGAAATAAGAAAAACAAATAAAAATCCTCACCAAAAATTATCGTAAAAATATACCAACACTGGCATTCCCAAAATCGTATCCATACTATACAACCTGCTCTCTGAGATGGCGGATTTCGTGTAAATAACTTTACGACCCATGTCTGTCCACGACCGCCAGCTGGACGCGAGATTTAAGCAATTTGTTATTTTTAGTTTTATGAAATATTTAATCGTAACTTTACAATTGTAATTATTGTTATGTTTGTAAATAAGTATGTTAACGATATTAAAACAATGTTTACCATTCACAATTGTACTTTTAATTTAAAACAATTGAAATTAATACGAACATGGTATCAACATGGCGGTCGAAATGGCAAGCAATGTTTGATAAAATTGAACAATTTATGTACAAATCGTCATCTAATATGTTTTAAATTAATAGAAAAGTATATATGACTTACCCATTCATGTTTATCTTTAATATTAACTTCCAAAATCACTTTCAACAATTAAGACTTTGCACGTAAACACACGATACCTCGTCACAGAACAAGCAACTGAACGGAATAAATGTATTACTATTTCACAGCTTCTATGGTTCGTTTATGAAGCGTGTGTGATATTAATTGCCGTCTTTGTTTAATTCTCTGTATGTTGTACCAGTTATAGGGAGATACGTATACTTTTACTAGGGCTGTTTCAAATCTGAAGTTTATAAGTAAACAGCAACCTTCTGATGGTTGTGGACAGATGCGTACTTTTTGACAGCAACCTTTAGAAGGTTTTGGACTGACGAGAGGATAAGAAATTTATAAGTGTTTTAATAGTGAAATGTATAGAGAAAATGTAAATTAAACTGTTGTATTGGTTAAGATACGTATACTTTCAAGTTGAAAACATTGTTTTAACTTTCTACGTTAAATATTTAAGAAATTTCAACTTTGAACATGTGAGTAAAATAGGCATATTTTGTTAAATAAATAAAAGGTTTTTTGTGATATGAAAATGCAATGTATATCGTAGTATAGATATTTCTTTTTGCTATCTTTACAAGTAAATTGTATAAATGTATGTCTTATACAAATAAAGTTATTGAGAAAACCGTGCGAGAGGGAATCGTTCGGGAATGGTTCGGGAAAGTTTCGGGAAAGTTTGGAGAAACTTCGGAAAAAGTGCAAGACCAGCAGTCAATAAGAAGAAGAAAGAAAAAGTGTAGGGAAGTGATAGGGAAAAGTAATTACTCTCTCACGGAACGGTTTGAAGATAATTGCTGTTTTATTCCCAAGAAATTCTCCCCTCAAATAATACAGTCCACATCGAAGAATTAAGGCGTTGGGAGCGGGACGACTTCGGAAGACCCGTAATTCCCGCCTGAACCTATTTTCTGAAAAGGAAGGAATTATCGCCCTTGTGTGTTACTCCGTTGCGGAGATCACATACGTTGTTCCCGAACCCAACGTATGCGTTATAGAAGGCCGGATCGAGAGAAGCCTCGATTCCTCCCTTCCGTTTCTTAGTTTAACGTTTACGCACCCTGGTTCCTTTTCAAGTGGTCCTTCGAGCCGGATCAAGGAACCAGCTGTGGACTGCTGATTATGGAGAGAGAAGACCTTCGGAGCCGAGTGAAGATCAGCAACCGAAGGAAGCCGGAGGTTTGAGCTGAAGCAAGAGGACCAAAGGCCAGAAGACCAGGTCAGCGCAGTAGGACTGGACCTGGAACTACCGGAAGAAAGCAAACCGGGATTGCGGCTGGGGCGTGCGCTCGCATGGGGCACGTATCGCAGCCAGGCGCAGGTGCCTTTTGAAAGCGCTCATCGTGGCCAAGCAGGGCTTGGCATTTTTCCTGTCGGGCAAGCGTGCTCGGCGTTTCCTGTCGGACGACCGTGTCCGGCATTTCCTGTCGGACGACCGTGTCCGTCATTTCCTATCGGGTCATCAGAAGGTGCAAGAAGAAAAAGCATCCACCGCTGCTGCTGCCAGGCGAGGGTGCTCGTAGGCACCTGACTGCATCGCGGCCGGAGGAGGGCGCTTGGACGAGGCGTCACCGGCGACTGGGCGACGAAGCGCAGCATACACCACCTAACGGTGCCAAACGGTCGGGCTCTGGCACAACACCTTCGGGTGGAGCAGTTCTCTCGAGCGAGACTGCGCTTGCACTACCGCTCGACTGTTTCGTCATATTCCTTGACGGGACAGTTCCTAAACCTTTCCTCCATTCCATTCCTGCACGACTCCATCCCTGGACGGCTCACCTCGGTAGGCCCCGTTCAGGATTGATAGGGCTGATAGGACTGTTAGGGTAGGTAAGGGGTTGTAGGGTTGGGAGATAAAGGGGGGAGGGGTAGTGGGGTTAGGTTGGGGTGTAGAAGGGTTGTAGGTAAGGGGTTGTAGGGACCGTAGGGACAGTTAGGGACCGTAGACCAACAATCACCTTCCTGCAAGATGAAGAAGGCACAAGACCAGACAGAGAAGAGCGAAGAAAGCAGGACAAGAACAGGGCTCTCAAGAAAGGCTAAAGAGGTGGAATCATCTGGAGCGACCACAGCTACTGCTTCGAGTGGAACAATTAATTCAAGTGGAGCCACCACCGATACGTCCACATGCACGTGGGACTCAGGGACGTCCATGGCAACGACGAGCAACAGGACGGACACCAGTGGTACACAGGCCAGCACCGCACAACAATCCGTTATATCCAGGAGTGAAACGATAGTCGAAAAAGCAGGTCAAAGGACCGAAAAAGCGGCATCGTCAAGGACAGTAATCGGGCACACTAGTGACAAAAGGTCACAGAGAGGTAGTAGGTCATTGCGATCGGCGAGGCTGAAAGCCGAATTAGAGGCGCGGATTAAATTCGAACGCTCAGAGCTCGAACGAGCACAGGCAGCTGCTGCCTTAGCCAAGTCTCAATTGGAGTTGGCACGACTCAACCGAGAAGAGGAGATCGACTCGAGTGAGGATGATGAAGAGCGGAATACTCAGGTGGAACCTTTCGTAAGGAGTTGCGTTCAACAGACCATAATGAGCGCGCCGGTTAGTGTAACGCAACCCGATATTACTGATAAGGAAGCGTGTAAAGGATCACGCCGCAAAGGGGCGGAGATCGAGCGTAACCAAGGAAATGCACAGAAAACACACGCGAGTGAGGTGTCAGAATTGACCGAAGTGATTGTGAGTGCTATAAAGATAGCGGGAAAAGATAAGTCTTCCCAGCTTCATTTCCTCCAGGAATTACCGGTGTTCGATGGAGACCCAGGTGAATGGATAATTTTCAAAACGGTGTTTGAAGACACAAGAAGCCAATTTTCAGGGATGCAGAATGTCGCACGCCTTAGGAGGGCATTAAAGGGCACCGCTAAGGAAGCGGTTAAGTCATTGTTGTTTACTTTGTGTGAACCTGAAGAAATAATGAACGCTCTCGAAAAAAGATTCGGTAGGGTTGTGATGCTCATTTTAGCCGAAATCGAGAATGTAAAGCATATGCCAAGATTGGCAGAAGATTGCCGGAATATAGGATCTTTTGCAAGTCGTATTACGAACGTGGTTGCCACAATACAAGCGTTGAATCAACCACAGTATTTATACTCACCGGAGTTAGTAAGCCACATAGTAGAGAAACTCGGAACTATGATTAAATTTAAATGGTTTGAATATCGAGCTCAGCATCCTTTGGAGCCAGAGTTACAGAAGATGGCCAAGTTTTTAAATTTATTGAGTGAACAATTTGGAACGTCCTTAAGCAATGAAAATGTGCCTGAAAAACGGAAGCGTCCTGAATTCAGGAAGCAAACTGTACACACCGCAAAGGGGTCTGTACGCAACCGTGTCAAGAGCGAGCGCTATGAGTGCCGAAGTAATACGAGCAAGCGTCTAGAACGCCGAAATAATAAAGGGCACAACCGACAAGTGGTTATAATAACCCAGGATAAGCCGGTTAGTCGGGTAACACATAAGTGTGTTATATGTAACAAGGAGCACTCTATAGTGAGTTGTTACAAGTTTAAGGACATGAATAATCGCGAGAAATGGGACGCGGTTAAAAAAGCGAAAGTATGTTTCCAATGTTTGTCACCTAACCATAGGAGGTTAGAGTGCAGAGCGAAAAAATGTGGTGTAGAGGGATGTAGAATATCACATCATCGGATGCTACACCGATACCCTAATGAAAATACCTCGCCGCAAGGGGACGAGGGGGGGTAATTTATTTTTTTATTTTATAGGATAGGGTGACAAACGAGCACACAGTCTACCTGATGGTAAGTAGTTGCTGTGGCCCATAGACATCTACATCTATCCTCGATTAAGAATCAAAACGCAAATCAGGGTAAAGAGGCTCAAATTACAACTGTTAGTACAGTGAATGTACTGGCATGTGCATACTTAAAGAGCATACCGGTCGAGTTGTATGGAACTCGAGGAAAGTTCAAGACAACAGCTCTTCTGGATGAAGGATCGACCATGACACTCATAGAGGAGTGGATGGCTCAGAAGTTAGTGCCTCGCGGACGTAAAGAAGCATTACGTATTGAATCCGTGGGAGGTAAGCGAATTAACGACGACAATTCGTATCGCTTAAACGTTAAGATAAAAGGCATTTTCTCGAAAGACTTAGAAGAGATAAGTGTACAAACAATTAAGTCACTTAACCTTTCTCCGCAGTCAGTAAGTCGAGAATTATTGCAACGGTGTTCTCATTTGACACCAATTAAGAACGAGTTGATGTATGAGAGGTCCAGACCTACCATATTAATTGGCCAGGACAATTGGCATCTCATAGTTACTCGTGAATTAATTTCAGGAGGTAAGAACCTACCTGTGGCATCGCTCATCAAACTTGGATGGGTTTTACATGGTCACATATCGGGTGGCATCAAACCAATCAAGATTGTTAACCACATTTCCACCAAGAATGAAGAGGACATGGATAAGTTGATCAAAGATTATTTTAGTTTGGGGTCTCTGGAAGTGTCTGCGAGAAAGCCCGCGAACGACCCAGAAGAACGAGCTTTAAATATTTTGAGCAAAACGGTACGTCGTATACCATTAGGTATACCAATAGGTTTAATACCAATAGGTACGAGACTGCGTTGTTATAGCGCACAGATAACGAGTGCATGTCGTCGAGTAGAGCACAGGTTGAAAGTTGCCTGTTTAATATCGAAAAGAAGCTCGACAAAAATAGCGAGTTGAAAAAGGAATATGAGAAGCAAATTGAAAATCTCATCGTTAACGGTTACGCAGAGAAAGCGAACCATATTTCCATTTCCCCACGCAAGTGGTATCTTCCTCACTTCGCAGTGACTCACCCACAAAAAAGGAAGATAAGGATAGTTTTCGACGCCGCCGCTAGGATGGGCGGACGTTGTCTCAATGATGCATTGTTAAACGGACCGGTCTTATTGAAGTCGTTGTTTGGAGTTCTGCTACGATTCAGAGAAGGAAGCGTGGCAGTGATGGCAGACATTAAAGAAACGTTCCTGCAAGTGAAAATCCGGGAAGAAGACAGGGATAGCCTTCGATTCTTATGGCGGCACAAGCGTGACGCGCCACCGGAAGAGTATAGAATGACGTCACTCATATTTGGAGCGGCATCATCAACATGCATCGCTATGTATGTGAAGAATAGGAATGCGCAGGACAACGCACATATCTATCCAGAAGCAGCTTCCGCGACGGAAAGCAATTTTTATATGGATGACTATCTACAGGCATTTCCCGACGTAACGACGGTCAAAAGGATAGTAAACGATATGTCTGAATTACATAAACGTGCTTCTTTTCAACTGAGGGGCTAGCAACCAACCCGAAGTTTTATGTAAAATGGAAAATAAATTTAAGAGCGACAGTGCTTCGCTGGGAGATAAAGAGCACACAGAGCGCACTTTAGGTTTGATTTGGAATATCAAACGGGATATAATAAGTTTCTCCATAAGTCTTCGTAACACACCGGAAGAGGTGATGGAAGGTTTTGCGACCGTCTAGAAAGAGGGAGATAACTAGCGCTGTGATGTCAATCTTCGATCCTTTGGGACTCGCATCACCCATAACGATTCAAGGGAAGTCGCTGATCCAGCAAGTATGGAGGACAGGCATCTCTTGGGATGAAGAAGTTTCACACGAATTACACGTGTTATTTTGTAAATGGATATCGGAAGTGAAGAAATTAGGTCATTTAGAAGTACCTAGACCCGTTGCCGAAGGCGTCGGCATGGGAGAATTACACACCTTCACGGATGCTAGTGAAAAAGCATACGCTGCCGCGGTGTATTACGTCACCACGGACGAGCTAGGAGAAAGGCGGATTACGCTAATCGCCGCAAAGGCAAGAGTAGCGCCGCTGAAACCAATTTCGATTCCAAGGCTTGAATTACAAGCGGCTCTTATGGGCAGTCGACTGGCTGCATCAGTAAGTGAAGAGAGCAAGTACGAGATATCCGATCGAATATTTTGGACAGACTCACGTACAGTGTTAGCGTGGATTAAGTCAGATCCTCGCGCTTTTAAGCCATTTGTTGCTCATCGATTAGCTGAGATCGACGATTACAGTAGGCCATGTGAATGGCGATGGGTTCCAAGGTCACAAAACGTGGCAGACGACGCCACTAGACATTTTCCTTCCACCTTCGATGTAAGTCATCGCTGGTTTAAAGGACCTGAATTCCTCAAGAGAAGTCTTGATTTATGACCCAAGCAAGTGGACACCATAAATAGCTTAGAAACAGGTGAAGAAAAATCGCCAAAAGGCGTAAATGCGCTGAGAAAGCAAGAACCGTTAAGTCTACCCGACTACGGACGATTTAGCAGCTTTAGGAAATTCCTTGGGGCAATTTCACGCACCTTACAAGCGGTAGAAAAATTCAAGAGTTTAAGAAAGTCGGTTAAAGGACCCGAAAACGCAGCCGAAAAGTCGGTTATGTGTTCCAACGAAGTTTCAGCAAAGTCGGTTAAAGGACCCGATAGCGCGTTGGACATAGGGCTCTTGAAAAAGCTGAATTATTAATATGGAAGTTCGTTCAAGGCGAGTGTTTTCATTTGGAAATAAAATGCTTGAAAGCAGGCAAAAGCGTTGAAAGAAGTTCACGCTTAAGTAAATTTACTTATCTAGAAAGAAGTTCACGCTTAAGTCATTTTATCTATGGAAATAGGAGAAGGTAACTTACTCCGTTCAAATGGGCGTTTACCTTTTAAGTCTAATTTGACGGAGGAAAGTAGAAAACCTGTCGTATTAGACGGTAAACACGAAATCATTAAAATGATGATTAGAGAAGTTTATCATCATTTTGGACATGCCAACCACCAGACGGTGATGAATGAAGTGAACCAAAAATGTCTTGAACTTGCGTAATGTAGTACGAAGTGTGTCACATCATTGTCAGTGGTGCAGGACATACAGGTCAAAACCGCAGAACGTGCCACAAGGAAATATTCCTCTGGAGAGAATAGCTCACAATGAACCACCTTTTACATGCTCAGCCGTAGATTATTTCGGACCTATGAGTGTGACTATGGGAAAGTGACACGAAAAACGTTGGGGTGTTTTATTTACGTGTCTGACCATCAGAGTAGTACATCTGGAATTAGCAGCCTCATTGACAGCAGCGTCAATGATAATGGCATTGAGGCGATTTATCGCCAGAAGAGGAAAACCAGCCGTTATACACAGCGACAACGGGACAAATTTCAAAGCTGCGAATAAAGAATTATTGAAAGCATGCGAAGAATGCTATGAGGGCATGAAAAATGAGTCATTTAAAAAATATATTAAATGGAAATTTATACCTCCGGGAGCACCGCACATGGGTGGTGCCTGGAAGAGGTTAGTAAGATCGATTAAAATTGCGTTGATCGCTAGGCTCAAAGAAAGCAGCCCGTGAGAGGAGGTTCTGCATACGTTGCTTTTAGAAGCAGAGCATACTGTAAATTCCAGACCTCTGGTAGCATTCAGTATGGATAGTCCTTTTTCTCCAGTAGGTTTGACACCCAATCATTTTCTTCTGGGACGCTCATGTGGTGATCGACCACCTGGATTATTTTTAGAGCAACATCTGACGGTTCAACTCAATTGGAAATCCGCACAGAGGTTAGCAGACCATTTTTGGACGAGATGACTGAAAGAATACATGCCTACTTTAATACCTCGAACAGGTAATAACGGAAAGTTTATGGAACCTAAAGAAGGTGACTTTGTCTTGATAATAGATCATTCGTTGCCACGAAATACGTGTCCCAAAGGCAAGGTTAGTAGGACGCTACCGGGACCAGACGATCACACCAGAGTGGTTGACGTCATTACTAGCACAGGTATCTTGAGGAGACCTACATCCAGAACAATAGTCCTGGTACCCTCAACGCCTCCGAAATGATGGTGCTGATGCACGGGGGGGGGGGAGATTGTTGGCGACGCGCCTATAAGAATATTTCAATTTATTAATTAACCGATTACGAATAGCTTCTAAAAAGCAAATTATCAAGCAACAATATTCCGATAAGAAAATGCTTAGTTGAATCTTAAAGAAATATCGAATTAATGATATGAAGGTCCTGGGTTCGACTCCCAGGCCGGAATAGTTTATTGTTTTCTTAGTAATATCTCTTAATAAATTCATATAGGAAATTTTTAAGATATAAATTATGTTACCGGATTTGTTCCCCGGTCGAGATGATCACTGTGCATAAGTAGAATTGATGGAAATGTTACGCGCTCAAGTCGACGACACAACTAGCGCCATCTAGTGTCAGGAACGAGAGCGAGGGGAGCTTTGCAGAGAATGACATCACAAATCTCTCAACCGACAGCGCCATCCGAAGAACTAAGTTTCTGGAAAGTCTGCACTCGCACACTCGTCCCATTGCGCGCATTTGCTTGAATGTTCGGGATGCTTCTTTGCTAATTTAAATAAATAGGCGCTGCAAGATGCGATCGAGGCAGAGTTGAACTCGGCGACACAAGCGAAGCTTCGGAGCGGAATTAAGAGAATTAGTGTGTTTAATTATTAGTGTTTTAAGTTTTAATTTGTGTAAAGTAAATTAAAGTGTTAATTTAGGTAATTTTATCGGCAATTTTTATTGTCACGAACCTCAAGCTCGTAACAATTGGTGTCAGAAGTGGGATAAAATCATGCCGATTTTACCAAAGGAGGAATCGGAGGGTGTCCGTACACGAAGTCAACGCCAGCAGGAGACGGACCAGAGAAGATTTGGTGGTGCAACGCCGCAGACGTCGGAGGGCCAGCCACCGGCTGCAGGCCCGTCAGTAGCTCCTACATCTGCAGCACCCGACTTAGGTGCTCTGATGGTGATGTTGCAGGAACAGGTCCGTCAGTTGAAAGAGCAGCTGCAGAGCGGACAGGATGAACCGTCCCGCCAGCAGGCGGAACAGGCTCGTCGATCGGAAGAGCAGATGCTCCTCATGAAGGACCTTCACGCTACCTTTGGGAAAGAGATAAGGGAGGTGAAGGATAGGGTTGCTCAACACACACATCACACAACCGCTTGTCGGAAGCTGAAACCCAAATCAAGGAAGCTAAAACCCAAATCGACCAAGTGAACAATCGGGTTGACAACGTAATGGCTGACATGAAGAAATCACTGGACGAACTCAAACTGGGGGATGGAACTACAGCTCCCGTAGTAGCTACTACACCTTCGCTACGTGGGTTCAAAGTGCCACCGTTCGACGGGACTTCGTCTTGGTCAGCCTACAAATCCAGTTCGAAGCTGTTAAGAAGGCGAACGGCTGGAATAAAAATCAGGCCATGACTGCTCTCACACTAGGCCTGCGTGACCAGGTCTTAACAGTTCTGGAATCTCTCGGTGAGGAAGTGACTTACGAGCAACTCCTTGAGGCATTGGAGGCGAGATATGGCGACGCTCACCTGGAACACGTCTTTCGTGCGCAGCTTAAAGATCGTGTGCAGCGCATCAACGAAAACCTGCAGCAGTGGGCTCTAGAAGTGGAGAAGCTGGTGCGGAAAGCATACCGGTCTGTACCTGCGCTCACTGAAGGGAACCTGGTGCAGACATTCATCGACGGCATCCGCGACCTGGAAGTCAGAGCTGCTGTGAGGCTCGGGCACCACGAGACGCTTAAGAACGCCTTGGCCCAAGCACTGGAGGTGGAAGCCGTGCGGCAGGATCATCGTTCCAATGTATGTGCCGTAAATGGGACAATGGTCGAGGAGACAGCTGTCGTTTGCAAATATTTGTTCCTAAAGCTAAAGTGCCGAATGTTTTACAGCTGTGCCATAATGGTCTTTCGAGAGTCCATCTGGGAGTTAAACGAACTCTACTGAAGGTCCGAGAACAGTTTTACTGGTTCCATTATCGTGACGATGTGGAGGATTGGTGTCGTACATGTACAAGTTGTGCGGCTGTGAGGGGACCTCAGATACGGAGTAGAGGAGCATCGAAATTGTACAATGTTGGTGCACCACGGGATCGGACATCCCTTGACATTGCGGAGCCGTTACAGAAAGGCGCAAGAAGGACTCCTAAGATCGTCCATGTGGATCGCTTGGCACGTTACTATGGGGCCGATAATGCTCGGGACGAGCATGTCTTAGGAGGGGGCAGTATTACGCGCTCAAGTCGACGACACAACTAGCGCCATCTAGTGTCGGGAACGAGAGCGAGGGGAGCTTTGCAGAGAATGCCATCACAAATCTCTCAACCGACAGCGCCATTCGAAGAACTAAGTTTCTGGAAAGTCTGCACTCGCACACTCGTCCCTTTGCGCGCATTTGCTTGAATGTTCGGGATGCTTCTTTGCTAATTTAAATAAATAGGCGCTGCAAGATGCGAACGAGGCAGAGTTGAACTCGGCGACACAAGCGAAGCTTCGGAGCGGAATTAAGTGAATTAGTGTGTTTAATTATTAGTGTTTTAAGTTTTAATTTGTGTAAATTAAAGTGTTAATTTAGGTAATTTTATCGGCAATTTTTATTGTCACGAACCTCAAGATCGTAACAGAAATTAATTGCATGAGTATTGTCTTATATGAGTTTGATATGTTTTGTATGAAAACAAATGCCTATTTTCTATGATTGATTTATGAAAACATTCACTTATATTGTTTGATAAGAAACATGATAACTGATAAGAATATGATTAGAACTAGTTTTCAACGTTTGAGAATTGTGTAGAAGCATTTATTCACCTAGTATTGTTGATATTAGACTTTCCATTTTTACTGATAGTCGATAGCCATGCAAAAGTTAGTTGTTCAAATAGTGTGAGATCATAGACGCACGCTAGCCACGTACTTAGGAGGCCAAATATGTAGAAATTTAAATATTTGCAAATTTCAGCAATTTATGTAAAAATGACTTGTAAAATATTTCAGATTGATTGTACGTGTAAAAGAGGTGAATTCTGTGTTATTTTTATGTGAAAATTCCTGAGAATAAGTAAAATAACGATAGTTTTGTATAAGAAATTTATAAGTGTTTTAATAGTGAAATGTATAGAGAAAATGTAAATTAAACTGTTGTATTGGTTAAGATACGTATACTTTCAAGTTGAAAACATTGTTTTAACTTTCTACGATAAATATTTAAGAAATTTCAACTTTGAACATGTGAGTAAAATAGGCATATTTTGTTAAATAAATAAAAGGTTTTTTGTGATATGAAAATGCAATGTATATCGTAGTATAGATATTTCTTTGTGCTATCTTTACAAGTAAATTGTATAAATGTATGTCTTATACAAATAAAGTTATTGAGAAAACCGTGCGAGAGGAAATCGTTTGGGAATGGTTCGGGGAAGTTTCGGGAAAGTTCGGAGAAACTTCGGAAAAAGTGCAGGACCAGCAGTCAATAAGAAGAAGAAAGAAAAAGTGTAGGGAAGTGATAGGGAAAAGTAATTACTCTCTCACGGAACGGTTTGAAGATAATTGCTGTTTTATTCCCAAGAAATTCTCCCCTCAAATAATACAGTCCACATCGAAGAATTAAGGCGTTGGGACCGGGACGACTTTGGAAGACCCGCAATCCCCGCCTGAACCTATTTTCTGAAAAGGAAGAGGTTATCACCCCTGTGTGTTACTCCGTTTCGGAGATCACATACGTTGTTCCCGAACCCAACGTAGGCGTTATAGGAGGCCGGATCGAGAGAAGCCTCGATTCCTCCCTTCTGTTTCTTAGTTTAACGTTTACGCACCCTGGTTCCTTTTCAGTACTCGTCAACAACTTCGAGCATAGTGCTCCCAACAACTACCGGCATAGGTGTGACATGGACATTAAACATGATCTTAGTTTTGTCCATGTTCATATTAAGACCTATCCGTTGAGAGACACCATTGAGGTCACTGAGCTTAGGTCCTTCAGCGATTCTGACATAAAGTCAATAAATCGAAGGTGAGTGACCAATGCAGCGATGAAGAGTTTCGGGGATATAACGTCACCCTGTCTTACACCTATCGGCAGTTGGATAGGTTTCGAACTCTGGTTCTGTACTTGGATAGCCGTCGTAGCCGCACTGTACAAACACAAACAAAGCATTTCGTTATACCGACCGTCAACTTGCCACCACTGAAGGGCTGGTAGCACCGCCCAAATTTCGACGGAATCCAAGGTTTTCTCATAGTCCACCCACCCTAGGCAAAGTGGCAGATTGTACTCTTCGGTATTCTGTACAATCTGTCGCATGGTATGCATGTGGTCTATGGTACTGAAGCCTTTTCGGAAACCGGTTTGTTCGGGAGGCTGGAAGTCGTCGAGTCTGTGGGGCCGCTTCTGGAAGAAAGAGTTCGTCATAAAGAATCCCTCTTTCTCCATGTAGTCGGCCAGCTGCTGGCCCCTTGGGTTCCGTTGCCCTATCCAAAATTTCCCTACCTTCAGCTCACCATTCTTTCTTGTGCCTAGTTTTGCGTTGAAGTCTCCCATTAACACCGTATAGTGAGTTTTGGAGGAATGCATGGCTCTATAAATATCCTCATACATTGCCTACACCTCCTCATCGGGATGTTCCGACGATGGTGCGTAAGCTTGTATGGCCTTCAGCGCAGCATACCCATGCGCATCATGGGGGGTAAATTAAATAAGCAAAGTTGCCACACTTGGCGAGCAGGTTGGCAACCGCAGTTTCTTTGTATAGTTGCTGCTATCAGGAATATGCTGCTGCCCATCTCCTGCGTGTTTCCCTCTGTCGCCTTTTACGACACCCAGGAAATATGTGGTAGTGGATTCTTAACCGCAACTACACGGCAGTATATATTAGAATATATTGTACAAAATATCACTCATATAGCGAAAGGGAGAAAAAAAAACAATAGTCGGATGTAATTCTTACGATAAAATTCTCGAACTAATAATTTAAAATAATTCTTGTTAATATCACGCTTTTATTTTTAGATATTCAATTTGTTTGCCTTTAACTACCTTATTTACATTTTTTTTTCATTTATTTTGTTTTCACATGCAGTTAGAAGTATAACAATTAATAAGGTGTAAACATAAACTCTTTTGAGTTTTACCGTACACCCTAAGCCGCCGTTATAAATTAATAAAGATTAAGACTATTTATAACATATTTGCTACAAACTTCATACATCCATACTTAAATAACAATCACAAGACAGCTACACATTTTGTAAACACAATGAGGGTATATCACAAGATAAGGTTATGTAAAAAACTTTTGTGGACGTTCCTATGCAACACTATCTTCATTTTTTGCTACTTTTTATTCTACAGGATGTTTTTTAGCAAAACGTTTATAACAGGTATGGTATAAAGTGTGGTTTGTGATTATTATTATATAGTGTTGTTAGTTTATATTTATTACGTATATGTATTTTATGTATTAATATCTATCTACATAATAGCAATTTATTAATTGCTATTATGTAGATAGATATAATTATTCTAATGTATAAGTTAATGTATATTATTGTGTAAGTAATGTTTCACAATTATAATGTATTCTTGCGTGAATAAGTCAACTAGCGCCATCTAGTGTCGGGAACGAGAGCGAGGGGAGCTTTGCAGAGAATGACATCACAAATCTCTCAACCGACAGTGCCATCCGAAGAACTAAGTTTCTGGAAAGTCTGCACTCGCACACACGTCCCTTTGCGCGCATTTGCTTGAATGTTCGGGATGCTTCTTTGCTAATTTAAATAAATAGGCGCTGCAAGATGCGAACGAGGCAGAGTTGAACTCGGTGACACAAGCGAAGCTTCGGAGCGGAATTAAGTGAATTAGTGTGTTTAATTATTAGTGTTTTAAGTTTTAATTTGTGTAAAGTAAATTAAAGTGTTAATTTAGGTAATTTTATCGGCAATTTTTATTGTCACGAACCTCAAGCTCGTACCAATTGGTGTCAGAAGTGGGATAAAATCATGCCGATTTTACCAAAGGAGGAATCGGAGGGTGTCCGTACACGAAGTCAACGCCAGCAGGAGACGGACCAGAGAAGATTTGGTGGTGCAACGCCGCAGACGTCGGAGGGCCAGCCACCGGCTGCAGGCCCGTCAGTAGCTCCTACATCTGCAGCACCCGACTTAGGTGCTCTGATGGTGATGTTGCAGGAACAGGTCCGTCAGTTGAAAGAGCAGCTGCAGAGCGGACAGGATGAACCGTCCCGCCAGCAGGCGGAACAGGCTCGTCGATCGGAAGAGCAGATGCTCCTCATGAAGGACCTTCACGCTACCTTTGGGAAAGAGATAAGGGAGGTGAAGGATAGGGTTGCTCAACACACACATCACACAACCGCTTGTCGGAAGCTGAAACCCAAATCAAGGAAGCTAAAACCCAAATCGACCAAGTGAACAATCGGGTTGACAACGTAATGGCTGACATGAAGAAATCACTGGACGAACTCAAACTGGGGGATGGAACTACAGCTCCCGTAGTAGCTACTACACCTTCGCTACGTGGGTTCAAAGTGCCACCGTTCGACGGGACTTCGTCTTGGTCAGCCTACAAAGACGATTTTACCTAAGGAGGAAACGGAGGGTGTCCGTACCCGAAGTCAACGCCAGCAGGAGACGGACCAACGAAGATTTGGTGGTGCAAGGTCGCAGACGTCGGAGGGCCAGCCACCGGCTGCAGGCCCGTCGGTAGCTCCTGCATCTGCAGCACCTGACTTAGGTGCTCTGATGGTGATGCTGCAGGAGCAGGCTCGCCAGCAGGCGGAACAGGTTCGTCAGTTGAAAGAGCAGCTTCAGAGTGGACAAGAGGAACAGGCCCGCTGACAGGAGGAACAGATGCTCCTCATGGAGGACCTTCATGCTACCTTTGGGAAAGAGATAAGGGAGGTGAAGGATAGGGTTGCTCAACATGACAACCGCCTGGTGGAAGCTGAAACCCGAATCAAAGAACATGAAACCCAAATCAACCATGTGAACAATCGGGTTGACAACGTGATGGCTGACGTAAAGAAAACGCTGAACGACCTCAAACTTGGGGATGGAACTACAGCTCCCGTAGTAGCTACAACACCTTTGCTACGTGGATTCAAAGTGCCGCCGTTCGACGGGACCTCTTCCTGGTCGGCCTACAAAATCTAGTTCGAGGCCGTCATGGAGGCGAACGGCTGGAATAAAAGCCAAGCCATGACTGCACTCACCATAGGCCTGCGCGACCAAGCCTTAATTGTGTTGGAAGCTCTCGGTAAGAAAGTGACCTACGAACAGCTTCTTGAGGCCTTGGAAGCGAGATATGGTGACGCTCATCTGGAACACGTCTTTCGCGCGCAGCTTAAAGATCGCGTGCAGCGCAGCAACGAAAACCTGCAGCAGTGGGCCCTTGAGGTGGAGAAGATGGTTCGAAAAGCATGTCAGTCTGTACCTGCGCTCATTGAAGGGAACCTATTTCAGAAATTCATCAACGGCATCCGCAACCTTGAAGTCAGAGCTGCTGTGAGACTCGGGCACCACGACACGCTTAAGAACGCCTTGGCCCATGCACTGGAGGTGGAAGCCGTGCGGCAGGATCATCGTTCCCATCGCATCAGGGAGGTTGCAGCAGCTACAGTTCGCGACCGCAACAGAGGATACAGCCCTAGGTGCTATGGCTGTGGGGAAAGGGGCCATCTTCGGTCCAGCTGCCCTAAGCACACCCTAGGAAGGGAAGGTGAACGGTCTCAGAAGGGAAGTGCGGCTAACAGCACCGCCCAGCAGCAGCAGGAATACGACTTTACTATCAGACACTGCAGCGGGAAATCTTACGGCAACGCAGATGCATTGTCAAGAAGACCTTGTCCGGAAGATTGCAACCATTGTAGTAGGCAAGAGAGTAAGGAAGTGGTATCCGTGAGGATGCTCAGGACAGACCACCTCAGCAACGGGTGGAAAGACAGCCTACGACGTGCACAGCAGGAAGATCCAGACATCAAGCCGATTCTGGGATGGATGAAGGCCCGTGCTACCAAGCCTAAGTGGAGGGACGTCTCAACGATGAGCTCAATCACGAAAAGCTATTGGGCCCGGTGGGACAGCTTGCTGCTTCAGGATGGAGTTCTGTGCCGTAAATGGGAAAATGTTCGGGGAGACAGCTGTCATTTACAAATGGTTGTCCCTAAAGCTAAACTACCGGATGTTCTACAGCTGTACCATAATGATTATTCAGGAGGCCATCTGGGAGTTAAAAGAACTCTACTGAAGATCCGAGAACGGTTTTACTGGGTCCACTGTCGAAACGATGTCGAGGACTGGTGTCGCAAATGTACAAGTTGTGCGGCTGTAAAGGGACCTCAGACTCGTAGTAGAGGTGCATTGAAGTTGTACAATGTTGGTGCACCATGGGAGAGAATAGCCACTGACGTGGCGGGGCCATTTTCGGAGAGTGAAAGCGGTAACAAGTATTTCATGGTTGTGATGGATTACTTTACTAAGTGGCCAGAAGTCTTCGCCATTCCAAATCAAGAAGCTTCAACAGTTGCCGATAAACTAGTTCATGAAGTCTTCTGTCGCTTTGGAGTACCTTTAGAGATAAGGTAGAGAGTAAGTTAGAGGTAAGGTAGGTACCTTTAGAGGAAGGTAGTTGTAGTTTGATGTTATCTTGCCTTCTGATTGAATAATTTTTGTGTGGTTTTTGTATATTTTCAGTAAAATAATATTGTGATAAAAGAATTAGTTCTACTTTTTCATGAATTGGTAATATTTCACAAAATGTAAAGAGCTTACGGTAATCTTTAAAGGTGTTTTTTATTTTTATAGGAACTATTCTTTTTAGTATACGTAGCTGGAGTGAAAAAATATTGTCTAGGTTTGTTTTAGAGGTTCTTCCATAACTGGACAACCCGTAGGATATTAAAGACTCAGCCAGGGACTTATAGAGTAGTAGAAGTGTTTTATAAGGAATTTTTGGGTTTAATAATTGAGAATTTGGATAATATTACCCTTAGTTTGTCGCTCACATGGTTAATATGCTCCTTCCAGTTTAGCCGATTGTCGATTACGAGTCCAAGGTATGTATATTTACTTACCTGTTTTATAGAATCACAGGTACATTGCAGAGTATTATTTGATTGTTTTAGATGTGGACATTGATGGTTGTGTGCTATAAGTTTTAATCTAAAAGTTCTTCTGTTCTTACTAGAGCTGATGTAAATTAGTTTGGTTTTGTTTGAATTAAGTACAAGTCCAACATCATGAGACCATTTCACTAATATGTCAAAATCGCTTTGAAGTCGAGTATGGGCATCTTCGATGTCTCTTCCTGTGGCAACTAAGCATGTGTCTTCCGCAAACTGGTACAGCTCACACTGTTTGATTGCATTTGAGAGATTATTTACGTAGGTAAGGTAATGCAAGAATCCTAAGACGGAGCCTTGGGCAGTACTTTCTGTTGCTAAAACTGAGAAACTATCTGCATTACTGACCCTAACTTGATAGCTTCTATCATGAAAGTAGTTTTCGCACCAAGTTAATAGATAACCTCTGACCCCACTGTCGTTCAAGCTTTGTAGAAGCTTCTCGTGTCTGAGAGTATCAAATGCCCTGCTATAGTCAACAAAGACTACCAATATATGCTCTTTTTTATCTAAATGGTTATAAATGCTGTCAGTGAAAGTAGATAGCGGTTGTGTTGTATTTTTATGTGGTTGAACTCCATATTGGTTGCAAGTTAGTATACTGTTATTGGCATAAAAGTGTTGTATTTGAGTTCCTATATATTTTTCTACAACTTTATTGATCGTGTGCAATATGGTTATTGGTCTATAGTTGAGGTAGTCCACCTGGCTACCTTTTTTATGAATTGGTCTCGCAATGCCAGTCTTTAGTATTTTTTGGGTATTTGCCAGTGAGAATGCATGCGTTTATTAGTTTAGCAATGGTTAATGAAATTTTGTCACATATCTTTTTTATATCGATGGCTTTTATCCTATATATTCCGGGAGCTTTGTTACTATTAAGGGATTTTATTATTTTTGTTATTGATTTGCGTTCTGCGGACCTAAATCTCATACTCACGTTTGCTGATACTGCATAGGTTTTTTTTTGTCGAGCAATAGTTCGGGACATTTTGATATTATTTGTTTGACACTATTATTGAATGTGACAGCGAATTTATTTGCAATGTCTTTCGATGATTTGTTATTGCTGCCAAAAAAGCGTTCTAAGCTTTCATCTATAGACGATTTTATTCTACCTGTTAATCTGTTTAAGATAGACCACAAATTTTTAGTATTGCTTTTGTTGGATATTATTTCTGACTTAGTGTTTAGGTTTTTAGTTTTTTGAATCAATACATTGGCATTGTTTCTAGCTTTATTGTATTTTAGTTTTAGAATCATATTATTTGTATTTTTTATCCATTGAAGAAATAAATTATCCCTATACTCACAGGCTTTGATGATTTTATTATTTATCCAGTCGTTATTACTTCACGTACTTTTAGTATTAATTTTGATTGAATATTCTGATTTTTTATAGCATTCTGTAAATTTTGTGTAAATATAGTTGTAAGTATTTAGAGGGCGTCCAATCTATCTGTTCTAACAGTGAATTCAATTTATTATTATTTAAACATATTTTATATGTTGGAACATCCTGTGTTCGTGGTCCGACGCAGGCTATTATAACCGCCCGATGGTCGGCCAGTGTCGTACCGATTGCCGCTGTGTATAGGTCTTGTGTACGGGATCGTGCGTAAATGTGATCTATGCAGGTTTTACTTAGCTTTCCATTATTTTATTATTTTCGTATATCTATCTATATATATATATATATATATATATATATATATATATATATATATATATATATATATATATATATATATATATATATATATATATATATATATATATATATATATATATATATATATATATATATAGATTTTTTACCAGGTTAATAACTCAAATTGATTGGCGCCGTCATACGAGTACACTAAGATTCCTGATACAGGGCTACTACTCGAAAACCCTTTTTCCCCTTCGGTTAACCAATACCACTTGAGTTCTGTTAGAATATGAAATATGAAAGTTAATTCTAGTACTATTATAAAACTTATTAATAATTTTCTATTCATGCTTATTTTATGTTAAATCATGTTTATCACTCAACCGTTATTATTATTATTGAGTAGGTTACTTATTTTGTTAAATGTCTGTACGTTGATGATGAATGCAAATAATTAATTCTTTTGATTGCAAATTTCTTTATAGATACTTTTAGTATTTAACTTGACAGGCTTTGGCGAATCGTGATAGATAAATTGTCTAAACATTCAATCAAATTGTGACTGCAATTTACTGCACACAGTAATGAGAATCGCAGTTATAATTTATTTTTTATTTTTAGTTGTTGCCAGTGAGATGGTGCTGCTCAACCCATGGTTTGTTTCCCTCAAATTTAAATTTAAATTTCTTTGTTTGCCACAAATAGGGTAATTATTATGTTTATACAATAAAAAGAAGTTGCTTAAAGACATATTTAGCCATAAGATACAGCATGCAAACTTTTCAAAATTACCAAGTATAGGTGGTTGTAGATTTTAAAATATCAACTTATCCTATACCTTTAAACGAGCAATTCTTATATATATATATATATATATATATATATATATATATATATATATATATATATATATATATATATATATATATATATATATATATATATATATATATATGTATCGGAATCTCGGAAACGGCTTCAACGATTTTCATAAATTTTGTGTTCAGGGGTTTTTAGAAAATTTATTATTTCGAGCCCTTTTTTTAATTTTTTATTCAAACAACCAGTTTAGTTTTTTCTATTATATCAATAAGATCAAAAAATATTACTCACGTTTCATCAGTCGGTAATTTGTATCTAAATATAATTTCCAAAACACACGATTTCCAAAAAAATACCGAGCAGAGCTCGGTCATCCAGGTACTTCAGTGTAATATATAAAATTCAATGTCATAAGTAATTTACAATGTCAATGTAATAATTTAAATTTACATGTATTTAAAAATGATTTCAAAAGGAAAGATAGACCCTTCTATATATTTTACTCATAACTTTTCATGCAAGAAAAAGTAGCGCATCTGTCATAATACAAACGTGATATCAAAACACGACGTAACCAGGGTCGGATTTCGTAGCATAATTATCTTAATTGTGTGTAAATATATATATATATATATATATATATATATATATATATATATATATATATATATATATATATATATATATATATAGCTACAGAAGTTGTCAACAGTAATTCAAAAACTCATTAACAGAGTAAAATGTATTTTAAAGAAGCCACTGGTGTAATTTCTGTCTATTACTACAACCTCGGGACGATGTAAGGTAGTGTGAACCGCTAATACATGGTCAGACATACATGTCATCATTGATAGAAGTTTTGGTTTAGGTAAAATTATAATTTAAATTACTTAGTTTATTTTTTACAGTGCACTTCAAATTATTGGAATACCCTCATGACTGATTTTCTCTCATGAACTGCAGAAAAAATAATAATGGCGGTAGTGTGTGTAAAAGCTTAGTGAATAGTGACATTTATGAAATAAAATCAGAGTTACCATAAATTTGTATAATGTTACAGAAATATTGGCAACTATTCGACTTGTAAAGTGCTGTGATGAAGATGATGATGAAAAGTCGACTTAAAAGAATTAAAATTGTCACATATTAACTGCAGAAGTCAATAATACTAGTATCAAGGCCCCGAATTTAAGAGCTGTTATGTGGAAATGCTTTTATTGCTTTAATTATACGCTTTCAATTTTTACTTTTTATATAAAGCACATTCTCGACCCTATAGAACTTACGCTATATAGAATATTACGCTTAAAGTAAAAGGTATTCCTTTTTTTCTACAACACCCTTCGAAGATAAATCACTGCCCTAAGATTGAATGTCGGCGAATGCTTTTAGTATTAAGTCTGCTATTTGTTCCTATATATATGTGGGGCTGCGAATAATTAACACACCACATATATTAAATAACCGTTTATTATTACGTATTTTACGAAGTCGTAGATCGGAGCGCGGACGAGCGACCTCACGGCGTCGGATGGTCGGATTCTCTAGTACATAGTCAGTAATCTTTTGACTGGCGAGGCGAAGAAAACCGAACCGGTCGCGCCCGCGAAGACAAAGTCTCCTGATGATTGCCAAACGGTCGACAGCTGCGGCCGTGCCGCCACATTACCCTCCCTCCCGGAGATCTTTACGGTCTGTAGAAGTCCGTAAACCTCACTTTTCGACCAGATTTTGTGTTGTAGGCCAAGGTGGGTTCTTTATGCGATTCTTCGGAGGGTTCTGTATAATCGTTGAGAGTAGAGGCTGGCTTCAATCTGTCAACAGAAACCGTAATAATTTTATCATTTAGGTACGTTAATTTTAAATGTTTTTTATCGCGTTCTATTAACTTTAAATGGGCCGGAATAAGGTGGTTGCAATGCTTTCTTGGTAGCATCTTGTCTTAGAAACACGTGTGAAGCCTTACGCAAATCCTTATGAACAAATGCATTTGGGGTTCCATGTCGAACGACCATTGAGGGTTTTAACTCTCTTATATGTGAGCGTAACCGATACGAAATTTGTGTAGTCAGCGACTTGTTGTGGGCTCGATATAAAGAAATCACTAGGTAATGTCTCACCATACACCAACTCAGCAGCCGATGCAGCTATATCTTCTTTCCAGGCGCATCGTATTCCTAGAAGAACTAATGGAAGAGCTTCATACCAGTCCTTTTCTGCGTGGCATATTTCAGTTGTCGGTGAAAGCGCTCGACAAGGCCATTGCCTGCTGGATGGTAAGCGGTGGTAGAGATGTGGAGAAAGCCTGTGAGTGAGTTTAGGTAGCTCTTTAAATATGTGCAACTCAAATTGTTTTCCTCTATCCGTGGTTATTTTATGAGGGCATCCGAAATGCGAGATCCAGCTACGAGTAAAGTCATTAGCCACAGTCTCGGCTTTTATATCCTCCAAATGAACTAACTCGGGCTAAAGTCGGTATAACCGTGTGAAACAGGTAATGGTCCAATAAGATCAATATGCACGTGTGAAAATCTATTGGACGGTGGCGAGAAAGGTTGTACTGGCGCTCTAGTGTATCGAGAGAGTTTAGAGCGCTGGCAGTCTATACACGCGCGTGCCAATTATCTACAGTCTTTTTTCGTACTGGGCCATACGTATCATTGTGCTACCAACTTAATTGTAGCTTTTACTCCTGGGTGACTTAACTCGTGTATCGAATCAAAAGCTTCACGAAGAAATTCTGACGGCAAATATAAACGAGGAGATGTACCGGATATATCGCAATAAAGTTTCTTCCCAAAGTCAGAAAAGGCGATTTTCTGCAGCTTCAGTGAAGAATTGCCTTCTATAAGTTTAACGAGGTCATTATCCTTTTCTTGTGAAATTTTAAGCTTTAAATAGACCAATATTACGTTTGAAATAGCGTCTATCCGAGAAAGTGTATCTGCAACAATATTCTCGTCAACTTTAACATACCTGATATCTGTAGTAAATTGCGATATGAAATCAAGGTATCGAAATTTTCGTGGTGATAAATTCTGTGAATTCTTATTAAACGCTGATATAAGTGGTTTATGGTCAGTGAATAATGTAAAAGATCGAGCCTCTATCATAAATTTAAAATATTTTATTGCCTCATACATAGCTAGCAGTTCTCTATCATATGGGCTATACTTCCTTTGAGCTGTGTTAAGCTTTTTGGAGAAGAATGCTAACGGTATCCAGCCTGAGTCATTCTTCTGTTGTAGAACTGCTCCTGCAGCAGTATCTGATGCGTCGGTAACAATCGCCGATTCTGCCGTCGGATCAGGATGACCTAATAAAGTGGCGTTTGCCAAACTCACCTTACTTTCTGCGAAACATTGCTCGAGTATTGGATTCCAGGTGATGGGCATAGATGGCTTTACATTTTCTCCCATTAGTTGAAGATGCAACGGCGCCTGTACTTGAGCGGCGTTTGGTATTGTAACGGTTCACCCCCATTCTATATAAAAATTTTATAATATTAAAAATATCCCCTTTTCAATAACATTATATATATATGTGACCAGGATTAATAAATTATGTTTTGATCTTTCTAAATGATCTTTCTAAAGGTTTAATAATAGGCCGTTTGTAATATTTTGGCGTGATCGTCTTAGTTAGGACCCTTATTTACGTTGTGTTTGTTTAGTAACTTAGTTCTTTTAGGTGTCTTTTGGAAGAATGAATATTCACGAGAGCAATTGAAAGCTGTTGGTAGTGCCTTATAAGCTAAGTGAACCCCGTTCACGAAGACAGGGCTCGAAAAAGGTTAAGAACATAAAACGTCCCTATTCCGCTTGTATCAGGTTTACATTATTAATTTATTATCATTTATCCCTTCCCGCTCGGAAAAAGCTCAAAATATATTTATACAAAATACCCGATACAAGGGCTTCGCTCTCCTACATTTAAAAAAAATGTAGGGGAGGTACACGGCCCCACACACGCCGTGCACGGTGAGCCCAACCATTTTGATGCACTCCCCCCGAAGGTAACGCTAATTCGGGAACTGGACCGTAGTCCACAGCAAAATAACTGACGAACCAGTAAAGGAGGCTTGGCCCCTTGTTAGTGCGTAAGCACAAACATCGACCGAAGTCGCGCATGTCAATGCGTGTAAACGCCATACAGAATACGAACGAACCCAGCCACAGTGAATGTACGTCACACGGTTTAGGCAAATAGGCACACTGGCTTTAAACTCTCCCTGAGCGCCACCACCTGCCAGACCGCCGCTCTTGCAGACGTGATGTAAGTGTATGGCATCACCACCAATTGCATGATCAGCACGGCTACTAGCCGCAGAGCGTGTCATGAGTCTACTGCTCACCTCAAGGGAATGGGGTCCCACGTTGTGCGGCTTTCGGCCGCAGCCTTGAGAGTCTCCTCAGATCCTCCCGCCAGCTACCACCCGCATGAGGTCGACACATACGCTCCACCAACAAATACAACGGCAGATATAGCCAAAAGGCAGTTATAAGATAAGAGTAATAATTCGCCATCAGAATGGGTTTGTGTCACTGACGTTGAGTAAATGCATTTTCGATCATGTTTGTCTCACCCACCAACAAGTTTCCTTCCATCATTCAAAGGTGGGAAAGTTACAGAGATATAATATTATGTTGTTATATAAAACATCGTGTAGGGCAGACTGTCTGCAGCCCCGATATGAAGGGACCCAACTTGGGCAAAGCTACTTAGGTGTGAGTCAAACCAAGACAGAGAGAGCGCCATTGAGAATAGCGTCCCACCGAACAACCATCGCAGAGACGCAATGCTGCAGAACGCAACAAGCATCAATACGACTATCGTCGGGCTTACACCATCCCAAGGTCCCCCATACATCCCAGCAGACATCACCACCGCATACCTCCATCGACCAGAACCACAAGAATGCGTCGAATCAGGCGCAGCACACCCGCAGATCCATCACAAGACGCAATACCGCAAGAAGCAGTAAGCATCAATGCAAATATCATACGGATGGCGCCCCCTCACAACACACCCACATGACTCCTATCAATTTTGGTAACAAAGTTTTTATTGTTGTTATATAAAAAATATCACCAACGTATCATAGTAGCACGCTACTAAGACGCCAATGAACAAAACTCCACGTATCATAGCGCTAATGCACTAAGACATGAAGCTGAGTATGCCTGTTACACTTAAAAGTGCTACCAAACACACTCATCATCCCCATCCGAAATGTAGACGACGCATCGCTATGCGCTACGACGCCGCCCACAACCGGTATGGGTGTGCGATGTCCGCGGGAAAGCCGTATAGCTACAACAAACCCGCTTACCACCGGCACTAAGATGTTAATTGTATACCTCCATCGACCAGAACCACAAGAATGCGTCGAATCAGGCGCAGCACACCCGCAGATCCATCACAAGACGCAATACCGCAAGAAGCAGTAAGCATCAATGCAATTATCATACGGATGGCGCCCCCTCACAACACACCCACATGATCCCTATCGACTTTGGTAACAAAGTTGGTACTGTTGTTATATAAAAATATCACCAACGTATCATACTAGCACGCGACTAAGACGCCAATGAACAAAACTCCACGTATCATAGCGCTAATGCACTAAGACATGAAGCTGAGTATGCCTGTTACACTTAAAAGTGCTACCAAACACACTCATCATCCACATCCGAAAGATAGACGACGCATCGCTATGTGCTACGACGCCGCCCACAACCGGTATGGGTGTGCCATGTCCACGGGAAAGCCGTATTGCTACAACAAACCCGCTTACCACCGGCACTAAGATGTTAATTGTATACCTCCATCGACCAGAACCACAAGAATGCGTCGAATCAGGCGCAGCACACCCGCAGATCCATCACAAGACGCAATACCGCAAGAAGCAGTAAGCATCAATGCAAATATCATACGGATGGCGCCCCCTCACAACACACCCACATGACTCCTATCGATTTTGGTAACAAAGTTTTTATTGTTGTTATATAAAAAATATCACCAACGTATCATAGTAGCACGCTACTAAGACGCCAATGAACAAAACTCCACGTATCATAGCGCTAATGCACTAAGACATGAAGCTGAGTATGCCTGTTACACTTAAAAGTGCTACCAAACACACTCATCATCCTCATCCGAAATGTAGACGACGCATCGCTATGCGCTACGACGCCGCCCACAACCGGTATGGGTGTGCGATGTCCACGGGAAAGCCGTATTGCTACAGCAAACCCGCTTACCACCAGCACTAAGATGATATGTCTAGGACACATCGGTTAGCGAGTCCAAGTTTACCTCGGACCGATTGCTCGTGAAGCAGCACACACCCCACTACAATATTCCTTTTCAAGTCCCTAATAAGGACTAGTCATTTTGCTACAGTACTAGGAGCATTCTGTCACCCGACCACCCCATACAATGCTTATGCATCGAGGAGACCTCCTATAATATTGCTTTTGTATCATAGACCTTACTTTCATAAGTCATGTGTATATAGGATTCGAACCCACGACCCTACTATTGTAATGCATATTAATCATAGAGACCATCTATCGTATTGCTTTGGTATCATAGACCTTACTTTCATAAGTCATTAATATATAGGATTCGAACCCATGACCCCACTATTGTAATGCATATTAATCATAGAGACCTTCTATAGTATTGCTTTTGTATCATAGACCTTACTTTCATAAGTCATTAATATATAGGGTTCGATCCCACGACCCTACTATTGTAATGCAAATTCATCATGGAGACCTTCTATAGTATTGCTTTTGTATCATTGAGTTTAATATCATAAGTCCCTAATATAGGACTAGTCATTGTGCTACAGTACTTCAGGCAGTCGGGCTCCCGACCACCCCATATATATGTACAACTGCAGGAATGTATCTCCGGCAGCTCTTCCATACAAGACATCTATACATGAACACCTTCAATAACTTAGGAAAATTTTCTTTTATACGTAAACTCCTTCCACAACTTAGGAAATTTCTTTTATACGTGAACTCCTTCCACAACTTAGAAAAATTTTCTTTTATACATGAACACCTCCCACCAAAATTGGCCATAGTGGGTGTACAATAAATTACGGGATGCTGAGGATATTACTTAATAGTTTACTTGTAGTCTACGTGTATTACTGAATAGTTTTCGTATCTAAAAATGTCATTAACTCGACATCAGCAGCTACCGGTAACAAGGAAATCTCTAGTTGAAAATCAAAAAGACGAAATTTTCCTTATGACACTTAAAAATTAAATTAAAAAAGTATTTCTATAAAAACATAATGTACTTTTTTTTAAAAAAAAGGACATTAACCACTCGTGGTAAGCTTAAATCGCTTGTGTTACGAGTGGTTCACGCCAGTAGTCGAATGGTGGATTCGAACCCACGACCTTTTTGAGTTCGCGGTCCGCTCCCTGCCATTAGGCTACTGTCGCTTGTAAACAAAACATCATGTGCAATCCAAATAATACTTCTATATTTCCTTGAAGAACTTACATAATATGTAGGTTTTACCTATTTTACTATAATTGTTATGCGGATGGATGGAAGTTACTGAAGGATAAATGAAAGGTAAATTTATTTCGTATTTATTTTTTGTTAGATAGTTACATATAGCGGAAAAAGAATTAAGTAATAATTTAATTACAGAAGTAATACCTACCAACTTTTGAATTTTATTTTATTTTTTATAGGATTTCAAGCAAATGGTAGTAGATGTTTTTTTTTTAATTTCAATTAGCCTCGCGAATTATCCTAGGTAGGAAACGTAAGAAAAAAATATAAGAAATCATTAAGTAGGCACCTATTTGGTACCTTGCCCATTATTTAGCTTCCATTTATCCATTTAGTTCATTTAGCTTCCTCAAACTTTCGTTTCCGTCTTTCCTTTTTATTCGTCATATCTTGACTGTCAGGCTTTGTTACAGACACTATATTTGTTAAAGTCGTTCGTAAAAGTCTACTTTCGTCATGTCCTGATAAACGGTGTTCGTCAATTTCAATGGTGCTAACATCTGACAATGGTTGGCGAGAACCAGCAGCGGACCTGGGTACAAATATGCAACTCATTTATAAACTATTCTTAAAAGTACCTACCTAATTATATACCTAATATTTAACCAAGTGCTCACACATATTCACGTTGTTAACTATTTTACTATGAAACACAAAAAAACTTACCTTTGAATTCTATTTCTGTTCATTGCTTCAACGTTTGATTTCAATTTTCGTTTTCTGGTACAAGCATATTTTTTACGTTTATGGTCCATATCGAAATTAAAAGTTATAAAACAAATACAAAATGATTTATAAACCCTTAAAGAATTATATGCAAAAAATAATACAGTAGAGAAACTTTCAATTCGTAACAATGCGCAACCAAGATTAGGGAAAGAGAGAGAAAGAGGAATGTTAGAGCGAGAGGAAGTGCAAAAATTTGGCACAGACAAGACGTCTGAACGCTACAGCCGCTCAGCGGCTACTAAGGAATATTGCCCGCAATTATTGTTTATAAAGTCAATATTTTATAGGTCGATCGAAATAATTATTAATTTTGAAATAAAGTGGTTTAAATTATTATTTTTTAATATTTGTCTAATTAAACACCTGCCCTTGAGAAAAAAATAATTATAGCATAAATATTTTCAGCTATTGCTATGAAACAAATAGTTTTTTATGAGGCGAAAACAGCAAAATTTAACGAAATTGAGACCTCTTATTTAAGACAATGAAAGATATTTAGAAAAAAAGAAACAGCGCATTTTGGAGATGAAGATGTTTAGCTATTAACGCGCTGAATAGATTTCGCCTTTTTATTATCGATTGCCTTATAATGGTACACGAACAAAGCTCGAAATTGCGTTGGGTGCGAGAGAGCTCTATTTACCGTTTGATTTATCTAACATAGACCACATAGATGAACCAAAAAAAAAATTTAGCCATTACTTATAACCTGGGTATTTATGTGTTATCAAAATATTTTACTCTGAAACAATAATTTGCTGTAAAAAAAGAAATCAAAGTGGCGCTAATGATTCGATGTGAGTCAACTTTAAAAGACTGTAGCCTTAAACAATTTTTAACAAATTTTCTAATTATCTTATAAACGTTATTTAACTTTATTTTATAATCTTTTTGACTTGTATTTCTATTATTTATCTTATTTTAAATATTTTTTCAAGTTTTTAAATAAATTTATTTATTACGAAAAACAATAATTTTGCCTTTAATTTACTATGTTATTGGGCTAATGTCTGAAATATATTAACTTTATGTTTATTAATTTAACTTAATTGCTTAATATATATCTTTTAAGACTATTTTTGACGCCCCTTTATATTGAATTTAATTATTAATAATAATATTGGGCCGTCACAGTATGAATCGGCGGTAAAAATTCAACATACCAAGATATCTTCTGAGCTCACGTACGTTTTTTGGTAATGGATAATTTAAAATAGCACTGACCTTTTCTTTTGTGGGCTTCGTACCTTTAGCTGAGACCATAAATCCTAAGAATTCTACCTCTGGTACTCCGAAGATGCTTTTAGCATTATTTATGACAACACTATGCTCCCGAAGGCGCTCGAATACTGTACATAAACGCTCGCTCGTGGCTAGTTTCATCTAATAACGCTATCAGGATGTCATCTAGGTAGGGGAAAGCGAAGTCTATGTCCCCAAAGATTTTATCCATGAATCGCTAAAAAATTTGCGCCGAGTTCCGAAATCCGTACCCCATAAAAGGACACTCAAATAAGCCGAAAGGTGTAGCGATTGCCGTTTTGCAGACATCCTCTGGTGCGATTGAAATTTGGTTATACGCTCGAACCAGGTCAATTTTACTGAATACTCGGCAGCCAAAAAGATTGTGTGTAAAATCACCTATATGGCGAACCGGATATCGGTCAGGGATTGTCCGGGCATTGAGTGCACAGTAATTGCCACATGGACGAAACGTGTTATCTTTTTTTGGTACTAAGTGCAACGGCGAAGACCATGCTTTTGTTGTAATACCCGCTCTTACCATGTCCTCAAACTCCTGCTTGGCAATGCGAATCCGATTCGAAGCCAAGCATAGTGGACGACAGAAGACAGGTGGCCCGGCGTAGTGTGAATGAAATGGACGGTGTGGTGCTTCACTTCTCGTACAGCAGGATCTCCAGACGGCCGCGTGATTTCGGGGTACTGTGACAGTGGACTGTAATAGCGTGAAGTACCTGTAAACACTTTAATTTGGCAAAAAGTATAAGATGAAGCAGAATAAGCCTTAGCAATAAGGGAGGTGGTATTTTCTACTAAGCGGTGGTGTCTAGCGTCCACAAGCAAATTGAAAAATGAAAGAAAGTCTATGCCAATAATTGGTTTTGTGACGTCAGCTATCACAAATCTCCAACTAAAAGCGCGGCGTAACCCCAAATCTAAAGTTAAATTAACCCAACCATACGTAGCAATTGTTGAGCCATTAGTTGCGAAAAGCTCATAGTTTGTTTTATGTAGTTTCTTACTACGTAATTTACATAACGGAAATACACTTAAGTCTGAACCAGTGTCCACTAAGTATTGTATTTTTGTTTTAATCTCTGTCACAAATAAGCGGCCTGGTGAACGGCAGTCGTCAGCCGCCATTCCTGACTGCCTCTTGTCGCTTCCCTGTGAAAACGAGCAAGGGGAGCGACACTTAGTAGCAGAGCTACCAAACCTCCAATTATACCAGCACTTCCAAGTTCCAGCAGCAGAGCGGCTTCGTGAGCGGTGTTGACCACTGGGATGATGACCACGTGATCGGAAACGAAGACGATAACGTGACATTGTAAGGGAGGTCACCTGACGAGATAGTTCGTCTAAGCGGCGCTTCAAGTCTTCATACTCGGAAGAAGTTGGCGGTGTGGCTGGAGTATTGGTGCAGTGTCGCGGTGTGGCAATGTGGTGCACCTGAAGTCGGAGAGTGACATCGTTGACCTTATCTGCCAATAAAACTACATTATCCAAATTCACATCTGTCTGCGTAGCTATGATAGCTTGAATATGACTTGGTAGGCGACTCGTCCATAAAGATCGTATAAAATCGTCTGGGACATCGGTTCCAGCCAAATTGCGCAGATGCCGTAGAAATTGCGAAGGCTTGCGGTCTCCTAATTCGTCGTGTGCTACCAGCTGCCGAACTATTTGCTCTTGAGAAGCCGATAACCTCGATATAAGCTCCTTTTTTAATTTTTCGTATTTATTTTCAGTCGGTGGATTAGCTATAATGTCTTTAACTTCTGATATGTATTTATAGTCCGGATTAGCAATGACGTGGTAAAATTTTGTATTGTCCTGCGTTATATTTGAAAACAAAAATATAAATAATAATAAATAAATATAAATAAATAATGTAACAATCAGAATATTGGGTAAATAGTTACATCATATATTTTTAATTAGTTACTAATAAATATTAAAGAATCATAAAAATCGGGTAACGATTTCCGAAGATACCGTGAAACGTACGTACAAAAAAGAAAATACCTCCTCAGTTCTTGAAGTCGGCTAAAAAGGTGTTTTATGATGTTGATGACGGCAAACATTAAGAGATAATATTTGGCAACTGTTTATGCTAGAAAAAATATCTATGACTTTTAAAACGAAATTTATTATATCGTGGTCAAAGACAATTTAAAACATCGTTTATATTTTTGTTAGGTCATCCCATCCGCCTTCCATATTTTTATTATAATTGTTAAATTTATCCGCCAATTTTAAATTTTGTATCGCGTAAGCGAGTTGTCTTTTAAATCAGTTTAATATTAAAATGTCCCGTGTTCTAGTATAAACATAGTCGTTTCGTCATTTTACAATTTCCTGCTTTGTATACAGATAGCGGTTCCTCGGTAGATAAAATACATGCAATTAAATTTCAATAAAAAATTGTTTTATAACACGTTTCATATTATCTTGAACTGCACGTGTTTATTTTTAAAACGGAAATATCAAATGAACTTGCAATCAGTAAATAGTACATGTACACCTGGAGCCAACTTCAAACTAAGGAGCTACAGATGCGTTGTCACCTGTAAGGATTAAGACGGCTTACCTCACGGCCTTTAATTAAAAGTCTCTCTATACTTTTACATCGGAACACATCAGTTCAAGCATTGATGTTTCGTAGAAATAGGCAATAGGTAAACATCTACAATGGAATGTTAGTAAGTCAGCAAGTAAAATTTTCTATAACTGATTCATTTATCCCCGTAGGAATCGTATAAGTTTTATCCCCGTGCCATGATGAAATCTCACATCGAGCTGCATGGCTCTTGTATTTGTTTAATACAATTTATGAAAACTTAAACTAACCTCTTGAATGGTTGTTAGTCTACCTAGTAATTAGACATCCAACGATGCCACGATTCCATCAAATAGCGATGAAAATCTCACAGTGCACTTAATTTTCAATTATTTTCATCATATATTTCGTAGCATTATATTATTTAATTTTATCAGTAACTTATCATTTAATTTATTTAGAATTAAATAGATTGCGCTATTATTAGAAGCTAATCTACTTACTTCTAAAGCGATGCGAACATTTGTTTACTATATCAATAAGGCGTAAATTTATGTCAATTCTGTTAAAAGTTCATTTTCTATTAAAATATGCTATCCACGCCACTAGCAGTGAAAAACGATTTGACAATATGAACATATCATAAAACAGCAATGTTGTGTTTAGTTGTTAATATCGACAAACTATTTTACCAAGGCTATAACGATTCTTTTGACTTTTTTATCAATATAGAATTTATTTGGAAAAATACCCGTCATCTCTCTTTTAACTAACGCAACCATTTATAATAGAAAATTAACTTGTAAAGGAATGAAAATACTTTAACCTTAATTTTCTAGAGCTACGTAATTTGATTACCCTATATATTGCCTTTAGGTTGCCCCGGGTAACTACCCTACTAACTACCTACATAAAAAAATCATGTAAATCGGTCCAGTGGTTTTTGCGTAAATCTTGAATACACAGGTAGTCAAACAGACAAAATTTCTAAAAACTACTGATTTGACTTGCGTGTCCTTCACTTAGTCCCCTGGACTTCTTTTTTCTAGAATATATTAGAATCACAGACACGACTTTTCTACAGATTTATTATATTTATGCTTTATCTGATTGGATGAAAATATTTCGAAATCATGAATTTAAGGCAGTATCTTGATAATACCGTGTAGTGGAGGCGTAAAAAAACCACTGCCTACACAATAATATATATATTATTACTTAGGGGCTCTAAGACCCCATACCCCATGTTAGAAATCCACAATAAAATAATTTTGAAAAATTCGATACCTAAGAGGGTCGACAGTTTATTTTTTGATTAAAAAAGTATTTTACAGGGTGATTGACTTGATACTTACTGAGAGTATTGTATTTAAAAAATAAATAACACGTATTTTGCGATTTCAAAATAGCTCGTCGGAAGAGGGTGCAGAGGCAGAGGATATGCAATTTTGTATGGCGATACAATATTTTGGTATTTCTTAAAACAACTCCTTATCGGGGGAGAAAGAAGGGATTATATAATGTTTTTTTTATAAATTGTGAAAAATATTTAATTTTTAAAGTAATTAAATCATAATATTTTCTCTTACGGTTTTAAAACAAGGCTAGGGTGTAAATTTTGTATGAAAAATATTGTATTAAGTCTACAGCTCAAACCGCTGGACGAAGATGCGTGAAATTGGGACAACAAATTCCTTTTATTAAGTAGGCATCCACTAAGAAAGAATTTTTGGAAAATTTAAATCCTTAGATACTCGTATTCATAAGGTTTTTAAGAATCTTTTTTTACGGGGTGATTTCATATTTGTATAGGGGAAATATACTAAATAATTTTTGAAACTTTAATATTAATACGAATACATTAGGATTAAAATAATACAATTAGTTTTTTTTTTTTCATTTTTCTTATATCTCACCTAAAAGTGTTACAACCAGGATAAATGGTTTGCGCGGAAAAATGGTTTTTAATTTTACGGTGATAGAGAAATCAAAATGATGATAATTATGAATAATACCTATTATAAAACTTTACAAAAAACTACCCTTCTTGGTCATTATATACAAACTATTAAAATTTGTCTATTTATCTTTGAGCCCAAGTTAGAAATTCGACAAAAATATAGTGAAATCAGATACAGATAAAACGTTAAATGACGGCTTTACGTGCTCTCTTAGGCATAGGGATGAAACACTGCTAAACTCTTGACTCCGGGCTGCTACTGAGAATTTCTTGATAGAAAACCCAATCAACCCAACCCAACCCTGGTTTGATACGGGCATTAAGGTCTCTTTATAGGGACTCTAGTGCTTGTGTCAGGATCAATGGGGTCTACTCGGACTGGTTTGGCATCCAAAAAGGTGTCAGACAGGGCTGTGTAGCTTGCCCTTGGCTGTTCAACCTATTTATGGACCGGTGTTTGCAAACTTTGAAAGATGAAGAATGTGGGTTAAGAATGGGCGAGTTAACCGTCAAATGCTTTTTGTATGCCAATGATAAGTCATATTTGCGTCATCGGCGGCTGAGTTGCAAATGATGGTTACATTAATGAACTGGGAATTAAAAGAAAGGGGAATGAAAGTGAACGCAAGTAAGACGAAAGTGATGGTTTTTGAAAGAGAAGAAAGCAAAACGGTATGTGAAATAAGAATAGAAGGAGAGTTAATTGAGCAAGTGGATGAGTTTATGTATTTGGGATGTGTATTTAGCAGGGATGGTAGATATGATAGGGATATAGAACGACGAGTAAATGCAGGGAATAGAGTGAATGGGGCACTACACTCTATTATGAAGAACCAGAATGTGTCAAAACAGGCACGTATGGTAATTCATAATGCTGTGTTAGTACCTACTTTAATGTATGGTAGTGAAAGCTGGGTGTGGCAGAAGAAGCAGGAAAGTAGAATAAATGCTGTAGAAATACGGTCTTTAAGGAATATGCTAGGGCTGAATCTGAATGACAGGGTGAGAAATTGCGTGATAAGAGATAAATGTGGTATGCAAGATGATATTGTGACCAGGATTAAGAAAGGAATGCTTCGGTGGTTTGGTCACGTAAAAAGAATGAATGAGGAAAAAGTGACAAAGCAAATTTATATGGCAGATGTGAACGGCCGAGTCGGGAAGGGACGCCCTAGAAAAAAGTTTATCGACCAAATTGGCGATATTTTGAAAATGGGCCACGCTAGAAGTACCCTTAACCGACGAGCATGTATGCGTAGATATATGGATGTAAAGGAGGCGAAAGAGGTATGTCAGGATCGTGCCAAATGGAAGTCCGTAGTCTCTGCCTACCCCTCTGGGTGACAGGCGTAAGTGAGTGTTTATGTATGTAAAGCCCAACCGATTTTAAGCCCCATGACACCTATTACTTAAAGGTCAAAAATTTTCTTAGGTTTAATTTAGTTTTATTTAATTTTTTGCAGGATGAGACAAACTATAGATACTTACGTAATTTCTTTTATTTTGTCTTTTGTCTGTAACAAAGATTTGCCCACGGTAGCTAACTGTGAAGGATGGTGGTGACATTCGCCGTTTTAATATCGGTTTGTATGGATCTTTTTTCTTTACACATTGTGACCTTTAGTGTTGTAGAATTTCGGATGGCTCATACGGTATTCTTTGTGGTATTATAGCGTAATTAATACCTTTTTCTAATACTTTTATTACATTGTTGAAAAAAAAGTTTAAAGGAAGTATTATTTTTATTAAAGTATTTGGAAAAGGTATGAATTACTATATAACAGCAAATAATACCATATGAGGATCTTATCTGTAGTGTTGAAGATTATCTGTATAAAATAATATTGGTAATGAAGATTTAGAGCTCATACGTCAAGACAGTCATCTATATTACATCAAAGTCCAGTGCCGAAATTAAAACTTCCCAAAAATGAATTTAACGCGTTGATAAACTTACGCGACAGACCAGAGCTTACGATTCTCCGCGCAGATAATGGTAGTGCTACGGTTGTAATGGATGCGTAGGACTACACTTTAAAATACAACAACCTTTGTCGGATAAAAGTACATACCGAAAGGTTAAAAGAGACCCTACAACTAATACGCTTAAAACAACTGGCGATCTAATTAAGAAATACGACGTTAATTTGATAATACCTGCGTGTGGTTACCAAAAATACACAAACCGAACGCTCCATTATGGCCATTAATGAGTCAGATTGATTCGCCAACTTACAGGTTGGGTCAACACTTATCTAAAATATTATTACCACTACTATTTACTACAATAAGGATTCACACCATTTTGTCAGTTAGATAAAAGACCGACGTCTTCCTCACAATGAAACCATGGTCAGTTTTGACGTTCATGTGTCTCATATAGTGAGATATTCTTAGAGAAACGAAGACCCTTTTTACTGGAAACGAGGCATTTCATCTCAGTCCTCAGGGCTGGCAACGCATCTGCTTTTCATTTGATTCGTAATTGGAGATAAATGTAGATGTCTATGGATCACAGCATCCACTTACCATCATGTGAACTGTGTGCTCGTTTGTCACCCTATCTTATAACAAAATACATATATTTATTCTATGGTATTATATTTTTATGATACATTAGTAGAATGGACGTTACGGGTAAGCCTGGGTATAGAATCTTTTATCGATATATTGTGTCATACAGTCTTATCTATATAGTATTACTATCCTGATACCGAGAAGGCGGCTAAGTGCATTTTGCCGATTTTCAGCTTTCGGCACCACTAGATTAAGCAAAATTCTCTATCGGCCACTGACCTCTATATATACAAGTACTTGTATATATAGAGATCAGTGCTATCGGCCGATATTGGAATCATATTTTTACGTTTGATTCCAGAGATACATTAAATTTTTTTGCTGTCGCACTGCCATACATCATGTCACCGATTTATTACGCTCCGGAAGCGTTAAGAGATTTTAACGATTAATTTCTTAGTTGGATTAATTTAATGTTGTAAAACTAAGTAAAAAATTCAGTTCACATTTTTAAGCTAGGAGACAGTTGACCTAAGGTAACAGATTTATTTCTTAGTAGCAGTTTTGCTAGGCTTAACTAATAATATGGTAAAAAGCAGTAAACACTAGTAACAGAAGCTAAAATACGGCTAAAACACGTAAATGTTTTCAAGCTTAGAATTAAAAGAATATATTAAAATGATATACTTCCCAAAAAAGTATTCACTACTTATCAGTGTATGATGAACCTTTGATTTATATTTGAAATAATATTTAAACAGCGGCAAAGTGAACGTGCTACGCTTAACAGCGTCAAGTTAAGAAATAAATGTGTGCTTTAAAGAATTCGATCGGCAAGTTTTAAGAGCAAAAAATGTATGATCAGAGCTCTTGTCAGAATGCGTCGGAATTATCTATATTACTTGGTTTGGATTTAGATTTGGAAAAGTGTATAATAGTTCTCCAAAAAATATGTGCATTTTCTGATAAAATTGACCAGATTTTTTTTCAATTTTCAAACTCAAACTTCGAAGTCAATTTTCCTCCAACGTTTTGCCGCTTTCAGATCAATTAAATCGCGAAAAGAAATTTAATAGAATGTAAAGTAAATAAAATAATTATATATTTATTTTTACAATTATATTACCTACTCATTTTAAACTTAATAAAAACTCATATTTTTTTACGTAAACATATGACCCGACCAAATATTAAAAATTTTAGGTACTTTTGTATCTTAAAACCCTGATTTAGTTAGTACATAAAAGTAGTCAACAATGGCACATTTCAAAAACCTCTCTAATATGTAAAAATGATCGTTGTATTCATAACAAAAATGATATTAAATTACGCTTACAGCCAAGGAGTCTTTAAATCAATTTTGAGGTATCATGCGCTGCTACTACTGCTGCTCGTAGCGTGAGAGCCATCAGTATACAAGCGCATATAGACGACTTTCACGCTGTAATACGCCAACGTATCGCGCCTCTTATGCGCAGAGTGCGAGGTAACTGCAACACTATTCTAAAGGTTATTAGTGATAAGCCAGACTGTACAGGCATGCCCAGTGCCTGTGTACGTGTACATGTACGTGTATAGTGTGTACCAAGTGCCACAAACCAGACCGAAATATATTTAAATTATTGTCATAGTGTTGTTTTTATTGTTTTACTATCATAATTTGTTAGTTATATTTTGTACTAACACTTTTATGGATCAAAAGTCTGAAATAAATTAATTTTATTTTTTAATGTATTGATCACTTTAGACAAAAACTGTCTGCCACCGATGAACATGTTCCAGAATAACTCCAAACCTAAAGTAGATCACAATAAATTTATTAATTACTCTCTACCACCCACTGTATCTACGACTCCCAGAAGATGTCAAAGAGCACCGTTGTATTGAGGTAAGGTACGGTAAACACACCGAATAGCTCCAAATTCAAAGAAGTTTACAATTTGTCTGTAAAATTAGTTACTCCTTGTCTTCTACAGTACGTCTTCTATTACAGTAGAAGATCGCGGTTAAAAAGAATAAAGTGGCGAAGATTTTGACTTTTTTTTTTTTTTTTTTATAAAAGAGGGGGCAAACGAGCATGCGGCTCACCTGATGTTAAGTGACTACCGCCGCCCATGATCAACCGCAACACCAGGAGAATTGCGGGTGCGTTGCCGGCCCTTTAGAAAGGAGTAAGCTCTTTTCTTGAAGGTCCCCAGGTAGTGTCGGTCCGGAAAAATCGCCGGTGGTAAACTATTCCACAGAGAGGTTGTACGCGGAAGAAAACTCCTTGTGAAACGTACAGTGGTGGACCGCCAAGCATCCAGATGGTGTGGATGGTATCTGGACGTTTGCCGTGTAGTGCGTTCACGAAATTTGGCGGCTGGGATTAATCCGAACAATTCCTCAGAGCACTCCCCGTGATAGATGCGATAAAATACGCAAAGAGATGCAACATCTCTTCGCAGCGCCAGTGAATCGAGCCGATCGGAAAGCACTCGGTCGTCGACGATTCGAGCCGCTCTGCGCTGGATGCAGTCAAGTGGAAGGAGCTGGTACTGGGGAGCCCCAGTCCAGAGATGGGAACAGTATTCCATGTGCGGCCGAACCTGCGCCTTGTAAAGTTGCAGGCGGTGTGCCGGCATGAAATACGGTCCCGCTCTGCTGAGCACGCCAAGCTTTTTAGAGGCCAATTTGGCCTTCCCTTCCAAGTGACCACGAAACTGCACGTCACTCGATATGTCGACGCCGAGGATTCCGATACTGGCTGAGGCAACAAGGGGAGTGCCTTGAAACTGAGGGGATACGACGAAGGGGTTCTTTTTAGCGGTTAACGCGCAAACTTGTGCCTTCTGGGGGTTAAACTGGACTAGATTTAGTCGTCCCCAATCCGAGACTCTGTTCAGCAAAGACTCGACTTCAGACACAAGTTTGTCCCGGCACTCGGAGACGTTTTCCCGAGAAATATTGGCTCGGCCGGTGTAAAGAGCATCACCAGTGCTGTCATCTGTATAGCAATGAATGTTACGGGTATGCAACATATCATTGATATGCAGAAGAAACAGCGTTGGCGATAGCACGCAGCCCTGTGGAACACCAGCATTAATAGGCTTGCAATCGGAGCTTGCACCGTCTACAACGACCTTGATGCTCCGATCTGCAAGAAAGCTGGTGATCCAATCGCACAGTTTCTGGGGAAGCCCATAGGAAGGGAGCTTCGAAAGAAGCGCTTTGTGCCAAACCCGATCGAAGGCCTTCGCAATGTCCAAACTAACGGCCAATGCCTCCCCCTTGAACTCTACTGCCTCCGCCCATCTGTGAGTGAGGTAGACCAGAAGATCACCAGCTGACCGACCACGGCGAAAACCGTATTGGCGGTCACTAATCAGCTGGTGATCCTCAAGGTACCCCATGAGCTGGCAGTTTACAATGGACTCCATTGTTTTGGAGAACAAGGAGGTGATGGCGATTGGCCGGTAGTTGGACGGGTCTGAGCGGTCGCCTTTTTTAGGGATCGGGTGGACGAAAGCCGTCTTCCATGATTTTGGGACTACGCCTAGGGAGTAGGAGTACCGGAAAAGACGCGTTAAAACCGGTGCCAACTCTGGAGCACACGTCCTCAGCACAATTGGGGGGATTCCGTCAGGCCCACTCGACTTGTGGATGTCCAGGGAGAGGAGTGCTTTGCGAACCGAGCGCTGTGTGAACTGCACTTCCGGCATGGAGCACTCACACCGCGGGATGGTTGGCGGCGTACTCCCCCCGTCATCGAGAGTCGAGTTAGACGCAAAGAAAGAGCCCAGAAGTTTTGCTTTCTCCTTTGCAGTATGGGCCAGTGAGTCGTCCTCCCTGTGCAGAGATGGAAGAGATGGCTGACAGAAATTCCCCTGGACAGCCTTGGCGAGAGTCCAGAATGCACGGCTTCTAGAAGGAAGGCGAACTAGTTTCTCGCCAATTCTGCCTATGTGCTCTGACTTTGCCTTGGCAATGACTCTTTTGAAGGACCTAGAGGCGGAATTATACTTCTTTTTTAGAGCGCTGGTGTTTACATCCCAGGACGCTGATGCATCAACCTAGGCTTGGTAGCACTCCTGCTTATAGCATGATGCTGTTTTACAGGAGCAACAAAACCATGGCTGAGATTTGCCTCCAATGGGCACCACAGAGGAAGGAATAAAAAGTTCCATACCCTGAAGTACCACATCAGTAACAGAATCCGCAACAACGTTGGGATCATCCGGCGAGAAGCAAACCCGCCCCCAAGGGTAGGATGCAAAGAAAGACCGCATCCCATCCCAATCGGCTGACCTATAGTGCCAAACAGGGCGGCAGCCTGCAGAATGCAACCGCGATTTCAGCGTGAGTGGCACAACACTCCGGACCAGACAATGGTCCGATGAGCCTAAAGGGGCGTCGACGGAAATCTGATATCCGTCCGGGTGAGAGGTCAGCAGAAGGTCCAACAGGGAAGATGCATGATCCTCCACATCTGGAATTCGCGTAGGCGAAGTAACCAGTTGTGTCAAACCATATGCCAAGGCAAAATCATGAACAGATCTCCCCGCATGATCGATTAAACGTGAACCGAGCCAATCTGCATGATGGGCATTAAAGTCGCCGAGGATCACGATCTCTGCGGAGGGGATCTGCTGTAGCAACGAATCTGAACCCATTTGGACGTGGTCGAAGAGTCGGTCTGTTTTTGCATTACAATTGCAAAAAAAAGTCAGTGGATATAATCGGTGGATAAAATTTTTATCAACTGCTCATGCTAGCCCGGCAGTAGTAATTAAGTTAGTTTGTAAGTTAAAAACTCTAGTATTCCTGTGTACTTTCATTGTCACAGTATTTAACTTGTAAATTAGAAAATAAAAGTAACTAGCTTGACAGGCAGGCGTTATTCTGCCCTTTTTACGACCCTTTGTCATGTCCTATAAAGTAAAGTTACAGCCTATATACGTCCCACTGTTGGGCACAGGCCTTCCCTCATTTCTGAGAGGGTTTTAGGGCAAGGAAGTGTCCGCCGCGCTGCCCCAATGCGTGATGGCGAACTTTACATGTCTTCGAATTTTTTTTCATATTCTTTGGACATGCAGGTTTCCTCACGATGTTTTCCTTCACCGCCGAACACGTGGTAAGTTAGCACTTAAAATTGCAATTAGCAATTTCATTGTTGCCGGTGGGGATCAAACCCGGGTTACTCGCGTTCTGTTATATATACAGCGAGCGTTACCCATCTGAGCTACCACGGCTCCTATAAAAATCCTTAAATTTGCAAAAAAAATTATGGGTCACTCATGGTTAAAAAAAACTATCCTATCTCTTAAGTTGAGCTAAACTGCACTTGGTGTGCAAATTTGATTAAATTGGTTAAGTAATTTAGGAGTCCATCGCGGACAAACAACGTGACACGTAATTTATAAATATTAAGATATAGGAAAAGTCTTTGTCTCCTTCCACTTCAACCCTCCCTAATCTATCACAAACTAAAGTTGCTCTACTAAACCGTTTTCGATTATCATCATCTTCTGCCAAATTTGATCTGACAAATCTGATTTAATTACTGATTTTTTATCATGGAAATTAGTAAGCAGCAAGAAGTTTGATATCGAACGATTGTTGCCTTTTTCGGAATCAGAACTATTTTGCGGCCTCTCCACTGATGTTACGTACTCGTAGTCCTTACCTTTTACAGAATCGTCAGAGTATTAACAGTGGTAGAGCCACGCGGCAGCTTTGCTGTTGCACGTATGGGCCGGCTCAAACCGGGGTGGTACCACGACCTCACAGAATACCGGCGTGAAGTGGAAGCTCTGCTTCCGCGTTTCGTCTGGTGAGTGCAGGTGGCCGGAGGCCCAAATCCCCCCCCCCCCATCAACATGGTAGCGGAATTAAATAATGTTAGACTACCCCAGGAGGGTACCAGCACCCCTGGAGAATCCCTCGCTAAGCATCCACGACCATGTTTCTCCACTTCTGAGCGTGGGTGCTCAGGCTGCCCCGCGTATTCTGGGGAGGGGGGGCAAAATTCCGCTCAAGACTACAACTGCTCGGGGCAAACGGAGCAACAAGACCAAGGCGACCCCTGCCACGCTGTCCGTGAATTTCTGCAATATCAGGGGACTTCACTCTAACCTAAACGCCGTCCACTACCATCTCAAAACGGCGAGGCCGGCTCTGCTCTTTCTGACCGAGACGCAGGTGTCCTCTCCGGCTGATGTCTCGTATCTCTCCTACCCGGGGTACAAACTGGAACACTCCTTTGTGCCTGAGGCTGGAGTATGCGTTTATGTCAGAGAGGACATCTGTTCTCAACGCCTCGGCAGACTTGAAGGTTCGGACCTGTCCGTCCTTTGGCTACGCGTAGACAGCGACGACCATCCGCGCGTCTACGAGTACCTCTATAGGTCCCATAGCGGTAATGCAAAAACAGACCGACTCTTCGACCACGTCCAAATGGCTTCAGATTCGTTGCTACAGCAGATCCCCTCCGCAGAGATCGTGATCCTCGGCGACTTTAATGCCCATCATGCAGATTGGCTCGGTTCACGTTTAATCGATCATGCGGGGAGATCTGTTCATGATTTTGCCTTGGCATATGGTCTGACACAACTGGTTACTTCGCCTACGCGGATTCCAGATGTGGAGGATCATGCATCTTCCCTGTTGGACCTTCTGCTGACCTCTCACCCGGACGGATATCAGATTTCCGTCGACGCCCCTTTAGGCTCATCGGACCATTGTCTGGTCCGGAGTGTTGTGCCACTCACGCTGAAATCGCGGTTGCATTCTGCAGGCTGCCGCCCTGTTTGGCACTATAGGTCAGCCGATTGGGATGGGATGCGGTCTTTCTTTGCATCCTACCCTTGGGGGCGGGTTTGCTTCTCGCCGGATGATCCCAACGTTGTTGCGGATTCTGTTACTGATGTGGTACTTCAGGGTATGGAACTTTTTATTCCTTCCTCTGTGGTGCCCATTGGAGGCAAATCTCAGCCATGGTTTTGTTGCTCCTGTAAAACAGCATCATGCTATAAGCAGGAGTGCTACCAAGCCTAGGTTGATGCATCAGCGTCCTGGGATGTAAACACCAGCGCTCTAAAAAAGAAGTATAATTCCGCCTCTAGGTCCTTCAAAAGAGTCATTGCCAAGGCAAAGTCAGAGCACATAGGCAGAATTGGCGAGAAACTAGTTCGCCTTCCTTCTAGAAGCCGTGCATTCTGGACTCTCGCCAAGGCTGTCCAGGGGAATTTCTGTCAGCCATCTCTTCCATCTCTGCACAGGGAGGACGACTCACTGGCCCATACTGCAAAGGAGAAAGCAAAACTTCTGGGCTCTTTCTTTGCGTCTAACTCGACTCTCGATGACGGGGGGAGTACGCCGCCGACCATCCCGCGGTGTGAGTGCTCCATGCCGGAAGTGCAGTTCACACAGCGCTCGGTTCGCAAAGCACTCCTCTCCCTGGACATCCACAAGTCGAGTGGGCCTGACGGAATCCCCCCAATTGTGCTGAGGACGTGTGCTCCAGAGTTGGCACCGGTTTTAACGCGTCTTTTCCGGTACTCCTACTCCCTAGGCGTAGTCCCAAAATCATGGAAGACGGCTTTCGTCCACCCGATCCCTAGAAAAGGCGACCGCTCAGACCCGTCCAACTACCGGCCAATCGCCATCACCTCCTTGTTCTTCAAAACAATGGAGTCCATTGTAAACTGCCAGCTCATGAGGTACCTTGAGGATCACCAGCTGATTAGTGACCGCCAATACGGTTTTCGCCGTGATCGGTCAGCTGGTGATCTTCTGGTCTACCTCACCCACAGATGGGCGGAGGCAGTAGAGTTCAAGGGGGAGGCATTGGCCGTTGGTTTGGACATTGCGAAGGCCTTCGATCGGGTTTGGCACAAAGCGCTTCTTTCGAAGCTCCCTTCCTATGGGCTTCCCGAGAAATTGTGCGATTGAATCACCAGCTTTCTTGCAGATCGGAGCATCAAGGTCGTTGTAGACGGTGCAAGCTCCGATTGCAAGCCTATTAATGCTGGTGTTCCACAGGGCTGCAAGCTATCGCCAACGCTGTTTCTTCTGCATATCAATGATATGTTGCATACCCGTAACATTCATTGTTATGCAGGTGACAGCACTGGTGATGCTCTTTACACTTGCCGAGCCAATATTTCTCGGGAAAACGTCTCCGAGTGCCGGGACAAACTTGTGTCTGAAGTCGAGTCTTTGCTGAACAGAGTCTCGGATTGGGGACGACTAAATCTAGTCCAGTTTAACCCCCAGAAGATACAAGTTTGCGCGTTCACCGCTTAAAAGAACCCCTTTGTCGTATCCCCTCAGTTTCAAGGCACTCCTCTTGTTGCCTCAGCCAGTATCGGAATCCTCGGCCTCGACATATCAAGTGACGTGCAATTTCGTGGTCACTTGGAAGGAAAGGCCAAATTGGCCTCTAAAGCTTGGCGTGCTCAGCAGAGCGGGACAGTATTTCATGCCGGCACACCGCCTGCAACTTTACAAGGCGCAGGTTCGGCCGCACATGGAATACTGTTCCCATCTCTGGGCTGGGGCTCCCCAGTACTAGCTCCTTCCACTTGACCGCATCCAGCGCAGAGCGGCTCGAATCGTCGACGACCGAGTGCTTTCCGATCGGCTCGATTCACTGGCGCTGCGAAGAGATGTTGCATCTCTTTGCGTATTTTATCGCATCTATCACGGGGAGTGCTCTGAGGAATTGTTCGGATTAATCCCAGCCGCCAAATTTCGTGAACGCACTACACGGCAAACTTCCCGATACCATCCACACCATCTGGATGCTTGGCGGTCCACCACTGTACGTTTCACAAGGAGTTTTCTTCCACGTACAACCTCTCTGTGGAATAGTTTACCACCGGCGATTTTTCCGGACCTATACGACCTGGGAACCTTCAAGAAAAGAGCTTACTCCTTTCTAAAGGGCCGGCAACGCACCCGCAATTCTCCTGGTGTTGCGGTTGATCATGGGCGGCGGTAGTCACTTAACATCAGGTGAGCCGCATGCTCGTTTGCCTCCTCTTCTGTAAAAAAAAATCTTTAAGCATCCGAAACCGGCGTAGAAATTCGTTGTCGGAGAATTCCAATAGATTAAGTATTCTGATCACGTATCGATCGCTGATGTAATTTTCTTTCTTGTTTTTTTAATTTCTGACACGAAAATGTAGTTGCAATAGGCTCGAGACATCTTTTTTGTATTAAAATGGTTTGAAGATAAATTTAAGCCCACGTCCGCGAAAAAGGATAAAATTGTCCCCTTCAAATGTCAAAAAGGGATAATTTTTTCTCTTTCCCTTGGCCCCATACTACGGACAGGGAGATATATGTCCACTCGTTATGTCAAACGGGGATATACTATAGAGATAAGATAATTTTATCTCTTGTTAGTGGATATAACCCGGGGATATAATTTTTGTCTCTTGCCCATGCTCGCAGGGTGGATAAAACTAAGCAAGGGATAAAAATTATATCCTCTCTCCGAGGATATATTCTCCCCGGCTCATGCTAGCCCGGCAGGGCTCTCTTAACAAATAGACCCTGGCTTTTAAACTATGTTGAATATTCTTAAGTTATGTAAGTTAATTGAATCATGTCTTTAAAGTGGTGCTGATTTTTGCTTAGCAGGCGGTAGATGACTTCCTGATGGCACTGTGTTGAATATTTTTAAGTCACCTGCTTATTTGCTTAGCAGGCGGTGTTGTATGGTATGTGACATCATGATTGCTTGCAAGTTCTCGGTAGGCATATATAACTAGCAAGAAGAAAAGCATATTTAAAAATAAAAAACAGGTTCTTTAAGAATAAAAAAGCATTTTCCTGTTTTTCTTGTAGTTGTTAGTGCTAAGCACAAAATACAGTTTTGATATTCTTTAAACCACACTTTTATTTTATACTTAACAACTTTTCAAGCTTATGTAACAGAAATGTACCTATGCTAATGCTTACCAAAAATGCTGTTCTGTGAGATTGATGTGCCATCTTAAACTACCTTTTAATTTAGTTGCGCTTCTATTTAATTTCATTATTTGCTGATAAACTATACTATAAAGTAGTCGTTGGCGACGCGCCTATAAGAATGTTTCAGTTTATTAAGTCAACCGATGACGAATAACTTTTCAAAAACTTGTTGTCCAATAGAAATGTTCTGATAAGAAAATGCTTAGTTAAATCTTAAAGAAATGTCGAATTAATGATATGAAGGTCTTGGGTGCAACTCCCAGGCCGGACTAGTTTACTGTTTTCTAAGTAATATCTTTCAATAAATTCATATAGGGAATTTTATGTTATAAATTATGTTACCGGATTTGTTCCCCGGTTGAAATCGTCTTTCCAACGATGTAAATTCAAAGGAATATTAAAGTGAAGTTAGAGATCGGATTTGTTCCCCGATCGAGATGATCACTCTGTGTACAAACAGAATTAACGGAAGTTAATTGCATAAGTATTGTCTTGTATAAGTATGATACGTTTTGTACGAAAACAAATGCCTATTTGTTATGATTGATTAATGAAAACATTCACTTGTATTGTTATCTGATAAGAAGCATGATAACTGATAAGAATCTTATCAGAGATAGTTTCCTACAGTTTGAAAATTATGTAGAAGCACTTATTTATTTAATATTGTTAAAATTAAGTGTATTTCAGACTTTCATTTTTTCTGGTAGCCGAGAGCCGTACAAAGTTAGTTGTTCAAATAGTGTGAGTTCACGGAAGCACGCTGGCCACGCCCTTAGGAGGCCGAATATGTAAAAATTTAAAATGTTTGTAATTTCAGCAATTTATGTAAAAATGACTTGTAAAACATTTCAGGTTGATTGTACGTGCTAAAAAGGTGAATTCTGTGTTATTTTTATGTGAAAACTCCTGTGTATAAGTGAAATAATGATAGTTTTGTATAAGAAATTTAAAAGTGTTTTAAATAGTGAAATAAATAGAGAAAATGTAAATTAAACTATTGTATTAGTTAACATATGTATAAATTCAAGTGGGAAACATTGTTTTAACTTTCTGTGTTAAATATTTAAGAAGTTTGGATTTTGAATTTGTGATTAAAATAGGCATGTTTTGTTTTATAAATTAAAGGATTTTTGTGATACGAAAAAATAATATATATCATGGTGTAGATATTGTTTTGTGCTATCTAAATAGATAACTTGTATTTATGTATGATTTATGTGAATAAAGAAATTAAGTGAAACGTGAGAGAGTAATAGTACAAATTCATGTTGTTAAGTTGCGCAGGCACGCGAAAGGCGCGGCTCACTTTCGCGTATAGCTCTGGGGGTAGCTTAGTGAACGGGTTTTATTGCAATTCGTTCGGGAATCAAACCAGCAGTCAATAAGAAGAAGAAAGAAAAAGTGTAGGGAAGTGATAGGGAAAGTGATTACTCTCTCACGGAACGGTTTGAAGATAATTGCTGTTTTATTCCCAAGTGATTCATCCCTAAAAGTTATACAGTCCACATCGAAGAATTAAGGCGTCGGGACCGGGACGACTTCGGAAGACCCGTAATCCCCATCTGAACCTACTTGCTGAAAAAGAAAGAGGTTATCGCCCTAGTGTGTTACTCCGTTGCGGAGATCACATACGTTGTTCCCGAACCCAACGTAGGCGTTATAGGAGGCCGGATCGAGAGAAGCCTCGATTCCTCCCTTCTGTTTCTTTATCGAACGTGCCAGCCCGTCTGGTTCGTTTGAAATTGGTCCTTCCGAACCCGTTTCCTTTTCAATTGGACCTTCGGAGCCGGATTAAAAGGACCAACCGAACCACGCCAGCTGGATCAAGGAACCAGCTGTGGACTGCTGGTTGTGGAAAAGAAGACCTTCGGAGCCGAGTGAAGATCAGCAACCGAGGGAAGCCGGAGGTTTGAGCTGAAGCAATAGGACCAAAGACCAGAAGACCAGGACGTCAGCGCTGAAGGACTGGACCTGGAACTACCGGAAGAAAGAAAACCGGGATTGCGGCCTGGGGCGTGTGCTCGTATGGGGCACGTATCGCAGCCGGGCGCAGGTGTCTTGTGAAGGCACTCATCGTAGCCAAGCAGGGCTTGGCATTTTTCCTGTCGGGCAAGCGTGCTCGGCATTTCCTGTCGGACGATCGTGTCCGGCATTTTCCTGTCGGGTCATCAGGGTGCAGGAAGAAGCATCCACCGCTGCTGCTGCCAGGCGAGCGTGCGCGTGGGCACCTGACTGCATCGCGGCCGGAGGAGGGCGCTTGGACGAGGCGTCACCGGCAACTGGGCGGCGAGCACAGCATACATCCCGACCACCTAACGGTGCCAAACGGTTGGGCTCTGGCACAACACCTTCGGGTGGAGCAGTTCTCTCGAGCGAGACTGCGCTTGCACTACCGCTCGACTGTTTTGTCATATTCCTTGGCGGGACAGTTCCTAAACCTTTCCTCCATTCCATTCCTGCACGACTCCATCCCTGGACGGCTCACCTCGGTAGGCCCCGTCCAGGATTGATAGGGCTGATAGGGCTGTTAGGGTGGTAGTAGGGTTGTAGGGTTGGGAGATAAAGGGGGGGAGGGGTAGTGGTGTTAGGTTGGGGTGTAGAAGGGTTGTAGGAAAGGGGTTGTAGGGACCGTAGGGACAGTTAGGGACCGTAGGCCAACAATCACCTTCCTGCAAGATGAAGAAGGCACAAGACCAGACAGGGAGAAGCGAAGGGAGCAGGACAAGGACAGGGCTCTCAAGAAAAGCTAAAGAAGCGGAACCATCTGGAGCGACCACAGCTACTGCGTCAAATGGAGCAACTCCTTCAAGTGGAGCCACCACCGAAACGTCCACATGCACGTGGGACACAGGGACGTCCGTGGCAACGACGAGCAACAGGACGGACACCAGTGGTACGCAGGCCAGCACCGCACAACAATCCGTTATATCCAGGAGTGAAACGGTGGTCGAAAAAGTGGGTCAAAGGACCGAAGAAGCGGCATCGTCAAGGACAGTAATCGGGCACACTAGTGATAAAGGGTCACAGAGAGGTAGTAGGTCATCGCGATCGGCGAGGCTGAAAGCCGAATTAGAGGCGCGGATTAAATTCGAACGCTCAGAGCTCGAAAGAGCACAGGCAGCTGCTGCCTTGGCCAAGTCTCAATTGGAGTTGGCACGACTCAACCAAGAAGAGGAGATCGACTCGAGTGAGGATGATGAAGAGCGGAATACTCAGGTGGAACCTTTCGTAAGGAGTTGGGTTCAGCAGACCATAATGAGCGCGCCGGTCAGTGTAGCACAACCCGATATTACTGATAAGGAAGCGTGTAAAGGATCACGCCGCAAAGGGGCGGAGATCGAGCGCAACCAAGGAAATGCACAGAAAACACACGCGAGTGAGGTGTCAGAATTGACCGAAGCGATTGTGAGTGCAATAAAAATAGCGGGTAAAGATAAGTCTTCCCAGCTTCATTTCCTCCAGGAATTACCGGTGTTCGATGGAGACCCGGTTGAATGGATAATTTTCAAAACGGTGTTTGAAGACACGAGAAGCCAATTTTCAGGGGTGCAGAATGTCGCACGCCTTAGGAGGGCATTAAAGGGCACCGCTAAGGAAGCGGTAAAGTCACTGTTATTTACTTTGTGTGAACCTGAAGAAATAATGAACGCTCTCGAAAGAAGATTCGGTAGGGTTGAGATGCTCATTCTAGCCGAAATCGAGAATGTAAAGCGTATGCCAAGATTGGCAGAAGATTGCCGGAATATAGGATCTTTTGCAAGTCATATTACGAACGTGGTTGCCACGATACAAGCGTTGAATCAACCACAGTATTTGTACTCACCGGAGTTAGTGAGCCGCATAGTGGAGAAACTCGGAACTATGATTAAATTTAAATGGTTTGAATATCGAGCTCAGTATCCTCTGGAGCCAGAGTTACAGAAGATGGCCAAGTTTTTAAATTTATTGAGTGAACAATTTGGAGCGTCCTTAAACAATGAAAATGCGCCTGAAAAAAGGAAGCGTCCTGAATTCAGGAAGCAAACTGTACACACTGCAAAGGGAGGTGTACGCAGCTGTGCCGTGAGCGAGCGCTATATGCGCCGAAGTAATTCGAGCGAGCGTCTAGAACGCCGAAATAGTAAAAGGCACAACCGACAAGTGGTTATGACAACCCAGGACAAGCCTGTAAGTCGGGTAACACATAAGTGTGTTATATGCAACAAGGAGCACTCTATAGTGACTTAAGGACATGAATATTCGCGAGAAATGGGAAGCGGTCAAAAAAGCGAAAGTATGTTTCCAATGTTTGTCACCTAACCATAGGAGGTTAGAGTGCAAAGCGAAAAAATGTGGTGTAGAGGGATGTAGAATGTCACATCATCGAATGCTACACCGATACCCCAATGAAAATACCTCGCCACAAGGGGACGAGGGGGGTAAAGATGCTCAGATTACAACTGTTAGTACAGTAAATGCACTGGCATGTGCATACTTAAAGATTATACCGGTCGAGTTGTATGGACCTAGAGGAAAGGTCAAGACAACAGCTCTTCTGGATGAGGGATCGACCATGACACTCATAGAGGAGTGGATGGCTCAGAAATTAGCGCCTCGCGGACGTAAAGAGGGATTACGTATCGAAGCCGTGGGAGGTAAGCGAATTAACGACGACAGTTCGTATCGCTTAAACGTCAAGATAAAAGGCATTTACTCGAGCGACTTAGAAGAGATAAGTGTACAAACAATTAAGTCACTTAACCTTTCTCCTCAGTCGGTAAGCCGAGAATTATTGCAACGGTGTTCTCATTTGACACCGATTAAGGATGAGTTGATGTATGAGAGGTCCAAACCTACCATATTAATTGGTCAGGACAATTGGCATCTCATAGTTACTCGTGAATTAATTTCAGGAGGTAAGAACCTACCTGTAGCATCGCTCACCAAACTTGGATGGGTTTTACATGGTCACATATCGGGTGGTATTAAACCGATCAAGATCGTCAACCACATTTCCACCAAGAAGGAGGAAGATATGGATAAATTGATCAAGGATTATTTTAGTTTGGAATCTCTGGGAGTGTCGGCTAGAAAGCCCGCGAACGACCCAGAAGAACGAGCCTTAAGTATTTTGAACAAAACGGTACGTCGTATACCTAATAATAGGTACGAGACTGCTTTGTTATGGCGCACAGACAATGAGTACATGCCGTCGAATAGAGTGCAGGTTGAAAGTCGCCTGTTAAAATCGCCAAAAGGCGTAAATGCGTTAAGAAAGCAAGAACCGTTAAGTCTACCCGACTACGGACGATTTAGCAGCTTTAAGAAATTCCTTGGGGCAACTACACGCACCTTACAAGCGGTAGAAAAATTCAAGAGTTTAAGAAAGTCGGTTAAAGGACCCGATGACGCAGCCGAAAAGTCGATTATGTGTTCCAACAAAGTTTTAGCAAAGTCGGTTAAAGGACCCGATGGCGCGTTGGACATAGCGCTCTTGAAACAAGCGGAATTATTAATTTGGAAGTTCGTTCAAGACGAGTGTTTTTATTCGGAAATAAAATGCTTGAAAGCAGGCAAAAGTGTTGAAAGAAGTTCACGCTTAAGTAAATTATCTATGGAAATAGGAGAAGATAACTTACTCCGTTTAAATGGACGTATACCTTTCAAGTCTAATTTGACCGAGGAAAGTAGAAAACCTGTCATATTGGACGGTAAACACGAAATCGTTAAAATGATGATTAGAGAAGTTCATCATCATTTTGGACATGCCAATCACCAGACGGTGATGAATGAGGTGAACCAGAAATTTTATGTCTTGAACTTACGTAATGTAGTACGTAGTGTGTCACATCATAGTCAGTGGTGCAGGACATACAGATCCAAACCGCAGAACGTGCCACAAGGAAATATTCCTCTGGAGAGAATAGCTCATCATGAACCACCTTTTACATGCTCAGCTGTGGATTATTTCGGTCCTATGAGTGTGACTATAGGAAGGCGACACGAAAAACGTTGGGGTGTTTTATTCACGTGTCTGACTACCAGAGCAGTACATCTGGAATTAGCAGCCTCATTGACACCAGCGTCAATGATAATGGCGTTAAGGCGATTTATCGCCAGAAGAGGAAAACCAGCCGTTATATACAGCGATAACGGGACAAATTTCAAAGCTGCGAATAAAGAATTATTGAAAGCATGCGAAGAATGCCATGAGGGCATAAAAAATGAGTCATTTAAGAAAAACATTAAATGGAAATTTATACCTCCGGGAGCACCGCACATGGGTGGCGCCTGGGAGAGGTTAGTAAGATCGATTAAAATTGCGTTGACCGCTACGCTCAGAGAAAGGAGCCCACGAGAGGAAATTCTACATACGTTGCTTTTAGAAGCAGAGCACACAGTAAATTCCAGGCCTCTGGTAACATTCAGTATGGATAGTCCTGAAGAGGGTTTGACACCCAATCATTTTCTTCTGGGACGCTCATGTGGTGATCGACCACCTGGATTATTTCTAGAGCGGCATCTGACGGGTCAACCCAATTGGAAAGCTGCACAGAGATTAGCCGACCATTTTTGGACAAGGTGGCTGAAGGAATACATGCCTACCTTAATACCGCGAACAGGTAATAACGGAAAGTTCATGGAACCTAAAGAGGGCGATATTGTTTTGATAATAGATCATTCGTTGCCGCGAAATACGTGGCCGAAAGGCAAAATTAGTAGAACGTTACCGGCACCAGACGGTCACACCAGAGTGGTTGACGTCATTACTAGCACAGGTATCTTGAGGAGACCTACATCCAGAATAATAGTCCTGGTACCCGCGACGCCTCCCAAATGATGGTGCTAACGCACGGGGGGGAGATTGTTGGCGACGCGCCTATAAGAATGTTTCAGTTTATTAAGTCAACCGATGACGAATAACTTTTCAAAAACTTATTGTCCAATAGAAATGTTCTGATAAGAAAATGCTTAGTTAAATCTTAAAGAAATGTCGAATTAATGATATGAAGGTCTTGGGTGCAACTCCCAGGCCGGACTAGTTTACTGTTTTCTAAGTAATATCTTTCAATAAATTCATATAGGGAATTTTATGTTATAAATTATGTTACCGGATTTGTTCCCCGGTTGAAATCGTCTTTCCAACGATGTAAATTCAAAGGAATATTAAAGTGAAGTTAGAGATCGGATTTGTTCCCCGATCGAGATGATCACTCTGTGTACAAACAGAATTAACGGAGGTTAATTGCATAAGTATTGTCTTGTATAAGTATGATACGTTTTGTACGAAAACAAATGCCTATTTGTTATGATTGATTAATGAAAACATTCACTTGTATTGTTATCTGATAAGAAGCATGATAACTGATAAGAATCTTATCAGAGATAGTTTCCTACAGTTTGAAAATTATGTAGAAGCACTTATTTATTTAATATTGTTAAAATTAAGTGTATTTCAGACTTTCATTTTTTCTGGTAGCCGAGATCCGTGCAAAGTTAGTTGTTCAAATAGTGTGAGTTCACGGAAGCACGCTGGCCACGCCCTTAGGAGGCCGAATATGTAAAAATTTAAAATGTTTGTAATTTCAGCAATTTATGTAAAAATGACTTGTAAAACATTTCAGGTTGATTGTACGTGCTAAAAAGGTGAATTCTGTGTTATTTTTATGTGAAAATTCCTGTGTATAAGTGAAATAATGATAGTTTTGTATAAGAAATTTAAAAGTGTTTTAAATAGTGAAATAAATAGAGAAAATGTAAATTTAACTATTGTATTAGTTAACATATGTATAAATTCAAGTGGGAAACATTGTTTTAACTTTCTGTGTTAAATATTTAAGAAGTTTGGATTTTGAATTTGTGATTAAAATAGGCATGTTTTGTTTTATAAATTAAAGGATTTTTGTGATACGAAAAAATAATATATATCATGGTGTAGATATTGTTTTGTGCTATCTAAATAGATAACTTGTATTTATGTATGATTTATGTGAATAAAGAAATTAAGTGAAACGTGAGAGAGTAATAGTACAAATTCATGTTGTTAAGTTGCGCAGGCACGCGAAAGGCGCGGCTCACTTTCGCGTATAGCTCTGGGGGTAGCTTAGTGAACGGGTTTTATTGCAATTCGTTCGGGAATCAAACCAGCAGTCAATAAGAAGAAGAAAGAAAAAGTGTAGGGAAGTGATAGGGAAAGTGATTACTCTCTCACGGAACGGTTTGAAGATAATTGCTGTTTTATTCCCAAGTGATTCATCCCTAAAAGTTATACAGTCCACATCGAAGAATTAAGGCGTCGGGACCGGGACGACTTCGGAAGACCCGTAATCCCCGTCTGAACCTACTTGCTGAAAAAGAAAGAGGTTATCGCCCTAGTGTGTTACTCCGTTGCGGAGATCACATACGTTGTTCCCGAACCCAACGTAGGCGTTATAGGAGGCCGGATCGAGAGAAGCCTCGATTCCTCCCTTCTGTTTCTTTATCGAACGTGCCAGCCCGTCTGGTTCGTTTGAAATTGGTCCTTCCGAACCTGTTTCCTTTTCAGTAGTCAAATCACTTACAATAAAATGTAGTTCAAACACATAATTAAAACAATGTGTCAGAAATCCAAAGAAAATTAAAATAGGTTTTCGTATGGTTATCGTCAGTGCTACACTAATAATCAGTTAAGATATACTTAACGGCCTTTTATATTTTAATCAATATTCAAACACAATGTTTCAATACTTACGTAAACTGCATTTTTCAATTTTACAGAACAGTATGCCAATAATTTCAGTCAAAACTATTTATGAAAGATTCGTAATTTTTTTTTACATGCATTCCAAGATTTGAAACTTTTTTCTCGTTGATATCTATCAAGAAAGCTAATTTAGCGTTTTTTTTTTCAAATTTTCTCGAAACACACTATTGTGGCTTAGCTGCCTTCTTCCGTATCAGGGCAGATAAGTTCTGTGGATGTTCACTTATGCTGTCAGCGCTAAAATGGCGAAAATGGCCAAATCGTCTCATTATGTCACGGTGGGTGTATAACCAGTCCATCCTCTCAACTGTCAACCGAGCTCTGTAAGGTTGGATTAAAAAACGTCAAACGCCTTCTGGAAGTCGATATACTCTATTTCAATGGGTGCGTTTGGCAAGAAAAAGAGCTAGCAAGCGCTTGTAAGCAAAATCGCGATCGTAAGCGGTAAGCACTGTCAAATCGTAAGTTGCTATTTTCCTCTAGGACACGAAGTTAGTTTTAACCGGGGAACCTAACCTAATTTAAATATATGTTTGTAAACTAGTCATATTAAAAACTTACCAATCATGAATTTTTAACAACATGTAGATGTTTAATGTTTAATGTTTAAAGACATTTATTCTCATAAAGACATTTTATACGCCACTTACATGAGAACATAAATAAAAGTAAATCTAAATAACAAAATTCATTGTCGTACCTATGTTGTTGAAAAATAAATAACATCAAAAACAGCTATTGACGGGAAAAATCTATACCAATAAAAGAAAAGTTAAATTCTAGTATACACTATCACCTTAGCACCACAGTACTAAGACCAGGAACAAACCAATCCAACTTACTCAGATAGATATGTTTGTGATTATATGATTTGCTAGTCGCTTTTTGAATACATTGAACGAGTCTACATTTTTTATTTCCGAGGGTATCTTATTAAAAACGCGCGAACCTTCGCATGTAATTGTGGTCTGGCCGTACTTTGTTCGAGTTTTGGGCAAAACAATGAAGCTTGCGCGTCGAGTGCAGTAGCGCCCAACTTTTTTTCGCTTGGTGAATTGCAGATCAGTGCGGACCTTCTTGTTCATGGATTTGCGAATAAAGATACATGTGTTGTAAGTGTATAATTGTTTGATATTCATCAGATTCGTTTCTCGGAAAATTTTTGAAGTTGACGTTCGGAAATTGTAGTTGAATAGCATTTTTATGATTTTATTTTGTAGGATTTGTAATTTATTTAATCTAGTACTGGCAGCGCTTCCCCAGACCTCGATGAGATATAACAGGTGTGGTTTAACTAGGGCATTATATAGCGTGAAACGTAGTTTCTGTGGTATGTATCGAAAATTAATCCGAAGTAAGGCGTGAAGTGACATTAATTTGGTTATTAAATATTTAATGTGAACTTTCCATGTTAAATAGGTATCCAAATGAAGGCCAAGATATTTTTCATTAGTTTCTTCTTGCAATGGTGTATTGTTTATTTTAAGAGGTGAGAAATTAGGTATAGGTTTATTTTTTGCTTTAAATATTATGTAGCTAGTTTTGGAAGTGTTGATAGTTAGTAAGTTATATTGTAACCAATCGCGAAGAATGTCAAGGTCCTGCTGGGCTTGAGAGACAAGATCATGAATTGAAGAGCCAAAGTGAAAGAGACAAGTGTCATCGGCGTAAAGTGTGATATTGCCATTCAAGCCCAACTCATGCATATTGTTAATATAGACTAAAAAGAGCAGAGGACCCAATATTGAACCTTGTGGAACTCCATAGGTTATGGGTTGTGGGGGACTTTGAGTACTATTGTCTATTTTAACGACCTGGGATCTATTCGTGGGATAAGACTCAAACATTTTTAAGGCTATGCCAGTAATACCAATGACTTCCAGTTTCTTTAAGAGCAGTTTATGACTTACGGTGTCAAACGCCTTTTTTAAATCGATGAATACTCCTAGTACGATGTTTTTCTTATCAATGTTTTGTTTGATTTTAGTTACAAGATCAATTGTAGCTGTGAGTGTATTACTTTTAGAACTAAATCCGTACTGTCTATCAAAAAAGAAATCTATAGAATCTAAGTAGTTTTGTAGCCGTGTATGTAAGACTTTTTCGAGAATTTTTGATAATACTGGCGGTACGGAAATTGGTCGATAGTTGCCTGGTTCTGTTTTTGGTCCCGATTTATAAATAGGTGTTACTTTGACTATTTTAAGTGAGTCTTTGTAAAAGTTTGTTAAAGTTTTTCGTTAATGAATTTATTATTTAGTCCTTCACACACTTGATAGCCTTTGTACTAATACCATCTAGACCGACACTACTGTTTGAATCAAGTTTGTTAATAATATTAAGGATTTCTTCTTCAGTGCTGTGTTTTAAACTATTCATTTGCAAATTTTGTAAAAGTGGTTTTGGTAATGCGTGAGTATAATTTACATGGAACTGAATAGGTATTTCGTCAGCTAAATATGGCCCTATAGTAGCGAAAAAGTTATTAAATATATTGCATATCTCATGAGGATCAGTAACTTCTATTGAATTAACAATAAGTTTGGGAGGAGCGCATCTTTGTTTAAATTTATTATTTGTAAGAGTATTGAGTAAATTCCATAGCTTTTTGGGCTTTTCACTGTATTTGTCGAATTCCTTCTTATAATATGACTTCTTTGTTTCTCGTATCAACTTGATTATTTTATATCTTTTGGTGATAAACTTTTCTCTCAGGTCTTCTCTTTCTGGGTTGTTCTGTAGTTCTGTCCACATCAAGTTTCTTTCATTGATCTCTGTTATGATACTTTTGTTTATCCATTCTTTTTGTGGTTCATTCATAATTTTGGTCTTTATTACTTTGCTTTCTTCCATACATTTTTTTATTAGTTTTTCCAGTCTTGTGAAGTCATCGTTGGATTCTTGTATTCCTGCTTTCTCCATTGATTTATGAAGTTCTTTATAATTTATTGCTTCGTATTGATAATATTTTCTTGGGGGCGGTTTTGTTTTCTTGATTTCCACGTAAAGCTGTCTATGATCAGAAAAAGATGAGTTGACATATACCATATGAAAGTTTTCTTCCTTTAAGTTGGTGCTTACATGATCTAGGATAGACTTTTTTGTATGTCCTTGTCTGGTGTAATATTTTTTTGTGATTTTATTTATGATCTTGTATCCAGTCTGTTTAAGCAGATCACTGTATCTTTTGGTCTCTGAATTTTTTGTGAGTAAATCAACGTTAAAGTCACCAAAAACTATTGCTCTGCTTCTTTCTTGTAATTGTGATTCGTATACTTCGAGAAATTGCTTGAAATTAGTGTGTCCAGGATTATATACCACTCCTACTTCAAGTGCATATTTTTTTAGTTTTATCCACAGATAGTTATTGCCTCCTACATATTTTGACTATGATAAACTGTGCTTCAAGTTATTATGGACATAAGCAGATACCCCTTCTCCACCAGCATCTGTTATGTTGTTATAATAATGAAAGTAATTCGGTAGTTGAAGTTGTAATGCTTGTTCCTCGTTGCGAATCCAAGTTTCAGTTATCAGTATGATGTGCACATTATTTGGTATTGCTTGTAATACACACTTGAGTTCATCGAGTTTTCCCACTTTACGTATACTTCGAGCGTTGAGGTAGAGAAAGGTAAAGCGTGACTTGTTGATTGTAAAATTTTGGTAACTGTTTAATATTTCATAAGTGTTGTTTTTATTAGAAATGTTTATTTCTGTGTTTACTGTGTGGAGTTTTTTTGATGTTTTTATGATTAACGGTGTTCCATTAACATATTTAATTGTAAGGTTAGTCTCACCATTATCTTGTCGTCGCTTTAACTCTTCTCTTAATTTTCTCATAAAGTTTTGTTGAGTTGGTGTTTGGTCTGAGAACATTTTTAGACCATCTTGTAGCTTACTTCTGTTGCGGAGTAGTTTTTTGGCAGGTTCTATTGTTTCGAAGCACACCTTGATACTGCGGTTCTTGCCTGGTTGGAGTTTGCCGATCCTAAACATTTTTGCCGGTTTTGGAATGCCTGCACTCACCGAGGATATAGTTTTGAATACCTCAGCTTCGTCTTTTGACAATTTGTCTTCAGGAGTAGACGCAATTTGTTCAGGTAAACCGACAAGCACGATATTTTTTTCTCTATTTTTGCGTTGCTGAATATCCTGTATAATTTGTTCGCCGAGTATCGACTCGTTTTCCAGAGTTATTGGTGCAGATTTTGAGGAAATTTTGAGTTTGTTTAAGTCTGATTCAAGCGATTCCATTTTTACTTGCATTGCGCTATAAGATCGTTCGTTTTTCAATTTAATATCAGTGATTTGGTTTTTTATATCAGCAATATTTTCTTGCATGGTTTTTAAAATCAGCTCATTAGACACGATGTATTTTTCTAATAGAGAAATGATACGATTTAGTTCAGATCTCATTCCCCCTAATTCTTCAGAGCATGCACACTCGACACCAAAAGGTAATTTTAGTTTCCGAAATGTTATTGATGAATCCGACACTAAATCACTCATTTTAGATATATCTGGTTGCGACCCTCCAGTTGGTGACCTCTGAACGCTCATATTGCTTGCGTTACATCAACCGACACACCGATGCTACGTATTGAGTAAGCGAGTTAAATAATAGCAACCGTACGTGTTTCGCGGGGGTGAAGACGGCTCACTGTTATTGTAGCGAAGGTCCTCTTTGTTGATGCACAGGAGCGTAATGTCACATTAAACAAACAACTTTCACACAATTAAACGTTTTAAGTCTTCTTATTTAAGGATGTAATTAGACTTGCACTGATTTAGAAAATATTTAGAATTTACTTGTACTCGTCTACTCGGTACGACCTCAGACGAAATAAAAACTCAAGACAGAGCGCTGTCAACAAAGAAGTGAGGTCGGTTTGGTAAACATGTGTGCACTAAGCGAGTGTTGCCGAGCAGTAAAAATTTATTGCCCTAATATATTATTGTCTAAGTACTATCAGGATGAATGGATAAGTAAAAAGATAAGTTGGCAATTTTTTCAATTGTATACCTCACTTTAAGAAGTAGTATGTAAGTATGTTTATTTCGACTAAGAAGGGGAAAAATAAAACAATAGTAATATGAAAGAAACATTGTTTTTATTTTAATAACCTTTTTGTTGAGTTAATTTTTTTTAAATATTGCCATTTACTGTCCACCGTTTTGGAAATTGTTTCCAATTTAGAAATATGGTGGAAACAAATTGATAAATATTTTTCAATTATGCATCTTAATAAACGTATTTTATGCTCTTGACCAGCATAATTGTGCTTAGTCTCCAATTTAGAGAAAACGTTGTCAGTACCAATAAATCGTTTTAAAATATTCGTAACAACTGATTTGTGTTGGCTTTCAGTAACTATCACCATGCTTTCATTATATAATTTACGTACAACAGTTTCACAAATTACGCAAATTTCAAAAAGGTCTTTCGACGGAAAGATTAAGCCACCTTTATCTTTTAAAGATATCAGTTTGTGGAAGTCAACTATCTCATCCGACTGTAAGCGAGCTAGACACGTTTGACACTTTATGACCCTTGACAGGCAATGCGCTGTACTTCCTGATATATATCCGATAATGTATTTTTTATAGTCATTAAATTCTCCCATATTTACTGGCTAAATCAGCACAATCATTTCAGATTTCTCTTAGAAATTGTAACGAAGAACCTTCACACTTACTTACACTTACAATAATTTTATAAATATTATAAGTAAAATAGAAATATATTAAATTCGCGTCACATTAATAACTTACCGAATAAATGGGGACTACTGTGACGCTCACTAGTGGCAACACTTGTCGTCGTTTCATGTTCCAAGCTGTCACAATAAATAATAAAAATGATTAATTAAAAATTTAGATTTTTATGTTTATTTACGTATGAAATGTGATTCCATCCTGTTTTTTTATTTCTGGAAGATTTGTTTTTACACCCTTTCACAACACAATTCGGCATTTTTTCTTTAAAAACTGCAAATTATTATAACATGACACTCCGTGCGCTGGAATAGCTCGAATGAGAAGCTAAGGCGTAGTTTCGTTATATTTGTGTGCGTGAAACTGTGTATATACAAGGCAAGGCGTAGTTTTACCTGCCTCAGTGCGTTGTTCGACGGAGTTCTGTCTTGAGTTTTTATTTCGTCTGAGGGTACGACAACGAACAACAACCCTGAACAAAATGTTTATTCATGTCATTATATTACTTAAAACTAATATTGCACAAAACAACTTCAAAACAACTCTACTTCAAAACAAACAAATTAAATAAGCAAAATGGCGGATTGTGTCAGCGCTACTGAAGTTAGGAAACGTGTCCTGGCCAAAACAGTTTAGTTTCGCCATTTTGCTTACAAGCGCTTGCTAGCGCTTTTTTCTGCCAAACGCACCCAATGTGCTAAATTGCCTCATATATCCATATTAACACTACTCACTTTCGAACAATATGTAGGAGAAACGACAAGGATGATATAACGACACACCTCAAACATCTAATATTATGTAACGCTGGCTATTGGAATTTTTTGACATCCCGTGTGTTAGTATATATTCGTAAATTTTGTTAAGAGGTCCATAGTTTACAGTCCATAGTTGTAGGCCATACAAAATATTTGTTACTTGCGAAAATCGAAACTGCGACCCGCAGCGCTAAAACTGCGCTGCTAAACGGCTCAGTGACATTTACTTTACAACTTTTGCTGATAAGATTTTCAGTATAACATATATCATAAACGTAAAACGGCTTCTCAAGGGTGATTTCTGGATCTCGACAACAGCGCCAGTTAGCGGTCCATATGTGTCTATATCACTGATATCTATATATACAAGTACGCTGGACTGGCTATACCATACAAAATATCTGTGCTAATTTGAAGCGCCACCATTTACCTTCCCGGGAATTAAAATTGACATATATAAAGAGACATAAAGAAACGTTATTAAAGACACGTATTCCAACACTTACATCTACAACACTAACTACACTTACACATGACAAATTACAATTAAAAATAAAACAAGTGATTTATTAACATACAAAAAGCAGTAAGTATTAATAAATAAAAGAAATGCGTCCATTATATGTGCATGCAATGAAGATGAAGTGGTGGAAGGGACCGTCTCAGCATAAGCCGTGAGCTTGCAGCGCTGATTTTCAGACGGCCCTGAACAAGTTCTGACGGTCAAATTCATGCATAAAATTGACATAATATGCCAAAGTCTATTGTTTTATTTAATTATTATCTTTGTACTTTAAACTTTTAAACTAAAAAACAAAAGTAGAGGTTAGTAGCTGTGACTTGGAAACCCATGTTAAATGTAGGGGACTCACATGGTGACACGAGGTGGTCGCTCTGAGTAGGCTTGTCGAACTCTTGAACGTGTGTTAGTAGGCTGCGACTAGAAGAGATTCCTCAGTAGAACCAGAGTGACCGACATCGCCCAACGGATAAGTAACCTGAAGTGGCAACGGGCCGGCCATATAGTTCAAAGAATCGATAACCGATGGAGAAGAAAGATTCTCGGAAGAAAGGACGTCACCCCACTAGATGGATATTCAGCAGTGGACCAGTGACTTGCTCTAATGATGATGAATAACGATGCCATTATATTAGGTACGTAAATAAAATGAACGTCCATTCTATTTTTTAGGTATATGTAGGGTAAAATATTTTTATCGACATATTTATATAGATATATTTTGTCACACTATCATCTCTATTATTATTCCGTGGACGTTCACTTCTGCTGGCAAATCACCTCATTATGTCACGGTGTATAGCCAGTCCAAATATAGAGGTCAGTGACCTATATGAAACTAACTAAACCATCTAGGGACCCATTCGAATACGTACAAAAATTTCATCGAAATAGGTCGAACCTTTTTTGAGTTTTAGCGACACTAACGCACAGCAATTGATTTTTGTATATAGGTATTACTTATGTTAATATGAAAAAATGAAAACCGAAATAAAATTCGTACATTCATGAAACAATCCAAAAAATATAAAAATAAAACAAATCTTTTAAATAAAGCAATATATTCTCACAGAAGAAACAACTAAAGTAATATGTGTTTGAATCGAATAGTTATCTATGTTGACGCCCAATCCGGTAAAATTAACAAATCGCTCCAAATTACTGGGGCCCAAAAATAAACAGCTATCCAAGTAATTATTATAGTGCTTAAAGTAGGTCCAGCCCCAGCGATAATCTATAAAAGTATAAATGTAATTATTATTAATTTTAGCAACGATTTATTAATTTGCAATAGATTACATTAATCCCATTATTATTTACACAGCCAAATTTTAAAGGAAAATAAAACAATACAGAGAAATAATAAGTGTGTTTTTTTTCTATAATCTGAATAAAAATTGATTTACTCCTCCATCATTCTGTAAAACACGAACCTTTTCCGTTGTATGGAGAAATTTATCTTGAATTGGCAATTCAAAATAAATTTCTTCGGAGCCGTGGTAACTCAGATGGTTAACGCTAGCTGTAAATATAACGGAACGCGAGTCCCCGCCGGCACCAATGAAATTGTTAATTGAAATTTTAAGTGCTAATTTACCACGTGCTCGGCGAGAAAGGAAAACATCGTGGGTAAACCTGCATGTCTGAGTAATAAGAAAAAAAATATTTCGAAGACATGTGAAGTTTGCCAACACGCATTGTGGCTGCGCGGCGGTCACTTCCTTGTTCTAAAACCCTCTCAGAAATGAGGGGAGGCCTGTGCCCAGCAGTGGGACGTATGTAGGCTGTAACTTTACGCTTGCCAGGCGGATTGGGAATCGCAAATGGTTCAGACCTTTGACTCTGCTTTCGGTTGCCAGTCTGGAGTAAGCACAGTCTCTATACTTGGTGACTAACTACACGCGGTGTTTATAACCAGGGATTTCTCATAGTCACCGTCAATGTCACCCACTGGATGAAATGGGTTGATAGAATTCCCTTAGGCCAGCATCACACGGTAAATTGAAATTAAAAGTTGTATGTACCATATTTAATAAAATTTGTACCATTTTTTTAGTTGGTATACTCGCGGCACTTTGAACTACAAGATTTCCAGGAGTTCCCACGGGTATCATAAAACAATATGATGCTGAAAACCCAGCTGCAATCGCATACCATAATGGGTTTCTGTTAATTTTTTTAGCCTAAAAACAGAGATTAAGACTTAATAAGGTACGTATATCGTTACGAAGTTTCAACAGTAAAATCATTTATTACATTTTAAGTACAATATTATAATTTAAAGTTATTTATTGAACCAATCATAAGTTCCGTATATTGATAGTAAACCCTAACAAATATTAGCCTGAATCCAATCTTTTGAAAAAAATCAATTATAACTAAACAAAACAAAATCAAACTGCCATTCACATTCCATGGCTTACCACATGATAGATGAAGAGATTAAAAAATAGGTTGAGTTGAAGAATTAATATTTGCTATATATCGATAGTTATCTTGTGTACCCCTCTATTCGGACACGGTGAATCTACAACATAAGCCACTAAAACCGCTTTATTATGTAGAAATGGCCATTAATCTATTTAAAAAATATAAGTTCAACAATCTTATGTTACTGCCAATGTGCTTTTTATATAATTTATATGTTCAATATGATTGTTAGATACGATTTGATGCAACAACACGTCGGATTCTTGATTTTTAAGTTAGTAGAACATATCTACACGCTTTGCGCTTAAGGCATACAATAGAATAGTTTTTATTGAATATTGATTACTTATAACTCCCATTAAAAGTAATTTTTTACTTTTAGCACTGGTTCGGAAAAAACCTCTGTCCTGGGAAGATCCAGCTAGTAACCTAGCGGGACTTTCTTAAAGCATTATCCTGTGGGGCTTTTAAAAAATGCAGAGGAAAAAGTAATCCTTCCTTAAATTGGATTTGGCCAGTAACAAAGGTAGGTTTTTTGGACTGCAGGCTTTGGTCAAAATTAGTCTGACTGTCATACATACATTTTCATGAAAAGGTTTGGTTAAAATATAAACATTTTTTCACAATTCTGGCAAACTTCGTGGTAGAGCTATGCTGCAGTTATATTAGAAGTATAGTTGTAGCATGAATGCGTCAGCTCGACCGAGGAGGGACCAATCTCTCACAGAATATCAGCGTAAAATAGTAGCTTAATGCTGCTGTGTTTCATATGGTGAGTGTAGAGAACCGGAGACCCTTTTTACTGGAAACAAAGCATTCCATCTTAGTCCTCACGGGTGACAACGCATCTGAATTTTGATTTGTAATCGAGAATAGATGTAAATGTCTATGGGCCACAGCAACCACTAACCATCAGGTGAACTGTGTGCTCGTTTGTCACCCTATCCTATAAAAAACTCTAAAGAACGCTGAGTATACTTCTTTCATATAAATAATACTTACCAACTCCATTACAATAGGCACAAACACATTACAAACAACGACGTTTGATGCGAAATTGGTTACAAAAATAACAACTATTATTATTATTAAAATGTTTGCTGCGTTGGGTGAGTCTTTTAAACTTTGCAACGACTCTCCAATTTTTTCATTAAGGCCAGTTTTCTTTGCAGCATCTGAGAGAGCGAATCCTCCTCCTGCAATGTACAATTTTATTATGTAATTGGCTCATTCAAATACTATTTATTATCTTCATACCTATACAATTATTTATTTACTATTTGCAATGATTCCATCATTGGAGTGAAATTGCTTACAACCATACACATAAATATTTTTTTATTACTACAGTATCAGAATTCGACTGGGCCACAGCGGTGACACTCCCTGTACGTGAGAGCTTAAGCGCCGGTGACCTTGAGTCGAAGCGTGTAACGCTAGGGTTGATATCGAACCGAAATAGAATATTATAGACTTGTACCAAAGAAGACACATAGTACGTATGTGTTATATATTATGTAAACTTATGTATTTGGGTAGTGAAGGATACGTTCAATTTTAAATCAGGAATATATAAACTTTTATTAAATGAGGAATATATAAAAACTTCCGACAAAACCAAATATGCGCGACAGTTAATGGTAATCTTAAATAATTAACCAACACTTAGTATTTCCGTACGCAATAATCAGTATTACCTACTATCCTTTAAAAATAATTTACTCTTATATATTTTTGAATTTTTGATTATTTTTTTAATTTTCATTATTATTTCTAACAATTGCAAAAATTCGTAGCATGTATATTTTTTTTAGAAAATCCAAAGGTACCTGCATATCCTGGGACATGGCGGCCAACAAATTGTTCCCTATGTGTTAAGGAGATAAGTCATTTCTATTTCTAATGAAATAATCCATAAATACAACAATGAACAAATACAAAAACTCTTTATAGATATCTAAAATTTCTTGACTCGAGTGGTATTTTTAATAGTGTGTATTTCAGTTAATGTAATATAATAAAATTATTGGCGATATATTAGTTTTATTGTCATGGTAATTCCCCATAATTCTTGTAAAGATCATATCGACTTTGATAAAAATGAGTTCACATATTTTTAGGTATCATAAAACATTATTAAAAATTAAACTAACAAAACAAGGGCCCTTGTTTTGTGCAGTGGAATTTATTTTAATTCTAATCACTTAAAATCACTTTCAGTAATACTTATACGTATACTATAATATCATTTATTTAATAAGAACATTAATATTTATCAAAGCATATAAACCTAGCATACACGGCTATAAAAACTAATAACGTTACTTGGTAACATAAACTTAATACCTACATGAATAGAATAGTAATATGTACAATAAGATATCAGTAATAATCATATATTAATTTAAATATTATATCACTTGACGAATATATTCATATTAATTAATACTGACAAATATCGGTATTACTACCAGCCCTCGACCAGGGCAGTCGGCGACTGCCCGTTCCACGCCCCGCGCGCCTCTCAAGGCCCCCACACACATCCATTCACCCACACATAGCCGCAAGCGATTTTACGTGCACACATGCTTAAGTGTCGTTTCTTTTCGCGTAGTGTATATATTCTTTGACTGGGCAGCGGTCGGGTAATTACGATACCTCTTCTCGTCAGCTAAACCTCAGTGCGTGTTGCCAGTGATGACTTATGGAACAGACTATTTAGTAGGGTATTTATAGGAGGCCAGGCAGTGGACTTGTGAAGGACTGAGCTTGTGACAAAAGTCTTCTGAAATAATCTAGTGCGTATATATGAATATATATATATATATATATATATATATATATATATATATATATATATATATATATATATATATATATATATATATATATATATATATACTTAGTCGGCTCACACGTTCTGTCAAACCTGAACTTCACCAATTTTAAAAATATAACGTTTGTGCTTGCCGAAAATTAAAAAGACATTAATTTTCATTCATTTTCAAATATGAAGTAGCCGAAGAAAAAGATAGAGTAGCGGTTATCGCATTGAACTACTGTGGTTACGCAAAAAGAGATTTTCAATATTGCACAAAAATTGAAAATAACCTTATGATTTGTATATCGCACTATCAAACGATTCACTGAAGATTAAAGCTTCGAAGATCGTAAGAGGACCGGTCAACCTCGTACAGTTAGGACGCCCGCGATAATCAAAGAAGTGAAGGCGCGAATCTAACGAAATCCTGTTCATCATCATCATCATTACAGCCCTTCACAAGTCCACTGCTGAACATAGCCCCCCCCCCCCCCAAGTAATGCCACAAAGCACGGTCCTGAGCCACCTGCATCCATCGACTTCCTGCATGTCTTACCAGGTCGTCACTCCATCTAGTAGGGGGTCGCCCTACACTACGCCTACCGGCACGAGGCTGCCACTCGAAAACCTTTGTTCCCCATCGGTTATCGGTTCTTCGAGCTATATGGCCGGCCCATTGCCACTTCAGCTTACTAATCCGTTGGGCTATGTCGGTCACTCTGGTTTTACTGCGCATATCCTCATTTCTGAGTCTATCACGCAGAGAAACTCCGAGCATAGCCCCCTCCATAGCTCGCTGAGCGACCTTGAGCGTCCTCATACGGCCAGCAGTGAAGGATCACGTCTCAGTACACTCACTCAGATCACTGGCAACACGCACTGGTTGTACAATCTAGTTTTTAGAGATTGAGGTATACCTGACGAGAAGATATTATATATATAAGCCGAGTTGAATACGTCGATTGACCTCTTGGTCGAAGTTGGACTTACCTAGTCGGACTATTTGTCCCAGTTAAACGTACTCGTCAACAACTTCGTGCATAGTGCTCCCAACAACTACCGGCATAGGTGTGACATGGACATTAAACATGATCTTTGTTTTGTCCATGTTTATCTTAAGACCTATCCGTTGGGAGGCACCATTGAGGTCATTGAGCATAGTGCTTAAGTCCTCCAGCGATTCTGCCATAAGGACTATATCGTCGGCAAATCGAAGTGAGTGATGTACTCGCCATTGATGTTAATACCGTATCCTTTCCAGTCCAGTAGCTTGAAAACGTCTTCCAATGCAGCGGTGAAGAGTTTCGGGGATATAACGTCACCCTGTCTTACACCTCTCTGCAGTTGGATAGGTTTCGATCTCTGGTTCTCTACTCGGATAGCCATCGTAGCCCTACTGTAAAAACACTTCAGCACTTCGATATACCGACAGTCAACTTGGCACCGCTGAAGGGACTGTAGCACCGCCCAAATTTCGACGGAATCAAAGGCTTTCTTATAGTCCACATACGCCAGGCAAAGTGGCAGATTGTACTCTTCAGTCTTCTGTACAATCTGCCGCAGGGTATGTATGTGGTCTATGGTACTGAAGCCTTTTCGGAAACCGGCTTGTTCGGGAGGCTGGAAGTCGTCGAGTCTGCGTGCGAGACGATTCGTAATGACTCTCGAAAACAGCACGTAGACGCGGCTCAGAAGGGAAATCGGTCTGTAGTTCTTTAATAGAGCGTTGTCGCCTTTCTTAAAGAACAGGACCACCGCACTTCTGCTCCACGCCTCTGGAGTAGTGCCACCATGGAGGACGGAATTAAAGAGCTTCCGCAGGACTTCAAGTACCGGTTTTCCACCCGCTTTCAGAAGCTCCGCTGTAATTCCATCCTCGCCTGGGGCCCTGCCGTTTTTAAGGTGCTGGAGAGCCATTCTAATCTCGCTTAGACTGACGTCCGGGATATCATCGGAATAGTGTCGGATAAGACTTGCTCCTGGATCGTTACTCACACTTGCGTGTGGCTCCAACGATGATGTGTACAGCTGCCCATAGAACCTCTCAATCTCACTCAAAATCTCAGATGTCCCGGAAACGATGCTGCCACACTCAGTCTTCAGCTTTGACAGTTGGCTCTTACTGGCAGACAGATCTCTGGCAAAGACTTTGGAGCCCTGGTTCCGCTCGATCGCTTCTTTAATACGAGCAGTATTAAAGTTGCGTAAGTCTCGCCGCATGCATTTAGAGACCTGTCTGTTCAGTTGTCTGTATGCTGTCAAATCTGTTGACGATTGCAGCCTCATCTCCCGTCTAACAGCCATGAGATTAAGAGTGTGATCGGAGAGTTTTTGTGTTCTTCTGCGGCGGGTCTTGTAGAACTTAGCTCCGACCGCATGGACAGTTTCCACGAGCTTGTCATTCATATCGTCCACTGCATTGCAATCTTCTAGGCACTGAAAGCGGTTACGTAACTCGAGCTGAAAATTTTCGGGATTCTGGATCAGAGCACGAGGAGGACGGAGCGTTGACTTCATCAGACGAGACCTCTCCAACTTAACGTTTAGGTTCAGTGTGCCTCTAACCATTTGGTGATCGCTGTCAGTTTTCACCCTTGCGATCACTGAGACATCACTGAACAGTTGGCGTCTGGTCGTCATAATGAAGTCAATCTCATTTTTTGTCGAACCGTCGGGGTTCGACCAGGTCCACTTCCTGTGGGGCCGCTTTTGGAAGAAAGAGTTCATCATTAAGAGTCCCTCTTTCTCCATAAAGTCGGCCAGCTGCTGGCCCCTTCGGTTCCGTTGCCCTACCCCAAATTTCCCTAACTTCAGCTCACCGTTTTCTCTTGTGCCTAGTTTTGCGTTGAAGTCTCCCATCAACACCGTGTAGTGGGTTTTGAAGGAATGCATGGCTTTGGAAATATCCTCATACAATTCCTCCACCTCCTCATCGGGATGTGGCGAGGTTGGTGCGTAAACCTGTATGACCTTCAGCGAATACCGTTTGGTGATTCTGAGTATCAGGTACGCGACCCTCGTCGACACACTCCCAATCTATACAACGTTGTTGACGAGAGACTTGTGGACGATAAATCCGACACCTCCTTGGGACAGATGGTCGCCCTCCCGGTGATAGAACAAGTTGCCGGATTGGAGAATCACCGTGTCCTCCCCCTCTCTTCGGACCTCGGATAATCCTATAATATTCCAGCGCAACCTGTCTATCTCTTCTTGCAGCTCCAGGATCTTCTCGTCAGTCCTCAGTGTGCGTGCGTTAAATGTTGCCAGGTCGAGTCGTCGTAGGTGGCAACCGAACCTCCACCGGAGATTCTTAGCACCCCCTACCCCGCCGTTACCATGGTCACCACCGTAGCCAGGAATAGCGGGGCCGCCGGGGACTGGGGGCCGTCTATTTGTGCAATTGTTCATGGGGGGTATATTGCCGAAATCCTGTTCGTAAACATAAAATCTTAGCTCCTCAGATGGGCCTAAGCAGAACCACGGTCAAAAGAGTGATCGTTGGAGATCTAACACTACGAACTTATCGCAAGAAGACCGGACATTTTTTGAACGAGCGTTTGATAAAAATTAGGCTGGATAGATCCTGCGCTTTGTTACGGCGGTACGCGGGAAAAAATACCGCGAAATTTTGTTCTCGGATAAATTTTTTTAACACGCAAGAAAGTTATAACAAACAAAATGATAACATATATGCCCACAGCAGTGAAGAAGCCAGCACGCATATTCCGAGGGTTCAACGAGCACATTATCCTTCGTCACTCATGGTTTGGCTTGGAGTCTTATATTCAGGCTTAACTGAGGTGTTTTTCTGTGAAAAAGGTGTAAAAACCAGTGCCGAGTTGTACCACAATACCGTCCTAGCAAACATAGTAAAACCTCTTTCTCAAACAATGTTAAAAAACAGACATGGGATATTCCAACAGGACAGCTCATAGGGCACGAAGCACGCAAAACTATTTGACCGCTCATGGAATTGACTTTATCGGACATGAAGACCCCTCTTCTAGTCCAGATTTGAACCCATTGGATTACAATATATGGCAACATTTGGAGGAAAAAATCTGCGCTAAATCTTTGATTAAAGCAGCGGCAGAAATAAATATGAGGGTGATGCGTGCTGCGATTGACGAGTGGCCGCGTCGATTAAGGGCATCTATTAAAAATAGGGGAGGGCATTTTGACTAATGTAAATAAAATTGTATTCTAAATTAACTTTCATTTCATATACAATTTCTATATAATTAATAAAAGTTTTTGACAGAATTTATGACCTAAGTATATATACAACATGTAACATAATTAACGCACTTTGAGAAAGTAGTTTGTTCAGAATCGTTTACTGAATCGATTCCTATCATTTTTAATATAGGCAATTTTTTATCCAAAAAATAATTAAAACCACGTAAATTACAGTCACACTAAATCTGTACAGTCAAACCAAACTGAAATGGACCGTAACTTAAGGCAATAAGACTTTTAAGAGGGCAGTTTTATTTGTATTATTACTTATTCTGTCATTCAATAAAAATAAAGAAAAATGAACTTTATTTCAAGCATTTTAAAGTCTTTGCGTTCGTGGATTTGTACGGTGACCACAACATTCTTCCGGAATTAGTATAACTAATTTGATAAATAATCAGTGCATAAAAATGTTTAACTAAAAATTCAGTGTATGTATTATGATTGTAACATAATATACTAATTGGGGTGTCTGAGGGTGTGCGTTAATTACGTTACATGTTGTATATAGTGATATCCTTAACTAAAATTTACCTTAATCAAGTTATGAGAACAACAGCTAATCCTTGATTTTTCTTTATACTAAAACATCAATTTTATGAAATTTGCGTGTCATAATAGGGTATTTTACACCATGTAAAATAAAATCAAAAATATATATTTATTATAGATTTTGTAAAAAGTAAACGAGAAATATAGATTTTTGTTTTAAAATCGCATTATAAATTTTATATTTCAATTTTAAGATTTTTTTTTGTCTGTTCCTTAAATCTGTAAAACGGTGTCCGCCATAATAGACATGTCGTGACGTCACTGATCCCACCTAAGGATATTAGTGTTCTGTATCACTGATTAAGAAAACTAGCTAACGTGCTGTGTTATTTCGAAAATTTTCAAAACAAAACATCAATATAAGTACCTATTACCAACTTTTGTTTATACAAAAACACAATACCAGGTGAGAATGTATTTTGATAAAACATAGTTTAGTAGCTATCATAGTTTAGTTTATCTATAATCACAATCATTAGCAATCATTAGTTATAATATTTAAGTTAACGTTATTTATTACAAAATTTGACTTGCGATACCTTTCACCTCATGATGTTTGTTTTGTATTGAAAGATGGTTAAATATAAGTCATACTTACATCAAAATGATCTTCACAGAAGATTAGTTTGGTTTATGTAGACAATTTATTCGGGTATCTTTTTGCCAGTTTTATTCAAGTATTTCTTATATTTAAATCAGTTAGCACTTGAATCCATAACTTTCTCGGTACTCTTATGCTCGTATTTTTGCATTCAAGCACAACGCAACAATGCTATATACGATAATTCATTATTAAACATTAATAAGTATCTTATTCCTTTGCTTTTAATCGGCAGAATTGACGACTGTGACGTCACGAGTTAAACAACATAGCGGCTAGTGTGTTCACGAAAAAAGAATCATGTCCATTATTGACCTGACAATTTTCTAACGTGTCTAGTGTTGTAAAATATCTTATAAAATTACATATTTTTTTCTTATTTCGTGTCGCATAATTGAATTTTCATATTAAGCCAGGAAAAAAAGTAATGTTACATTGTTTATCATTCTCAATAGACTTTTGGAGACGGAACGTGTTTTAAAATGGCTCAAAGGCCCAGAAGCTATATTAAAATCGTGTTTTCCACGTTCCATTTCAGACTACGAAAAACTTGTTCATTCGTTGTTTTATTAATGTTTAAAATAACCAATTTCTTTTTTTATAACTTATTAATTTACGATTTGATACGATTTGTAGTGGTTTTATACTATAGTGTAGAAAGAAAAATAAGTCTATACGACTTTATCTGACAGCTGTTATAACATCAAAATTTTATTTATGTACTTAATAGCGTTTTCTTTGGCCTCTAAAATAAAAGATAATAAGTTTTTATGTTATTACAAACAATAATTGTTTTTATACAACAGTATTTTTAGGTAGTCGTCACCTATTAAAGAAATCAATGACAGGTCAATCAACGCATTAAAAAACATAACATAACATAACATAAACACTCATGCCTGTCACCCAGAGGGGTAGGCAGAGAATACAGACTTCCATTTGACACGATCCTGACATACCTCTTTCGCCTCCTTTACATTCATATATCTACGCATACATGCTCGTCGGTTAAGGGTACTTTTAACGTGGCCCATTTTCAAAATATCGCCAATTTGGTCGATAAACTTTTTTCTAGGGCGTCCCTTCCCGTCTCTGCCGTTCACATCTGCCATATAAATTTGCTTTGTCACTATTTCCTCATTCATTCTTTCTACGTGACCAAACCACCGAAGCATTCCTTTCTTAATCCTGGTCACAACATCATCTTGCATACCAAATTTATCTCTTATCACGCAATTTCTCACCCTGTCATTCAGATTCAACCCTAGCATACTCTTTAAAGACCGCATTTCTACAGCATTTATTCTACTTTCGTGCTTCTTCTGCCACACCCAGCTTTCAATACCATACATTAAAGTAGGGACTAACACAGCATTATGAATTACCATACGTACCTTTTTTGCTACATTCTAGTTCCTCACAATAGAGTGTAGTGCCCCATTCACTCTATTCCCTGCATTTACTCGTCGTTCTATATCCTTATCATATCTACCATCCCTGCTAAATACACATCCCAAATACAAACTCATCCACTTGCTCAATTAACTCTCCTTCTATTCCATCTATTTTTTTTATTTTCCTTCTGTTTTTTTATTTTTTCTTTCTATTGTATAGAAAGTGGGCATGATTTTTTAAAACGATAGATTAAAAGTAATTTTATGGCACTATTCGGTTTTAAAAAAAAATATAAAATTTATAGTGGTTCATTATCATTTAAAACAATTTTTGAAAATGGTTAAAATACCCTATTAATGCCCGGTATATGGCGGGTGATAATTAGCGCCGCCTAGTTTCAAGTAGCAAAAATATGAGTGTCAAGATATTTCTAGAACTTTTCCGAGCAGTGTCATCTAGTGTCGAGTGGCGAGGGATTTTTGGAGTATTCTTCGCTAGAACTTTCAATATTCTACTTGAACATTCTAGATGTTTTTGGTGGAAAAGGTCCTATATAAAGTCGGTAAGGAGTGCAACCGGGACAGTATTGAATTGGCGACACAAGCGAAGATTTTGGAGCGAAATATAGTGTTAAGTGTGATTAATTATCAATGTGTTTAAGTTTTCATTGTTATTCGGTAATTAAAGTGTCAATTTTAGTAATTTAATCGGCAGTTTTATTCTCACGATCCCTGATCTCGTAATAATATTTGAAATGGCACACTGTACAAGATATTAAATGATACTAAAGTAATGTGTTATTATACTATGTTTTGTTGCTTAGTCCGTAACTGTATTTTGTACTAACGACGGAGTTTTGGGGAGAACTACCGTAGACGGATTGTCGCTCCTGTTTTATCGTTTAAATAATGCTTTGAAGTGAATTTTTTACATGTTAATGTTATACGATTTTGTGTAATATGTGTCTGTGCGTGTGAACATTAAAAACAACGAAACAAGTGCTTCGATGTTTATATAAATCTCCAACTTATTTTGAAAGCTCAGACGCCTCATGAACTTGAGTGACCGACGTCTTCGACTGTACCCTGGATGGAGCAGTCGTCAAAATTCCCTAAAATTTTGCAATGTGACGCAACAACATATTATGACGAAAAAGTCTATAAAAACGAAGATCCCGAGTAAAATGAAGACATGGCTTAAAGAACAAACAGCCAAGCTTATAATCTTAAGAAATAAAATATGCACCAATGTAATAATGTAATTTTCTAAATTGTTTCGGAAGCTGTTGTTTGTATTATGATCGTATTTCCATGTTAAATTTAAATATCAAGCCTCATCAATCTCTCAATGTATCTTTCAAACTACTACAGTTCATAGCTAATCTGATGTCCGATAGGTGGCACTATGGACGCGTTCTCAAACAGTTTTATATCAAAAGTGGATTAAAAGTGTAGTAGTGTAAATCTTGAATTCAGAGTGAAACTCATCTGGCCACCTATTGGAGCACTAGAAACGCTCATCGAGAAAGAAAATACTACTTATAAAATAAACAAAATAAATTGCGACTCACCCAAAAGAAACATAAAACTGTAAGGTAATTTAGCGTTCATTTCTTTCCAGTTAAGTACCGATATAATAGGTTTCTTTGGAAGATTTTCATGGTCTGAATATGTCAGTAAATTAAAATAGGTTACGTTAAGTCCTTGTACACGTAATAACTATTGTTATAGAAATGAATTCAAAAAGAAAGAAAAGTTTACTGCATATCATTGCAGTTCTTTTCACTTACATTTTGCTGTGAAGTTTTTGAAAATAGACAAGTTTGATGGTGACAGTAACATAAGGTAGGATACCAAAGCTGCTAACGCCGAGTCTCGGATACTGAAAATAATCACGGAAAAATATAAAAACAGTAGGTACTTAGAAAAAAGGGTTTGGCGTATAAAAACAAGATAACCAATTAATACTTACAATTTGGTTGGTCTATCAAATTGTTTCTCCAATAAGTCTCCCCATCCTACAAACATTTGAGGAGATCGACAAAAGAATAAGACCATAGCGCCACCAAATAAAATAATTACCATCTGAAATTTTAGTCAATTATTAAGGTATTCCATTTTTATAATTAAAACATCCATTTTCAAGAATTGTACTTTTTCCGAAAGGATACGTATTAATACATACACGTATGAGGAGTATGTAACAACTGTATTATTTTAAATTACAATCAAACTAAATTTTCAATTAAACGAGGCATTGAAACTTAGTCCTCGGGCTGGCAACTCATCTGGATTTTGATTTTTAATTGAAGATAAACGTGACAAAGATGTCTATGGGCCACAGCATCCACTTATCATCAGGTGGACCGTGTGCTCTTTTTTACCATTATTCTATTAAAAAAACAGTCAGGCACGACGATTTACTTAAATAAAGATAAAAGTTTATTAAATTTTTATCGGTATATAAGTTACTAACTTCATTTTAAGAAAGAATTTAAATGCATATTTTGCACAGAATGTAATGTGAGTGAATATACCATATGTGGGTTTTGTGTATAGTAAAGCGGCTAGTGAGAGAAAATGAATCGTTTTTATACTTTTGAAATATATTTACATACTCTTACATTGAACCTTTATGTCTATGCATAATGAAATTTGGACTTCCAGATATTGCAATGCTACTATAAAATCATTAGTTACTGGATGCAGTGAGACGTCTGGCCGCGCAGTAGTTATTCGCGTTAAACGTCCACGCCAATCATAGTTAAACATTATTCGTTTCTATCACTATTAACACTTAACGCTACCTTTTGAGATGAGGTTATTCGAACTCATAGCCAACTTCAATAAGCGTTTATTTTCATCCGACTTCAAAAAAGGACGAGGTTCTCAATTCGACTGTATTTTTTATTTGTATTACCTCAGAACTTTTTTCTAGGTGACTCTTTTTTATTTGAAATCTTATGCTTCTCACGTGGTCTCATATAAGATGATATCATAAAATCTGACCAGTAGGTTTTTAGTTATCCTTTATAATGCGTATTTAATTGACTTCGACTACATTGATAACTGAACAGTAGTTTTTTAGTTATCCTTTATAATGCGTATTTAATTGATTTCGACAACATCGATAATGTTCTCAAATCAATGTTGTGAAATTGGTCGTACAGTTTTTTTTTAATTGTGTCATTAACATTCGATAGGTGGATCTTTAGTCTTTAGTCAGCGTAAAGTTCTATGCGTTTGGATATTTTGATATCTATAAGTCGGCCTATTTGTAAATACTTTTTAACCATGGACGTTTGAATGAAGACACGTTAAAGTTTAACACGGAAAAGTGAATGTTTACGTCTCAGCGTAAATATCTTGGCGAATCACGCATTGTGATTGTAGAGTTTCGACAATATTTTACTTCTTCGCAGTAAGTAAGCATTTCAAAATAAATGGGAAGTAGATTTTTATTGCGCTGTTACTAGAAATACAAATTGGAATTCACGCCTTTTTTATAAGATTACGCCTAGCATTTGAGTTACAGCTAAAGTTAGAGCCTATATACGTTCCACTGTTGGCGTCTTCTCACTTCTGAGAGGATTTTATGCCAAGGAAATGTCCTTAGCGCTGGCTCAATGCACTTTGGCTAACTTCCGGAAGGTTCCCTCGCGGTGTTTTCCTTCCCGCCCAGCGCGTGGAAAATCAGCACTTAAAATTGCAATTAACAATTTCATTCAATATCTGCTGGCAGCAGGAATCGAACCCAGGTTGCTTGCGTACCGTATTCTAAGCGATTCGTTTAAAATTTGATATAATTTTCTTGAATTAGCAACATTTTTAATTATTTTATTAGGTTTAAGTACTTATCTCTGATATTTGATGGTAACTTTAGGTCTACGTTCATATCTCCAGCGACTACAACATTAACAAAGTGCTGTAAGGTATTTAATAATATTGTAATTTTATTTACAAACAGCTGTTTATTATAATAAGGAGGTCTGTAGATAGCACACAAGGCGATTACTTTATTACACGGTGTTTTAACTGAACCTATTATCGACTCGAATGTATGTGAACTATAGTCTAACTGCGTGAATTTTAATTAGTTTCTTACATAAACAATAATACCTCCGCCTTTTCTATTCTTACGAAGTTGTGAGTACATTTTATAGCCAGGAATACTATACAAATGACAAATGTTAATAATATTGTACTGTGATATTTACAGCATTTGCGTAGCAAATTCTGTTAATGAAATGGTATTTAAAATAAGTACTTAGGCGACCAAACTTTGCTGAGCTTCATGAAAAAGTAAATAATTTGTGTTTAAATGAATTTACTTTCATATGATAACTATCTAGATAAATTCTGAAAATCATCATCATTATCAACATTACAAGGTAAACTTGGGAAAATAAAACATTATACATACAAAAATGCAACTAAATCTTAAGAGAAGATTTGAATGACCACTTATAAAAACTTATTATATACATGAATTGTTTGCTAATAGTATTAAGTGCTATACTAACAAATTCCCAAAAGGTTATTCTTCCTAATTTTTTCCAGTCATCATTAACAGCAGTTTTAGCAGCCGCTACGCCCTCTGGAGTTGTCTTAGATTTCTTTGCAGCGTCACTGTTTGGTCTGAAATATGTGTAAACTTTATTGAGTTTTTGCGTTAATCCACTCCAAAAATTGAATAATGTCCTCGATATTTAACTCTTACTTCCTAATAAAAAATATTTCTCAAAAAAACCCTTTTTGTTTGGCAACGTGTATGCAAATTTTAATAATAATAAAACCCGATCACCTAGCAGCCCCACGCATCCATCATACCCACCAGATGGCTTGGTGTCGCTAGGGTCCTCTCGGACTCAGCAAGCGGCATCTGCCGCTGTACGCTGGATATCACATCTAGCATACAGCGGCGGACAACTGAAATAAATAAAAAAGCATTGCGGGCGTATTTTAGGGCAAAAGCGGGAGAAGTTGGAGAGGAGTTGAGAATGCCTCGCTTTTTTGCTGAGCTGGAGCCATCTATTACCGTCACTGAGTAAAACCTGGTGGATTTCGTTACATTGTGCTCATAAATATTAATTGATTAAGTCGAATGGCTACGATGTGAGGCTGTTCCCTTGTCAGACGAAAACACGACGACAGAAGATGATGCTCTATGAGTTGCAAATCAACCCTCATACGTAGATACCGCCGTATACTTCCCTGTGGTTGACTCAGATGACGATGGAATAGTTGCAAAGAACAAGAGCAAATGTGGAGCATATTGGAAGAGGCGAATAAGGAAACGCGCAGTACATTTCTCGAGAATCGATTGTGACTTCCCCGCATATCCTAATCAAGCCGAATCGAGCTGTCATGAGGGCTCTAAACCAATTCTGGTGACCTATTTGGAAGCGAGCCAGGACCTGTGCGAGATGGATTTAAATCTTATTGGCGACATACTGGTAATATTTCGTATTATTTGCGTCAAGCTCCCCACGGCTCGACATGTTGTGTACATGCGACATGTACTACACAAAGTAGCACCATCCCAGCCAGGAGAAAAAGAATTGAAGACCGTATGGCAACAGCCATCTTCGGCATACGGAGAAGCTTCAGGTCGGGTAATAACATACCAAGAATTGCGCACACCATCAGAATGATGTTTGTTGGCACAAATTCCAGTTTTTTCCAGCTAAATATTGCTCAAAAGCTGACGGCGCGCATAAACGAGATGAATCATAGAATCGGTGCTTAGAGAAAGCAAATTTGGCAATTTACTGGGAGTTTGACAAGGTTCAATCGGAATCGCCTTTTCCAGAGTGGCTCTATAAATCATTGGAGTGACGAATGGTATGTGTAACGGGCCAAGCACCGGATCAGGCCGACACTGTCGCATTCTTGCACGGCCTGCGTTCAGTGATCAGAGCACGTAAGCAATAGCGAGGGCCCTAAAAGTTCTGTTCACTTCAAGTGGTTTGGGAGCGACTTCTGGTCGAGACCTCTTAAGACATACCACGAAGATGAGACAAATCAATTACTTCCTGACGACATCGGATGATACATTCTATAAGGACGTCATTTCTTGTGATAAAGGGCTGACCTCTCTATCCCTAGCCAACGAGAAATGACAATACTCGGCAGTATAGAGCACTTCCGATTGCAAGACCGTAAGGAGAAAGAATTTGAATTACACAAATAGACCGCCTCCAGTCCCCGGCGGCCTCGCTATTCCTAGCTACGGTGGCAAACATGGTATCGGCGGGGCAGGGGGTGCTAAGAATCTCCAGTGAAGGTTCAGTTACCACCTACGACGACTCGACCTGGCAACATTTAACGCACGCACCCTGAGGACTGACGAGAAGATCCTGGAGCTGGAACAAGAAATAGACAAGTTGCGCTGGAATATTGTAGGATTATCCGAGGTCTGAAGAGAGAGGGAGGACACGGTGATTCTCCAATCCGGCAACTTGTTCTATCACCGGGAGGGCGACCATCTGTCCCAAGGAGGTGTCGGATTTATCGTCCACAAGTCTCTCGTCAACAACGTTGTATAGATTGGGAGTGTGTCGACGAGGGTCGCGTACCTGATACTCAGAATCACCAAACGGTATTCGCTGAAGGTCATACAGGTTTACGCACCAACCTCGACACATCCCGATGAGGAGGTGGAGGAATTGTATGAGGATATTTCCAAAGCCATGCATTCCTTCAAAACCCACTACACGGTGTTGATGGGAGACTTCAACGCAAAACTAGGCACAAGAGAAAACGGTGAGCTGAAGTTAGGGAAATTTGGGGTAGGGCAACGGAACCGAAGGGGCCAGCAGCTGGCCGACTTTATGGAGAAAGAGGGACTCTTAATGATGAACTCTTTCTTCCAGAAGCGGCCCCACAGGAAGTGGACCTGGTCGAACCCCGACGGTTCGACAAAAAATGAGATTGACTTCATTATGACGACCAGACGCCAACTGTTCAGTGATGTCTCAGTGATCGCAAGGGTGAAAACTGACAGCGATCACCGAATGGTTAGAGGCACACTGAACCTAAACGTTAAGTTGGAGAGGTCTCGTCTGATGAAGTCAACGCTCCGTCCTCCTCGTGCTCTGATCCAGAATCCCGAAAATTTTCAGCTCGAGTTACGTAACCGCTTTCAGTGCCTAGAAGATTGCAATGCAGTGGACGATATGAATGACAAGCTCGTGGAAACTGTCCATGCGGTCGGAGCTAAGTTCTGCAAGACCCGCCGCAGAAGAACACAAAAACTCTCCGATCACACTCTTAATCTCATGGCTGTTAGACGGGAGATGAGGCTGCAATCGTCAAAAGATTTGACAGCATACAGACAACTGAACAGACAGGTTTCTAAATCATGCGGTGAGACTTACGCAACTTTAATACTGCTCGTATTAAAGAAGCGATCGAGTGGAACCAGGGCTCCAAAGTCTTTGCCAGAGATCTGTCTGCCAGTAAGAGCCAACTGTCAAAGCTGAAGACTGAGTGTGGCAGCATCGTTTCCGGGACACCTGAGATTTTGAGTGAGATTGAGAGGTTCTATGGGCAGCTGTACACATCATCGTTGGAGCCACACGCAAGTGTGAGTAACGATCCAGGAGCAAGTCTTATCCGACACTATTCCGATGATATCCCGGACGTCAGTCTAAGCGAGATTAGAATGGCTCTCTAGCACCTTAAAAACGGCAGGGCCCCAGGCGAGGATGGAATTACAGCGGAGCTTCTGAAAGCGGGTGGAACACCGGTACTTGAAGTCCTGCAGAAGCTCTTCAATTCCGTTCTCCATGGTGGCACTACTCCAGAGGCGTGGAGCAGAAGTGCGGTGGTCTTGTTCTTTAAGAAAGGCGACAACGCTCTATTAAAGAACTACAGACCGATTTCCCTTCTGAGCCGCGTCTACGTGCTGTTTTCGAGAGTCATTACGAATCGGCTCGCACGCAGACTCGACGACTTCCAGCCTTCGGAACAAGCTGGTTTCCGTAAAGGCTTCAGTACCGTAGACCACATACATACCCTGCGGCAGATTGTACAGAAGACTGAAGAGTACAATTTGCCACTTTGCTTGGCGTATGTGGACTATGAGAAAGCCTTTGATTCCGTCGAAATTTGGGCGGTGCTACAGTCCCTTCAGCGGTGCCAAGTTGACTGTCGGTATATCGAAGCGCTGAAGTGTTTGTACAGTAGGGCTACGATGGCTATCCGAGTAGAGAACCAGAGCTCGAAACCTATCCAACTGCAGAGAGGTGTAAGACAGGGTGACGTTATATCCTCGAAACTCTTCACCGCTGCATTGGAAGACGTTTTCAAGCTACCGGACTGGAAAGGATACGGTATTAACATCAATGGCTAGTACATCACTCACCTCCAATTTGCCGACGATATAGTCTTTATGGCAGAATCGCTGGAGGACCTAAGCACTATGCTCAATGACCTCAATGGTGTCTCCCAACAGATAGGTCTTAAGATGAACACGGACAAAACAAAGATCATGTGTAATGTCCATGTCACACCTATGCCGGTAGTTGTTGGGAGCACTATGCTCGAAGTTGTTGACGAGTACGTTTACCTGGGACAAATAGTCCGACTAGGTAAGTCCAACTTGAAAACCAGAGTGACAGACATAGCCCAACGGATTAGTAAGCTGAAGTGGCAATGGGCCGGCCGTATATCTTGAAGCACCGATAACCGATGGGGAAGAAAGGTTGTTGAGTAGCAACCCCCCACTAGATGAAGTGACGACCTGGTAAGATATGCAGGAAGCGGATGGATGCAGGTGGCTCAGAACCGTGCTTTTTGGCATTAATTGGGGGAGGCCTATGTTCAGCAGTGGACTTGTGAAGGGATTTAATGATGATGATGATGATGAAGAAAAAAGAAGGGGATCCATGAAAAGTTCTTCTACAAGACTCTACATGAGCCTTTTGTAGATACAGTCGCCTCCCTTCCTTGGCTACCCTCGGGAAACGGGGTTTTTTGTGAGCAGTACAGGATCAGGTTATTAAGACAAACAACTACTGGAGATACATCTTAAATTATGGCGCCGTCGACATTTGCCGAGCTTGTTGCCATCCCAGTTAGTCACTTAGGGACTTTTCATCTTTTCATCTTCATCTTTTTTTCATCTTCGGTTGTTCGTCTCTTTTCGTTGTTTCTTCAGTTGTTCACAGACCCAATCTAGTAGACAGGATTCTACACCAGGAACTTGCTATGAAATATCGTATCGTGGATCGGAAACTGCCTTATTATAAGTAATGGCCGGTAGCTCGAAAGTGACTGCGCCAGACTCTACTGGAACTGGGCCATCATCACAGACAGGATTATTCTTGCAACAAAAATTCATATTGCACTGATGGATCAGGTACAGCTAAGGATATTTTTGGTCAACAATACCATTCCATATAACGATAACCTCGTGAAATACCGTTACAAGACCAAATGCAGAAGGCCGTGCTTCTCGATACCGCCAGCATCTTCCGCCGGTTTCCCTCCCCTTCCCCCTAAACTTCGGCCGTTCGGTCTCCCTTGCCGAGGGCTTCCATATGGTTGGTTTTTTATGTATTTATATATTACTTATTTATTCTAGTTACTATATTAAATGAATTTATGGATATTTATCATTTCCTTCTTTATATTTATTAAGCCCAACCAGATGAGAAGTCTCTATGAATACCTTCAACATAATAATTACTTTTTATTGACTCCTTTGTAACATGATAAACTTAACTTATACAAAAGTTAATAATAAAAACTAGGGTACCATTGGCACTCGCTTTGCCTAACCAATCTAAGTCGGAGTATTTCTATATCTTGAGTCGTCCCGTCCTGGAATTATGTTTATGATTCCTACACTGGCTTAGGTATTTTACTTCTTTCTGGTTTCTTCTGGTTTTTCCTAAATTTGTAACTCGCGGTACGAAATGGAGAGAGAATCTGTTTTTTTTATGAAATAAAAGTGACATACGAGCACACAGTCCACATTATGGTAAATGACTGCTATGGCCCATAAACTGTTGTCACTCTTGAACACAAAGATGAAATGCCTCGTTTCCAGTAAAAAAGGGTCTCCAGATCTCTATACTCAACGTACGAAACACAGCAGCATTGTGTTAATATTTTACGCTGGTCACAGATTATTAGCGTAAAATAGCAAGTGTGGTTCTACCCCGGTCGAGGTAACCCAACTTAAAATTTGCTGCTTCGTATGGTGATTGTAGAGAACTGGAGACCCTTTTTGCTGGAAATGAGGCATTTCATTTTAGTCCTTCAATCTTCGGCCAAATATCTTCATTTGTTGTTATATATGTTTCCAGTGGTAGATATGAGCTATATTATATATTACCAGCGTCCTTGACATTTTATTTATTGGTACCCGGTTGACCGAGCTTTGCTCGGTATTTTTCACTCGATTTTTTTTAATTCGTGTGTTTTGGAAATTATATTTAGATACAAATTACATACTGATGAAATATAAATAATATTTTTTGATCTTAGCGACATAACAGAAAAAACGGAAATGGTTATTTGAATAAAAAATCATGAGTGCAATTATTTTAATTTAGAATTTTCGTGTTTTTAAAAAATACTAAAAAAAGAGCTCGAAAAAATAGATTTTCCCAAAAAAGAAAGGAACTTGAAAAAAAATTAAAAAAGTCGGTCGGTCTGGGCTCGAACCGGGGTTTTACGATTCTGTGATAGCCCATTACACCAATTAAGCTATTTATAATCATTGACACTCTGTCAAAATTTACCTTCTTATTCTAACGATATTGTAGAAGTTTTTCATTCCCTAAAAACACGGACAAAAAGACATTTTCTAAAAATAAATCCAAGCTAGATCGATTTATTATCCCCGAAACTCCCTGGACACTAAATTTTATGAAAATCGTTCGAGCCGTTTACGAGATCCCGATTATATATATATATATATATATATATATATATATATATATATATATATATATATATATATATATATATATATATATATATATATATATATATATATATATATATACAAGGATTGCTCGTTTAATAGTATAGGATAGAATTAAAAAACAAATTTAATTTAATTCAAGAAAATATGATCATGATGATTAAACAACATAATATGCACTATTCACTGGTTATTAATGAAGCTATATAGAGTACGAGATAAAAAAAATTATTGAATGTTCAGTACTGCTAAATTTAAAGAACAATAGTAATGTACTCGTATTAGCATTTATAGTATTCCTGTTAACATTTCCAATTACACTAAGAAAATGTAGATTGATTAAGCATTTTACGACGGTAATCAAATGGCAGGTGCTCATCCTTATAAATAATCAAATAAGTGAACTTAAAAAAAAGAAACATTTTAATAGAATTATGACTTACCTAAAATATCCAAGATATATCACAATGAGGATTATAAACACTGCTGCTTCCAAAACAATCATGTATGGAACCGAAAATGCAGAGAATTTCGGGAATGACAAATATTCAGGTGCGCTCGGGTAGGCCCTATAAACAAGAAGTAGTTATTAATAATGTACATGTACGTTTATTTTCGTAATTTTTTTTTTAATATTGCTTAATTTTTTGGTAAAATTTAAAAATATATAACTACAATTGTAATAGTTTTAATCGCATATAAGGTGAGTAAACAAATACAAGTTAAACGTAAAACTATATTTTTTTCGGGGTATATTTTTCCCGATAAAATAATATACAAAATGGTTACTACACCATTTTATATATTCAGTATTTTACGAAGATTGAAGAGAAATATAATACGAGAGACGTCAAAAAAGTGAAAATGCCGTACAAACTCTTCAGAACAAAGTTTTTTTGTATAAGTATCTATAAATATAAATGAACCGATTATGCAATAACAGAAATATTACTCCGCATTTTTAAGTATATGTAGGCATTTAAATAAATCAGTCCGGAACGAGTCAATCTCGATTGACGAGTATGTCATATGCAACAGTTACATGTTGATGTGCCGCATTTAAACGTGGAGGAACGTTTTCCAACCATGACTCTTACTTAGGGTGTCATACTTACAGTCAGTAGCACTAGAAGATATGGTAAAAAAGTTGTTTGTTTTTGAAAACTTCACCTCTACACTAACATTTTCCTATGTATCTTGGGGAAAATTTTCATTCGTAAATTTGACTAGGGCAAACACCTAGACCCGAAACAATTATTTGTAGGCCATATAAATACTTGTTCCGTGTGGAATTCGAACCCGCGGTCCTTAGCGCTGGAACTCATTAATAAGCCGCTTCACCACGGAGCAGCCAAATAAATGTTTGAGGGCATTGTCGTGTCTCTGCTCAAAAAACAAAGATTTATATAGGTAAGTGTACATAATACTTTACGATTGGGGATGAAAAAGTATACTCCGCATTGAATATCCAGAATGCTTACTGAAGTGTAGTAACAAATTTGACTAAATATTTCCGGAAACTTCCAGCAAAATCGACTTCTAAATTAATCAAGTTATATTTAAACTCTAGGAGAAACTTCATACACCTAAAACCGTCCCATGCGCACAATTGAATGGTGGTTCATATTAGAACTACCAGAATGGAAATCTTCAGCCGTTCGTCACTGGACGGTGCTCGCTATCGCAAGCGAAGATAATGCTCTTTGTTACTTCACTATTTCGATACTGAACCAAAATTACAGTTTTGACTTGGGAAAAACCACTTCCAACTTCTAATGAATTCAAGGAGAGACCATTTGCCGGATCATGTGCTATGTATTTTCTGGGATAAATGAGGTGTTAATGATGCATCTTTATAAATAAAATTAGAATTTAGGGCAGATAAAAAATAATGCACAAGAGATACTTAGATTTAAAATACTTGAGTATTCTCCATTTTGTTATTTACTAGAATTCGCACCTAATGATACTACTAGTAGTGGAGTCAAATCACTGTCTTCTCAGATACTCTTTCCAAGAAGACAGGGATTTAACGATGAACTGCTTGCCTCAGAGATGAATGAGATTTGCAAACGTACAAAAAAGAAATTTCAAGTATTTTATGATGAAACACAGGAAGGAACGTGATTTAAGACACTGGTATATGCATGAGCGTATACAAACGTATCGTGCATGTAAACACAGGTTACCGAGACCTTATTTTGGGTGGGTTTTCTTTAACTTCTTGATACATATGAAACATTTCAAGTTCAAATAATAAAATTGAAGAATAAACGAAGCTTGACAGTAATATGAAGATTTTATAAAAAAAATCACAAAATGTTCTACAAATATGATTTAAAAGGTCGTGTTACGTACGTTTGGAAAAGTCCTTTCATTACTAAGTTAGTAGCTGTACCGACTAAAGTGCCAATGCCGCCTGAAATTAATATCATAATTAAAAAAGACACTTTATATTTTGATGATAAAAGTTTTAAGTAAAATAAAAGCAGCAAGTTGCCTCCCACTCTTAGGCGCAGGTCTCCTCTCGTTGCTGAGAGGGTTATGGGGCAAGTAAAAGTTCGCTACGCTGCTCCAATGCGTATTGCCTGCCCTTCACTTCCTTCAAATATCAATTTATTTCTCCGCTAAGCACTCTCGAAAACAGCACTTAGACGCGGCTCAGAAGGGAAATCGGTCTCTAGTTCTTCAAGAGAATGTTGTCATCGTTTTTAAAGGACAAAACCACCGCACTTCTGCTCCACGCCTCTGGAGCAGTACCACCATGGAGGACGGAAATGAAGAGCGTCTGAAAGTATTCAAGTATCGGTGTTCAACCCACTTTCAGAAACTCCGCTGTAATTGCATTCTCGCCCGGGGACTTGCCGTTTTTAAGATGCTGGAGAGCCATTCTAATCTCGTTCAGAAAGACGTCCGGGATATTATCTGAATAGTGTCGGAGAAGACTTGCTCTTTGATCGTTGCTCACACTTGCGTGTGGCCGCAACGATGATGTGTGTCCCAGAAACGATGATGCCACACTCAATCTTAAGTTTTGACAGTTGGCTTCTTCTGGCAGACAGATCTCTGGCAAAGACTTTGGAGCCCTGGTTCCGCTCGATCGTTTCTTTAATTAGAGCGGTATTAACGTTACGTAAGTCTCGCCACATACATTTGGAGATCTGTCTGTTCAGTTGCCTGTATGCTTTCAAATCTGTTGACGATTGCAGCCTCATCTCCCGTCTAACAATCATGAGATTAAGAGTGTGATCGGAGAGTTTTTGTGTTCTTCAGCGGCGGGTCTTGCATAACTTAGCTCCGACCGTATGGACAGTTTCCACGAGCTTGTCAATCATATCATCCACTGCATTGCAATCTTCTAGACACTGAAAGTGGTTACGTAACTCGAGCTGAAAAGTTCGGGATTCTGGATTAGAGCACGAGGGAGACGAAGCATTGACTTCATTATACGAGACCTCTCCAACTTACCGTTTAGGTTCAGTGTGCCTCTAACCATTCAGTGATCGCGGCCGATTTAAACCCTTGCGATCACTGAGACATCATTGAACAGTTTTCGTCTGGTCGTCATAATAAAGTCAATATCTTTTTTTGTCGAACCTCCGGGGTTCAAACAGGTCCACTTTCTGTGGGGCCGCTTCTGGAAGAAAGAGTTCATCATAAAGAGTCCCTCTTTTCCATGAAGTCCGCCAGCTGCTGGCCCTTTGGGTTCCGTTGCTTTATCCCAAATTTCCCTACCTTCAGCTAAACGTTCTTTTTTGTGCCCAGTTTTGCATTGAAGTCTCCCATTAACACCGTAAAGTGAGTTTTGGAAGAATGTATGGCTCTAGAAATATCCTCATATATTTCCTTCACCTCCTCATCGGGATGTTCCGACGTTGGCGCGTAAACCTGTATGACCTTCAGCAAATACCGTTTGTTGTTTCTGAGTGTAAGGTACACAACCCTCGATAATACATTCCCAATATTTACAACGTTGCTGACGAGAGACTTGTGGACAATAAATCCCAAACTTCCTTGGGACAGATGGTCGCCCTCCTTGTGATAGAACTAGTTGCCGGATTCAAGAGTCACTGTGTGCTCCCTCTCTCTTTGGACCTCGGATAATCCTATAATATTCCAGCGCAACTTGTCTATCTCTTCTTCCAGCTCCAGTATCTTCTCTTCAGTCCTCAGGGTGCGTGCGTTATATGTTGCCAGGTAGAGTCACCGTAGGTGGCAACCGAACCTCCACCGGAGATTCTTAGCACCCTCTGCCCCGCCGTTATCATGGTGACCAACGTAGCCATAAATAGCGGGGCCACCGGGGACTGGGAGCCGTTTGTTTGTGTCGTTGTTCATGGGGGGATATTTGACGTAGTTGCCACGCTTGGCGAGCGGGTCGGCAACCGCAGTTTTTTTATTATATCACTGTTGTTATCAGGAAGATGCTGCTGCCCATCTCCAGCCTGTTTCCCTCTGTTGCCTTTTACGACACCACGGGAAGATATGGGGTAGTGGATATTCTTAACCGCCACTACACGGCTGGATTGATACCAAAATGGATATCAAGGATGATACGTGAAGCTATTGAAATAAAAATAAAAAACATCCAAATTTGAAAAGGGAGGGAGGATGGGTACTACCACTTGCTTGGGGCCCTATAATTAATAAAAGTAAAACTTAAACACAGTAAGTTCATTTTACGTAGATCGGACCAAAATTAAAAAGCTGAAGGTATTCCGGGTTAACACGGACGTCAGACACCTCAGTCTCCTGTGACCATGAGTACTGGAAAGCACCCGAAACGTCGGGTGTTAAACTTAAAATAAATTAAAAACGATAAAATCCGTAGTAGTTTTAATCAACATTCATATACATCATATTACATAACATACTTGTAGCCCATAGAAGCCCATGAAAAATAACAAATCCACACTCACCAACCAACATTTTAAATATTCACACAAATATTATCTTGAGAATCAATAACAATGAGTCAGCTACAAAATTCATAGTTAATCAAAACATATTTATTTGTAATAAAATATAAGAAATTACCGACTGTTGCTGAAAATGTAGCTGCACAAAAATAGCATGTAGTGATATCAGAGGCAACTCTTTCGCCTTGGTTATCGGTTTCGTATATCTTCAATAATTTTTGCTGTAAATAAAATTGCCTGCTTTTACTTGCAAGGGTTATTTTTATTTCATAATATCTTTATATATGTCACAGTTTTATGACAAAATCCTAAGCTTTTGATCAAGAACCAGAAGAAGACAAAGGTATTACTTAATTTAATCATTAACCTGAAAAATCCTGTTTTCTCTTCAGAAAACTGAACTTATTTAAGTTTATGATAGTATTTAAACTTATCCTACATTTGATTAGGTTGGTTTTATCACAAAACTCTAGTGAATCTATTACTCTAGTCTAGGTTTTTGATAAAAAAAACTGTATGTTCTCAGGGTTTTCATAAACTAAAACCAGTAACCAAGAAACACGGCAGTGTGTCAGCTAAGCTCGGAAAATAAAAATACGACGCAGTATGTAATTACTAAATGAACAAATTAAGCTACATTCAACCCCCAATAATTTAAATTTAATAGATATACACACTTTTTATTTTGTTAATCTTTTAATGTCGTATTACAGGCAATAATTCATCTCAATGTACAATTTAAGGTACATTTTGTTAAAATAATTGGAGAACGTTGTATATTCTTATAACAATTATTTAACGAACCGTTATGAAATTCAGCACCCATTCAAACTGTAAGTCTTTAATCGCTGATCATACCGATCGTAGTCAACCGAAATTGGTCCCCATATTTTTGATATGGTGGAATATAACGCATTACTTAGAATTTGGGTAGGTTATCATTCTAAAGTTACTCATCAAATTGCAACAAACATAGTATTTTTCGTGAAAAAATGTTTAAAATGTTGTAACTTACTTCTTCAAAAACCCTTAAAATGGCAAAGTTAATAGGCACCATCATTGTTGTTGCTGCAGTATTTGTGATCCACATAGAAATAAAAGTGGTGACAATACACAGTGCAAGTAACAGTCTGAAATTAAAAATGTGAGAAGAAAGATTTAATATTATTTTTATTATATTTTGATTTAATTTAATATTTATTCCGAGTAATTTCTTACTAGTGATTTGAAAAATACCGTTTAATGGTTTATCATCAAACCAACCTTCCATTATTGGCCAACCAAGCGCTTTTCAACCATTTGTTTTTTAATATTTTACGACATCATCATCATTATCATCATTCTATCACAAATTACCTGCATTCATCGCCTTTCTGCATATCTTGCCTATCTTGCAGGTGGTAACTCCATCTAGTGGGGGGTGCTCTACACTACGCTTACCGATACGAGGCTGCCACTCAAGAACATTTTTCCCCATCGATTGTCGGCTTGTTAATCCGTTGGGCTATGCCGGTCACGTTGGTACTACTGCGGATATCCTCATTTCTATGTTTATCACGCAGAGAAACCCCGAGAATAGACCTCTACATAGCTTGCTGAGTGATCTTGAGCGTCCTCATACGGGCAGCAGTGATAGACCACGTCTCAGATCCGTAAGTCATCACTGGCAACACGTACTGGTTGTACAATCTAGTTTTCAAATTTTGAGGTATACCTGAAGAAAAGATATTCCGAACGCTGTCCAGCCGAGTTGAATCCGTCAGTTTACCTTTAGGCTGAAGTTGGACTTACCTAGTCGGACTATTTGTCCCCGGTAAACGTACCCGTAAACAACTTCGAGCTTAGTGCTCCTTACAACTGCCGGCATAGGTTGATCTTTAGGAGGACATTAACCATGATCTTTGTTTTGTCCATGTTCATCTTAAGACCTATCCGTTGGAATACACAATTGAGGTCATTGAGCATAGTGCTTAGGTTCTCCAGCAATTCTGTTATAAGGACTATTTCATCGGCAAATTGAACCTCTCAATCTCACTCACAATCTCAGGTGTCCCGGAAACGATACCAACTATTCAGTTATCGCTGCCAGTTTTTCATCATAGTGATCACTAAGACATCACTGAACAGTTTCCGTCTAGTCGCCATAATGAAGTCAATCATATTATTTGCCAAATCGTCAGGGCTCTACTAGATCCACATTCTATGGCGCTGCTTCTGGAAGAAAAGTTCATCATAAAGAGTCTTTTTTTCTCCCTGAAGTCAGCCGGCTGCTGGCCCCTTGAGTTCCGTTGTCCTATCCCAAAAGTCTCTACCTTCTGCTCACCGTTCTTTCTTGTACCTAGCTTTGCGTTGAAGACTCTCATTAACACCGTATAGTGGATTTTAGAAGAATGCAGTACCTTAGAAATATTCTCATATATTTCCTCCACCTCCTCATCGGAATGTGCCGAAGTCGGTGCGTAAGCCAGTATGACCTTCAGCGAATACCTTTAGGTGATTCTGAGTATACGCAATCCTCGTCGACACACTCCCAATCTTTATAACGTTGTTAACGAGACATTTTGGACGATAAGTCCAATAACTCCTTGGGACAGACAAGTTACCCAATTCGAGATTCACCGTGTCCTCCCCTTCTCTTCGGACCTTAGATAATCCTTTTATATTCCAGCGCAACTTGTCTATCTTTTCTTCCAACTCTAGGATCTTCTCGTCATTTCTCGTCAATCATTCATTCCCAGGGTGCGTGCGTTGTATGTTCCAGGTCAAGTAGTTTTAGGTGGCAATCGAACCTCCGCCAAATATTCTTAGCACCCCCTGTACCACAGTTTACATGGCCGCCAATTACGATACAGGTACGATATTTTACGAATTACAACCTAATTACTTGGTTCGACCATCACAATGCGACACTTACATAGTGGAATATAAATTTGCCAGTTTCTGTCTTTCTGTCCAAATATAAACAGGGCGTCTTCAAAACAAGAGCGAATAAATAAGCTTTTGTTACACTAAGACAGTGCGATTTACCATCTAGGGCTTCGTAACCACTTACCACCAGTTGGGAATGTAGTCAAGCAGTGCCTAATAATAATTAATAAAATATCCAACGCGACTATAAGTAACAGCGTTCTTTTTTAAATAAACTTATTATTAACTTTGCAAACGCTAAGCGTCCAAATTTGACCGCTTTGATATTTCGTCAAAAATCAAGGGGTCGAATTTGACCGCATCCACCCACAGCAGTTTAACCCATAAATACTTATATTTGGAGACCACTTTTAGTAGGAGAAGTTTGGTATTATAGAATCAACCTGAAATTTTCTATCCTCTAATGGATTAAAAAGTTAGGTAGTCTATGGATATTTATTTATAATCTACGTTCATTTCGTACGCCATTTTCGTGTGATGTTATTGTGTTGATTTTTGGGTTTTTCAAGTGTTTTATTAGTATTTAGTATAGTGTTTTATTATAAAATGTAATGAAAGTTTTTGTGTAAATATAATGTATCGTTTTACGCAAATAATTTCGAGTAATATATATTGAAATAATTGTGATTTTCACGCAGCCGGCATGCACTTGGTATGTATTTTTTTGTTATTAAAATACAATAAAAGCCTTTTGTAATGAAGTGAAAACCGACTTTTGTTTAGACCACAGGATAGAAAATCTTGTATAGATTTTATAATGCCAAACTTTTTTGTAGAAAAAAAGTCTCTTAACGTAACTTTTAAAGGTTTTAAGTGCTGTGGGTGGGTTCGGTCCCACGCGACCGCTCGGGGTTTGACAGGCGCATGCGACTGCATGGGAATTTTATGAGGATTGAAGGGTTAATAATCTCCGATCTATTACTGTTCATTAATATATATATATATATATATATATATATATATATATATATATATATATATATATATATATATATATATATATATATATATATATATATATATATTAATGAACAGTAATAGCGTGGCAACTACGGCAAATACCCCCCAATGAACAAATACACAAAAAGACGGCCCCCAGTCCTCGGCGGCCCCGCTATTCCTGGCTACGGTGGCGACCATGGTAACGGCGGGGCAGGGGGTGCTAAGAATCTCCGGTGGAGGTTCGGTTGCCACCTACGACGACTCGACCTGGCAACATATAACGCACGCACCCTGAGGACTGACGAGAAGATACTGGAGCTGGAAGAAGAGGTAGACAAGTTGCGCTGGCATATTATTGGATTATCCGAGGTCCGAAGAGAGGGGGAGGACACGGCAATCCTCGAGTCCGGCAACTTGTTCTATCACCGGGAGGGCGACCATCTGTCCCAAGGAGGTGTCGGATTTATCGTCCACAAGTCTCTCGTCAACAACGTTGTAAAGATTGGGAGTGTGTCGACGAGGGTCGCGTACCTGATACTCAGAATCACCAAACGGTATTCGCTGAAGGTCATTCAGGTTTACGCACCAACCTCGGCACACCCCGATGAGGAGGTGGAGGAAATGTATGAGGATATTTCCAGAGCCATACATTCCTCCAAAACTCACTACACGGTGTTGATGGGAGACTTCAACGCAAAACTAGGCACAAGAGAAAGCGGTGAGCTGAAGGTAGGGAAATTTGGAGTAGGGCAACGGAACCGAAGGGGCCAGCAGCTGGCCGACTTTATGGAGAAAGAGGGACTCTTTATGATGAACTCTTTCTTCCAGAAGCGGCCCCACAGGAAGTGGACCTGGTCGAGCCCCGACGGTTCGACAAAAAATGAGATTGACTTCATTATGACGACCAGACGCCAACTGTTCAGTGATGTCTCAGTGATCGCAAGGGTGAAAACTGGCAGTGATCACCGAATGGTTAGAGGCACACTGAACCTAAACGTTAAGTTGGAGAGGTCTCGTCTAATGAAGTCAACGCTCCGTCCCCCTCGTGCTCTAATCCAGAATCCCGAAACCTTTCAGCTCGAGTTACGTAACCGCTTCCAGTGCCTAGAAGATTGCAATGCAGTGGACGATATGAACGACAAGCTCGTGGAAACTGTCCATGCGGTCGGAGCTAAGTTCTGCAAGACCCGCCGCAGAAGAACACAAAAACTCTCCGATCACACTCTTAATCTCATGGCTGTTAGACGGGAGATGAGGCTGCAATCGTCAACAGATTTGACAGCATACAGGCAACTGAACAGACAGATCTCCAAATGCATGCGGCGAGACTTACGCAACTTTAATACTTCTCGTATTAAAGAAGCGATCGAGCGGAACCAGGGCTCCAAAGTCTTTGCCAGAGATCTGTCTGCCAGAAAGAGCCAACTGTCAAAGCTGAAGACTGAGTGTGGCAACATCGTTTCCGGGACACCTGAGATTTTGAGTGAGATTGAGAGGTTCTATGGGCAGCTGTACACATCATCGTTGGAGCCACACGCAAGTGTGAGTAACGATCCAAGAGCAAGTCTTATCCGACACTATTCCGATGATATCCCGGACGTCAGTCTAAGCGAGATTAGAATGGCTCTCCAGCACCTTAAAAACGGCAGGGCCCCAGGCGAGGATGGAATTACAGCGGAGCTTCTGAAAGCGGGTGGAACACCGGTACTTGTAGTCCTTCAGAAGCTCTTCAATTCCGTCCTCCATGGTGGCACTACTCCAGAGGCGTGGAGCAGAAGTGCGGTGGTCTTGTTCTTTAAGAAAGGCGACAACGCTCTCTTAAAGAACTACAGACCGATTTCCCTTCTGAGCCGCGTCTACGTGCTGTTTTCGAGAGTCATTACGAATCGTCTCGCACGCAGACTTGACGACTTCCAGCCTCCCGAACAAGCCGGTTTCCGAAAAGGCTTCAGTACCATAGACCACATACATACCCTGCGGCAGATTGTACAGAAGACTGAAGAGTACAATCTGCCACTTTGCCTGGCGTATGTGGACTATGAGAAAGCCTTTGATTCCGTCGAAATTTGGGCGGTGCTACAGTCCCTTCAGCGGTGCCAAGTTGACTGTCGGTATATCGAAGTGCTGAAGTGTTTGTACAGTAGGGCTACGATGGCTATCCGAGTACAGAACCAGAGCTCGAAACCTATCCAACTGCAGAGAGGTGTAAGACAGGGTGACGTTATATCCCCGAAACTCTTCACCGCTGCATTGGAAGACGTTTTCAAGCTACTGGACTGGAAAGGATACGGTATTGACATCAATGGCGAGTACATCACTCACCTTCGATTTGCCGACGATATAGTCCTTATGGCAGAATCGCTGGAGGACTTAAGCACTATGCTCAATGACCTCAATAGTGCCTCCCAACGGATAGGTCTTAAGATGAACATGGACAAAACAAAGATCATGTTCAATGTCCATGTCACACCTATGCCGGTAGTTGTTGGGAGCACTATGCTCGAAGTTGTTGACGAGTACGTTTACCTGGGACAAATAGTCCGACTAGGTAAGTCCAACTTCGACCGAGAGGTCAATCGACGGATTCAACTCGGCTGGGCAGCGTTCGGGAAATTACGACATATCTTTTCGTCAGGTATACCTCAATCTCTAAAAACTAGATTGTACAACCAGTGCGTGTTGCCAGTGATGACTTATGGATCTGAGACGTGGTCCTTCACTGCTGGCCGTATGAGGACGCTTAAGGTCGCTCAGCGAGCTATGGAGAGGGCTATGCTCGGAGTTTCTCTGCGTGATAGACTCAGAAATGAGGATATCCGCAGTAAAACCAGAGTGACCGACATAGCCCAACGGATTAGTAAGCTGAAGTGGCAATGGGCCGGCCATATAGCTCGAAGAACCGATAACCGATGGGGAAGAAAGGTTCTCGAGTGGCAGCCTCGTACCGGTAGGCGTAGTGTAGGGCGACCCCCCACTAGATGGAGTGACGACCTGGTAAGACATGCAGGAAGTCGATGGATGCAGGTGGCTCAGGACCGTGCTTTGTGGCATTACTTGGGGGAGGCCTATGTTCAGAAGTGGACTTGTGAAAGGCTGTAATGATGATGATGATGATGATATATATATATATATATATATATATATATATATATATATATATATATATATATATATATATATATATATATATATATATATATTTTTATTGTCAATATTAAGCCGTAGTGTTAGTATCGTAATGCATTCTGAATGAAGATATTTCGTTATTTTCAACCGAATTCAAAAAAGGAGGAGGTTTTCTATCCGAATGTATTTTTGATGTGTGTATACCTCAGAACTTTTTTTCCTTTTTTTATTTTCATATTTCTTTTTTTTTTAAAGTTGGTTTTTATCAGGTTATTCTATATAAACTTGATGAAGATCTGATTAATAGTTTTTGATTTACCCTTACTAATGCAGATTTAAATAATTATATATATATATATATATATATATATATATATATATATATATATATATATATATATATATATATATATATATATATATATATATAGGTACGTACGTAGCTCCCAAGTTATAAAATATTCTAAATAAAACAGTGTGCACAAGAAAGGCTTCAAATCGTACATTGAAAAGTATGTTATATAATTGGCTTAAAGAATGTGACTGTGATAAATGCGAAAATTTAATAGCTCCATATGAATAACTTTATGTGCAGTGCAACAAACACGCTACTCACTCACACACATACACTCACACTTACATACACACACACACACACACACACGCGCGCGCGCACACACGCACGCACACACACACACACACACACACACACACACACACGCACACGCCCACACACTCACACACACACACACACACACACACACACACACACTCACATGTATATAGTGTTTACTGTGTATTAAATATATATCAACATTTCTCTAACGTATTTTGACACAACGAGTTACTGAATGGGAAAAGGAACTGACTCCTGAAATACAGGGTATCCTAGTTTGGGATTCAGGGCTCAATGATGTATGAAATTATAAGTGTCAAATAAAGATTAGTACATTATACCCGTAGTAGAATCAAGGTAGCCCATCAGATCAGTACGATGAAGTAGTAATCGACCAGGCATATAGTCAGAAAGGTTCTCGAGTGGCAGCCTCGTACCGGTAAACGAATTTATAGGACGGGGACTAAGTGAAGTGATAGGAAGTGGTAGGAAATAAATGAAGTCGATGGATGCAGGTGGCTCAGGACCATGCTTTGTGACTTTCCTTGGACGAGGCCTATGTTCAGCAGCGTGCTTGTAGTGTGCTGCAATGATGATGACGATGATGATAAGCAAAAAGTAAGTTAAACTGATATTCAACTGTTAACAAAAATCTGATATTGTAACAAATAGAAAATTTAAAATGTTGTACAGCCGACTTCAATTTAATAAAATAAAAACATCATCGATGTAGTCGCAGTCATTTAAATCTGCATTAGTAAGGGTAAATCAAAAACTATTAATCAGATCTTCATCAAGTTTATATAGAATAACCTGATAAAAACCAACTTTAAAAAAAAAAAGAAATATGAAAATAAAAAAAGGAAAAAAAGTTCTGAGGTATACACACATCAAAGAACCTCCTCCTTTTTTGAATTCGGTTGAAAATAACGAAATATCTTCATTCAGAATGCATTACGATACTAACACTACGGCTTAATATTGGCAACAAAATATTAACGTATGTATTTTATTACTGTGTTTCTGCTTTTGATATATTTCCAAAGATTTGTCCAAATTCAGAAACATTGAAATTTGTATCGAATGTTTGTTTTGTTGAATGGCAACAGCAAGATTGTAGTTAAATAACACAGTACTTACCTGAAGTGAGTAAAACCGATGAGTTTTATGGCGCATAAGGCTAAGCGCTTATGAAGACCCGACTGTTCTACCGAAGAAGCTAGTATAAGGCTTCCCAGAAACATAAACAAACTATCCTAAAATAAAAATATAATGTTTCAAAACCTTTTTGGGCGTTTTATTAAAAACTCTTTACAAACGTCGAATTATGATAGTGTGTTACAAATTACAATTATTATTATTTATTATTTATTTAATAAAACAGCGATGTTAAAATACGAGTTTATATATATTTATACGAGTTAAAATACGAGAGAGAATTTTGTAAACTGTATAAAGTCTGAACGCAAATTAGAAAGTAAAACTGTTATTATAACGACTTACGTTCATATATGCCAAACTAGTTGCGGATGTGCTATTTACTCCAGTCAGTGGGAATATTACAAGTGGCAGGAAGGATGTCACAGGTAGTGGTATACATTCAGTCACCCAGTAAATTGCCATTATGACAAGGCAATATGCACACCATTGGTATTTCTAGAAATTACTAAGTGATTTAATTAAATGGTAATAATAAACATCCCTTCAAATTTATTACGATCTTAAGTTGCAGTTACCGTCGGCTCCTAATTTTTTATTTTGGAAAGTTATCAGCTGCGCTGATTTAAAAATGAATAAAGTGTGTGGAGTGACGATATAAAAGAATTTATCGTTTTTTCTTACCGTAATTTCTTACCTAAGGTGTAGTAAAAGGCATTTATGAGAAGTGCCTAAAATGTCTCGATAGTGTAATCATCACCATTAATGCTTTGGATACGTAAAATTTTCAGACTGGTGATGAGACCAAGAAGGTTTTTGTAGATGGGATATTCAGTTATCGCCCCGTTTATATGTCATGCAAGTTTGACACGGTTCCTAGTCGCCACGATGAGGATTTAACATTTAAACACAAGAATTACCAGATATGCTAACGGAAGCCATGAAACTTCTGTCATTTTAGATAATACTTTAGACACCCATAACAGGTAGGGTGATTCTATTACATCACTAACTACCACGTGGGTTTTATTTAGTTTTGTCATTTAAATATGCTAATTCAATGTACGTTATTATTCTTTATAAAAGTCAACGACTTGGTCGAAGCATAACGCGGTGTTGATAATGTTGTGTAATATTAGGAATTAAAACAATGCTACCTCTACAGGGGGTGGTAATATAATTGGTAGAGTCAAAAGAGGTGTTAACACACAAACTATTCCTCTCCAATAAGCAATGAAGAAGTATTTTAGTTTGTCCTTTATCCTTAATGGCGTGTCGTCTTCTGATTTCCCAAAACTGAAAATGTAAAATTAGAAGGAACGTTCATTTATTATATGTATTATGTACCCTATAAGTGTTGGAAAGGTTATACTATTTTTTATAGAACATCCACCCTAAAATATACACCCTGAGGTTAAATAAGTTAAATATATTATTTATTATTTGTTGGTAGTGTACATTCCAGGGTGGATGAAGTTTTTGAACGATAATTAAACGGAATATTTTGTTGTAAACGGGCGAAAAATTTGGTTTTAGTGTTATTATTTTAAATATAGAACTTGCAACAAATACAAGCTTAAACTATTTTAAAGTTTAATCAATACTTACATTTTTAATAAAATTGTAAATTTTTATTAAACAATTAATTAATACTTACTTCATCCTGAAATATTTAATTGAAAATTAGCGAGTATGTTTATTACACCAATTTTTCAAAAACATTGCTTTATCTGACAGTTATGGAAAGAGAACCTAATATTTTTAAAGAAGTTTTTGTATGGCCAGTTACATTTTTAGAATTAAGGAGTATATAATTATTGTGTTTTAATAAAGCTATATCCAGAGCACTAGAGCAACATGTGATATGAATAAGTAGGGAAGAAACTGCTAACCTATCAAATCCCCTATATTTTAGTAAAATATAAGAAATTCACAAATCTGTAAACTACTATTATTTCTGAAGAATAACGAGAGCAGTCTTACAAAATGTATTATTTGGCAAATATTTCAGGTGAAATAGGCGCCAAAAGCAGATCAGCTTTATAGATGCGCAGAAAATACATATATTGTCATTAAAAACTACGAATTCACTTTTTTAAATGATTATAAAAGTTAAAGATCTTCCTTAGTAAATTATGATGGCCAAAATACGATCAAAATATTTTGACTCGATACAAAAACATGGCAGTTTCCTCACATTCTACAATTTTAGATACGTCTTAATATCGTATAATAAAATAGCTCGCGGGCCGGCCGGCACTCGTAATCACGATATTATTTCGCCTTAAAAAGGTTTTGTTGGTTTTGATAATTATTTATTAAAAATGGCTAAAAAAAAGAATCCTTTAAATCAGTCCACCCGTTTCCGAGAAATCGGTAAATATATATAAAAATGCGTGTCGACTATAGAAACTTCTCGTTTTTAAACTCGGAACTCTATAAAAATTCTCAATGTCCCGTACTAAATTGAATAAAGGAACTCATTTAATTTCTAAGGATCAAAAGTGTAGAAAGTATTGCGAGTTGCCCTTTACCCGGTTGGGTAGACCCATTTGTGCTTTAACTACGCTTCGTGGCTATTCCGCTTGTAAAGCTTCAAAATTAAGGTTGGCGATATGTTAAGATGCAGTGTCAGTACAATCACAACGCAATCGAATTACAAAAGAAATTATTTATTATTGTAACTAACGGCATGAACAAAAGTACATACACAACTACATTATTCAAAATCGCTAGAGTTTTTCGTATAGGTCCGTGTTGCAGGATGCTTCACATGGCAGGCACCGTGGACGTTTGTACCAAAGCTTTGATTACCACATGTTTTAATCAAAAAGAAAATTAACTAAGCTAAGATGTAGTTCATAACTAGCCTTGAAATTGGACCTTTACTTTACTTATCTTTTAAACGGAAGAAAAATCAAGGATAGATGTAGATGCCTATATGCCACAGCAACCACGTACCATCAGGTGAACTGTGTGCTCGTCACCTACATCTTATTAAAAGAAAAAACGGATTCGGAGTGCAGGAAACAAGCACACGACACATGACTCATAGGGCGCGCAATCGGACGGAAGTGTGGCGGAAGTCGTTTAATGCACGTACGAATATAATATTAATTTGAAGTAGAACTCTAACGGCTTCTGCCGATCCTACCTGTCCCTGTGGGAAATATATTCTAAACCAGGACCCTTCAATTTGCAGACAGGGTTAAAGTTCGAAGGACAGATATTGCTAATGTACTTCTCCTTCTAATTTTAACTTCATGATGAGACACTGACACAAACGACGTTTTTATATGCTTGGGCACTTGACAATAAACATAAACATGGACGTAGTGATTACGAGTATATACTCTTTGCATGAAACAGTATATCAAAGCAATGCTTGCAGCAATGCAATGCTTTCACGTTTTTTGTATTAGAATGAGTACGACAAAAAAGTTCACTGTCAACCATGGTAAATGGACGCTGTGACCCATAGTCACTTCCATATTATAGTACGAGTAGGAATCAAAGTGTAGATGCATTGTCACTCCTGAGGACTTAGACACCAGATAAAAGTATTTCCGGCTATCTATATTCACCACTGTTGTTTTTGGCTGGTATTCCGTTAAAGCGTGGTTCCACCCCAGTCGGGCCGACTCATTCGTGGTTCAAACAATATAGCTATAGCGTTGCTCTACTACGTTAATGTAATCATAATAATCAATTTAGGTGGTACGTAGTTTATAAAATTAGTAAATGTTAGAAAAGACTCAAATTTTAATAGTTAGTAAGAGTATAGAATAGAATTCTCAAATTAACAAATTCATTTTATGCAGCTCAACTAAGTGGTGGTCACTGCTTAAAAATCAGTAACATCGCTAAAATCAAAGGTAAGCGGTTTTTCTGGGTGTCACAAAAGTGTCACGCTAGACAGAAAAATAATTAAACTGAGTTACCCCTATTTTACCACCTTTAGGGGTGGAACCTTTATCAAAAACCACCCCTGAAATATGACCAAGAACTATTATAATTGGTTCATCATTGACTAAGATTTGGTGTTACATACTCGTCCATACAAAAATGAACTTACAGTCAATTTGAGACCTTCTTAATTAAGCAAATTAAAAAAAAAATAGCTAATTTTGTTAGGAACGAGATATTTCAAGCAAGATTGAACAATATATTTTTTCTTAATAAGTCTTTTCAATATTAACTTTTTTTACTTCTCAAATGGTTCTCTCCCATTAATCAAGAGAATCTGCCATAATCTGACAGCTGACTAAACTAAGCGATGTTAGAGTGGTCACAGTACAATGTGTATCAGATAAACGAAGCAGCTCTTCGAAGTCTGTTTGTTAATATTAAATATATTATGCGCATGTTATACATATATTGAAAGCTACTAGTTCTATAATGGAATTATCCATAGCCGCCACTTATGACATTAGCGAGACGAAATGGAGTCATAATATAAATATAATAATACATTCCGTATTACGCTGCAAACACAACGAAAAATTTAATTATTATCTAGGTTGTTTAATTTCATATATATATATATATATATATATATATATATATATATATATATATATATATATATATATATATATATATATATATATATATATATATATATATATATTATATAAATAGTTTTTGTGCAGTTTATTCAAGTAAAATTGAGATTTAAAAAAGTAATTTTTGGCAGCTCTAAAAACAAACTGTTCGTTGGTGCAACTAGAACAGTAATTAGAATAACTAAGCATTAAAGATCGCAATAAATTTATATACGATAGTTAAAAATCACCAACTATCACATAAGCAAAATAGAATTGTATTAATGCTTTTAAAAGTTACAGCTGTGAAATAGTGTCGACGCGCCGGAGTGCCATTAGGCTAAAGCTGACATACCTAACCTAGCTCAGCCCGGTTACAGGCGAACGTGCGCAGCCCTGCCGAGTCGGGCCATGTGAGAGTTCTTGTTCCCGCCCGTCAGTTGGGCGGCTCAACGTCCCGGAACGCGCGTCTTCATTGTTCATTTGACGGCAATACCGCGAAAACCGAAAAAAAAAACATTTTCTATACTTTTTAATTTACGTCAAGTCATTTCAGCCAGTGTTTGTGCGTGACAGTATCAAAATAAATATAAATGTAGCAGTTTGTGTATTAACATGTTCTTTAGCATAATCGGCATGAAAGATGCCTGAAGTTATAAAATATTCATGATAGTACTCACGGTTATCCGAGATCCAGAAACGCTTCTTCTACTTGATCAACAGGTCAGATTTCATTCATTAATACTAAATAGGGTTGTCACATTTTTATATTTACCGCTGTTACAATGCATAGGTACAGTTTCCAGATAAGAAATCCGGGCTATGTAAAATTATTTTGTGGTCTTTTAACGATTAACTTTAGTTTAGAAATATGACTGCTAACATAACATTAACTCTGTAATCGCTCCTAAGTGAACTGTAATACCGTAAAACTTTACTGTGCGGTGTCGGTTCTGATTATTTCACGCAACACAATTAAGTGGAATTTTATAAACTTTTTAGTAAAATGGTTACATACATTGTATTAAACAATAATAATAAATATTATGAGACACTAATGAGAATATAAAAGTAATTAATTTTATACAATATCTATTTACAAACAATAATCTTCGAATTTGTTGCATGTTTTGCCTGGCCTTACTTTTTCGTTACATTGAGACATTTCTTACAAGGTTAAAAAGCACTGAAGGTTTTTTTACGAAACTAAATTGACAAACGAAATAACAGTACACTTGATGGTAAGTGGCTAGTACCGTCATGAACACCTGAAGCAAAATTTTAATTGTACTGACTCTGTATACCCAAATTCAAATCCGAACACAACGGTATGAGAACTAATATTTTATTTATCTATTATATATTATAGTACCCGGTTGAACGAGCTTTGCTCGGTATTTTTTACTCGGTTTTTTTTATAATTCGTGTGTTTTGGAAATTATATTTAGTTGCAAATTACATACTGATGAAATACGAATAATATTTTTTGATCTTAACGACATAATAGAAAAAACTGAACTGGTTATTTGAATAAAAAATCATGAGTGCAATTAGGTTAATTTAAATTTTGGTGTTTTAAAAAAATACTAAAAAAATGGCTCGAAAAAATAGATTTTCTCAAAAAAGAAAGGAACTTGAAAAAAAAAACAAAAAATGTCGGTCGGTCGGTCTGGGCTCGAACCATAGTATTACGAATTTGTGACCGCCCAATATACCAATAAAGCTATTTGTAATCGTTAATAAACTGTCAAAATTTACCTTCCTATCCTAACGATATTGTAGCAGTTTTTCATTGCCTAAAAACACGGACAAAAAGACATCTTCAAAAATAAATCCTAGCTAGATCGATTTATTGCCGCCGAAACTCCCTGCGCACAAAATTTTATGAAAATCGTTGGAGCCGTTTCCGAGATTCCGATTATATATATATATATATATATATATATATATATATATATATATATATATATATATATATATATATATATATATACAAGAATTGCTCGTTTAAAGGTATAGGATATAGGATAGGCTTATTAAGCGACGGTAGCCTAATGGCTGGGCGCGGATCGCGAACTCAAAATGGTCGTGGGTTCAAATCCGCAAATCGTTCAAATGGCGTGAACTACTCGTAACACAAGCAATTTAAGCTTACCACGAGTAGTTAAGGGGAATATTAGTAATGTTCATAGCATTGTTAATATTCTTTTTAAAAAAAGTAAAAAAAATTAAAAAAAAGTAAAATATTTTACTTACGTAACGTAATGCAGGCAATTTTAGTTCCTATCAACAATTTTAAATACAATTTAAGCAGAATAGTCTGACTTAAAGAAAATACCGTAAGAAAACATTACTAATGGATGTAGAAATTAAACTAGCTTCTATTTCTCCGTTTTAATCTACTCTTGAGAAGCCGCGACACGTTTTATTGTCACCACTAACATAGTTTTTGTTATTTTATCAATCTAAGCTGTCTAATTCCATTTTCGTGGGAATTGATTTGATTTATTTACATTTGTATACGCATTAATTTAGTAAATTTCAAATATAAAAACATGGCTCATATATAAATTTAATATCTTTTATTTTACTTTCCATATTTTTGTTTGTTTGTATTTTCTATAATATTAAAACCATAGAATACTATAATACATATATAATAGTCTATGGTTAGAACATAGTGAAAAAGTTTTACAACCCTACATTTTATGCAACTGTCTCCAACAGACCGTTTGTCGGTCAAAGTTTAAATTAAATGTGGTCGTACATTTAAAAGCTAATTTGCAAAAATTGAATATTAATAAAATATTATTCAAAAATTGAAAGTATTTAGCTTTAAAAACTTTTTGCCAATCTGATTTTCACGGGATACTCTTCTCTAAATTATGAACGTATCGGTCATAAGGCAAATCCTTCCAATTATGAAAAATTTTACGTTCAGATGTGAACTAGATACGGAGAATGAAGATATTGTATCAATTATTTATTCCAAATTGAAAACTATATTTCCACAATTATTTTTCTCCTGCGGCTGCAACGTGTCGGATACCATCTCGTTCTATATAAGAGTACTGTCGGTTGATAAAGCCTCGTTCGTTAATCAGCAAGCTGCACCATGTACAGGTGAATTTGTCATTTGGAGTGTGTCGTTGGTGCACAAGAACTGTGTGCTAGTTTGTTATCTTCCTTCCCCATAAAAAACTTAAATTAATTTTTGACGTTGTTTATGACTCTTCTTTAAGAAGTCTATCAATGTATAATGAAGGACCATTGCTCTTATCTATATGTCCTCACTGGCAACAAGCACTCGTTAAATGCTTCCAAATGACCTACCCTGGTTCTTCTACGGATAACTCTGTAGTAGAACCAGAATAGCTAATTGCCATATTCGTACGCATCAATTAGTTAAAATCCAATGGGGTGACCATATACCTCAAAGAACTGACAACTGACAAGGAAGAAAGGCTCTCAATGGGCAGCCTCGTACCGGTAACAAAATGTAGAATGATCATCTACTAAATGGAGTAACGAACTGATAACATATGAAAGAAATCAATAGAAACATGAGGTTCAGCACCGTGCTTTGTGGCATTTCTTGGATGTGGCCTGTGCTCTGCAGTGGACCTGTTTTGGGCTGTAATGATGAATGACAATGACTTTGACTCTTACGGCACCCGGGAGATGGGGGGTAGCTTAAGAAAATCCTTTGCCACGTATTATCACCCCTTAGGTGTCGTGAGAGGTGACAGAGGGAAATAAACCAAGAGATGGGCAGCAGGGTCTTCCTAACAACAACTAACAATAAAATAAAAACTGCGGTCACCAGCTCGTCTTCCAAGTGTTTCAACTACTACTACACACTACGTATGACAAATATTCCCTATGATGTAATCTTTGGGGGAGGCCTATATTCAGCGGTGGATTTTTAGATTATTGCCTTAACCCCTCAGCCACCGAATCCTGAGCGGGCGGTAAAGAAAAGTAGTCTCTAAATATAAGGCTTAAGGTTTGAAGTGATGTGGGTGGGTGCGGTCGCATGAGACCGCTCGGAGGCTGAGGAGAAACTGGTAACACATACAGTTCAACAGCAAGTGAATGGAACTACCACTGAAATCGTAAGACGTCAGTTCGAATAAAAATAATGTGTCAGCATATATACCGTATATACCCCAACTATGTGAACATGTCTTCTCTCATGTCTGAAATGTGTATGTTATAGTCCGACGCGCTCTAGTGTGTTTTCCTCACTATATTTCCTTTAAGTGTGAAGTAAACTTTATTAAAATGTGCAAGTTGATTATTTAATTAATTGTTACCAGCAAAAAGGAAACTCCGATCGCTTGTGTATATATAAAATTACGATAAGTGCTTAACCCCTGAGTTACCAGGGCGCCGAATGAGCTAGGACTTTCCTTAGTCTTGATACTACGTGCCATTTTTTATTGCATGGCATTTTTGTGTAGGTATCATTTTTTTTATAGGATAGGGTGACAAACGAGCACACAGTCCACCTGATGGTAAGTGGTTACTGTGGCCCATAGACATCTACATCTATCCTCGATTACGAATCAAAATGCAGATGCGTTGTCACCCGTGAGGACTAAGATGGAATGCCTCGTTTCCAGTAAAAAGGGTCTCCGGTTCTCTACACTCACCATGCGAAATACAGCAGCATTAAGCTACTATTTCACGCTGGTATTCTGTGAGAGCTTGGTCCTTCCCCGGTCGAGCCGACCCATTCGTGCTACACTATACTACTAATATAACTGCAGCATGGCTCTACCACGTATATAATATCATATTTCTCACTAGAAAAATCAACGTGTAAGGTAATACACCAGAAAGATATTTAATATTATATTTGCTGTGCTATGTGTATTGCGTACTTTATAATAAAAGCTCCGTACAAATAGCTTCAATTTTTTTTTATAAAGGCAGCAAAGTTAATTGAAAAAGAAACATTTCTTTTATGTTAATATAATAAAAATCACGCATAATAGAAGCAAAGGAGAGAAATAAATATTCACTTTTCGTTTCAAGCAATATCAGATATAAAATAAATCTTGTAAACTCTCTTATTTTTTCAAAAAAAAAGTCGTGTAACGAACGAAACGTGGTACTTAAAGTCAAAAATAAAACAAATATCACACTGACTGTACTTCTTAAAAAGGAAACTATTAATTATAATAACGTTACAAATAGGCAATTAATTACCCACGTAATGTGCACTATTTACGGACGAAAATTCATAATTCTTCTATCGTATATATTTCGTAATTCAGCAAAATTCAGTTTTACCCCTCCGACTTGATGTTAACTTTTTTATAGTATAAGGGTGATATACGTGCACACAGTCCACCTGTTGTTAAGTGGCTGCTGTGGCCCTTAGACATCTACATTTATCTTCAATTAAAAATCAAAATACAGATGCGTTGCCACACTTGAGGACTTAGATGAAATGCCTCATTTCCAGTAAAAAGGGTCTCTAGTTCTCTACGCTTACCATACGAAACACAGCAGCATTAAGCTGCTATTCTACGTTGGTATTCTGTGAGAGCGTGGTCCTACCTCGGTTGAACCCTTTCGTGATGAAACCACAGTATAGCTGCAGTATGGCTCTACCACGTAAGAGAAAAATCCAACAAACACAATGTAATTCGAATATAAAAATATTTTGATTTGATAGTTAAGTTTAGCAGTTGAATTAGAAGTGTTCTGATTCATTACTTGATCGTAGAAAGTACTCCTAGTTTATCCCACAAGTAATGGTAGTTATAAACAACTAGTTATCCTCCAGTATTCGATACTGTTCAAAAAAGTTACATCAACATTAGGGTAGCAACTGAAAACTCTCATCCTTCTTACTTCCTCGACGTACCTCCAACCACTTTTTCTTGAATTTGTTTTACTTTCTGTATGGAATAAATCGAGAAGAATATGAATCATTTCATACATTTATTTCGTAAAAACGTACATTAACATTATTCTAGAAATCAGAACTATAAAGACATTGGAACTAAAAATATAATTTTTATTTTTATTGTTTCTTACAAAGCCGTATCGTTTTTATTAATTAAAAACAATATAATATGATACCACAATTGCTGTAATAGAATAGTTACGTGGCTTCATAAATATAATTTCCTAGTTGTAGATCCCCGTAGCTTGTGGGCTGCATTTTGAAAAGAATTGGGTATGTTTGTTGAGAACTGTAAACTTTGTTAATATTTTTTTAGATATCTGAGTTTTATATATTGATTTGCTGTTCTTAGAGAAATAACATACATATGGTAGTAATTACTGTGATTTGAAAGCATATGTAATATACATTTAACATTTATGTAAGGTACGTGAGGGTAATATGTGTGGTACATAAAACCAAAACTAGGAGGACGTCAAAGACAAAAACACAAAGACGTATACTATAACTAATATATTAAGAAAACAAACTTTGGGAATTATTAGGAACACTTTGAAAAATCTACATAAAAAATATTAACTACACTACACAATACTAAAATCGACTAAAATATTTACTATAATGTCAACTTTTAAAATGGCGTCGAAAAGCAGCGCCTTTTTGACCTACTATTATTTTATTGACTGATGAAGAGCTATCGTATCACAGAATCATCTATGCAAACAAGGCTGTAGTTTTTGAGTTATAAAAAAGTGACCATATTACCTTCACGTACTATACAGATAGTTGAAAGAGAAATACAGCTATTAAGCAATACAAACTTAAAAATTCATTGAACCATGGTCGAACTTCGATCACTGGAGGATAACTATTTATACATAACTATTATTACTTCTGGGATATACTAAAGGAGGATCTTCTATGATTAAGTAATTAATCAGACTACTTTTAATTCAACTACTGCATTTGCTTTAAGAAACTCGTGATAATTTTATATTCGAAATACATTGTGTTTGTTGGAATTAATATCCATTCAGCGGAGTGAAACTAAACTTTGCAGAATTACGAATTTTCGGCCGTAAAAACCGCACATTACGTGAGTAATTAATAGTCTATTTGTAACTATATTATTATAAATAGTTTCCTTTCTAAGAATTACAGTCAGTGTGGTATTTATTATATTTTTAGCTTTAAGTACCGCGTTTCGATCGAGGCACGACTTTATTTTTTTGAGAAGGAACAGAGTTTACAAGATAAATTTTATTTTTAGATTTTGCTGGAAACGAAAAGTGAATATTCATTTCTTACCTTTGCGTCTATTATACCTGATTCTTATTTTTTTAACATAAAATTTGTTTCTTTATAATGAACCTTGTTGCCTTTGTACAGAATATAATTTTATTATAAATTACGTATAACTCAAAAACTACATATATTTAATGTTATAATTAAGGTGTTATAACACCTTAATTATAACATTAAATATATTTGTGGTGTATTTAGCCTCCATGTTGATTTTCTTGTGCAAAATATAATTCCTATGCGTCGCAGTAAGTGTTACGTAGTAGTACCAAGAATATGGAATGCCCCAGTACATTCTAAGCCATGGTAGCTCAGAGGCTAATATTTTTGTCGGTGTCGATCACATTTTCCCATTTTAATAGGAACATACTAAAAGGTTGATTCTCCCTGTAGTATGCTAAAGGTCATTGGCTATTTTCCTGCATTCCTTAAAACCAGAATTGAAACACTAATAACTGTAAGAGCTATTCGAGAAGACACAAACTTGTTGAACTTATTGCCTGCAGCGCCACAGATAAACTCTTATGACGAAGTTCTAAACATATTGTTTCCGGTGACAATGTGTGACACAACCCTACATCGTTACTAGTAGTGTGATCATTATACACTGTAGAAATATATGAGAGCTTATAGTAATTGAATATATACGTATGCATAGAGATAACTTACCTTTCTACATAAATTGAGTTAATATACTTGTCTCGCTTTTTCCACTTTAATTTTCAATTAAGGAAAAAAGAGACAAATCTATTGAAAGATGTTGCGTGTAATGCTGGGTATAAATAGAAATGTCACGTGATCATCTTTGGTCTCTTTATACGCCAAATATGAAAGTAAGTTAGATATCCCTATTGTAGTGGTAGGTATTATATGTGACGTTACTGTTCAAGACTATACGTGGTAGAGCCATGCTGCAGTTATATTAGTAGTATAGTTGTAGCACGAATAGGTCGGCTCGACCGGGGAAGGACCACGCTCTCACAGAATACCAGCGTGAAATAGTAGCTTAATGCTGCTGTATTTCGTATGGTTAGTGTAGAGAACCGGAGACCCTTTTTACTGGAAACGAGGCATTCCATCTTAGTCCTCACGGGTGACAACGCATCTGCATTTTGATTCGTAATCGAGGATAGATGTAGATGTCTATGGGCCACAGCAACCACTTACCATCAGGCGGACTGTGTGCTCGTTTGTCACCCAATCCTATAAAAAAAAGACATAACACTTTAGTCTATAGTAATTTCATTCGCAATCTAGACTAGTTTCCGTGATGTTTGTGCTGTTAGCCTTTTGGCTTTTACATCTTCATTGGTCTCGGTTCTCACGGCCTGAAAAGTCGCAAGCTTAAAATAAAAGGGCTAAAAGTATTCTGCTTCCTTACAAAAGTAACGATGTTAGCCTACGTCAGTTGAAAGTGCCCGTAAATTAGTTATCTAACGGCCGTCCGAGCAGGAACCTCCGGCTCTGGTGGCTAACTTCGATGTTACGTACCGTTCGATGTTCTCATGGTTCTCACCGCCCAGGGACGCGGGTGTACGGTATGTACGTCCTATCCGATGTACTATATTTTTTGCAATAGGTGAGTGCGAAGTGTTCGTGTGTGAATGGCCGGCGACATTTTGATCGTCGGAATCTAGTGGAACAGGGAGTTCGATTAAAAAACGTTACGGGGCCTCCAGAGACTTTCCGTGACGTTTGGAGTCGGGGAGTAGGTGACTGTGTTTACTACTAATGGGTTGGGATGTGTCTCGGCACTCTCAAAGTGGCGCTGAGGCATTTTCTTGAAACAGAGCTCGTAGGGAGTTGACAGTCTCTGTGCAAGTCGGAGTTTCACTGCGCGAGCTCCAGTGGCTTTGCGGATGAATCTATTTTGGATTACTTGGAGGTCGTATAGGTGGTAATGGGTAGCGTGCGCAAAGACAACATGCTATATCTTACGCAAGCTTTGTAAAGATGGAGCTTGTGTCTTAAGGACAGTTTTCTCTTGTTGTTAACTAGCGGGTGAAGACAACTAGTAACGATTTCGGCACGCTTGCGAAGGTCATACCTTGGTCGATATTGACCCCTAGATATTTGGCTGTTAATTTCCAGGGGATCTGGCGGCCGCATCTTTCCGGGCGTCCGACAAAGAGCAGCTGGAAAGAAGGGCGATGAAAATTCCCTCTAAGAGGCAAACAAGTAGTGCCGAGAGTAAATTACGCACCCTGTTGCTAATGCCGTCGGAGCCGGGGCGTACGCAATGTATGTGACAATCAACATCGATATGCTCGTTTTTGTTTAGTTATTTATTTTTATCTTTAAAATTTAAAGCAAATAGGACTAGACTCACTATTGTTCAAAAGAGCAAGTAAATTTTCTTCTAAATTAAGTGATGATAATTATTATCGCAAATTTAAAAACTAATACATAGAGAAGCATGAATAGGTACTTCGTATTGACAGAAAAACGGTACATAAGCGAGTTGGATCCCATCTTTAATCTTAATTTTATATGCTGAATAACGATCTGCCCCGGCTTCGCACGACTATTTTCTAGATCTTGACAACAGCGCCGCTTACCGGATACTATTGTGAGTGTTGAGTGGTCAGCCGTTCTCAAGTGATGACCATAATACATTGATTTTTGTTTATATATATTTACACCACTTGCTAAGCGAAAACTATAACCATCGACAATATTCAACAAAGCTTTATCTGCGTGCATGAAAATATATGGGAATCATGAAGTTAAGGCAGGATGCTCTTGATACTATCGTAGCATTACCCTCTGTGTACGTTCCGTGAAGCAAACCCAGTGTCGAATAAACAAACACAGTTATTATTCCCTGTGAAGCCATAATAAGTCTAAGGATAATTTGGCGGAAATATACCGGCCAATTTTTTCACAATATATTCCAGCTTCATTTCATAATAGACTTTAAGTTATAAAATGAAAGTACAAAATTCCAAATTATTCGTTTTTGTTATAAGATGTCAGATGAAGCTTCCATTAACTTTTATTGATATTAATAAATAATAGCCGAATTTATAAAAACCCTTAATTTTAATAAGTCATAGACTAAATGAGTTTATCTACAACGTTTTGTTGTTTCGCTAGTGGCACATCAAGAGGTGTCTGTGGAATGGGAAAACGGCAACATTCTTGTAAAAGAAAGAGGACAAGAATATTATAGCTATCTTATTTAGTACCACGTTAAACGTCATATGTACAAAGAGTTCAACTATAGTAATTTTGTACTTATTTTAGAACTCTTGCTAGTTATTACTCTGAGTATGAGAGTATTTTTTAGCAGAATGATATTAACACAACATCAACTACAAATATGTTTTTCAAATTTCACGTCACAAATTTTCCCATGTTCAAGCCGGAATACTTCCCAACAATATTCTGAATTGTATTACGGTGAAATTTAGTGAGAAATTGGTGACAATCAGTGACTTAAAGAAAAAAAATAGTGACTCAATACTTTAAGACTTATAGCTCTATTTTTAGCGGGTTGCAAACAGCCTCCCTACGGAAACACCAGTATTGTCTGATCAGAGACATAATTCTGTTACAAAATTTATTGATTAATAGGTTACAGGCAATGGATCCGGTGTTATTAAGACGCCTAAAGGAGGATTGTGGCCTGAAGATTATATATCTTAGAATAACTCCAGAACGCCTACGTCTTTCGCTGTAAAAAAATGAGTTGAAAAAAATATGCCTTAGGTTTTTTTACTGTTTTACATATAAATAGCGACTAGCTTAAACACCCCTGGAAAATATTTTGGTGTAATTGATTTTCTTACCAGCAACTACGCGATGTAGTGTACTGTAAAATAAATAATTGCAGAGTAGAACCAGAACAATCAAAATATGCCGCCGCAAAGCTGCAGGTAAGTCGAAAAAAAAAATTCAGCATATAAATAGGGAAGAATCGGGCTTGAATGACATAATATTCTGTACATAAGTAGTAATTTTTGATAGTCTCATTCTTCTTCTGACTCTAAAATCGCGGAGCTTTTGCATCGAACTGCACTACACTACAAATAGAACTGCACTACAAAATAAACTCACTTTATTTTGTGTCGATACGTTAGTAACACCGCGTATGCTATATCCAGGAGTCAAAACTGTCGCTACACTGTACATTTAAACACTGTACTGCCACAGTCTAACTACTTCTTAGGCTATATCACGTTAGACTGTGACCGTGTCATCGCCGACTTATAAGTTAAGGTTATTTTTGTATAGAATAAGATTGGTAAACGAACACACAGTTACCTGATGGTAAGTGGATGATATGCTTTAAAATTTAAGTTAATACTTGGACTGTCATGTCGTGTAACTTACTGTGCACGGTGTGTTTTTTTTCAAATAAAATCTTATTGTTCACTTTAAACTAAAAACATCTTTTCACCCACTTCACAACCACTATTGATCAAAATCCAAATGCAGACAGCAGACAACGCGTCAAATGTAGGAGTCAAAATGAAGATGCGTAGTCACCCCTAAGGACAAAGACGAAATGCATCGTTAACATTAAAAAAGTTCTCCAGTTCTCTTACACTCACCACACGAAACAGCAGTCACTCACGGCTCATAGAAACACAAATACAGCAAGCAGCATTAATCTGCTGTTTCACGCTGGTATTCTGTGTATCTTGTGCGAGTGGTATTGTGTGCTCTAATTCTACATCAGTAGAGCTGACCCGTTAGCAGCAATATAACTCCAACACGAAACGTTTTGATAAGAATTCAGAATTGCGAATTAATATATATTTCCTAAGCCATAAACACCAAGCAGTAAACAAACATTTAAGTTCTTGGGAAGGATTGTTAAGTATATAATGAAGGGAAATTCGGGTCGGGAACTTAGCTTAAGACTTAAATACGATAGTTACGAAACCTATCGTAAGCTTCTAGTTAAATTAATTAGTTTGTCCGTTATTTTATAGTATAAAATAACAAACATTTTTAATACGGCTTTGCAAAATTTCAAGTTAAAGTAAACTATGTATGTGTACATTTACGATATTGACAATACTGTGTAGCAAGAGTTAATAGTACATCAAAGTTCTGCAGTTTCGACAGCTTGATAGTACAGTAGCAAAATTCAGTTGCATTGTCACTCCTGAGAACCAAGAGAGTATCCCTCGTTACAATAAAAAAAATCTCCGGCACTCTACACTCACTATACAAAACAAAGCAGCATAAATCTGTTATTTTACGTCGGTATTCTCTAACAGCGAGATCCTTCCTCAGTCGAGCCTACCCATTCGTTCTGCAACCACAATATAGCTGTAACTCTACGACGTCAATTGAATAGAAAAATGAAAGTCAGCTCCACTTATCTTATGAAATAGTGCTAGTAAAGATTTCAAAAAATATTTAAAATTAGCATGTGCTGAATGCTTTTAATTGTTTTTTTGCGCTCAGAAGCAAATAAGGGCTACCTTCCGGTAAACGGGGCAGGCAGGTGGTGAATGCTCATAGCATACCTCGCAGCCGGCTGCGTGGTTATGTGGAGACTTGTACCCACTATACACCACCTGTGAGTCTGGCTTTTTGACCTAGCGAGAGATCTCTTAAGCCGTATCTGACGCGACTACCACCTACCTACCTACCACCATACTCTTGATTAAACTACTTCGTGCACATAACACTAAAATACTACGCTACTGGTCTTTCTACTTCCAGACCCAGATCGCTCTTCTAGCAATAAGTCACCCTCCCCTCAACTTACCTATACGAGGTTGTCACTCCCGAACGTCGGCATTACTACGCGTAAATTTCTGTATTCGTACGTATTGTCACGGTGGTCAAACATGCCAAGGGAGCTTCGTTATTATTTATTTTTTATTTATTTATTTATTTAATCTTCATTATACACCTTATATACTAAGGGATATAAAGGGCTGACTTAATGCCTTATGGCATTCTCTGCCAGTCAACCCTGGATGATTTGAGAGACTGTGGCAGGTGTAACCAATCACTTCATAAATAAATAATAATGATATAAAACAAAATAAAATGCAAATGAATATATATATATATATATATATATATATATATATATATATATATATATATATATATATATATATATAGTTAGTAAAATATACATACTTACTTAATATATAATATAGGATAAATAATAAATATATAAACGGGTACTTCTATACAAAACTATAAATAAATAAAATATTATGAGACAAAAAAAATAAAATAACACAATACATATTAAAATACATTATACAAAATATTACTTATAAAGTCAAAGAGAAAAAAAAAACACAAAAGCAATAGTCGGATAGTCAGGTGGTATTATTCTTACCACAGAATTCTCGAACTAGTCTTTTAAAACAATTCTTGTTATTAGTTTTCTTGATATAAACAGGCAAGGCATTCCAGAGCAGTATAGACTGCACAGTAAAAGAGGAATTATAGAAATCACTCCTATGTGGTGGAATACGAATTTTAAGACGAATTGGGAACGGGGAACTCTATCGTTAGTGGAATACAAATATTGAAAGTTATCCTTAAGATAAGAGGGAGAATTGGGGTCATTTAAAATTGAATGTAGTACTTGCAAAGTTTGAAAACTACGCCTTTGACGAATAGATAGCCATTTAAGCTTAGATCGGTACTGGGAAATATGGTCATACTTACGTAAGCCGAAAATGAATCAAACGCAATTGTTGAGAAGGCGCTCCAACTTATCGAGAAGATATTGAGATAGATCTGGGTAACACACATCTGCATAATCAATAATGGGTAATATCAAAGTCTGGATTAGCAGTTTAGTTTTAAAAGGCAGAAAGTTTTTGATACGACAAAGAGAACGTAAGGTGGCAGTTACTTTACGGCTTGTTTCGGCAACTTGAACTTCCCAGCTTAAAGTATGGTCTATATGTAAGCCAAGAATTTGACAGACTTACAAAATGGCAACAACGTGCCATTGTAAAATACGGGAGCAAGGTTATCGTTATTAATCTTAGCTAACATTCTGCTACTACCTATAACCATTGCTTTGCATTTGGTTGGGTTAACTAAAACACCATGTCTGTACGACCAATCTCCAATGGCATCGAGGTTGTGGTTGAGTTTATGAATATTATCGTTAAGGTCGTTAACACTAGATTGCACATAGAGCTGAAGATCATCTGCATACAGATGGTACGAACAGTTGAGAACTGAAGTGATAGAATTTATGAATAAAGAAAACATTAAAGGAGAAAGTATTCCGCCTTGCGGCACGCCTGTTTCAATGTCAGTCCATCTTAAGAACTCTTGTCCTAATCGCACTGATTGCTGGCGGCCGTGAAAATAGGAAAAAAACCATTCCAAAGCTGGGATTGTGAATCTAAGATTAGTTAGGAAGGCTATAAGGATATCGTGGTCAACAGTGTTAAAAGCATTTGAAAAGTCAACAAGCACTACCACCGTAAGCTTTTGCTCATCCATTCCCATTCTAATATCATCTGTAACTTTTATCAATGCAGTGGTAGTACTGTGACCTGCACGAATGCCTGACTGATATTTATTCAGCAGATTGTGTTTGGTTATGAACATAGAGATTTGCTTGTGAACACAGGCTTTCAGAACTTTAGATAGGTATGGCAACATTGAAATTGGTCGGAAATGGGTAGGTTATGAAGGATTAAGTATTTTAGGAAGTAGTCGCACAAATGCTTTTTCCACTGAGTAGGATATTGACCTGAGTCAAGGGAATAGTTTATGATATGTGTGATTGCAGGCAAAAGGCACTCAAGGATCATGGATACCATAACCTTACTAACCTCATCGCAACCCACGGCCTTGGATTTAATAGCTAGTACAGACTTCTGTATCTCATCCTCAGTCTCAGGTAAGAAGTGAAAAAAAGGAATAGGAGGAGATGGCATGGATTGAATGGAAGCTATTGTCGTAGAACGAACTATGGGATCCAAGGGAGAAGTAGAAATAAAGTGATGATTTATTTCATCCAGAGTGATTGATGGACCACGGTCAGATGTAACGGCCTTACTAATACCTAGTGTTTTAAGAAATTTCCACACATCAGCGGTTGAACAGTTTGCAATATTACTATGGATATAACGGCGTTTAGCACTTTGTACCATCTGATTGCATCTGTTTCTTAGCACTCTGTAGCGATCCCAGCTGTCCTGTGTACGATGTTTCTTAAATTTCACAAATGCTCAATCTCGCATGGTCATTGCCAACCTTACGGCCTCAGTCATCCACGGGGCTGGTGAACGCTTCACTCTTACTTGATGTTTGGGAGCGTGTTTGTTGTACAGACCAAGAACTATATTACTAAGTATTGAGACTTTATCGTCAATATAAGTTGATTTAAATAAAGAGGTTAAATCAATACGATAGGCGTCACTTTTAAGTTTATCAAAATCCATTCTAGAGAAATTACGAATTTATAGTACGACGGGATTGAGTTTAGGAGAAATCAGCTTATAAGATATATAAATAAGATCATGTCGTGAAAAAGCAGGAGCCGATAGTTGTCCGTGCTTAATGACATAATCGGGAGAAGCCGTAATAATATGATCAATCCATGAGTCAACAGTGTCAATATTGTGGTGAGTTGCCGCTAAGGGGAGAATTTGGAGATCGACTGACTCTATGATTGACCGAAATTTTTGAGAACGAGAAGAATTTCTCAACAAATCGTATTGAAATCACCCATTATTATGCAGTGCGTGTACTCAGATGAAGTGCAAGTGAGGGCGCTTTCAAGAGCGTCGAAAAAATTAACAGTAGGTGGACAGTATATTACCCCAAGAATTGCCTTTACACCTTTGATATCCATTTCCAGAAACAGAAACTCCGGTGAGGCAGAATACGCAGATGGAGAAGCTAAAATTATTTTATAAGGGATGTTTGCTCTAAGGTATATGGCAACACCACCTCCTCCTTTTTCAATTCGGTCGTTACGCACAAGAACAAAATCATTTAGAGGATATAAGCTGGACATTAATGATGGTTTTAGCCAACTTTCTGATACTAAGATTGCATGAACACAATCTATAGAAAAAACCTCTTAAAAATAAAAATAGTGACTTGGAATGATTTGAGCATTGACATGACATATATTAAGCAAGTTTTTACAAGGAGTAAATAAATTGATTAGCTCATCGCGGAGAGAGGGCATACTATCACTACCATCACAAGACTCGAACGAGATTTTTTTTTTTTTATAGAAGAGGGGGCAAACGAGCATGCGGCTCACCTGATGTTAAGTGACTACCGCCGCCCATGATCAACCACAACACCAGGAGAATTGCGGGTGCGTTGCCGGCCCTTTAGAAAGGAGTAAGCTCTTTTCTTGAAGGTCCCCAGGTCGTATCGGTCCGGAAAAATTGCCGGTGGTAAACTATTCCACAGAGAGGTTGTACGTGGAAGAAAACTCCTTGTGAAACGTACAGTGGTGGACCGCCAAGCATCGAGATGGTGTGGATGCTATCGGGACGTTTGCCGTGTAGTGCGTTCACGAAATTTGGCGGCTGGGATTAATCCGAACAATTCCTCAGAGCACTCCCCGTGATAGATGCGATAAAATACGCAAAGAGATGCAACATCTCTTCGCAGCGCCAGTGAATCGAGCCGATCGGAAAGCACTCGGTCGTCGACGATTCGAGCCGCTCTGCGCTGGATGCGGTCAAGTAGAAGGAGCTGGTACTGGGGAGCCCCAGCCCAGAGATGGGAACAGTATTCCATGTGCGGCCGAACCTGCGCCTTGTAAAGTTGCAGGCGGTGTGCCGGCATGAAATACTGTCCCGCTCTGCTGAGCACGCCAAGCTTTTTCGAGGCCAATTTGGCCTTCCCTTCCAAGTGACCACGAAACTGCACGTCACTCGATATGTCGACGCCTAGGATTCCGATACTAGCTGAGGCAACAAGGGGAGTGCCTTGAAACTGAGGGGATACGACAAAGGGGTTCTTTTTAGCGGTTAACGTGCAAACTTGTGTCTTCTGGGGGTTAAACTGGACTAGATTTAGTCGTCCCCAATCCGAGACTTTGTTCAGCAAAGACTCGACTTCAGACACAAGTTTGTCCCGGCACTCGGAGACGTTTTCCCGAGAAATATTGGCTCGGCCGGTGTAAAGAGCATCACCAGTGCTGTCATCTGCATAGCAATGAATGTTACGGGTATGCAACATATCATTGATATGCAGAAGAAACAGCGTTGGCGATAGCACGCAGCCCTGTGGAACACTAGCATTAATAGGCTTGCAATCGGAGCTTGCACCGTCTACAACGACCTTGATGCTCCGATCTGCAAGAAAGCTGGTGATCCAATCGCACAATTTCTCGGGAAGCCCATAGGAAGGGAGCTTCGAAAGAAGCGCTTTGTGCCAAACCAGATCGAAAGCCTTCGCAATGTCCAAACTAACGGCCAATGCCTCCCCCTTGAACTCTACTGCCTCCGCCCATCTGTGAGTGAGGTAGACCAAAAGATCACCAGCTGACCGACTACGGCGAAAACCGTATTGGCGGTCACTAATCAGCTGGTGATGCTCAAGGTACCTCATGAGCTGGCAGTTTACAATGGACTCCATAGTTTTGGAGAACAAGGAGGTGATGGCGATTGGCCGGTAGTTGGACGGGTCTGAGCAGTCGTCGTTTTTAGGGATCGGGTGGACGAAAGCCGTCTTCCATGATTTTGGGACTACGCCTAGGGAGTAGGAGTACCGGAAAAGACGCGTTAAAACCGGTGCCAACTCTGGAGCACACGTCCTCAGCACAATTGGGGGGATTCCGTCAGGCCCACTCGACTTGTGGATGTCCAGGGAGAGGAGTGCTTTGCGAACCGAGCGCTGTGTGAACTGCACTTCCGGCATGGAGCACTCACACCGCGGAATGGTCGGCGGCGTACTCCCCCCGTCATTGAGAGTCGAGTTAGATGCAAAGAAAGAGCCTAGAAGATCGGCTTTCTCCTTTGCAGTATGGGCCAGTGAGTCGTCCTCCCTGTGCAGAGATGGAAGAGATGGCTGACAGAAATTCCCCTGGACAGCCTTGGCAAGAGACCAGAATGCACGGGTTCCAGAAGGAAGGCGAACTAGTTTCTCGCCAATTCTGCCTATGTGCTCTGACTTTGCCTTGGCAATGACTCTTTTGAAGGACCTAGAGCGGAATTATACTTCTTTTTTAGAGCGCTGGTGTTTACATCCCGGGACGCTGATGCATCAACCCAGGCTTGGTAGCACTCCTGCTTATAGCATGATGCTATTTTACAGGAGCGACCAAACCATGGCTGAGATTTGCCTCCAATGGGCACCACAGAGGAAGGAATAAAAAGTTCCATACCTTGAAGTACCACATCAGTAACAGAATCCGCAACAACGTTGGGATCATCCGCCGAGAAGCAAACCCGCCCCCAAGGGTAGGATGCGAAGAAAGACCGCATCCCATCCCAATCGGCTGACCTATAGTGCCAAACAGGGCGGCAGCCTGCAGAATGCAACCGCGATTTCAGCGTGAGTGGCACAACACTCCGGACCAGACAATGGTCAGAGGAGCCTAAAGGGGCGTCGACGGAAATCTGATATCCGTCCAGGTGAGAGGTCAGCAGAAGGTCCAACAGCGAAGGTGCATGATCCTCCACATCTGGAATCCGCGTAGGCGAAGTAACCAGTTGTGTTAGACCATATGCCAAGGCAAAATCATGAACAGATCTCCCCGCATGATCGGTTAAACGTGAACCAAGCCATTCGGCGTGATGGGCGTTAAAGTCGCCGAGGATCACGATCTCTGCGGAGGGGATATATATAGAGATATCTAAATCATGGGCAGAATAAAAAGATTCATCATCCGACATATTCAACATTAATAATAGAGATATAAGAATAATAAATTATAAATAAATAAAAAATAAATAAAAAATATAATATAATAATATGTTATTAGATAATATAATAATATGTTATTATTGTTAGACTAACTACAAAATACGACTCAATACATATTATACATGACCCAACAGTTGACTGATTGCAAAGGAATATCTAAAGCTTACAATGATAATAAGAATTTAAAAAAAGCAATTAACACTAACCTACTTGATCAAAGCATAATAAGACAAAAGTTTACTGTTAGTTAATCACTAAGTTAGTCACTTAATTAACAAGATAACTTAATTGATACTATTTGACAACAAAATTCACCAAAACAAACAGTAATGCAAAAAGAACATATTTTAACGGTGTGATACAAAAGAACTTAAATTTTGCTAACATAGCAGCAAGAAGGTACCACACAAATACAAAAAAAAAACAAGGGAATACGATTAAGTTTCGAAATACAAGATCAATTATGTACAATTAGTTTTCAGACACAGCTTGTTCTATTCTTTATACAAAAGCTTACTCCATAAACATAGTAATTATATACTCTTTGTGTCGAACTGTCACTATTAGATTATCCGCTGTATGTTTGTTTTATAATCAAACAAATAATGTAAATAATACAATTACCGTCAACAAATGATAACAAACAACGACAAAAAACAAATGGAAAACCAAACAAACAAAAAAAATAAAATACAATAAAAAAAAACTTAAGAACTTAAGATAGAATACAAACTGCCGATTACAGAGGAATTATTTTTTGGGCACAACACGACGTGTCTTCTTGATTTCTACACTTTGAACCGCTGGGATGACTTGTCTACACCTTTCTGAGAACTGGTTTCTAATGGGCTTTTCTGAGTAGTGACGGAAGGAGAATTAGGCTTGGGCCATTTAGTAAGAAGGATATCAAACTCTTCCTCAGTGGAAATTTTTATGCAGCTACTATCAGGAAGCCTAATGTTTATGGTTCCATCAAGTTTCCAAACATTCTTCATGCCGAAATGTCGGCGTGCCTTCTTATATGTACCCTGTCTCATTTTAGTGAGAAACTCCGATACTGTGTATGGTGTATTCTTTAATTTTGCCTTAGATCTCCAGACTTCAGATTTAGTATCATAATTTGGGAATGAACAAGTACAGCTCTTTTCCGATCACTGCCCGGAGCTCCCAATCGATGACAGCGCTTCAAGGAAGAGTTGCTTATATGTGAAAGGCCCAACTTATTATGAACAATTTCAAGTACCTCCTGTTCTACATTTTATCCAGACTCTTCAGGAATAACATTAAAAAGTAGTACCTTACGCCTTTGTCGCATATCTATTTCATGAACTGCATTAGTACACCTCGGAAATTGTTGCTGCAGAAGACTAAACATGTTGGTCACTAAGTCTTTAAAAGCATAAAATTCCTCATTTAGCTGAACCAAGGTTGGATTTGATGGGACTAAAGCAGCTTTTAAGCGTTTCTCAAACTCTGACATCTTTTGCATCCGATCAACTTCAAGTTCCTTCTGCACCAGATCAACCTTGGTGACATTTGCCATAATGCGTTAATCACTTTAAATGTATAAATATAGTTACTCCCTTGTTAGCTAAATGGAGCTGTAGGGTGATGCAAGTTAATTCTTAAATCTTCTTTAAACACATATGTTTTTATATATATATATATATATATATATATATATATATATATATATATATATATATATATATATATATATATATATATATGTATGTGTATGAGTGTATATATGTATAAACTAACATATACATAATATTATATAACGCGTTTTGAATAGTATAAATAAATAAGTTAGTTTTTCTTTCTCTCGCGGCTCTACCCATAGCTCTCACCACACTACAAAAGGTTAGCTGGCAGAGAATGCCTTTTCGGCATTAAGTTCGCCTTTGTACCAAATTGTTTTGTTTGAGTGCAATAAAGAATTTTCTATCTATCTATCTATGTTTATAATAACAATCTAAACAAAAATGCGTTAAGTCACTGATTTGAAAGTAATCCTATCCTATACCTTTAAACGAGCAATTCTTGTATATATATAAATATATAATCGGAATCTCGGAAACGGCTCCAACGATTTTCATAAAATTTTGTGTGCAGGGAGTTTCGGGGGCAATAAATCGATCTAGCTAGGATTTATTTTTAGAAAATTTCTTTTTGTCCGTGTTTTAGGCAATGAAAAACTGCTATAATATCGTTAGAATAAGAAGGTAAATTTTGACAGTTTATTAATGATTACAAATAGCTTAGTTGGTATATTGGGCAGTCACAAAATCGTAATACCATGGTTCGAGCCCAGACCGGCCGACCGACTTTTTAAAATTTTTTTAAGTTCCTTTCTTTTTTGAGCGAGCCCTTTTTTGGTATTTTTAAAACACGAAAATTTAATTGCACTCATGATTTTTTAATCAAATAACCAGTTCAGTTTTTTCTATTATGTCGCTACGATCAAAAAATATTATTCGTATTTCATCAATATGTAATTTGTATCTAAATATAATTTCCAAAACACACGAATAAAAAAAAACCGAGCGAAAAATACCGAGCAAAGCTCGGTCAACCGGGTACTTGAACTTAAATTAGATATTAAACTATTTTTATTTGAGTAAATAAAACGGAGCCAACAAATCAACTGTTGACTTTTACACACCTACCCACCAAAAAAAAAAAAAACAAAAAAATGTTTCTTATCACAATACAACTATCATTAATTTGCTCACTTTAACTATCATTTCATTTGAATAAGGATGACCTAATTATTTTTGGCAACATAGACATTTTTTGCTACAAAGTAAACAGTCTCCCTGATGTTATATGGCTCCTGCAACCGAAAGACTACTACAACTTACTTCTAGCAATAGAAGACACAGAAGTGTTGTCGATGAGTCTGAAATTAGAGTGTATTTTGTATCCTTTAAATGGGTACAGAGCAATAGAATTTCTGCCGTTTGGCAGCAGTAACGGTTAAGAACCGTATACAACCCGGATAAACTCCAAAGAGGAAAACCACTTCTGCATAGTGAAACACGTATGAAGTACTTTAAATGTTACATTTTTTAGTTCCTTAATCCCAATATGTTTTTTTTTCTCAGGTAATAGCTGTTATATATGTATTAAAATAGGCCTATGTTCAGCAGTGGACTTGTGAAGGGCTGTAATGATGAAGATGATGATGATGATGTATTAATCTTATCAGGGCAGAGCCATGCTGCAGTGTGACTGCACCACTATGTTCTGGATCGTCCAATTAAAGATCACACCCGCATATAATATCAAGCCTTTGTTTTATAGGGTGGATGAATGAAAAGAACTAGAGAATATTTTGTATATTAATATTAATATTTAAACTTGACCGCTTCGATATTCTGTCAAAATTCAAGCGATCAAATGTGACTGCATCTACTTTAGACTGAGACTACTTTTTTAGGAAGAAGTTTGGCTTTTTTTTTTTGGGTTTGGCTCTAATGGAACAAAATGGCTCTAATGGAACAAAAAGTCAGTCTGTGGATGCTTATATATAATCCACATTCATTTCGTACGTCATTTTCGTGTTAATGTCTTTACTAGTGTTTTATTATTACATTGCAATGAAAGATTTTGTGTGAATATATATATATATATATATATATATATATATATATATATATATATACACACATAAAACTGTGATTTTCACGCTGCCGACATCCGCTTGTTATTTTTGTAATAAAGTAAAACCTTGATTTTAGTTTAGACCTCAGGATAGAGAATTTTGTGTAGATTTTATAATGCTAAACTTTTTCATAGTTTCTAAATATAAGTTTTAATGGTTTAAAGTACTGTGAGTGAGTGTGGTCGCAAGCGACCGCTTGGGATATGCCGGACGCATGCAACTGCATGGGATTTTTATGGGCATTGAAGGGTATGAATATGTAATTTTGACTTCAACTGCTATCGTTCTTAATGGTTTTTTTGATGTAATGTTCAAACACAAGTTTAGATTTCGCAAAGACGTTAATGTGTCCAAACTGTTTATTATACGTGCGAGCAAGACGCGAGAGAACAGAGTTTCGGCATTAATTTGTGTGGTGCCAGGGAGTCTGTAACAAGGTTGTATTACGGTTACGGTATTTTGGGGTACGGAAGATGACTCTTAAGTCAAGATTTAGACAATCAATTTTACTGTTTATCACATGATACAAAATAAGAGTGTGGCTTGCAATATGATACTATTACCAGGATTAAGAAAGGAATGCTTCGGTGGTTTGGTCATGTCAATGAATCAGGAAAGAGTGACAAAGGTAATATTGCAGAATGGAGTAGAAGAGTCGGAAAGGGACGTCCTAGGCGAAAGTTTATCGACCAAAATGGCGATATAATGAAAATGGGCCAAATTAGGAGTACCCTTAACCAACGAGCATATATGCGTAGGTATATGAATGTGGAGGAGGCAAGAAAGGTGTATCAGGATTGTGCCAAATGGAAGTCTGTAGTCCCCGCCTACCCTCTGGGTGACGTGAGTGTTTATTTAAAAAAAACCATATCAAGCACAACACGCCTGTTTATATATTTATTTTACTATATTTAATGTATTATATAATTATCATTTTCTTTTAGGTATTTATTAAGTCCAACCAGATGACAATACCGTACATACAAACACTCCTTAACATAATAATAATAAAAGCTAAATATTTAGGTTACAAAATTAGGATAGTCGCATTTGCTGCTATTGATTAAAATGCGAGTATAGTATCAAAATTATGGCTTATTGGACATTATTTCTTTATTTTTTTTTTCTATTTCCTAAAAAAAGTTTCATTGATCACTATCATCATCATTACAGCCCTTCACAAGTCCACTGCTCAACATAGCCAGGAACGTCACAAAGCACGGTCCTGAGCCACCTGCATCCATTGACTCCTGCATGTCTTACCAGGTCGTCACTCCATCTAGTGGAGGGACCTCCTACGCTTCCCCTCTTGGTACGAAGCTGCCTCTTGAGAACCTTTTTTCCCCATTGGCTGACGATTCCTCGACTACTAATTCGTTGGGCTATGCCGGTTGGCAGGCGATTGTTGCTGCTAGCCACGGGCCTCTCTAATACTATAATGATGACGTAGCTTAGCACACGATGGTTTTTCGAAACGAGATGGCTGAATCCATAAGATCTTACGAAGTCCACGGAATGCAATTGGTTGATAAATTTTCTAACACCGCTACCACACGGCATCTTCAAAGAGCATATGGCTCACATAACACCTAATATTGTTAGATTTTAATGTGCTATTATGATGAATATAGTTCTAGAAGGTGACAAACATTAATTAAAGAGGTATGCTCTTTTCTGAATCTTTTAAGGAGACATAAAAAAACAACTTTCACAAATAAAACTAAATAGAAGTTTAGATTTGGCATAAAACATGGGTATCGCCAAAGATTAAACAATTGAACCAAGCTTATCTTCATTTTGAGAGCTAAATATTGAAAGCTTGCACTGATATCACCGATATCACGTGATGGAATCCGTTGATTAAGCAATAGCTGGGCTATATCTATCGTTCACTTGGATTTGGAACCCTTTTATGACAAACATTTCTTATAATATTTTCTTCCTGTACGTACGGATAACGTGTTTTAAATAAATTATTAACAATTTTCATCTACTAGAACACACTAGTTGTTATATAGATAAAACTTTAATAACAACTCATATATTTCTATGTGTATGATGAAAAATTAAATAAGAAACTTTCGATGAAAAGCTGATAAAATAATAAATATGTAGCATTTATTTATTTCTTTTAAGACGAATTAAATTCATCCATCTACTAAATTCTTCCTTAACTGAATGTAAAAGTGACACCTCAAATATTAGTGTATTACAACCATTTTCAAATAGTGGTTTTACATGAATTCTAAAGTGACAATGAACTACTATAATTTTAATATTTTTCTGAATCGAATAGTACTAGTAGTTTTATTTTGTGACGTCATTGCTCTAGTAATTAAAATGATTTTGTAAAGGAATATGATATTTTTGGATGTATTATGAGTTACTATTTTTATCATTGATGTGTTGTGCCTGAATGAAAAAAAAACATACATTTGAATTCAAGTGTCAAGTGATTTAAATATGAGAAATACTTGTTTATAACTTGCAAACGGAGACCTAAAGACATTTCCTACAAAGGCTAGATTATAGTTGCGTTTAGATTACTTTGATGTAAGTATGACTTATACTCGTATTTAACTATCGTTTATATAAAATGAAACATCATGAGATAATAGATATTAGAAGTCAAATTTTTGTAATAGATTAGGCGTTAGATTGTAATCATAGATAAACATAACTATGTTTTATCAAAAGAAACTCTGACCTGGTATTGTGTTATTGTATAAACAAAAGTTTATAATAAGTATTTACATTGATATTTTAACATTCCTCAACTCGAAAAAACAAAGTCAGGATTGCATGCAAAAATCTTTACCAATATCAATAAATTTTTCGGTAGATAAGTACTTTCTACTTTTAAGAATCCATCTTCCATGATGACATTTCAATAACATACGGAATAAAGTCAACTATCGTTATAATAACTAAAAAAAAGACGTGTGGCACTCGGGGACTGCCGTGGTAAAGCTATTGCATAGCATTTTGTATCAACTTATGCAATTATAATTATTTATTTATTTTATTTATGCAGTATTTCTTTTTCTTTGATATAAATTCAAGTTACACTTTTTGAGTGTGGTGACCGATAAGAAAACATTTTTTTTTTCTTTTATTAAATAAATAAATAATAAATGCACTTTCTACATTCATATTTAAAACACTTTATACACAAATTTTACAAGTACAGCCATTCACTGTTGTACATAAATACCTATACACCTATATACTTTCTCATAAACAGCTGCTTATGTATTCGTCCGATTTCGGAGCAGCTCGTCTCGATTCGTGCGAGCTTCGTAGAGTCGTACAATACGTCTAGTTGCACGCACACAAACACCGTGTCGAAGACTGCCGAAAAGAAACGACGTTAGAAAATGCACGGCCTTCAAACCACACCTCCGTGCCCGTCGGAGTAGGGAGCTTGAGGTTTTATCGTTACGGAATAAATTTCTGGATTCGGTCCCCGCGCTCAAGGCCCGCGATAGAAGCTATGCAATAGCTTAATAAATTTCGAAGTAACACACAGCACATTTGCTTGTTTACTGTAGAAGAGACGTCACGACGGAATCTAATAAAGCTATTAGATATCGATTAGGACGTTTGAGGCACATATTTAAAAAAAATCTCAAATTTGAATTATGTGATATAGCTAGAGTAACTACGATACGACGATAGAAAATTCAAGCAATTACAAAACATAATATCGTACGCCTATTTCATTATTCTTTACACAGTGTATATTAGACATCAATATGGTTGCTCTAGCGGTCCTAAGCGCGATTGGTGACCATGAGATCACGGATTTGAATTTCAGGTTTGGTCAAGATCAGTTATTGGGTATTTCTGTCAAGAATTTCTCAGTACGGAGTCAGGAAGTTGGCTTTGATTCACCTCGGAGCCTTAGGGAGCACGAAAAGTCGATAAAGCTTGATCTCTTTCCGGTTATGTTTAATTAGCTTCCTATCAAACCCATCGAATATACGAGTAAAGGAACAGAGAATACACCTGTGCTTGGGCACTACAATACTGTACGCGCACATGGTTTTAGTCAAATTATTAAAATTTCAGATAATTTCAGCTGAATTAATTGTTATAAATGATGCCTTATTACATGTTGGTACAACAAATTTTCAAAAAGCAGTAATTCTAACTGATAGCAAGATTGCTCTTAAACGTTTGGCTCGATGCGTCTTTGATCTCAAAGGTGTATCGATAGCATATTTTATATTAAGTAAATTATTGAAACTTCAATGTAAGAACCATGAGTTAGTATCGCAGTGTATAATGTCATACAACGGCTTACAGGGCAATGATTCGGCTGATAAGCAGGCGAAATTGGCAATAACCTAAGGAAGAGTACGTAATATTTATCCAGATTATTCATAATTTTTATTTAAACATAAATAGAAATGTTGTACACTTTGGAAAGAATATTTTGATAAAAGGTCACTAGAAAAAGATATATGGTATAAAACTATCCAGAGTCAGCCTCCCAAAGTGCCAGTGAAAAAAATGTTGTATTAGCAATGTGACTTTGTTCCGAACACATTCCGTGCAAAAAGTTTGCTTTCATAATGAGAAAGAAACAATCTCCAAATTGCGAAACATGCAAGACAATAGAAGATATACAGCACTTGCTGGCGGAATGTTCCAAAAACCACACTTTTGAAAGAATATTTTGATAAAGGGTCACATGAAAAAGGGATATGTTACAAAACTATCCAGAGTCAGCCCTCGAGAGTGCCCGTGAAAAAATATGTTGTATTAGCAATGCGACTGCGTTCCGAACACATTCCGTGTAACACTTTTGCTTTCATGATGAAAAAGAAACAATCTTCAAATTGCGAAACATGCAAGACAATAGAAGATATTATACAACACTTGCTCGCGGAATGTTCCAAAAACCATCACGAAAGGAAATTACTAGTCGCCAAAACTGACATAGGTGAATATCAAAGTATTCTCTATGAATCACTGTCAAATGCTGCTCAAATTGTGTATAATTTAGTTAGTATTTTGTGTAAGTAATTTAATACATTGTAGTGTGTTATTTAGTTATCAGGTACAATGTGACTGACATATTAAAAATAACGTAAGTCCCTAAATTTAAAAGAATTAAAAAAATCTTTACCACTATTACATAATAACAATAAGAAAAGACTTTGGAAATTACTATAAATGACAATGCATAGTATATTTTACTTACAAAAATATCGTCACTGTAAACAAATCTAGTTGCATAGCTACATGACTACTAGTACTTGGCTTCGATCCATTCAATGTGAATTTTTGGCAAATTATCTGTAAAAATAGTATCGGACGATGTAACAACGTGCTACATTTGTGAGGAGACGTAAGAGCGGAAGATTGGTTTTTGTTATTATCACCTTAGTTTACCCGAGCTTACAATACTATAGTCTTAAAATAGTATTTACATTATCGTTGGCATTTTGCAGTCCAATGCTTCCTTAATTTGTAACATGCTTTATAAATATAGGCATGAGTAGTAATTTAATAATGAAAGATATATTTTTTTTATATTTAAGTTGATTAATAAAGATACCGTCTTTTAGCAAAATGTAATTAAACGTACATCTGGATGAACTGGCATCTATTACTACAAGACAAATGCATCGACACAATCTCCTAGCAGGAACTAGATTAGGTCAGATTGCTCGCGCAAACATACAATATCGGTGTAATTGTGATGGGTTTTATATGATGAGTAACGAGAAACTGGTCCCTGAATGGTTTAAAGAGGTCCCCATTGATGACTAACAACAATTGTCAAAAGACCTGTGGCCAGTATCCTTATTGCACAGTTACTTCTATAATTAATTCAGGAAATCAAAGTATGCAAATATGGCTGTTTCCAAGAGGATCTTTAACTGGTCTCTGAATGGTTTAAAGAGGTCCCCATTGATGACTAACATCAATTGTCAACAGACCTGTGGCCAGTATCCTTATTGCACAGTTACTTCTATAATTAATTCAGGAAATCAAAGTATGCAAATATGGCTGTTTCCAAGAGGATCTTTATGTCTATAAGTTTATCGATGGTTTATTTAAATACTCAAACTATATTGCGTAGCAATATTTCGATTTTATTGAAAATTTATCGTCAAATATACACGTTAAGTAAATATTGTAAAATATTTCCATATTTTACTAAATTATATCGCAAATTATATATTTTACGTATTTTTTTTTGTTTTTGTTTTCTTAGTAAACGTTACCACCGCACTAGGATTTTCTCCTGTATCGTGTAGGCAGTTTACAAACATAAATTGCACAAGGGCAAACATCCAGACCCGGAACAGTTATTTGTAGACCATACAAATACTTGTTCCGTGCGGGATTCGAACCCGCGACCCCCAGCGCAGCTACTCATTGCTAAGCCACTGCGCCACGGAGCCGTCCAATTGTAAAATATCGCCATATTTTACACACACACACACACACACACACACACACACACACACACACACACACATATATATATATATATATATATATATATATATATATATATATATATATATATATATATATATATATATACATATATATATATGTTTATCGTTAAATATTGCCCTGTTTTACGATTAGTGTTACCGTATTGGCGTAAGAGAATCCAGACGACTGAATGGAGAGCAGACTATTAGAAATGCCGTAGATCCTCCTGTTGTGAGGGATTCAAAAGACGATGAAATGGTCGACTAGGAGAAAAAACAAATGTGCAAAGCAAAAAACATTGAAATAGATGATTATAGAAATGCTCAGTACGCCTCTCAAAAATCGACCACGATTTCCCCGCATACCGAAATTGGACTGTCACGAGGGATTCTAACCCAATGCTGGTGACGTACTTGGGAGCCAGCCGGGACCTTTGTGAGACGGACTCAATTCGTTTTGGCGCCTCACTGGCAGTATTTCTTATTAATGGCGTCAAGTTTCCTACGGCTGGACGTGCTACTAGAGAAAGTAGCGCTATCCCAGCCTGTATAAAGAATTGAGTATCGTGTCTCTCATCGGCAGACTGGTAAGCTTCAGGTTGGGCAATAACAGGCCAAGAATTGTGCGCACCGTCAGTATAACGTTTTCTGATAATAGAGGATATAAAATCTGAAACAGAGAGTCGCTGCTTGGGGAAAAGCGGATTCGGTTAGATACTGAAGTGTCAACACGGTTCAAATAAAATCGTCTCTTCCAGAGGGATCAGAAAAGGTTATATAAATAAGTAATAGTCCGTGGAACGAGCCCAGCACCTAATCAGAGTGACACTGTCGCATTCTGGCACATCTTGTACGTAATAAGTTTCTTTTTTTATTTATCACTAAGTCACTCATGTAGGTTTTATTAAACGTTGTGAGCTTTTTCGTTTGACACAAAGCCTTGACAGACGAGCCAAATAAAAAACCGTCAAATGGGGTACATCGGAGCGGCAGCACTTACTAACAACATGCTTTATGATAAAATAATACGATAATATATTACTACTGTAAAATTATGATTAAAAAATTGTTACGTTTTTCGAATTTCAAAATAAAGGTGTTTGAATATGAATTTTGATTTATTAGATCATCATCATCATTACAGCCTTTCACAAGTCCACTGCTAAGCATCGGCCTCCCTTAAGTGCCAAAAAACACGTTACAGAGCCGCCTACATCTATCGACTTCTTGCATGTCTTACCAGGTCGTTACTCCTTAAAGGGAGCAGCCCTACATTTCCCTCATCTGTATGTGATAGATATTTTAGAACCTTTCTCCTCATCGGTTATCGGCTACTTGAGCTTCGAGCTGGCCTGTCCATTACCCCTTCCGCTTACTGGTTTGTTGCACGACGCCAGTTACGCTGATTCTACTGCGGATATTCTTAAACTTAATTCAGTATTAGTGTAATACACAAGCTTTGAATAATTTTTACCTGCGCATAAGTTTGACGTACCTTTGTAGTTGCACTCAATGATTGTTATTATTGCAGGATTCTGTGACAAAGTTAATGTTCTCCTAACTAATGGTCTATGATTCACTATAGTATCTTGATAAGTTTCCAAAATACTTAACAAAATAAATATTCAATGGCAGCGAACAGGAAACAGAGATTAACGCCAAAATGTCATTCAGTGGTTGACTACGATGACGAGAGAACTTTATATTACATTTATTTAATTAACATTATATTGTTTTTCATTTAAATTAAGATTACAAAGGGCGGTAGATTTTCTACCGAACAACCCTCGGTGTAATGAAATATAGCGGACGTGCCCCAGTATTTCATAATTGGTTAAAATATAGGTTAAAATTATATTACCAAATAACATATGTAGTACACACGATTGTTCTTGTGTCCTTTACTATGGGTGTCCATGTCAAACTGTGAATTATGACGGACTGGTAAAAAATGAGTTATATTATAAGCAAAAGAATTTTGTGATAGACTGAAGGTTTTCATTAACATTTATTAATTTTATGTCCCACATATAAATGCAAAGTTAGTAAAAATATTGGGGCTTAAATTATGATAAGGATGAGATAATTATAGCGCGTAACCAACGCCTCGGCAACACGTGCGGAATGAAATATAAAGGAGCAATCTGTGAATAAATCATAGAACTAGAAGTGGTGTCTTTTTTCAAGGAAAGTGAACAATAATTTGCACGTCTGCAATAAAAGAAGGGAAAGATCCCACAATATTTTCTGGTCCATTTAGGGTGGGACTTTTATATATTTTATTTGGAACCCGCTGCATGCATTTAAGATACTTGTTAGATGTATTGTCTAAGCTGTTTGTGATTAAGATACAGATACAGAATATTTTAGAACCGTTTAATATGCGTACAATCTGAAAATGATTTTTTATTTAAATAAACGTAAATCATTTTTAACAATTCTCCAAGCAGTGGTATATCGCGTTTAAATGAAAAAACTGTATGTAATAAAATATAATTTGTAATTTTTAATTGCAATTTACTTACTTTTTATAACATTTAAAAGACAATCAAGATTAAAATGACTACTTGGACACCTGCTGCCAAATTAACACAAAGAAGACCACCAATTCGTTGTTATATTTATAAACTAAGAACTGACTTCCTACAACCAGCTCCCGAAAACAGCCAGTGCACTAGTACTTGAAAGCACAAATGGGAAGATTTGATACAACTAATTTGACAAAATCCTATCCCGTTGTAATGAGAATTTACTATGATCATCAGAAATAGCTGGAATAGTGGCGACTGAAGTATCTGATACTTCAGTCGCCACTATTCCTGCTATTTCTACCTACCTACCTTGTTTTTGGACTCGGAACCCCTTACGAATCTGGATATTTTTAATCAGAGGTAAACAAGCACTGTGGATCTGTCGAAAGCCGGAATATTGGTGATGCAACGGATATTACTTTTACGAATATGAATACGAATATCTCGCCTTGGTAATGAAAAACTCATTTCTTTGATGATTTTCTATTGTTCTAATACTTAAAATATTCAACAGGCAAATCTTTATTTAAGAAATGTAAAATAGGTAGATTTTCCGGTTTTAGGCGATTTATTTTTCAGTTTGGATTTTCCAAGCTGTTGAAAAAAGCCTTTCCGAAGCGACTGTGTACATGATTTCAGAGAAAAATATTTTTGCCCGAGTATTTTCAGCCTTCAAAAATGGACATCTTCTCGCCAAATAAATAGCCAAAGGATCATAGGCAAGATTTAAGACTTCGTATTATTGGGATTGCTTGAGATAATATCGTTGATTCTTTGCTTAGATCTTTAGTAGCTTCTTCAAAATTGGCCAGAATATTAATTATTTGGCTCATAAGAGCCCAGCGCCTTGCTGTGATTTCATGACGAATTTTGGTAGAAACAAAACATGTTGTGGTTTATTGTTAGCTTGTTGAGAATCTTCCAGTTGTTTGAGTGTTAAAATGGGTAACAACTCCCTGCCTAAGGCGCGTTTTCAAGGTCTGTCACTAATTAGAGTTGAGTACAAAAATATAAGTTTTTAAATATTCGTGATCAGTATTCGCCGAATACGAATGTTCGGTAAATGCCAATTATTCGGCGAATACGAATATTCGTATTCATTGCATCACTAATTATTATGACATTTTCATTGTCATCTCATGCAACGTTGGAACTATTCGTGTCCGGTATATAAAATGGGCTGACAGGTTCATTAACGCCACCGCCACGTACTAATGGCTTATTTTTGTATATTTGTGAGATATAATAAAAAAAAACAATCACTTCGGTAAAATAAAATTTTATTTATTTCCTAATGTAGGCATATTGTGAAGACGCTAGGTTATATTAGAAAGTACAAATACATATACATAATATTTGACATACTCGCTTTAACGACTATGTGACCGAAAAAACTATGACTACAACCCTATATTTTATAAATAAGAGTGTAAATACTAATAGCAGTGTAAGTGGACGGCTTAATAACGGGCAGTAAGTCGTCTGTAAACACGGACGGGGCGACAAGGCGTCGTCGTCTGAGACGCCGGCCCCCATGTCGCCTTACGTTCGTGTCTTGCAATGCGTTTCAATAGTGTGACTTACTTCATCAATAAAAATTTCCAAGTATTCATAAATACTAAATGAAAAATTTAATATTCAGAAGCCATATACGTTTTGCCATTAATTACCATATTTTTTACACTTAGTTTCTTAGTTTTATTCTCTAATGATGACAATAAATTTTAATTTTGTAAATGCTTGTTAAGCTAATAAACATTTAAAGATTAAAGATTTTTTGATTTGACTTGAGCCGTCATCTATCGGATCCTAGCATAGCTATGCTCATATAACCAACGTCACGACAAAACAAATACATTGTGTGAATTTGAGCTTGGTTGAGCTCAAATTCACACAATGTCAAGTCTTTCAGAAGTTACGCGATCACTAACAGACACAACAACAATTTCTATAGCGTAATCATCATCATGCCTCATTCGATAGTAGCAACGCTCGATGTGACATTTATGGAATAAAATCAGAGTTACCATTAATTTGTATAATGTTACACAAATATCGTCAACTATTCGATTTGTGTAGTGCCGTGAGGATGATAATGATGATGGAAAGCCGAATTAAAAAAAATTAAATGAACATAAAAATTTCCACATATTTACTTCAGAAGTCGATGATTTAAGAGCTGTTATGTAAAAAATATTTTATTGTTTTAATTTTTCGATTTCAACTTTTACGTTTTATTTAACGTAAAACTTTGATCCTTTTGAGTGAAGTAAGGAATAATATACGATCAAATTATAAGGCATCCTCTTTTTCTGTAACACCTTTTGACGATAAATCACTGCCCTTTTTTTTACATGGGGAAATGCCTACGCATACCCGCCTCGCGGGGGCAAGGACGGGTTATGTCGGACTCGCACCGACTAAAACCCCATGTTGTTCCACCTTTGTCGCATATTGGCAGGGCTACGGGAACGCTTTCGCACACATCCGCTGCCCTACTAGCGCCTGCCGCCCCATGGCAGCACCTCCTCGGGAGAGGAAAATTCCTCCCCGCTCTCCTTCCCAGGTAAGGCGCACCAGAACACATGGCGCGCCTTCCTTCACGGCCTCCAATTACGTCTGTGCAACAGAAGCCCCCGCGTCCGATGCACAAAGGCCATGGGGCCAGGAAAAACGAGCACATAGAAGTACTAGCCTTCCCGACCCCAGCGGCGGATCTGGTCTATGGCTCCGCCGCCAACCAAGATTCGGCTGCGGAGGGTAGGGAGAGCGGCGCCTCGCAATACCGACAATCCTCTCCCCCCGCAGCCCCACCACCACCGCATCAACGGTGCGGCCCCGTTTGAGTCGCGAAGGATAGGGCGAGTGGCGCATCACCATACCAACACTCCTCTTCCTCCGCGACTCCACCTCGGCTGCAGCGGTAGAGGGTGCGCGAGTCCCCACTCGCTGCAGTCCACCAGCACACATCCTAAGTGGGCTCCCCAAGCCCACTCGAAGTGGCCACCTCAGGCCGGCCCTTCACCTCGGGCCAGCCACGTGGGTTCCTCTTTGTTCACCGTGGGAGACCAAGCCACGGCTACTAAGCCCCCTCGCCACGACAAGGCGGGAACCCGTTCGGGGGGAAATCACTGCCCTAAGGTTGAATGTCGGAGAATGCTTTTAGCATTAAGTCCACTTTTTGTTCCTATTCCTATACATTCAGTAAGGTTCAATAAAGAATTTATAAATATTTAAATAAATAATGTAACAATTAGAATATTGCGTAAATGGCTACATTACATATATTTTAATTAGTTTTTTTTTTAGTGTTTTAACTCCTCAGTTTTTTTTTAATTCGGCTGAAAAGGGTGTTTGTAAAATTATGTTGATGACAGCGATGATTAAGAAATTTGGCAAATGTAATGCCCGAAAAAAATATCTGCGACTTTTAAAACTAAATTTATTACTGTTATATTAAAAAGACCGGTGTTCTAATATCAACACAGTCGTTTCGTCATTTTACAATTTCCTGCATTGTATACACAGATAGCGGTTCCTCGATAAATTTCAATAATAATTAGTCTTTAAACACGCTTCATAGTAGCTTGACCTGTTTGTATCTATTTTTTAAACGGAAATATCAAACTAACTTACAATACTGTAGTAACGCTACTGGAGTAAATGTACATCTGCTGCCAACTTCAAGCAAAGGACTCTAAAGATGCGTCTGAGAATTTAGCTGGCATGCATCAGAATTTTTTTCAGAACGATTAATAATTTAATTAATATGATCTTTAGGCCCTTTCTTGTAGTTGTCGCTCCTTCCTGCCTATATATATATCCTATATCTTTAAACGAGCAATTCTTGTATATAAATATATATATATATATATATAATCGGAATCTCGGAAACGGCTCCAACGATTTTCATAAAATTTTGTGTGCAGGGAGTTTCGGGGGCGATAAATCGATCTAGCTAGGATTTATTTTTAGAAAATGTCTTTTTGTCCGTGTTTTTAGGCAATGAAAAACTGCTACAATATCGTTAGAATAAGAAGGTAAATTTTGACAGCTTATTAACAAATAGCTTAATTGGTATAATGTGCGGTCACAAAATCGTAATACCATGGTTCGAGCCCAGACCGACCGACCGACTTTTTTTAAGTTTTTTTATCAAGTTCTTTCCTTTTTGAGAAAATCTATTTTTTCGTGCCCTTTTTTAGTATTTTCTTAAAAACACAAAAATTTAAATTAAACTAATTGCACTCATGATTTTCTATTCTAATAACCAGTTCAGTTTTTTCTATTATGTCGGTACGATCAAAAATATTATTCGTATTTCATCAGTATGTAATTTGTATCTAAATACAATTTCCAAAACACATGAATTAAAAAAACCGAGCGAAAAATACCGAGCAAAGCTCGGTCAACCGGGTACTATATATATATATATATATATATATATATATATATATATATATATATATATATATATATATATATATATATATATATATATATATATATATATATATATATATATATATATATATTATTTCTCTTTTCATTTATAATTATATCTATAAGGTTTAGTAATAGGCCGTTTGTAATATTTATGGCGTGATCGTCTTAGTTGGGACCCTTATTTACGTTGTGCTTGTTTAATAACTTAGTTCTTTTAGGTGTCTTTAGGAAGAATGAATATTTAAAATGTGGGGGGCACATGTCGGTGAGCGCCAACCAACGCGCACCGAAGTGAACGTTAAGTTGGGAACTGGACCGAAGTCCATCAGAAAATAACTGGAGAACCGTTAAAAGAGGGCTTGGCCCCTTGGTAGTGCGTTAGCAAAAACATCGATCGAAGTCGCGTATGTCAATGTTTGGCGATCAAATCCAGCCACAGTTAATGTACATTACACGGTTTTGGCAAATAGGCACACTGGCCATAAAAAGAACTCCTTGCGCGCCATCACCTGCCAGACCGCCGTTCCTGCAGACGTGATGTAAGTGTATGACATCATCATCGATTGCATGACCAGCACGAATACTAGCCGCAGGGCATGTCATTAGTCTACCGCTCATCTTAAGGGAATGGAGTCCCACGTTGTGCAGTTTTCGTCCGCAGCCTTGGGAATTTTTTGAGATCCTCCCTTCAGCTACCACTGCATGAGGTCGACACATATGCTCCTCCAACCAATACAACGGCCAAAAGGCAGGTTTAAGATAATAGTAAACATTTGCCATCAAAAAGGGTTTGTGTCATTGACATTGAATATATGAATTTTTTGATCATGTTTGTCTCAACCAACAACAAGTTTCCTTCAATCATTCAAAGGTGGGAAAGTTGCACAGATATATTACTAACTTGTTATATAAAACATCGTAGAGGTCAGACAGTCTGCAGCCCCATAATAAAGGAACCTGACTTGGGCAAAGCTACTTTGGTGTGAGTCAAACCAAGACGTAGAGAGCACCATTAAGAACAGCGACCCGCCAAACAACTATCGCGGGAAAGCAGTGCTAATGCTAGTGTCGTCGAGTTTACACCATCCCAAGGTCTCCCATACAATACCAGCAGACATCACCTCCCCCGTACCTCCATTGACCAGAACCACAACATGCAATAACTTATTGCTACTAGCGGTAATACAAGACGTAATACCGCTAGTAGCAATAAGTTATTATTATAATATCTGCGACTCGTATTTCTATTACTTAATACATTTTGAATATTCTAACAAAGTTTTAATAAATAAATTGATTTTAAAAGGGAACAAGCCTTTAATTTACCACAATATTAAATGTATTTATTTTAACTTTATGCTTATTAATTTATTTTGAAGTTTAATAGTTTAAAATATTACTTTTAAGATAATTTTTGACGGCTTTATAAGGAAATTAATTATTTGTTATTAATGATCATAAAGGGCCGTCTTATTATGTACATTTTGCCGAAGGTTATGTATGTAGTCTACGGTGCTAAAGCCTCTTCGAAATCCGGTTTGCTCGGGAGGCTGGAAGTCGTCGAGTCTGCGTGCGAGACGATTCGTAATGACTCTCGAAAACAGCACACAGACGCGGCTCAAAAGGAAAATTGGTCTGTAGTTATTCAAGAGAGCATCGTCGTTTTTCTTGAAGTTCAAGACCACCGCGCTTTTGCTCCACGCCTTCTGAGTAGTGCCACCATGAAGAACGGAATTGAAGAACTTCTGAAGGACTTTAAGTATCTGTTTTCTACTTGCTTTCAGAAGCTACACTGTAATTCTAACCTCGCCTGGAGGATCTCATTTTTTATCGAACTATTAAGACTCGACCAGGTCCACCTTCTTTGTTTACTGATCCATCAAGAGGTTAAAATTACGTACTTAAAAATGCAATAGAAAAATATCTAAGGTGCACTATGAAAAATATTCATCAACATTAGCTAATCCAGCCTTGTCAACATCAACAGACGCACGGAATTCGATTAAATCACTTACGAGTGAGAGAGTAGTCAGACATGAACTGCTCTTCGTCGTCAGTCTTTTTTGTACAAAGCTACAGTCCTAAGTCTCATGGAGATGCATAAGGCTCCTTGCTTACTTACATCACCGAATAACGAAGACAAAAATAAATGTAAGGAGATGAGATTTGACAGTATGATATGCTACAGTGACCGGTTGACCGAGCTTTGCTCGGTATTTTTCGCTCGGTTTTTTTTTAATTCGTGTGTTTTGGAAATTATATTTAGATTCAAATTACATACTGATAAAATACGAATAATATTTTCTGATCTTAGCGACATAATAGAAAAAACTGAACTGGTTATTTGAATAAAAAATCATGAGTGCAATTACTTTAATTTAAATTTTAGTGTTTTTAAAAAATACTGAAAAAAGGGCTCGAAAAAATAGATTTTCTCAAAAAAGAAAGGAACTTGAAAAAAATATTAAAAAGTCGGTTGGTCTGGGCTCGTATCATGGTATTACGATTTTGTGACCACCCAATATACCAATTAAGCTATTTGTAATCATTAATAAACTGTCAAAATTTACCTTCTTATTCTAACGATATTGTAGTAGTTTTTTATTGCCTAAAAACACGGACAAAAAGACATTTTCTAAAAATAAATCCTAGCTAGATCGATTTATTGCCCCCGAAACTCCCTGCACACAAAATTTTATGAAAATCGTTGGAGTCGTTTCCAAGATTCCGATTATATATATACAAGAATTGCTCGTTTAAAGGTATAGGATACGTTTGACAACATTTTTTTATATCAGGCATGTCTTCCGATGTGTCTGATGAAGGAAAATTGCCTTGTAATCAGAAATACATTATTTATATAATATTAATAATTAAATTTGATATATTTTTGATAAAATAATGTTGAATTGCATCGTCTTTATTAACATTGGCCCGCTTGAATATTGATTGCCACCATACATGCCAGTATCTTTTACGTTCGAGTATACTACACAATTTTATAAATATATTTATATTCATAGTGAAAGTGTGAGAAGAACTATATTCATGAATGAGAGAAAAAATAAACAGAAGATGACAGCAGCGTCTTCCTGATCATAGCTTAAAATAATAAAAATATGCGGTTGGAAACTCGCATGCCCAGCGTGGCGAGTCGTGTAGAGCATGTGAAGAGCGTGCGCAGCATGTAGAGGCGGCGAGAAAGAAACCACTAAACCATTTCGTCTTGTGGGTGTCGGAAGAGACGACAGGGGGAAACTGAAACAGGAGGTGGGTGGCAGCATTTTCTTGATAACAACGCGAATAATATAAAGCTGCAGTTGCCAACCTGCTTGCCATGCGTGAATACTACTGCAAATATGCGGGTTATTTGACAAACAATGGGGGAAGCCTATGATCAGCAGTGGATTTAAAGTAAAAAAAGTAGCACTAGATACGTCAGCAGTGAGTTTTAGAGCGAAAAGAAGTTGATTGATTTGACTACCTAAAAACGATTTCCGAAAAAATTTGTAACTTTTCAGATATGCAAGTTTCTTTGCAATTTTTTCTTTCTTTACAGAGAACGTAGTACATTGAAACTTTAAATTGCAATTAAAATATGTGTGGAGTAGATGCGGACCAAACTTGGGTTACTTACGTACTACGAAATTTACGTTGAGATCGTTTCAATTACTGGTTTTGACCGGCCATACATACACCGTGACATAATGAGGCGATTTGATTTTCGCCATTTTGACACTGACAACAGAAATGAGCGTCCACAGAACTAATAATAGAGATAAAACAGTGTGATAAAATATATCGATAAAATTTCTATACACAGGCCTGCCCATAGAATACTAAATTTTATATGTATTATAGTATTTTATGGGCCTACCTATAACGTCCATTTTATTTATGTATCATATTAATATAGTGCCATAAAATAAATAAATGTATCAATTAATACCTAGTCATTAGACGCAAGCTTTATACTTCACATAAAACCAAGAACGATGCTGCTTTGGTCTATCTACTTTTTTACTTTTTACTCGTAGCTACAAAACAGATTTTCATCCGAATTTTAACATTGGGTAAGTTGGTTCTTTAAAAAGTTAAAATTTTAATTAGTACTGGAAAATATTTAACTATTGTAACTATACAAAATAAAAGTTAAGACATAACTTCGCAAAGAAATTTATTGCCAATCGTCGATTTAGTTCTTGTAGTATAGAAAAGAAATTAGCTGCTAAAATAACGCCTCTCATAATTATTTATAAGTCTGTCTATAAACAGACTAAATTACATCTTCTATTATATAAAAATTAATTTTTCGTCTTTTCGTTCAGATTTTACCCACTGCACACCATACCGTTCCTCAGATTACGTTAAAACTTCATCAACCTATTGCTAGCACTTGCGCAAATGTTATAGGCATAGTACAATTAAAATACACGAGGTGGCGTGCGTATCGAACTGACAATTTATTTGAAAGTTAGAGATCATTCAATTTCAATTATTGTGTTATCATTCCTACTTAAACAATATTACTCTTCCAAATTTAAAACGATATTTCTACTATTATTTCTTCTGCGGCAGCAGTGCGCAGGGTACCATTTATCGAGGTGAAAAAAAGATATAGACTTTAATTTACCTACATAGTTATCAGTAATTTAAAACTTCAGTTTCAAAATAAAAAAAAATTAAAAACTTAATGAAAAAAACTAAGAACTGAAATTATCATACAGTCCTACTCTCCCAGGTATAGTGCCAAGAACGGTGGCTGAGTTTCCTCTCTTAATTAACTGCTATTGCTGGAATTCAATAATTTGGCTTTTGAACAAGAAAATAGGCAGCCGCAGCAGATCAGTCGTGGATAGTTAATTTTGTATCTTCATCGTACGTGAACCCAACGGACCGATAGTATCTACATCAAAAGGCACAAACATGTACTCATCTCTCAGATTTCTCTCAGATCTGAGACTCATATTTGAGCTATTTACTTAGTTCAATTGCTCCTGCTTTAAATGAGATATGCCTGAGATGAGGGTCCGCCAAAGTGTTTGCGCAAGTACTATTTTACTTTTTGATCTTTCTCTCAGATAACTTCGCGTTATTTACTTGCGTTTCCCAACACAACCGTGGAGTAGCCAATATTGAGTATTGTTATTTATTTTATTTTTTTTTATTTTATAGGATAGGGTGACAAACGAGCGCACAGTCCACCTGATGGTAAGTGGTTGCTGCGGCCCATAGACATCTACATCTATCCTCGATTTCAAATCAAAATGCAGACGCGTTGTCACCCGTGAGGACTAAGATGGAATGCCTCTTTTCCAGTAAAAAGGGTCTCCGGTTCTCTACACTCACCATACGAAATACAGCAGCATTAAGCTACTATTGCACGCTGGTATTCTGTGAGAGCGTGGTCCTTCCCCGGTCGAGCCGACCCATTCGTGCTACAACTATACTACTAATATAACTGCAGCATGGCTCTACCACGTTAAAATTGTTACTCTAGGATATGTGAAATTGATTCAATAACAACAGTGATTCTATTTATGTATCGTTTTAATATAATGCCTTCATCATTCATCAGTGAATTGCGAAGCGCCATACCAAAATTCCTCTTTCCTTGCGCCTCCACCTTGACTGCAGCAGTACTGGGAGAGAAATCTCCTCTAGCCGTAGCCCACTAACACACATCCAAGGGCTCGACAAGCCCACTCAGAGTGACCTCCTCGGGGGACCATCTGAGTTCCCTAGTTTTAGCATTGGTTACCAAGCAACGGCTACTAACGCTCCCTCCCCCTTCCCCCGCCTAAGCTCACGCAAATTCACTAGGGACATTAATAATTTTTCAGTCCCAATATAAATTTATTCTTTTGATACATTAAACTGGTCGTATTTAAACAGATTGAGCAAATTTACGTCTTGTAAACATAAAGACATCATCGGGCAATCTTTCTACACTTGGTTATTGCCCATGAGTTTAGGGGGAAACGAGAAGAGAAAAATAGAAAATATTCGAAATAATAATCTAACTCTCTACTTTTATCATCATCATCATCATTACAGCCCTTCACAAGTCCACCGCTGAACATAGGCCTCCCCCAAGTAATGCCACAAAGCACGGTCCTGAGCCACCTGCATCCATCGACTTCCTGCATATCTTACCAGGTCGTCACTCCATCTTGTGGGGGGTCGCCCTACACTACGCCTACGGGTACGAGGCTGCCACTCGAGAACCTTTCTTCACCATCGGTTATCGGTTCTTCGAGCTCTATGGCCGGCCCATTGCCACTTCAGCTTACTAATCCGTTGGGCTATGTCGGTCACTCTGGTTTTACTGCGGATATCCTCATTTCTGAATCTATCACGCAGAGAAACTCCGAGCATAGCCCTCTCCATAGCTCGCTGAGCGACCTTGAGCGTCCTCATACGGCAAATAGTGAAGGACCACGTCTCTGATCCGTAAGTCATCACTGGCAACACGCACTGGTTGTACACTTTAGTTTTCAGAGATTGAGGTATACCTGACGAGAAGATGTGTCGTAATTTCCCGAACGCTGCCCAGCCGAGTTGAATCCGTCGATTGACCTCTCGGTCGAAGTTGGACTTACCTAGTCGGACTATTTGTCCCAGGTAAACGTACTCGTCAACAACTTCGAGCATAGTGCTCCCAACAACTACCGGCATAGGTGTGACATGGACATTAAACATGATCTTTATTTTGTCCATGTTCATCTTAAGACCTATCCGTTGGGAGGCACTATTGAGGTCATTGGGCATAGTGCTTAAGTCCTTCAGCGATTCTGCCATAAGGACTATATCGTCGACAAATCGAAGGTGAGTGATGTACTCGCCATTGATGTTAATACCGTATCCTTTCCAGTCCAGTAGCTTGAAAACGTCTTCCAGAGCAGCGGTGAAGAGTTTCGGGGATATAACGTCACCCTGTCTTACACCTCTCTGCAGTTGGATAGGTTTTGAGCTCTGGTTTTGTACTCGGATAGCCATCGTAGCCCTACTGTACAAATACTTCAGCACTTCGATATACCAACAGTCAACTTGGCACCGCTGAAGGGAATGCAGCACCGCCCAAATTTCGACGGAATCAAAGGCGTCCTCATAGTCCACATACGCCAGGCAAAGTGGCAAATTGTACTCTTCAGTCTTCTGTACAATCTGCCGCAGGGTACGTATGTGGCGTATGGTACTGAAGCCTTTTCGGAAACCGGCTTGTTCGGGAGGCTGGAAGTCGTCGAGTCTGTGCGAGACGATTCGTAATGACTCTCGAAAACAGCACGTAGACGCGGCTCTGAAGGGAAATCGGTCCGTAGTTCTTCAAGAAAGCATTGTCGCCTTTCTTAAAGAACAAGTCCACCGCACTTCTGCTCCACGCCTCTGGAGTAGTGCCACCATGGAGGACGGAATTGAAGAGCTTCTGAAGGACTTCAAGTACCGGTGTTCCACCCGCTTTCAGAAGCTCCGCTGTAATTCCATCCTCGCCTGGGGCCCTGCCGTTTTAAGGTGCTGGAGAGCCATTCTAATCTCGCTTAGACTGATGTCCGGGATATCATCGGAACAGTGTCGGATAAGACTTGCTCTTGGATCGTTACTCACACTTGCGTGTGGCTCCAACGATGATGTGTACAGCTGCCCATAGAACCTCTCAATCTCACTCAAAATCTCAGGTGTCCCGAAAACGATGCTGCCACACTCAATCTTCAGCTTTGACAGTTGGCTCTTACGGGCAGACAGATCTCTGGCAAAGACTTTGGAGCCCTGGTTCCGCTCGATCGCTTCTTTAATACGAGCAGTATTAAAGTTGCGTAAGTCTCGCCTCATGCATTTGGCGATCTGTCTGTTCAGTTGCCTGTATGCTGTCAAATCTGTTGAAGATTGCAGCCTCATCTCCCGTGTAACAGCCATGAGATTAGGAGTGTGATCGAAGAGTTTTTGTGTTCCTCTGCGGCGGGTCTTGCAGAACTTAGCTCCGACCGCATGGACAGTTTCCACGAGCTTGTCATTCATATCATCCACTGCATTGCAATCTTGTAGGCACTGAAATCGGTTGTGTAACTCGAGTTGAAAGTTTTCGGGATTCTGGATTAGAGCACGAGGGGACGGAGCGTTGACTTCATTAGACGAGACTTCTCCAACTTAACGTTTAGGTTCAGTGTGCCTCTAACCATTCGGTGATTGCTGCCAGTTTTCGTCCTTGGGATCATCGAGACATCACTGAACAGTTGGCGTCTGGTCGTCATAATGAAGTCAATCTCATTTTTTGTCGAACCGTCGAGGCTCGACCAGGTCCACTTCCTGTGAGGCCGCTTCTGGAAGAAAGAGTTCATCATAAAGAGTCCCTCTTTCTCCATAAAGTCGCCCAGCTGCTGGCCCCTTCGGTTCCGTTGCCCTACTCCAAATTTCCCTACCTGTGTGTGGGTTTTGGAGGAATGCATGGCTTTGGAAATATCCTCATACATTTCTCCCACCTCCTCATCGAAAGGTGCCGAGGTTGGTGCGTAAACCTGTATGACCTTCAGCGAATACCGTTTGGTGATTCTGAGTATAAGGTACGCGACCCTCGTCGACACACTCCCAATCTTTACAACGTTGTTTACTTTAATGCTTACTGTTAATAGTATTTCGTTTCGAATGCCAATTCACAATATTTATGCTTTTAAGTCATAGTTTTTGTCTAGGTTCAGTTGGAAACCTGTTAAATAATAAACATTTGATAATTACCTGTTTTAGGTCACTTTGGTTGTTAACAGATATGCGTGGGAAAAACATCGATAAATATTATAGACGAGGAACTCGATGACCCTATTTAATTTTATTGTTTATCGAAATTCAGTAATATAACGCAAAAAATGTTGGTAATTACGATACAAAGATTAGTTAAAAATGTTTAATCACCTTTATTATAAAACAGTTTTAATTTGTTTAATATTAGCTGTAACTTTACGTACTTGTAGAATGTTAAACCACTTTTCTTTCGGTAACGAGTTTTACATATTACACACACTCTCATTATTATTAAAAATTGTAATTCTTATTATGTAACGAAAATTATACAAAATCAAATCACCTTTAATAGGTACTTTCGGTTATTAGTTTAATAATTTAAATACAGAGATAAGATTTAATTAAGACAACAAACTTCAGCATATTATGTCAATTTTCGTTCCCGGTACGGAAAATGGAGGCACTTCAAATCGGCACAGACATTTTGTATGGTATAACCAGTCCAGCGTACTTGTACATATAGAGTTCAGTGGGTGCGACTGTTTGACCATAAATTATTGTGTTTAACTACGTTAATGGAAGTCTATGTTTTGATACAATGCCAGTATCAAAACATAGACTGAACATAAACAAACTTTACAAATAAATAAAACAAATGTATTATTTTATTAAGTTTAATGAATTTTTACACATATTATACATAAAGTTTAGCTTTAGGAGATCCTTCTCTATTATAAACTTAAACTATTCCAAACCTCATACGCCTCTGTGCGCCTAATACGCTTAAGCCCTTTTTAACGCGCAATATACTTAAAAGAGGGTACAAAGTCAAAAATATATAGATAAGTGAAAAAACATAATAACAATAACATATGACTATAAAGGAATATGTTATGGTTATTATGTTTTTTCACTTTGTGGTCTGGGGTCGGGTAAAACACCCGGTTTAAAAAAGGTTATGTTGAAACATGGATCTCACACGCAGAGATCTTTTGGAGAATTTTACTATAATAATGTGGCCTACGGCTTATGCCTCGCTCCACATCTAATATATGTATAAATATTAGTGTTTGTTTCTTGCTAATATCGACAAATTTATTTAAAAGTCGTAGATCATTCAATTTCATTTAGTGTATTTAACAATATACCTCCTTTTATAAATACATTTTTTACTTTTCATTCTTAATTCAACAATATGATTGTTCCAAACTTAAAACGATATTTCCACGATTATTACTTCTAACATTATAAAATATATCCAAAGAAGAGCCCTAGAACATTCACAAATTATTTAAAAAAAGAGGTAAATAGGAAAACGTTAGGCTCGATGGGTTGGGATACAGGGCTATTGAGTAGAGACTCGGGACACCTGTCGTTATCGTTTGTCGTTATAAAAGGTGGTAGTGACTCGTTGCTTAGTAAATGGTGACCTCACAGTGCAATCATATCTGACTGCAAGGCGGTAATTTGGTTTATTTTTATTATTAGTACTAGTTGTACTAGATTTGGAAGATATTATTACAACTTTCAAATAAATTTGTCGGTACGATACACACGCCACCAACTGCAAGTTAATTGTACTACGCATATATATGCTTTTTTGTACAGGGTAAGGGTAACCTCCGCGGAAGAGCAAGCAATAAGTTGACAAAGTTTTAGCGCAATTCGATGAATGGTGTGACAGCGCATAAAATACGAACAAACATTATTTTTTTATTTATTTGATGTATATAAGAATTAGTTAAATGTAAACCTTATTTTATGTATTTATGATACCACGTCATTTTTTCTTCTGTTTTACTTACATCTATGTACGTGAAAACTTCAATAGAATAAATACAATAAAGATAAACCAAATATCTACACGTTTTCTAATTTTTTGAGATTTGAACCAGTCTTTAAAAGTTATTGAACAAAGTATGAATTGTGAAATGACTAATATTCAACTAAAAGGTATTTATGAATATCACATTTTACACGAGAATAAAGAATGCAAAACTCGGCTGGGATTTTAAAAATACTCTACTGACGTGCTTAAAATAAAACATAATTTTTTACGTTATTCAGTTCGCATTTTGCTGAAAAAAATAATTTATGCTCGTATAGTTTTATCTGAATATAACAGTGAAAGGTCAACAAAGGTCGTTAGATGTATCATAAAATGAAAATATATAGAATATAATGCGGCATTTCACAAACCAACGAGCGTTTGCAAATAGACGACGCCGTTTGTATAATGGCAAAACAAACTATCTGCCGATGACAGACGCGATATATACATTTGGGAAATCCTATGAATAGTGAATTAGAACTAACTCAACTTAATGAGATAAGTCATAATAAATCATATTTAAGTAATATTTATATTGCACGCCTCATAACGCGAAGCGTAATGACTCCTTATTTTCACCTGCCCCCTATGACAGTGCCATGACAAAGAATTTAAACTTAAATGTATTTAAATATTAAAAAACATAAACTTATTATGTATTATGACGACATAGGCAAAAATTTGGGCATGATATTAAATAACCATTTAAAGGACAGCTGATTAGTAATTATTGTATGCCTGGGGCATCCCTTCGTCATATAATGACGTATATACTATATATATATATATATATATATATATATATATATATATATTTTAAATTGATTTTTGTTTACATTGCCTCTTCTCCCAACAAGAATTATTAATGTGCTATTAGGACAAAACTTACTAGTAAAACTTTATTATATGACGTTATATATATATATAACGTCATATAATATATATATATATATATATATATATATATATATATATATATATATATATATATATATATATATATATATATATGAATTAATAATTCTTGTTGGGAGAAGAGGCAATGTAAACAAAAATCAAATATTAAAATATATTGTTTACGTTATAAATTTAAATGTACCTAAATTTATCCTGTTTTCAATGCCTTGCGTACAGTTTTTATAACAGGAAAATAAAATAAGATGAGATTTAAATGTATTAATGAACAATTTGTCTTGTAACAATAATTTAAATTTGACATCTTAGATAGCAGCAATATAGATATTTTACGTATTACTGAACATTATTTTGTTAAAAGCTTATAACTAAATAATCACCAGTTTGTCAGTTTTTTAAAAGAGAAACGGTTTTGAGCGGTGGCTCTTTCATGTAAGTTCGTAAAATAATGTTTTAATTATTAATTAATAAATAAACAAGTGTTGAGCGAACTGTAGAAATGTAGAATATACGATACTTTTGAAAAAAAAATATGGGGGAGGTTTTTGTAAATCTTAATAAACAAAATACGTCTGTAAGCTTCCTACATCAACAGTATTAGATCATTATTTAAATCATATGGTTTTTTTTAATTTATTTTTGGAGTAAATGCGTAATGCTGAATCTAGTGTCTATACATGTTAGATAACATTTTTGCAAATGTTAAGCCGTTCCATATATGTATAATCCAAAAATTAAACTCTGATCACTGTGGACAATTAGTTTTATTAAACTAAGTTTGTATAGAAAGGATTATTATAATATTAGTAAATGTATGGATGATAATAACCCCTGGGAAGGTTGATCGCTACTAAGCCATTTCTATTTTCCTATGTGTTGTTAATTGTAAAATAGGTACATGATTGTAGGATGATTTTTTAAAAGTCCCGCTGTGTTTTTTCTTGGTTCTTTCCAGGACAGTGTTTTTTTTTTCGAAGTAGTGGTAAATTAAGAAAGTGACTTTCAATAAATATTATTTATAACCTATATTGAATAAAAACTTTCAACGTCAAAGTGAAGTAATTTTGTGGTCTGTCATAATGTCTACGTTATAACTATTTTGCACGTAAGCTGCACCTTTTGTAACTAATTCATAGATTACTGTATATATACTAGAGATAGATGTGCGACTCAAGTTTAATTTTAGTTAAAGTTCTTGTTTTGCCTAATAGATGGCGTTAAAATATTGGTGCTTTGGGCTCGCCCCTTTTTTTTGCACTTTAATATTATTTTATATACAACCACTAATTACATTGCGCAAGTGCTGCAATGTAATTAATAGTTGTTTATGTTTCTCGTGGTAATTGTAAGTTCCTATACCAAAAAATAAAAAACAGGTTATTTTTAAAACGTTTATTGTTTAAAAATTCTTTGCTTAGTTATTGAATAACATTAGATGTGTTAAATTTAACAGTATTTGCACAATATCAATTGATTTCTTTATACAATGTCCCTACTAGTTAGTAAATATCTTATATTACAGAGAATAGAACATTTTTTTAAATTAAATATAGATTATTACATAATACTTATTGGAAATCGTGTTTTATTTACCACCGATACCAATGTCCTGGGAAGAACCAACAAGAAACCCATCGTGACTTTTTAAACATATTTCACTTATGAATTTTAATAGTACATACAAGCATGATTGCGATCACCTCATACCCAGGAGTTATTTTATGTATTCTTTGATATTATAATAACACTTTTTGTACATTTTTCCTTTAATAAAACATTTCAAATTGTTAATTGACAAATTTTGACCATTTTCTGAAATTTTGTTGTGAAAGCGTATAATACATTGCCCCATAAAGCACTACTGACTCAGTGGATTCTAGTAACTGGTATTACAAGCTTATGTTTGTTCCTAGTGTTTAATGTTTGAACATCTTTATTCTTATAAAAGCTATTTAAAACACTTTTTGTACATTTTTCCTTTCATAAAACATTTCAAGTTGTTAATTGACAAATTTTGTACATTTTCTGCAATTTTGTTGTAAAAGCGTATAACACATTGCCCCCATAAAAGCACTACTGACTCAGTGGATTCTAGTAACTGGTATTACAAGCCTATTTTTGTTCCTAGTGTTTAAAGTTTGAACATCTTTATTCTTATGAAAGCTATTTATAACACTTTTTGTACATTTTTCCTTTAATAAAACATTTCAAGTTGTTAATTGACAATTTTTGTACATTTTCTGCAATTTTGTTGTAAAAGCGTATAATACATTGCCCTATAAAGCACTACTAACTCAGTGGATTCTAGTAACTGGTATTACAAGCCTATTTTTGTTCCTAGTGTTTAAAGTTTGAACATCTTTATTCTTATGAAAGCTATTTATAACAGTTTTGTACATTTTTCCTTTAATAAAACATTTTTGTTAATTGACAAATTTTGTGCTTTTTCTGAAATTTTGTTGTAAAAGCGTATAATACATTGTCCCATAACAGCACTACTGACTCAGTGGATTCTAGTAATTGGTATTACAAGTTTATGTTTGTTCCTGGTGTTTTCTTTATTCTTATGAAAGCTATTTATGTTTTTATGTACGTACATATTATATTACATTTTCATAAATATATTGCTATGCCAAAGTTAATGTGTTTATTTCTTTAAATTTTTTAAAAGGCTCCTTAAAATTTAAGATAAAAATTGACCGTGCGGCTCTCTTTTATAATCAAAATATGGCTTCAATATCAGTCACATGACCCCAATATTAATACAGGGAAACAGTGGTATCATCCACAAGACTCAACTCCTTCCCATTTAAGAGCACATTGGTAATTGAATCCTCCTCCAAAGGTTTCCTCCTCTTCCATAATTTTATGAATTAGTATTTAAAATTAATTAATTTAATGAAAAAGATACATTTTGGAGCAGCATTATTAATCTTTAAAATGTGAACTTGATAATGTTATCATACTCTAGTAACATAACAAATCTTTTTAAATGTGTGTAATAACCACAATTTTAAAAAATACAAATAATTTACAAAAGTGACTTTCTTATGCCCACTTTACCATTGTTTTACATGTGTAATCATTATATTTTTTTATTACAAAACGAGCATTTTATATATTATAACATACTCATACATTATACGACTTTATAAACTATTTGTGAAATTATAATCAATCTAATAAATTGGGGAATTCTGATAGTCAAAAATAGCCAAAGTTTTATTCTACACCCACGAATTCCTGAATATGCAGTTAGTACAAGTAAAACATGAATGTCGTGGAAGATGATAAATCTTTGAAGACAAATTGTTTAGGAATTTCAATAAAAAGAAAAAAGCCTTACATGATATATATTTTTAAGGAAATTGTTCACTTTGTCCTCAAGACGGACATTAAAAATGTCCTCAAATAAATACTAATTAAACCAGGTACAAACTTAATTATATTTAGGCAAATGAAAGAACAAAGCTTGAACATAGCAGATTGCTTGTGTTTCTTAATGTTTGATGAGATGCTAGTGTTCTAAACTACATTACAATACAACTGTCATAGGTTCCGAAGACTGAGGATGTTAAGAGTGAGAATATAACCATAAACATGTTTTGGTTTGATGATAAAGGAGATAAAGCTCATATTAAGCTATCAATTTGTTATAGATTTTTGCAAAAATGCTACGATGGCAGTAAAAAAAAATATATATAATAAAAGATTTATAACAAACATGATTAAATGTTGTCTATGATTACATATACATAACATACATAAACACCCACGCCTGTCACCCAGAGGGGTAGGCAGAGACCACAGACTTCCATTTGGCACGATCCTGACACACCTCTCTTGCCTCCTTCACATCCATACACCTACGCATACATGCTCGTCGGTTAAGGGTACTCCTAATTTGGCCCGTTTTCAATAAATCGCCAATTTGGTCGATAAATTTTCGCCTAGGACGTCCCTTTCCGACTCTGCCATTCACTTCTGCACCATAAATTTTCTTTGTCACTCTTTCCTCATTCATTCTTTCCACATGACCAAACCACCGAAGCATTCCTTTCTTAATCCTGGTCACCACATCATCTTGCAAACCACACTCTTCTCTTATTACACAATTCCTTACCCTGTCATTCAGATTCAGCACTAACATACTCCTTAACGACCGCATTTCTACTGCGTTTATTCTACTCTTCGTCTAACCTTCGTCTTACTTGCGTTCACTTTCATACCCTTTTCTTTTAATGACCGTTTATTAATGTAACCATCATTTGCAACTCTGCCGCCGACGACGCAAGAATAACTTGATCATCGGCGTACAAAAGGCATTTGACGGTTAACTCACCCATTCTTAATTCGCATTCTTCAACTTTCAAATTTTGCAAACAACTGTCCATAAATAGGTTGAACAGCCACGGGGAAGCCACACAGCCCTGTCTGACACCCTTATGGATATCAAACCAGTCCGAGTAGACACCGTTGATCCTAACACAAGCACTAGAGTCCCTATAAAGAGACTCCAATGCCCGTATCAAGCCAGCGCTCAACCCAAATGAGTTCAGTGTTTGCCATAGCAAATCCCTATCCACTCTGTCATAGGCCTTTTCCAAGTCCATGAACGCACAAAAAACCTTCTGGTTTTTGGCCAGAAACTTCTCCGCGATCATGCGCATGGAAAAGACTTGATCTGTACATCCCATTCCCTTTCTAAATCCCTCTATGATTAATTTACAATTAATACCAAAGTAAGGAATAATTAAGTTAATAGGACAAAAAACAGCAAGAATGCTTTTGAAATTTAAAATTAGAAATAATTCTCTTTGTTTGATCCTACACTTATCGAAAGGGGAAATTTTATTTGAAAATAATTAAGATTTATACGCATGACATAGTACACTGCTAAATGGGAGCATTTAAAATTAATTACCACTTTTAGATATTGATGCGGGAGAAAATGAACTACTGGATGATGGATAAGTAAGCTGACAGATACCTCAGTGTAACCTGATAAAACACCTAAAATTAAGAGTAAAGTACGAAATTTAACCAACGTGTATTAGTAATAGTGTAATAGTAGGTGGTATTAGACTTTGCGCAAATAAGTTTTTACAACTGAAACATATTACTAACCCCAAGAGAGCAAAGATACTGCAGATATGACTGACTGCCTGAAGTTAGTCACTTTTGTTTGATTTTGTTTAATTCCTTTAATCAAAGATTTTATAAAAAGTGTCTAAAACATAATTCGGAACATATATGCCGTGAAACAAAGTTTTACCTATTACAATGAGATTTCAGGAAGTTAAAAAAGAGATGGAAGTGTGTGTCATCATTTTAAACAGTTTCCATAAATAAAAATTGAACAATATCTTATGTTAATACGACAAAATATTTGTTTCAATATCTATATGATAACAACATATTAAGTTAGTTAATGTGTTAATTTAACTAAAACTCTGCTGAATACTTTCTCCTTAGTAAAAAAACCACGAAGCAGAAAACACGAATCCTACTTGCCAACAATTTAAAGTGTATTCAATAAACTGTTGTTCAATAATTTAAATTTAAATTATTCCTTGGTGAAAAGTTGTTAGCAAGATGCTAATAATATATTATAAAATCTGGAGTATTTACTGGTAAAAATGTCCTCCACGCCAAAGAAAGAGGTACTAATTAAAAGAAATTTTACTGCTCACAATTTGGCAGTTAGCAAATTTGCAGAAACTAAAACTAAAATATTTGTATTTTAAAAGTTATAAAAAGATGAAAATTAATGAAGGTATGTAAATAACGTAATACTGACCTTTGTAATACAACTCCACACCAAGCAAATTCATTAAATTTGTAATGTTTCAAGAAAAACGCTTTTGTGACTTTCACAAAACTTTACGATGTATTGAAGATTATAACAAAAATAATTAAAAACATTTGACCAATGATTCCCCGGAAATGGGATATTTTAAATCATTAAATTGTTAATAAATATCAAATTTGAATTTCTAACATGACATAAACAAAAAAGTAAGGACCCTTATCATTAATTTGATGATCGAAATAATTATACATATTTCAGACCCTCAAAGATGGCCTAAGAGCTTGTGTAATAATTATAAATAAAATATTAAAAGGCAGACATATTAAAATCAATAATGATAAAATAAAACTTCAAACATTAAAATATTTTTAAACTCTTAGAAATACCAAAAATAGAAGTGGTTATAATTAGGTTTTTTCTCTCCAAAATATCAAAATTAAGGTGTCATCAAACAGCTTATGTGATTATTTATCTACTTTACTTAAGGCCCCGATCAAAACCTTGCGAAAGTGTGTTTTTCAGAGACTATTATCTCTTTAGTTATGAGAAATAAACTACATCCAAAAGCACATTATTAAAGTGTTCGATATCCTATCATTACATTCCACGTTTTAATTAGTTTTTATGTGTTATCTATACATTTAAAACTTATTTTTAAAAATGAATAAAATTATTTATAACATGCATCTGTTGTTAAAGGAAATGCTCTAATCATTTGAGGATTACACATTACATACTATTGGATAGATAATTTAAAAATCTATATTATTTCTTAAGTTCGTCTTTCTTTCTTAATTTAAATAATTCCAAAAATTTGAGCGTATTTATTACGCGATATATTGTAGCGAGATCGCGTGGATTGTATAGAACCGACCGCTCAAGGTCGTTCGCAAGGAGTAGCGCCATAAGCATCTCAATTAGTAAGTTTATAAAGTTAAAAGTACATCATAATGTGATATAGAGATAAATATCTATGAGTCAGATAGTATTTTTTAGCTTGAACTTTTATTTTGTCATTTTCATCAATTTTAACATGTCTACACTGCAATATTTTCATGACATTCATGCACCAGCTGTGAATAATTAAACTGATTATATAATTAATTATAAAGGTTTTTAAGCTTTCTTTTTTTTTATAGAATAGGCTGACAAACGAGCACACAGTCCACCTGATGGTAAGTGGTTGCTGCGGCCCATAGACATCTACATCTATCTTCCATTACAAATCAAAATGCAGATGCGTTGTCACCCGTGAGGACTGAGATGGAATGCCTCATTTCCAGTAAAAAGTCTCCGGTTCTCTACACTCACCATACGAAATACAGCAGCATTAAGCTACTATTTCACGCTGGTATTCTGTGAGAGCGTGGTCCTTCCCCGGTCGAGCCGACCCATTCGTGCTACAACTATACTACTAATATAACTGCAGCATGGCTCTACCACGTAAAAAATTATGCTTTTTACATGACAAAAATTCGAATTCCACACCAAGATCTATTAATAATTTGATTCTATCACATATACCACTGTAGGGGCCGTTTTGTAAAGCAATTTTTATTATTTTAATCACATTTTCAACACACTCTAAAAAGTTTTGGGAAGGTTTCATAAGTGATCTTCGCGTGACATCCACAGATAAAATGTAATTGTCTACTTGTGGCGGAGTTGTATCACACAATTCATTATTACATGTAAAACATGATTTGCAAACTTTAATTTTTGACTTTTTAATAACTTGCCCTTCCACATACCTTTTTGTCTCCGTGACAATTTTATTTGCAAATTCTTGCGAATCATTACCTGCCAATTTTTGAACTATAGTCTATATTAATTCTATTTTCCTTTGGGGGCAGGTGTAATTCATTTTTTGCCAGCAGGCAATCCAAATTATTTAAAACTTTATTAAAGTCTTCCTCACAATTTGCCCCCAAGGAATGTGTTGAACTCAAATTAATTTTGAACTTAAATTAAACTAAATGGGAGCATAAATAATAATTACAGTTAGATATTAATGCGGGAGAAAATGAACTACTGAATGATGGATATGTAAGCTGACAGATAACTCAGTGTAACCTGACAAAATACCTAAATTTAAGAGTAAAGCACGAATTTTAACCAACGTGTATCAGATGGTCTAATATTTTGTGCAAGTAAGTCTTTACAATTGAAAAATTTATAATTAAGGTAAAATAAATATTTGTCTGTAACAACTTTGTTTTGATTTTATTTTCAAAACATTATTAATTACCCCAAGAGAGCAAAGATACTGCAGATATTACTGACTGACTGAAGTTAGTCACTTTTGTTTGGTTTTATTTAATTCCTTTAATCAAAGATTTTATAAAAAGTGTCTAAAACATTATTCAGAACATATATGCTGTGAAACAAAGTTTTACCTATTACAATGAGATTTAAGGAAGTTAAAAAAGATATGGAAACAATTTTTGTCTTCGCCATTTTCATTGCTGCTTTTATTTGACATTTTTGTTTTCTAATTTTGCTTTTTAAAATCATGATTTTGTTAATTATTTTTTTTTCATTTTCACATCTGTACACCTTTCTTCTAATCAATGTACCTGAAAAAAGTACCATAATCAGGTATGCATATAGAGATCAAATGAAACAATGACGGCATAGATCAAATTGTATTGGATTCTCCTTTTTTAATAAATGATTTTGAATTGCAAGTTGTGCCTTAGGATAAAATAATAAATAAATGATATAATATATATTATGCAATATGCTATTAGAATGCTTTTGGAGCTGGCGCAGTGCTGCAGTGTACACAGTGCAAAAATGTAGCATTTCCACTGCATGGCTTGCAGCTCAGTGATAACAAAAGGAGGATGGCCAAATCGTACCAGACAACGAAATTACAGCGTCCCAATATGAAATATTTATGTAAAATACCTTATTGTTAAGGTATAACTCTCTAAGTAGCCACAAAAAAAAGTTATTAATTTATTTCTATTGTTGTAACTGTTCAAAATTATTTCAAATAATAGTTTCAGAACGCACCTAATGACGATTCATTTCATGTGTGAAAGGACTTGGTATTCAAAGACTATAATTATTCACGTTTTTATGAATAGTTGTTAATTTTAATTCAATTCAATTAGTATGTAGACATCAAATCAACTACTATGCTGATTTATTATGTACTGGATTAATATCAATCATTATTAATCAGTTCCACGTCATTGACCATCTTATGTACCATGTTTTTAAGCAAATACATTTTCTATTCTAAGAATATGCATTTTTATAGAATAAGGGTGACAAAGGAGCACACATTCCAATAGCAAAGTGCAATCGGCAAGTGCATGCTGAAGCTCATAGACACCTAAATTAATAATATAATATATAAAGAATCAAAATGCAGACACCGCTTGTCACCCCTACCCCATGAAATTCCTTGTTTCCAGTAAAAAGGGTCTGATTCTCTACGCTCACTGTAAGAAACAGAGCATCATTAAGCTGGTATTTTGCGCTGTTAGTCTGTGAGAGCGTAATCCTTCCCCATTCGAGCTGACTCATTCGTGCTACAACCATAACATAGTTGAAGCTTGGCACGTAATAAGGTATAATAGAATATAAGATATAATGAGTTCATATCTATACCTTTTCCGAAAAATTGGGTTAGTTTTACAGGAACATTACAGTGATGTATTTGATATTTAAGTCTAATTAAATAGTTTAATTAACTTAGACAGTTTCATGTATTTTTGTACTTAAGCTGTGCATAACTGCTTAAGTGCAACTGAATGTCTGTGGAAATTGTTTTCGCTAATTTAAAACTCACATTTAATTGTACATACATCATGTATTTTTCTAAAAAGCTGTATGTTTTCCTTATATAAATAACTGAGTAATAATGTCCTCCAGACCGAATTTCGGCCACGGCAGCCTGCCTCAACGGAGGCTAGCCATCGGCGCAGGACAGGATTATAGTGCCCAAGTGTATGCGCAAGCACAGGTGCACTCTCTACTCCCTCACTTTCATAATCCGATGGGATGGTAAACTGACAAGACCGGAGAGAGATCAGGCGCAGGACCAACGGCTTTACGAGCTTTCCGAGGCATGGGGTGAGGCACCGCCAACTTCCTGGCTCCGGGCAATTACTGAGAATTTCTCGACGGAAAACTCAATAATTAATTTTTTGGTCTGACCCGGGATTCGAACCCAGGATCTCATGATCAGCAGTTGCACTACTACAACCACTAGACCAACGAGGCAGTCTGAACTGAGTAATTAATTAATTAGTTAAATAATTAATCGACCATAATTTTAATATCAAAAATTTTAAATTAACAAGTAATCATCAGGTTACGTTATTTATAGGATTATTGAAAATACCAGGATTCAATTAATTTGAGAAACATCCACTTTAATTTAATTTAACATTCAACATGTTGAGCAGGAGTGCCGGTGTTACACAAACACTGACGTGAACCGAGGACGTTGTCATGAGGTGCAATTGCCACTTAAGGATGTGATTATGTTAATATTATTAACCCTCATGATAATGTATCCATATATGGGTAAATAACAATATATAATAATATAAATTGTCATCATTTTTTTTAAAACCACTGCTAAACACTGATTAATAACGCTAATTAACCCCCTCACTTATCGCTTACACTTTTAGGCTACATCGCAGTCGGATAAAGCGGCCAAGCAAGGTTTTTCGTTATTAATTAAAATGTGCAATAAATTGCCTTCAGAAATAAAGACTTCCATTAAACGCGTTTCGACAATTGACAAAAACATACTTTTTGAATCACGCTTTCCACAATATAGAAGAATATACGAAATGTTCATTTTTTGACTTGCTTGACATATAAATGTAGATGAATTTTAATTTGTAATTTTAATAATCTAATGTAATGTAATATCATTTGCATTGATTGTAATTTTGACAAACCAATGTTATATTTTAACCAAATGGTCAATAAATAAAAAAGTAAGAGGTATTTGTTGATTTAGCCTTAAAAATATTTTTGACGTTATTATAAAAAATCGTGGCTATTTAGATATTATTTTTAAACGTGATTGTGTTTACAACATAAAAACAAACCAATCTAACTATAGTTTGTTTTGGGACATGAAAAAAAGTCCAGCTCCTATAGAAATTTGGCCATCCTCCTTTCGAAGTTATAAATACAAGAGTTGTAACCGCTTTCTACATTTGAACCATTATTAGTCGTAGTTGTTACTATTATAGTAATCTTTAACTTATCACACGGAAAACTTACTGGTATAGTAATAGAATATAGTTACAGTAATTACTAATTATTAATGTAACGAAAAGAACCTACTCTTTTGTAAATGCCCCCGGGTGTTATGGTTCTTCATGGGCGGTGATAGTTACTTACCATCAGGTGAGCTGCATGATCGTCCCCCCCTCTCCTTTAAAAAATAAATTAAATACCTCTTATAGGATTATCATGTGAACTTGGCAGAATCTTGTGAAGTACATTCAGTATATGTGGTGTGGGTTCCATTTCTAATCCTTCAGCATGTAAGCCTGTAATAGTGGTGAAAGTATATGAGTAACACAAAACTTTCTTTATTGGGCTTGCTTTATTCACTGCTACATACCACATATATAATGATAATAATAATAATGTCCTCCAGACCAAATTTTACAGTGCCCCAAAGTGTATGCGCAAGCACTGGTCATTATTACTATTTCCAATTTCTTAACTCTAACTTAAAAATTTAAAACTGCTGAGAATTTCTTGATAGAAATACCCAAAAACAGATTTTGGACCAAACTGGGATTCAAACCCGGGATCTCATGATCAAATTGCATTTATGACACTAGACCAACGAGGCAGTCAAGTGTTATTATAGTATTAAGGAATAAATTTATGTATTTTCATTATAATCATTAAACCTAAAAATAAAAAATGGTGCTCCTTGAAAAATGCCGATATGTGTGCATAAAGCAGTCAAATACTTAAAATTTGCAAAAAGATTAAGTTACACTCCACATGTATTTTTATTATGATATATGCTTTTTTTTCTATTAAAATAAAAAAATAAAGTTATGTCATAAGTAATAATCGAAAACTATACCGATTAGGTAATTTACTACAACTGCCCTGATTTATCCTGAGGGTCGCCCGCATAAACCAAGAGAATTACAAATGAAACTGTATCAGGCTTTTTGATTGTATGAATACTTTGATTGAGACAACAATATCTACCAACTAAAAAATAAACGAAAATAGTAAGATTTCTTCATAAAATGTTTATTTCTTACAGTTCACAATAACAATACAAAGTTATAATGCAGCTAGTTTTATTTCATTTTATATGGAGTTGTAACGAAATTTTTACCAATCCAAGTTCAATTAATAAGTTGGTATTTATTTTATTTATTTTTTTTATTTTATAGTATAGGGTGACAAACGAGCACACAGTCCACCTGATGGTAAGTGGTTGCTGTGGCCCTTAGACATCTACATCTTTCCTGGATTACGAATCAAGGTGCAGATGCGTTGTCACCCATGAGGACTAAGATGGAATGCCTCGTTTCCAGTAAAAAGGGTCTCCGGATCTCTACACTCACCATACAAAACACAACAGCATTAAGCTACCATTTGACGCTGGTATTCTGTGAGAACGTGGTCCCCCCCGGTCGAGCCGACCCATTCGTGCTATAACTATACTACTAATATAACAGCAGCATGGCTCTACCACGTAAAAAATGGTAGACTATTACTCGTTAAAATCCGTTAACTTGTTAATTCTAATTTGATGCGACAGTTTTCCTTTCAACTTCATTATATATGCTACTATTGAGTATACTTTCCACATTTCCAAAAATAGCAGTTTTGTTGGCGGAGGAGACACATGACTCTAATGAAAAATTCAACTTTAAAGCTTAATATTTTGGTAACAAACCCCTGAATCGTAAAGGTGTTCTTCCATACTCGCAATGTTTTTGAAATACCTATCCAACAATACCTTACAGGATGGAATATATGGGTAAAAATAATCATTCATTTACCTGCATAGGAGGTGTACCCAAAATAAAAATGTTTTTAAGATTTTATTTCACAGTTTTGTAGACATGATTAATGCCTATAAACTATCCAAAATTACAAATTTGTAACACTTAGTGTCTCTGAGTAAAACTGCGTTGGGATGAACATGGAGAAACTATAAGGTTTCCTTGTTGTGTGTAAATATGGAACCCTAAAAATGTAAAATATTATTAATTTACTATCTAGGGCTTTATAACCACTTACTACCAGGTGGAGTTGTAGTAGTTGTTGTCAAGTTATACACTGACATACCATTGTCTTTAATTTAAAAGTGAGTAAGCTTTTTTTTCTTATTTTATTTAGGGATTTTTGTTAGTTAACATGTCAATCCTATTAAAATCTATATGTTGCTATTAATCTGCACATACTCAATGCAATATCCAAGGTGGGGGCATGTAGGATGCCCTGTGTAATACCTATATTGTCCACATTTATCTTATATGTCCTTCCAAATAATTCCCTTTCCCCTAGTTGCCGTTCACATTCCATCAAAAAGTGATGTAAGTTTTCTATTACTCCACAAGTTTCACATTAGATGGAATCAGTTCTTTTCATCAAATAAGAAATCTTTTTCATGGAATGTGACCTGTTCTTATTCTAGATATTAATTTAATAGAATTTTTTTTTAATTTTGTATCTACAAACCAAGGTATTCGAGGTGGTTCACTCTGTATTGTTTAGTACCAAACACCTTTCGTTTTAGAGCGTTCATTGAAAAATTCTTTCAATTTGTTATGACATTAATTTTTGAATTTTGGTAGTACTTCTGAGTAGCAAGGGTCAATATTATATTCTACACCATTTATACAAGCAGAGTTCACTAATCTATCTGCCTTGTCATTACCCAATATTTGGTCTATGTGCTGGAATCCACTGCACTCTTGCACATGTGTCGCGTAGACTGAACTGATATATTATTTGGGAAAGTATGCAATAGGCTTTCGAAACACCTACGATTCCAGAGGCAGATCGAGCCAAATATTGGATAGCAGTTTTCCTGTCCGAGTATATAATAATTTAGTTACAGTTACAGCTTGCAGCATACTTTAGGGCTTCGGATATTGCAATGAGTTCAAGGGTCATAATACAAATGTCATTAGTAACTTTATAAGATTTAGAAACTGCTTGATATGGGTCGAAAAAAGCTGCCCCTTGCAACTTTAGCACTCTGATTCATCTGTGTAGATTTTGTGCCAATCGTGATATTTATTTTCAAGTTCTTCAATAACATTTACTTTAACGGAATTTATTGCTACCCCTATCCTATCCAATCCTATCCTTTAGTTATGGATAAGACAGTGCTTTACTATCTATGGCTTTATAACCACTGACCATCAGGTGGGGTTGTAGTAGTTGTCGTAGTCAAGCTATACACTGACATACCTATAATAAGTAAAAACATTAAGTTTGCTTGCCCACCTTTACTAATATTATAATCATGAAAGTGAGTTTCTTTAGTCTGCACTGTTAAAACAATTGCTAATTAACATGACAATGAGAGTTTTTAATAAACTTACCAAGGTCTTTTAGTTCGAGGATATAGAAAACGGTCCTCAAAGTGCCGATCGCAAATGCGGTAGTTATAGTAAAATTCACGATCGGTTTTATATTTTAGATGTTCCAGCTATACTTTTCAACTGCTGAAACCTTTCTAGTGAGGTATTCTGGTTTCGGAACATAGTGTAAAACATCTGGAATAATAAAATATAATCATTAATTCCGAGGCGAGAGAGGGAAACTGAAACACGAGATGGGCAATAACCCGTCTGCCAAGCGTGGCAGCTATGGCAAATAGTACCCATGAGGCAATCCGTGGAGGTGCCTTGAACCTTCAATTTCTTAGATATTAGCTGTTAGCTGTTGTTAAAAAAGTCCTTACTTGGTCACATTTAAAAACACATTGTCATTTTTCTTCTTCTTCACATTTTTGCACACATTAAAAAAACACTGGGTCGCAAATATTTATTTTAATACAAGAAAGCATATAAACAAACGAGGAATCAGAATAATTTAATATTAATATCAAATTAACCTCAACTATCAGTGACCGCCATTAACCATCCAATTAACTGCGTAGGTAGTGGCGTGGTGCGTCTAATTTAGTCTAGTGCTTAGGAATGTAGATGGCAGCACAAAAAAAATATCATTTTGTTCTCAAAATAATGTTCTAAGCACAGAGTACATTATATATACCTGGAATAGAGTTGATAGTCGATTCCGTGGTACAGTGACATCTATAGTGGAGTTGTCGAACTAAACGGACGATATATCTATCTATAAATATATTCTATATATAGTACGGCCCCATCCCTGGTGTACTGATTATTTTTAATTAATTTTACAAGATCACATAATTCTGCAACTAACTAGTTTTGTGCATATAGGCACAAAACTAGTTAGTTGCAGAATTATGTAATCAAAGGTAAATCATATAAAAGAAAACTCAATTTAAAAATAATAATCATCTTTATTCAGGTAATTTACACCCATAAACAGTAAAAAAATTAAGAATTAAGCAATCTACACAATTTCAGAAATAAATAAATAAATGTCGATCAATCAATATATTCACATCAAAGTAACAATTTTAAATTAATAAATCCAACAGTAATTATAAGTAGGCAGTAATGACAGTATACAAAGTAAATTAATCGAAATAAAATAACATAAAATTTAGTTTATTTAGTTTATCTTGGTATTTTAAATAATAAAGCAACTTATCTACTACACAAAAGTTATAAGAAAAATAAAATAAGATGCACAAATTACAAAAAAATAGTACAATTGACAAAAAGTTGACAATTTTTATAAAAAAAAACTTAAATGTCCAATATCTTGAAAACGGTTAGGTTTGATGTATGGTGTTTCATAGTCGTAATAGTCGGTAATGATGCAAATTACAACCCCCTAAAGGATCTAAGTCGACTTAACCAATATAATTTATATTGAATTATATTGAATTTATATTGAAATATATATACAGGGTTACCCTGTATATATATTTCAATATTTATCTACTATATTCCACTTGGCACTAACATTTGATGTTCCCTGGTCACATACAGTAGCAAGGATTTTAAAGCCAGACCCCTTCAATTTTCTTATATTTATTTTAATCATTAAGGCTAATTCAGCCTCTTTTGTACTGCAAGCACAAAATGAATATGATATCGGCTGTTTATAGTTTTTAGAATACCTCTATTCTAAGTTCAGTCCTCACTACATCACCATTGTCAACTAAACCAGTAATTGAAATAATACTAGCTTTTACGGATTTTATCGCGTATATTTAACTATAAATACCCGACATTTCGAGCGCTTTACAGCACCGGAACGTCAGGTATTTATAGTTAAATATACGCGATAAAATCCGTAAAAACTAGTATAATTTCAATGCGTAGTGTTCGCGTAAATATAAGAAACCATTATGTAAACCAGTAATCCTGTCATTTTTCCTGTCATAACCAATATGTGGTGTTAAGGCCATTTCATCAAAAACCAGTGTACACAATTTATCATTGGCTTTCATTTTAGATAGATGCTTGCTTCTTAAGCTGGTAAAATATGTTTTCATTTGTACCAGGCTTAATATTGGCCTTAGATACCATCCTGCTTAAGGTTAAAGGTGATGGCAGAACAAATATTTTTTGCAGCATCATGTAAGCTCTTGGCCCATGTTAAAAAAATGTAATACCATCACCTTTTCATCAGGTGTGAATTGTCTGTCCCTTTTGTGTTTACCACATTCTCGAAATTGTAACATCGTAAAAACTATTGCCATTGAGGTAAAACTTTTAAATGCTAAATGATTTCTTAAATTTACGCGAACACTACACATTGAATAAAACTAAATTTACGGATTCTATCGCGTTTATTTAACTGATTTTACTTATTTTTAATTCCCGACGTTTCAGTTCACGACGTTACAGTCCACCCCGTGACCATTGGTGCTGTAAAGCACCCGAAACGTCGGGAATTAAAAATAAATAAAATCAGTTAAATAAACGCGATAGAATCCGTAAATTTAGTTTTATTCAACTTTTAAATGCTTTCAAGAAAGTAGTATTTTCTAATAGATTCATTTTCTTCTTCAGTCTTTTTGTTCTTTCTTCATACTTTCTTATTTCTCATTTGCTTTATTCAAGCTTTTAAGTTTCTTTTTTAACATTGTAATTCTTGTACTAATTTGAGTCCTTTTGGGCTTAGTCACCTTCAAGCCTGAAATTAAAATGACAAAACATTATATTTATATAGACCAAGAAAATTTGTACTATAGTTTAGTAAAAATAAATTTAATTGTAGCAAGTTGATTGCATTTTGAATCGTAATTTGGAACATAGTAGATAAATATTGAAATATACAATATGATAGGGTTACAGGTTAAGTAGACTTAGATCATTTAGGGGGTTGTATTTTGCATCATTACCGACTTTTTCGACCATGAAACACCATACACGAAACTTAACCGTTTTTAAGATATTGTAAATTTTAGTAATGCAATAGTGGAGTACTTGTGCAGGCGAAACATGATGAAATATAATGGAAAAAGTGATAAAATATGTTTACTTATTAAAGTAATTATTAAAGTTAACATTTTGGTGTTTTATTTGGTACAAGAACGAGCAAAGCAAGCTCGGGACTTGCGGCACACCAACTCAGATAGGTTTGGTTAGAAAGATTTGTGGTTATTTTTTCATAAACCACCCAGAAATAACGGGGGCTCCATCAACTAAACTTTGGTATTGCTTCGGTGAAGAGGGGTCACGCCCCCTCCCCGACTACATATTAAGGTGATTTTTCTTATAAATTATTTTATAAAATTTTGATCTTTAACATTTAATATAAAAATACCATGCATCTCATGGTGGGGGGACAGGTGGGGGGCGAATCTATCCCTTTCCACTTCCCTTCCCCGCCCCACAACCCCCTATTAAAGCAACTTGATATTAAAGCTTTACCAGAACCAGCACAAAACCCAGTGGGACTTTTTTTAAATAAAATTAATGTACAATATATTATCCTCAATTTAATTTATACAATAAAATCAATTTTAACTTACTGGATGTTTGAGCAGTAGTTGTCTCTTGCACATAACTTGATGTTGAAGCAATTTCTTGTGTATAACGTGTTTTAACAACAGCACCTGTAAAATCAATATATACAATGAATGATTATATTGTACTTGAAATATATTGACAACTTAACAATAGTACAAAGAGAAATGTGAACTGACGGCTCTAATAAAAATTCTAACCTGCTTGGGTTTATTAATTGCAAAGAAATTGTAACATCGTAAAAACTATTGCCATTGAGGTAAAACTTTTAAATGCTAAATGATTTCTTAAATTTACGCGAACACTACACATTGAATAAAACTAAATTTACGGATTCTATCGCGTTTATTTAACTGATTTTACTTATTTTTAATTTCCGACGTTTCAGTTCACGACGTTACAGTCCACCCCGTGACCATGGGTGCTGTAAAGCACCCGAAACGTGAACTGACGGCTCTAATAAAAATTCTAACCTGCTTGGGTTTATTAATTGCAAAGATTAATTCCTCTACTACCAATCAGCAAAAAATTACAGCATAAACATATTAGCCATGTAGAATTTGAACGACTAAGAGTGAAGGACTACCAACATCTTTCAACAGACAATATCAAACAACAAATACCATAAGTAGCATAACAATATAAAACAAATAAAAATGAAGCTAAAAGTTACACATTCCATTTTATTAAAATGGAAGTTTATTATTAGTATTCGTTGTACAATAGAACACCTGTGAAAAATATGCATACTATAATGTAAATTATGGATCTTACAGCAATGTCGAATTTTACAAAGACTGAGGCAAATCAAGGAATTTCTCTTATAATGATTTCTTAAATTTACGCGAACACTACACATTGAATAAAACTAAATTTACGGATTTTATCGCGTTTATTTCACTACTTTTACTTATTTTTAATTCCCGGCGTTTCGGGTGCTTTACAGCAACCATGGTCACGGGAGGGACTGAGATGTTTGACGTCCCAATGTCATAGTTAGTCCGGCTACCTTCAGTTTTTGAATATTAATTTTTGGTCCGATTTACGCAAAACGAGCTTATAGTATCATGAAGTCTTGCAGTGGTATGCTTAGGTTTGGGTTTAATTTTGTTAATTATAGGATCCCAAGCAGGTGGCAGCACCCATCCATCTTCTCTATTGAAATTTGGATGTTTTTTAATTTCAATAGCCTCGCGTATCATCCTTGGTAGGAATCGGTGTTCTTTTGCGAGAATTTGTGGTTTATCAAATCGAATGTAATGGTGGGGACGATCTTGAACATGTTCGCAGACTGCAGACTTCCCGGAGCGTCGGTGCTTCACGTCAGCTATATGTTCTTTCACGCGGGTTTTTATGGATCTTTTTGTTTGACCTGTGTAAGAGAGACCACATTCACAATCTAACTTGTACACTCCTGCATCTCGTAGAGGGATATTACATTTGACGGATGGTAAAAATTGACTAATCTTCTTCGGCGGCTTGTAGTATGTTTTAATGGAAGCTCGCTTCAAGATGTAGCCGACCTTGTCTGTGACTCCTCTGACATATGGTAGTACAGCAGGTACACGCTCGACTGTGGCCGGCTTCACTAGGTCACTGTGACATAGGCACGGGACCCGAAGCTTGTTGTCTTGCAATACTTGCTTGACGTGCTGAAGTTCGGCGGCCAGATGTTTTCTGTCACAGATCCCTCGTGCTCTCTGAAACAAAGATTTACCCACGGTAGCTAACTGTGAAGGATGATGGTGAGATTCACCATTTAAATATCGGTTGGTATGGGTCTTTTTTCTATACACAGTGTGACCAATTGTGTAATTAGGATTTCGAATGACTAAAACATCTAAGAAAGCTAAAGAATTATTTGCCTCTAACTCCATTGTGAATTGTATTTTAGAGTGTATAGAGTTAAGGTGGTTTAAAAATGCAGTTACTTTGTCAGATGGTAAAATTGTAAAAGTGTCGTCTACGTACCGCTTGTAGAATCTTGGATTTACACGAGCAGTAAGAAGGGCTTTCTCCTCGAAGTCCTCCATGAATATGTCGGCGACTATGGGAGATACAGGTGAGCCCATCGCCACACCATCTACTTGCTTGTAGAACTCCTCCTTCCACAATAGATAGCCAGATGTGAGGCAGTGTTTGAGTAATACTGCATATTCAGCAGGCATGTTATTATATTCTAGCTTTCTAGTTACAATTGATATGCAGTCTTCAATAGGTAGGCATGTGAATAGTGACTGAACATCAAAACTGACCATAGTTTCATTGTCAGCGAGATGTAGGTCTTTTATCTCACTAACAAAATGGTATGAATCCTTTGTGTGTGCTCTGGTATGTCCTCTCAGTGGTGACAGTACTTTTGCCAAGTGTTGTGCCAGCTTATAAGTTGGTGAATCGATCTGGCTCACTATAGGACGTAGTGGAGCGTTTGGTTTGTGTATCTTTGGTAACCCATACAACCTCGGTGGTTTGGTACATGATGGTATTAGCGAATTCACGTCGAGATTTAATTTTTCGGAGTATTTCTTTATTAAATAGCTAGTTGCTTTAAGCGTGTTAGTTGTGGGGTCTGTTTTGACCTTTTTGTATGTACTTTCATCCGATAAAAGTTGTAGTATTTTAAAATTATACTCTGACGTGTCCATTATTACAATAAAGGTATTAGCGAAGGGAATGAATTTCGCATTAACACCGCGAAAAATCCCGTACAAAGAAATTATCTGCAGCGTTGAGGATTGTCTGTTTAAAAATAATATTGGTAAGGAAGATTTGGAGGCTATACGTCAAAATATTTCGTCCTTGTTACGGCGTAGTTCAGTGCCGAAACCAAACCTTCCTAAAGACGAATTTACAGCGTTGATTAACTTACGGAACAGACCAGAACTAACGATTCTCCGCGCGGATAAAGGAAATGCTACGGTAATAAAGGACACGTCAGAGTATAATTTTAAAATACTACAACTTTTATCGGACGAAAGTACATACAAAAAGGTCAAAACAGACCCCACAACTAACACGCTTAAAGCAACTAGCGATTTAATAAAGAAATACTCCGAAAAATTAAATCTCGACGTGAATTCGCTAATACCATCATGTACCAAACCACCGAGGTTGTATGGGTTACCAAAGATACACAAACCAAACGCTCCACTACGTCCTATAGTGAGCCAGATCGATTCACCAACTTATAAGCTGGCACAACACTTGACAAAAGTACTGTCACCACTGAGAGGACATACCAGAGCACACACAAAGGATTCATACCATTTTGTTAGTGAGATAAAAGACCTACATCTCGCTGACAATGAAACTATGGTCAGTTTTGATGTTCAGTCACTATTCACATGCCTACCTATTGAAGACTGCATATCAATTGTAACTAGAAAGCTAGAATATAATAACATGCCTGCTGAATATGCAGTATTACTCAAACACTGCCTCACATCTGGCTATCTATTGTGGAAGGAGGAGTTCTACAAGCAAGTAGATGGTGTGGCGATGGGCTCACCTGTATCTCCCATAGTCGCCGACATATTCATGGAGGACTTCGAGGAGAAAGCCCTTCTTACTGCTCCTGTAAATCCAAGATTCTACAAGCGGTACGTAGACGACACTTTCACAATTTTACCATCTGACAAAGTAACTGCATTTTTAAACCACCTTAACTCTATACACTCTAAAATACAATTCACAATGGAGTTAGAGGCAAATAATTCTTTAGCTTTCTTAGATGTTTTAGTCATTCGAAATCCTAATAACACAATTGGTCACACTGTGTATAGAAAAAAGATCCATACCAACCGATATTTAAATGGTGAATCTCACCATCATCCTTGACAGTTAGCTACCGTGGGTAAATCTTTGTTTCAGAGAGCACGAGGGATCTGTGACAGAAAACATCTGGCCGCCGAACTTCAGCACGTCAAGCAAGTACTGCAAGACAACAAGGTTCGGGTCCCGCGCCTACGTCACAGTGACCGAGTGAAGCCGGCCACAGTCGAGCGTGTACCTGCTGTACTACCATATGTCAGAGGAGTCACAGACAAGTTCAGCTACATCTTGAAGCGAGCTTCCATTAAAACATACTACAAGCCGCCGAAGAAGATTAGTCAATTTTTACCATCCGTCAAGTGTAATATCCCTCTACAAGATGCAGGAGTGTACAAGTTAGATTGTGAATGTGGTCTCTCTTACATAGGTCAAACAAAAAGATCCATAAAAACCCGCGTGAAGGAACATATAGCTGACGTGAAGCACCGACGCTCCGGGAAGTCTGCAGTCTGCGAACATGTTCAAGATCGTCCCCACCATTACATTCGATTTGATAAACCACAAATTCTCGCAAAAGAACACCGATTCCTACCAAGGATGATACGCGAGGCTATTTAAATTAAAAAACATCCAAATTTCAATAGAGAAGATGGATGGGTGCTGCCACCTGCTTGGGATCCTATAATTAACAAAATTAAACCCAAACCTAAGCATACCACTGCAAGACTTCATGATACTATAAGCTCGTTTTGCGTAAATCGGACCAAAAATTAATATTCAAAAACTGAAGGTAGCCGGACTAACTATGACATTGGGACGTCAAACATCTCAGTCCCCCCCGTGACCATGGTTGCTGTAAAGCACCCGAAACGTCGGGAGTTAAAAATAAGTAAAAGTAGTGAAATAAATGCAATAAAATCCGTAAATTTAGTTTTATTCAACTTCTCTTATGGTTTTGATAATAAGACCAAATGAAATACTAACTTTTTTGTTCTTAAGCAAATGAGTACTGCACAAATTTGGGCATCTAAACTTTTAATATGATATTCTAAGATTGAATGAAGTGAAAGAATGGGATATCAAATTGAAGATCATCATAACTTTAAATAGATACTAAAGGACAATATGATTAAAAAATAATTAAACATATTCTACAATATAGTATGTTGGTGTAATATATATTCTCATTAGTACTGGAAAAGATCTTTAGATCACTATATATTTGTTATTACAACATAAACTCATGTTTCTTTCCAGTTGTACTCTGAGCATGTTTAATATTTATAAACTGGTGTAGATTTTGATATTCTATGAGCTTTGAAAAAGCCTTAATTTATAAGCTTTTTATTATCATTTGAATCAAACTGTTAATAAGAAATAACAAACTTTCCATAAAATTGCTTTGCATGTCATACATAATATTTGGAAGTTGAAAATTAGTATTGCAGAAAATAGTTTAACAATGATACAAAATTTATACATTCAATTATTCATGTTTGATAGTAAAATTAATTATTTGAGGAACAAACTTCCATATTAACTTTAACATTCATAATATTAAGAATAGATCATTACAATGTTAATGCAAATTTTTACTAACCTTTCATATGCAATGCTGGTATTGCAATATTACTTAACATTATACTCCGGTCCAGTACTTGGATTCAAAAGGTGTATGACAAATTCTTCGGTACTTAAACACATACATATCATCTAAGCACAGAAAGTTTCCACCAACTGCTTGAACCCGTGTACAAAAGCGTGTTGGATCTTTTGTAGAATTTGGAAATTTGTGAAGTATAAAGCCATCTTCACCTACAAAAAAAAATTAATATTTTAGAAGCGTTTTTGTAAAGTGTAATGAAAGTAGTATAAGTAGTAGTGTTACAAGTATACATAGCAAGGTATTGACTCTAAGGGTGGAAAAGTGAAGCAGAACTCTTGGGCTACCTGCGTCTGTGCTAGGTATCACATTGTTGCCCAAGGTGACACTGACTTATATATAAAATAGAAAGAAGAAATAATATATTGACTGGTAAAACCTGTAAATAATTAAATTTACTTACAGCTCTTAGTACATCCTGAAACACAGCAAATTTTATCCGCGGCCATCACTAAACAATACGAACTATGTCCGAAGGAAAGATAATCGAAGTCCCTTTCACGTGCATGGGCCACTATATTAAGCAAAGATAATCAAAGTCCAAGAATAGCCAAGTCGTAAGAAAATATAGGAAAAATATAAAAAAAATCAAAACATTCAAAGCACAATCGTTACGTCAGAAAAACAAAACGCCAATGTCAAATTCAAAAACAAACAAAATGGTGGTAGAGGGTGGTCACGTTTAGAAATTAAAACACCAATATGCCATCTTCCAATTAAACGAATAAACTAGACTTAAAGCAGCTAAATCTTAATAAAATTAGTTGTTTAACTCATTTTCGGGTGAAAATATCTAAATTCACATTATTAACACGTCGATTTAGTCAATGTGATACGATCATTTAATTTGATTTAATTAACTAAAACAACGCACTTCCGAACGTAAACTTACTCCAGCGCTGTCCTTTGGAGAGTTGAGGAACTAAATATGCAATGCCAGTTTCTATAGAACAGAAAAATGTTCTAACTACAAAGGCCCTGGTTCTAAGTTGCACGCCCATGAACTAATTAGAAGAACTAAATTGAAGTTAGACGGCATTTGGTAAAAAACGACATTTATGATCCGGAGAAATAATGATTAATTTTCGCAGAAAAACAAAAATGTCGGTAGTTATATCGAAACTTTGTGAACAAAAAAGCATTTTGTCAAACCGCTTTATTTATTTTCTGAATCAAGAATGTGTTGCAAAGTACGTATATTGAAAATATATATTTCCAACTAGTTTGTCGACTGTTATTGATTGTGTTTGTGATAATCGACTACCGTAAGTAATGTTTGTTGTATTTGTTTAATCCGATAATCCATTTATAGTAAACTAGCTTACCAGGCAGACGTTGTTCTGCCTTTTTCGTCGACCCTTTGTCATGTCCTATTAAAAATTCGTAAATTCGCAAAACAAAATTGTGGATAACTCATGAGCAAAAAAACTATCCTATCTCTCAAGTTTCACCAAACTGCACACGGTGTGCAAATTTGATTAAAATCGGTTAAGTAGTTTAGGAGTCCATCGCGGACAAACAACGTGACACGTAATTTATATATATTAAGGTAATGAGCATAGTTATATTTACCTCACCAAAAAATACACATGGGGATTTTGGAACTAAGAGATTAGTTGCAATAGCGCCATGAAATTTAGTATGAAACCAAAGTTACTAGTGATATCTTATGTCAATATTGTAACGGTCGATTAATACACTTATTTGAAGATATTGGATATCATGTGCAGTGGTGTATGTTTGTGCTGTTAACCTGAAATATTCAAAATTGTGTTAGGCTTTGTATGTTACAAACAGTGACGAACTGAAAATAAGGTAAACACTAAGACTTCCCAACAGAAAGAAGCTGTTGGAACTGCTAAGAGAGAGCTTAGCGGTCAGCCGCCGTAGACACGTGTCGCATTATCATCGATGGTGTGTCTTTTCTAGAAGAGTGGTGTTGGGAGTAGTGGCGTTGGGCGTTGTGTTGCTGGGATTGGTCGTGACGGGATTAGTCCACGCAATTGAGGGAGGGCGGGAGGTGCTCTTCAAACTGGGGAAGATACATAATTTTATTATTTTAGCGGATGGTTGCAAAATAACTATTAATATCTTTATTTATTTTTTACTCTAAAATGCTCCGAAACATTCATGAGACATGAACTTTTGGTTTTTACGAAATATTTTTAGTATATAATTATTTGGTTAACCTATATTTGAGAATAATTATTATAATTTCCAATTGTCAGAGTGAAAATTTCACCTCAGAGTAAGTAGTAAGTAGCTACCGCAGTGTATGAACACCTTTATTTGATATGGGTTACACATATGTTTAACCCATATCAAATAAAGAAGATCACGCATACATTGTCACTCTTGAGAGACTTGATGTGTCTCTTATAACCTGTTATTATATTTGCCTCTCCTACATTTTAATAAGTACGAACACAGTAGCGGAAGCTGCGAATGTACATAGATACATAAACACTCACGCCTGTCACCCAGAGGGGTAGGCAGGGACTACGGACTTCCATTTGGCACAATCCTGACCTCTTTCGCCTCCTTTACATCCATATATCGTTTCGTCGGTTAAGGGTACTTCTAACGTGGCCCATTTTCAAAATATCGTCAATTTGGGCGATAAACTTTCTTCTAGGGCGTCCCTTCCCAAATCTGCCGTTCACATCTGCCATATAAATTTGCTTTGTCACTCTTTCCTCATTCATTCTTTCTATGTATATGAACAAAATCTGCGAATGTACGTGTGAAATATGAACTCCTAGGCTGAAAAGTAACAAAAGTTCAATGGAACTACCATTAGCTGTTTTTCCACGATGCAATATATTTTTTGTATATGCTGCATCATAATTATGTGCAATAACAGCTGTGGGGTTAATACATTCAACAACGCGGTAGAACCTATTAATTAGAATGAACTCGTAAACGACCCGTGACGTCATTTCGCAAGTAGGACGTCTGAGATCTCAGTTTAAGGACCATCTACACTGATAATAAATCTGACGCTTTATGGCCCATAAACACAACAGAACGTAGGAAAATTGGAACACAAAGAAGAAAGTTGTGATGGATGCGAAAATGTCCATTATGGACATTAAATTTAGCATCATTGATGTAATCATTGAGAGGTTATTTTAAACCACTTTTAAAAAAGGGAGTGGTTTTATTTTCAATGTGTTTTTATGTTTGTACATAAATTTCTCAAAATCGACTGAACTATGTAAATGATTTTGTTTTATAAATAAACTATACCTCCAGGGTGGTCCCATTTTCATTTGAAGGATTTATTCTACCTTTGAGCACATAGGGGAAGTTTTTAATGCAACTATTTTGAGGATATTTAATTTTCCACATTGAGCTTGTTATATATCACTTAGCAGACCCTAAAAGATAAAAACAAAACTTTTAATAGAAATTCATTAACGACTTAAAAGACTTAAAATAATTAAATAATAATACCTTAATAGCTTTTTCGAATCACTATGCATTGATAAAAAAATTCAGAAAGCTTTAATGTGAAAATAAATTACTATAGTTAGCTTTCGAAATCGGTTATTGTTTAATAATAATTTGAATTATCCGACATCATAAAAAAAAATCTGAAATAAGAAAAATCCGACATCTTAAAAAGAATAGCATCGAGCATCGAATAGCAGCGACATAGCGTAGTAAGAGGTAGTTCTCTTCCTTTCTAAGAGTTCGTTTTTGTTGGTTGTATCATCTTGTAATCTGCTGCCAAAAACTAATGCAGTTTGAAGGACAACGCTTTTTTATAGAATAAGTGTGACAAACGAGCACATAGTCCACCTGAGGGTAAGTGGATGATGGGGCCCATAGATATCTACATTTATACTTGATTAAGAATCGAAACGCAGATGCGTTGTCACCCCTGAGTACTTTGATGGAATCCCTCGTTTCCAGTAAAAAAGGGTCTCCGGATCTCTACACTCACCATACGAAACACGACAGTATTAAGCTGCTATTTTAGGATGATGTTCTGTGAGAGCGTGGTCCTTCCCCGGTCGAGCCGACCCTTTCGTGCTACAACCATAATATAGCTGCAGCGTGTCTCTATCACGTAAAGACTTCTACGGCATTTGTTGTTTGAAGCTGATTACAGTTGGGGTTAATTAATAGGTAACTTGCAAGTAGTTGGACAGATAACTCGTTGGCATTTTAATAGATAAAAATAAAAAATACTTTCTGTTAACGTTATTAAATACTAACTAACTATAAACTAACGAATAATATATTCTATATATTATAATATACCACATTTTTTGTAATGCGTGGTTTCAAAATTGCTCTTGAAACTCACATCTAGAAAAATGTAATAAGCAATATTTTGATCGAAGAACCATTCCGAATTGGATTTATATCACATTTCTGACAAAACGACATACCGTGATGTATTATCACTAAAGTAAGTAAAAGGATATGATATTTGAAATGAAATTATTTTTTCGATTCGTATATTTGTGCACATATGTATCACCTTCATACGATTTTGATAAAATAATTACCGTACGTGAGGGTAATGCGATCATCCGGTTAGTATGATCACTTTTTCTAACTCAAAAACTACAGCCTTGTTTGCATTAATGGCTCTGTGATGGTATTCATTAGTCAATCAAATAATAAAAGGTCAAAAAGCGTTGTTTAACGACATCATTTTGACAGTTAATATAATGTTAACTGTCAAAATGATGTCGTTAAAACAGCGCTCTGAATATGGTTATTATATGTTTGTTAAGTAAATTTTTGAAATATGCCTACTTATTGCCAAAGCTACCTTTATTAACCTTAATATGTTAGTTATAGTATACGACTTCGTTTTTTTGTCTCCCTTCACCTAGTTTTGGCTTTATAGGGCGGCAAAACATAAAGTGACCATATTAAATTCACGTAGGTACCTTATGGGGAAAGTCTTGTCAGTTTTTACTGAATATCGTATATAATATATAATATTTCACCTTTGACGATTACAAAAAGTAGTCTAATATTTTATTGCATTATATAACATATTACACGTGGTATTATTCCTATAACAGAAAATAAAAACATAGTTAACATTCACTATGTATAAACAATTTGATAGTAAATAAATCATTCGTATTTTATATATTTTTTAATGAAATAAAGGCGGTAAGTACGTAGTAATTTTTACGATACTGCGTAAATCCAGCTTTTAAACAAGCAAATGCCATGACCTTTGATGACCTAAATGCCTATAATGCTTACTGGGCATTGTAAATGAATATATTATTTATTTTTCTGTGTTCATAGGTTCTGCCATCGGGCAATATTTCGTAACGTCGTAACTTTGGATGTCAGTTTAGCTAACTGTTAAGTCCCAGCAGGCATATAAAGACTTATACAAAAACACATACTTTTAGACTGATTGTGCTATGATTCTCAGCGTAACTTAAACAAAAATCAGGAGAAAGCCTAATGATGCCCACGCAAACACTGGGAAACTTTATTCACGACAATCGGCTCTACTTGGGTAGATATCATACCTCTGTACATCTATTGTTGACCAAGGTATGCCTTTCCAAGTTAAGATTAAAATAGAGCTGAGTTAGCTCAGGAACTACGTGCACACTGTAAATTTATCACAGCATGCGGTTAACCCGGGCTTAATCTCCACCTAGATCAATGATATTGTTAATTGCTATTATAAGTGCTGATTTTTGTAGTTATCGGTGAAGGAAACATTGTGAGAAAACCTGCATGTCTGAGAAATATTTCGTGGATATGTAAAGTCCGTCGTCAACATGCACCGTGTGGTGTGGAATGATCACTCCATAACAATCTGAAAAATGATAGCCGGCCTGTGCCAAAGTCCAGTAAGTCCAGTTTTACTGCAACCAGTGTGACCTATTGTGATACTGCTAATAGATTTTGGTTAAGCCTTCAATAAATAGAACATGTTGCAAAACTGTGAGCATTTTCACTTCTTCTAATTTAAGCAAGTAGTTTTCCAGATGGGTGCTCCTTTTATTCGGGCATTAAAGGTCTGCAAACAGTAAAGGCTTTCTTCAGTTAAGGACCAGAATATAGCCATGTGATTTTTGAAACAGCTATGTCCAGTCAGGGCACTTGTTACCTAATATCCTTCATTTTTTAAATTTTGATAACTATCATGTTGTAAACAATTAATATTATAGGTATTCGTTTTAAACCAACTTTTATAAAAAAATATAATAGGAATAGGTTTTGGCAAAAAAAAATGCATTGAATGTTTAAGAAAAATAACTGAAACTTCAATGGTCACTTAAGAAATAATTAAAAATTTCAAAATTCAAAGTAAAAACTAAAAATCAATTTTGCTTTCTTTACTTTCGTAAGTGTTTTGTTTCATATCGCCATTTACTTGTTTGGTTTTCATGACCTTCAGTCACGCAAATGCATTAAAACCGACGCAGTTTCGCGCCAAATACAACAAAATCGGGAGCGGTATGCAAATACCTATAAATTTCCCGTCGTGAAATGATCAGATACAATGAGTAATAAACTGGTTTTGCAAAGATATAAGTCTTATTTAAATTAAATTAAAGGAGTTTTTGCGGATATTCATACGAGTGCCGACGACATTTCTTTTATAAATTTAACAAAGAAACTGTCAAGAGTTGAGGTATGTGCTTAAATTATGCATATGAATCATAATATCTGCTACTTTATTTTGCATAATATAGTAAGTGCATTCATTTGTTTATTACAGATCTTCCCAAGTCCACTGCTGAATACAGGCCTGCCCAAGGAATGCTACAAAGCGCGGTCTTGAGCCACCTGCACTCATAGACTTCCCGCATGTCTTACCAGTCACTTTACCTAGTGGGGAGACGTTCTAAACTTCGGCTACCGGTACGAGGCTGCAACTCGAATATCTTTCTTGTTTTAAATCAATTACTACAGTTAAAACAATATCTTAATATTACCTTCTTCTTTATTCTTCATTACTCCATACACGTCGGAGGAGTTACCGCTTGATAGAGTGATTGACAATTGCAGCACCAGAAGTTTCGTAACTATGAAGCTGATAACCACTGCTTGTCTAAATATTTAATTCCTTACATAAGTGAGATGACTATACCGTCATCTATAGGAAGTTATACCTACGGTCTTTTTGGAATTTCACACAGTTGTCTCTTTCGGCACCCACAGGATGAAATAAATAGTTCTATCGTGCCGCCAACACCCGGCCTAACAAAATAATACAAATTTTCTTTCAGAGTACACATACGTATGTCCGTTTATACTTTTAACAAATTTCCTTTTAAATATTAGTGGAAGAAATCCACTACCCTATAATATCATCCCGTGTGTCGTAAGATCTAAAACTATGCTAACCCCCCCCCCCTATTAGGCAATAAATAGGGGAGGCCTATGTTCAGCTGTGGACTTTAACAGCCTGTAACGGTAATATGCAGAAAGAAACAAAATCGTACTAAATCTATTATACCAAAGGGTTAACAAGAATTTTCTTTTTCACAGGTTCTAAAGAATTATAATGGAGACTGACAAAATGTCGACGGCATCATCTGTAGGCGCCGAGCGGCGGCCCTTGCTTCAAGCCCTGGTAATCGAAAGGCGCATCCTCTTCGCCTGTACAGCCCTCGTCGGTCTTAGCACATTTGTATGGATTACGGCTGTTTGTACAGAAAAATGGGTGCATATCGAAGGAGGAACTGGTAATAATAACCAATTTACTTTTTTTACGTAATAGCAGTTATAGTAATAATTGTGAGGGACATATTATTAAGGACTGCATTTATTTCTTGTCATGTGATGGTGTCTAAAACAATCCATAGCGATCATGGGAATGGGAAATGCAAGAAAGTCCTCATGATGTCCTATTGAGAGCAGTATATAATACCGTATATGAAAGCTATAGCAGGATCAATGAAACGATAGTTTTGGTACTGCGATGCACATGGTGGTTATAGCAAATTCTACCTTATACAGGATAGGAGAGGCTCATGACTGTGTTTAGTGGCATTCTTTTTGGGAGACCTATGTACAGCAATTGCTTACAACTTGTACAGGGATGTAGTGATATAGATGCTGGGAGAAGGCTACATCAAGAAGACATCGACAAAGTGATAAAAAAAAACCCACTGATTAAGAAGCATTAGGAATGTATTTCAGGCAGTCTGCGGTGTATAAAACAAACTCATAATTTATTTTACCTTTAACATATCTATTACCATGTTTTCAACAAGAAAAATAGTTGCTCGTAAAGTGTAAAAGAATATACTAACGCTACAATGCCGCGGGGTGGAGTCGTTTGAGGATTCATTTAACCTTGACTTCCATTAACCACGTAGTGTAAGAATGTCCACTACCCAACATCGTCCAATGGTTAATGGTTATCGTAAGAGATGACGGAGGGAAACTAACGAGAAAATGGACAGAAGCGTCTACTTGACAACAACTAATGTGCAAGAGGTTGGCAACCCGCTTGCCACAGCACCATATCGCTCTAAGTAGCAATGTATGGGCAAGACCTATGTTCAGCAGTAGACTCTAGATAGTCCGTAATGGCAAGAGAACGGTATGTCTTTCAGTGGGTGTAGTAAGCGGTGGAAAATACAAGAAGGAGCGTGGTTATAATGGCCATCACAGCTACAATGGTAAGGGCCACCAGTAGTACCTTGGCAACTAAGATGGTAGCTTCGTTACCAGTAAAAAACTTGCCCCGTCCGCTTTTAAAGCTGATATTTTAGGAAATTATAGTTCACGTCCAGGGTCGAGACAACAAATTCGTGCTGCAATACTGTACAATACAGTACTGCAAAATACAGTGTGGCTCTACCACGAAGAGTTCGTATACACGTATAAGGTAACTCTCCGAAGGTAATATTAGCTATACACGGAGTAATCTCATTTCGAATAAACTACTACGACGAATTTGCGAATGTTATTTTATATATTTATTATATATCTAAAATTAAGATTTTAGGGCACAAAGTTTTGTAAATATTTTAATGTGTAGACAATCGGACTACGGCCTAAATTGTGCATTGGGAGATTATTATTCGGAAACTACACGATGTTCTTGATCACATCTGTGTTTGGGAAAATAGTGGACGGAATCAAACACGTATACCCGGGAGTATGTTATTAATTACGAACGTGTGGTAGAGTTGGGGTCGATGTCCGTCGATCTATTTTTGTTCGGACCGTATGCAGATCGAGTATGTGGTTGCTTATAGATATACTGATACGAGTTATTTTATATACGGTATTTCCATAGTTATTTAGTTCTTCTTTTTTAGTTTATCTCACCTGAACAGCTTCTATTTATACAGTTCCGGAACTACCACTAGTTTTAAGAAACGACTTAGACATAGATGTTTAATAAGTTTACTTTAGCATTTAGTACAAATTGAGCGCTGATTTATTATTTAAAAACTTTTCCTTACTGTAGATAACGTTATAATTTTAAATACATACAAGCAGGATTAGCATAACTAGCATTAACTTAGTTAAGAAACAGGATATAAATGATTTAAATTATGTAACACAAACTAAATTTTGAGTAAATGTTCTATGTGTTGCTGACACATATGTTCAGTAGTGCACTTTAATGGGCTATAATAGATGGAAGCGTAACACCTCCACTCTCTCCGGTTCCTCGCCGTTACTATATTGACAATATTTTTCGGTACGGTACCTGGTTAATACATGAAAACTTTCTAGCTTGCAAAACCAATTAGCTGCACTCAGTAAGCAGAAGCGGCCAAGCAAAATACAGACTCTAGCGAGACAAAGACAGGCGAGACTCTTCTGCGTCTGCGTCTTCCTTTCAATAGGCAATTAAATTACTTTTGCCAGGAATAATAAGTGCAACCTAGCAATGATTACATACAAACATACTGGCACTTGAAAAAAAAATCACGATCTTTCCCGGGCAATCCGGCAAGAACACTAGTTGTGTACTCCATAAGAAATTTCACTCGAAGAAATCCCTTTCATTCCACTTAATATATTTATCCGATGCGAGATCAGTTGTGTGATCTTAATTAAATATTTAATCGGTCACTAACGATTCGAATCACGATAAACTTATTAGTTTTACATTTAGATTGAAAATCTAACTCCAAATAATTAACATAATTATCAACAAAAACAAATTCAATATATTTTTAAAATATTTTATTAAAGTTAGAAATTAAAGTTAAAGCATATTACGTCCCACTCCTGGGCACAGGCTTTCACTTCAAAGTGTTTGTGAGCGAGGAAGTGTCTGTTGCGCTACTCTAATGCGTATTTAATTATTTCTCATACATGCAGATTTCCTGGCTACGTTTTCCTTCACCGTGAAACACGTGGTAAATCATCTTATTTATCACTTATAATTGCAATTAATAATTTCATAGGTGCCGTAGGGGATAGAACTCCGTGTTGCTCGCGTACATCAGTAGATAACCATAAAATATAAAATACAATGCAGACTTTGCATAACTAGCACTATGTAAGGTAAAATATAGGACATAAATGATTTAAATTATATAACGCAAACTAAGTAAATTTTAAGTAAATGTTAAAATGTGTTCAGTAATGGACATTCATGGACTGTAATAGAATGTGTGAATATTCTCTACCTTCTCACGGGTTATTACTGTCGCTATATGTACAATATTTTCGGTGGGGTAGCTAACCATTACTTTCAAAAAAACTGAAAACTTTGTAAGCTACCCAAACCAATTAGCCACACGCACTAAGCCGACTCGGCCAAGCAAAATTGAGACTTACGCTAGACTAAGACTGATGATATCGTTCTGTGTTGTTCCCTACTGCAGCACTCTTTGCACAAGGTAATTAAATTACTTTTGACAGAAATAATAAGTGCTAACATAGCAGTTATTATATACATATATGCAACAACTTAAAAAATTAGAATATGTGTGTGGTAACACTACAAGAACAGTGGTTACATAAAAATCTTTCCATATCACAACATGCAGATATACTCCACAAGTATTTTCGATTTATCGAATCTCTTTTATTCCACTTAATATGTTTTATCAATGCGAGTTCGCTTAAGTGATCTTAATTTATTATTCAGTCGCTTATTATCGATTCGATCATCGATAAATTTCTAATGTTAATTGCATTATTTAAACGTATCTTAAAATAATTGGCTTAAATAATTGATGTATTTATCAGCATTTATTTTTTTACTGCTACAATAAAAATACCAGGTGAAAATATAGCCACAACTGTACTCGTAATAGTCATAATATATAGTAACAATACTGGCTAACTCACAGCGAGTTTCTGCATGATTTTTGGTCTGGTCTGTGTCACTCAAACTATCGATGCCATCTAAATAGGAGCTCCATATACAATGTAACCAAATAATAATTGACCATACTAACTAACGTCTCATTACCTTAAAAAGTATTCACTATATTCATAATATTTTATATAGAAGTTTGAATAACAGACGTGCACACAGTTCACCTGATGATAAGTAAACACTCTGGCTCATAAACATCTTCATGTATCCTGAATTAAAAGTCAAAATGCAAATGCATTGTCACCCTTGGGCTTACACCTTAAGGCCGCGGGATTGCTTCGTTATCATTAACAGCGTCCTCGGTTCTCATGACTCACCAACACCATACCAAAATCAGCAGCTGCATTATGCTGCTATTTTACACTAGTATTCTGTTCGAATCGTCGCGATCTGTAAGCGAGACTTAATATATATACAATAAAAAGTGAAAGAATTAAATAATATCCACGTAATAGTTTCTATAGTCGGTGCGAAGACAATGTGTAAAAAATAAAAGTCCCGTCTCCTAAAGCGATTATGTAAAAATATTTTTTTCTTTTATTTCTTTAAACATGAGTTTTACTTAGTTCAATTTAACAACTAGAATGTCGACTAAACGATTACAAACATCGTCCCCGTTCCAACTTTAGGGGTGAAATTTATTTTTATATTTGGGAAAATCTCTGAAGATAACTATTTGATAAAAACAGAATCCTCCAAAATGGGTTCACAATTGACGAAGATATCGCGTAACATAAATACAAAATAAATTCAATCGATTTGAGAATAACATTTTTGTTTGAAGTGGGCTATAAAGGCTGACGGTAACATGATGTGGTATTACATCTTAGAAAACTAAAAAACTACCTGTACCAGAAAATAAACTTCAATATTTCCTAAGAATCTTTTTGTTGTTGCAGGTGTTTACCTCCCTTCAAAAGGCGAGTATTTTATGTGGAGCGATTCAGGCATGTGGCAAATATGCCGATATGTATTCCATCCTACACTGAGTTTACCACCTTCAGTGAAGTACAATGCATCGGTGACAGCAGCAACGGCGAAGCCATACGACATCGACGGTATGGCAGGAAAATATTATACAAGTAAGCACATTTTGTCTACTACAATTATACATTTATATAATAATTAAGTAAACAGGAATAAAAAAATATTTTTGTATAAAATATTTTTAAAAATGTGGATGCGATTCTGTCTATTTCATCTACTTTCCATTTAGTGCCTTATCTTATACGTTCAAAGATATTTTAAATATAAGAATAACAACTCAGTTTTATTTTAAATAAAATTTTAACCACGCTGTTTCATTATGCGGTATTTCATTAGGTGTCAAATAAAATTGGCTTAGACATGTTCAAAATAAGTTCACTAACGTATTAACTTACCTACGAATATACACACATTCATGCATTAATTTATTACAAATTATAAAGAGCCTACTGCTGAAAATATGCTTTCAAAATAGATTGCCTTCCAGGAGGATTTTAACATACGAAAATTTTCGCGGAATTAAAGGAAAGGGTGAAATTAAACATGATATTATTTCTTCCTTTTCGATATATTCTCCATTAAACCTTACTCATTTCTGAGACCGTTGAAATAACTTATTTATACCTTCGGAGAAATGTCTCGTCAAGGCCCTCAAAATAGGCACAAATTGCCGACTTTACTTTTTCGCCATTTGTAAATTTCTTTCCCCGGATTTCTTTTTTTTTATATTTGGGAATAAATAACAATCTGAAGTGGCCGGATCTGGAATCTAAGGAGGGTGGTTTTAGATTTCGAAGCCGCACTTGTGTAAGAAAGCCATCGCGATATGACTCGTCGTACGCCGTTCGTGGCAGAAAACAATTTACTTGACCATTCGAATAATAATAAGTCTGGTCCTATTTTTTATTAATGTTTTAGGCATATAATACAGTACTAAAATAAATAACTAAACAAATGTAAGTATATGGATGTGGACTGTTGCTATCATTTTAAAAGAAATCACTATGGATTAAAGATGTCATGTCTTGTAAAGTAAATCACACGTAATACTACTAAAATAGGGATGTCAATTTTTACAATACTCATATATATATAAATGTTTGGCATAGTAAAAAGCTCGATTATTAACGTTACTAGCATGGAGAGAATTCTCAAATAAGAAGAAAATTATTATAGCTAAACTCTTGATACATATGACGTTTAAAAATGTACAAAAGCAGATGGCTATATTATTCTCACATTATTTCTTTTACAAGGTAGGTGCCACTTTTCTATTCCATAGATACCACTAATGATGTGCCATTTGCGAAACAAAAAAAAAACGTTGTCGATGAACTCATTTGGTTTATGACCTATTATGGATTTTATTAGTCCAGTTCATAATACTTATTTATAACAATGAAAGTTTATGGAAGCTTCATCACACGTCATAAGACAAAAGCGTATTAATAATTTAAAATATATCGTGAAAAAAGGGTATCTACAAAATCTACTTAAATTCAGTCGGTATATTTCCCCCAAATTATTCTTAGACTTATTATGAGTTTCACAAGGAATAACAACTGTGTTTGTTTAATTGACACTGGGTTTGTTTTACAGAACGTACACAGAGGGCATTGCTACGACAATACAATAACAGCGGTACGACCGCGGTCTGCCTTGTCTTTTGTCGCTGGCTACCAATAAATCGATTACTATTATTTGGAGTTGTTATTTATGATGATAATTACGGGATTGTATGGGGTATTAGAGATTCTAAGTAATAATACAGGGTTATTTTGCAATAACCTGCCAAATATGCAGAGAAGGTTCAGAATAAGTAATATAGGCAAATGGTGAAGAAAAAATAATTGAACAAAATGTCAAACGTTCTGTCCTTTTTATCTTTTAAATTCAAAATGCGTAGTAATGCATTATTTTAACTGATTTTACTGTGCACGCAGACATTCGTAAGGGTCAATTAGTAGGTAAGATAATAATCATCATCATTTGATTTATAAAATGATAATTCTAGTCTTATTTTCTTAAATTTTAAATATAATAAAAATAAATAAGTAAACAAAAACGAGTGTATCGATGTAGATTGTTGCTTACATTGTAAACGCAATCACTATAGATTAAAAACGTAATATTTCGTAAAAAAATTGTCACTACTACAATTGGGATGTGATTTTTCTAGTAAATCAGAATATGCGAGTCTAGCTACTCTCATATAGGGCAAAGTACAAAGATACCAAAGAAGACCACTTGAAAATTCTATATAAACGCGTGATATACAAGCAACATTTTTCAATAGACTCGTCTCTTTTCTCTTATATAAAAATTAAAGAAGAAAAAGCGAGAAAAGTATATTAACTCAAATTGAGTTACTGTCTTGTCTTGTAGACTAGTAGGTTCTCTGTATGCATACGTATGTATGTAATTTCTCTAAGGTGAAAAGAGACGAACGATGACCACTTGAAATTTCTATTTACACTCATGAATTACACTCAACATCTTTCAATAGATTTCTCTCTTTTCGCCTTATTTAAAAATTAAATTAGAAAAAGTGAGACAAGTTTAATGACTCAATTTACGTAGAATTGTGGGTTCTTTCTATGTATGTATGTAATTACGATAAGTATGTAACGAAGTATGCTAAGGTATTTATGTGTAAAAGCACATTAGTTACTGCAGACTATTTTGAATAGGTAACGTGAAAAAGCTAGTTGATTTTAAGAATAAACAAAACGAACGATAGACTGCTTTTTTATTTGTTGTTTTTTTTTTACTAAGAACTCGAAAAAATATCTTTGATAGAAAATTAAACCAGCGGGAGTTAATGGAGTAACTGAGTGAGCTAAAGCAGAAGGCGGCTTTGGAAAAATAAACGAAAACATGTAGGGTTGGAACGATAATATCGATGCCGAGTAGTTTATCGATATCTGATACATCGTACTCGATATTCGGTGTCTCATTGGAATAAAATTTAATTTCTTCTGTATATTTTGTTCTAAAATATAATGTCAATTTAATCAAATATACCTTTTATACAAGGCGCACAATTAAATTTAACTAGTAGTTTAAATACAAACTAACTAATAGGTAACACACAATAATAAAAAAACTATAATAAAGAAAACCTAAAAGTAAAATTTAAGCTTTTATACAGTCCTATTCCCCATGGTATCGTGCCAAGAATACCAGCATATAATAGTAGCGTAATGCTGCTGTGTTTCGTATGGTGAGTGTAGAGAACCCGAGACCCTTTTTACTGGAAAAGAGGCATTCCATCTTAGTACTTACGGCTGACAACGCACCTGCATTTGAATCGTAATCGAGGATAGATCTAGATGTCTGTGGGCCACAACAACCACTTAACATCAGGTGGACTGGGTGCTGGCTTTTCACCCTGTTCTCTTAAAAAAATTATAGTATTTCATAATATATAATGTAACTAATCTCGTCTTAAATTTTCCTTAAAATTTTCTTAAAATTTTTAGACACCTTTACGGTTGTTTAAAGACTTAACTCCAACTATTAGGATTTCCCCTTGTATCGTAGAAGCAGTTTAAATACATAAACTTTACAAGGGCAGACATCCAGACCCAGAACAATTAAATTTGTAGGCCGTACAATACTTGCCCCTTGCGGGATTCGAACCCGCAGCCTCCAGCTCCGCAACTTATTGCTGAGCCACTGCGCCACGGAACCGTTGAACTGAAATTGTTAATTGCAATTTTATTGGTTGTTTACCACGTGCTGGGCGGCATAGGGAAACATCTTTGGGAAACCTGCAAACGAGAAGAATTTTGAGGACATTTGATGGCCGCTAACGCGCATTGAAGCAGGCGGCTCCTTTCCGAAATGAGAGAAGGCTTGTGAATAGCCGTAGTATAATAATAATAATAATAATCCACAACTATCACACAATGCCATCTAGTCCCAAGCTAAGCAGAGCTTGTGTTATGGGAACTAGACAACTGATAAACATACTTATATATTTCTAAATACATAAATATTACAGATAAATTACACCCAGACACAGAACAAATGATCGTGCTCATCACACAAACATTTGTCCTGGGTGGGAATCGAACCCACGACCTCCGGCATAGCAGTCAGGGTCACTAACCACTAGGCCAACAGGCCTGTCAACTGTCAACAGGCCTGAAAACAGCACGGTATATACGCTGCTACTTTACTTAACTTCCATAGAAAAAGTAAATCACTTTCTTTTTTTTTTCTTTTTAATAAACGATACCCATAAGAGATTATTCGCGTATCATGGATGCATTATCATAAAGAATAAACCAAGGAAATACCTGGATATCATTGTCGTCTAACAACTAAATAGCAACCAAAATGATGGCACAATGGTTTAAATTAAGAATTCAAGTGTTATATTGAAGTTCATGAGTCCTCTTTAGAATTATACTAACTCTAATATGAAAATAAAATCAAGATACATTTGCTGTTGTAGTCTATAGGTCACATTCTTATATGAACCCAAGCAGATAGTTACGCTAATAGATTAGGCTACGCAATACTGACGGTAATATTAACTGCAGACCTAAATTAAAATATTCAATATGATACCAATACCAATGCAAAAGTATTTGATTCTGTACTTTTGCAACTTGGTAGAGCCATGCTGCAGAATAATGGGGAAGATAGGATGAGAAATTGTGTGATAAGAGAAAACTATTATTTGCAAGAAGATAGTGTGACTGGGGTATGTTTATACTTCGTATCGCTGTTGTAATAATAGTATTAGTATTAGTCAGAGCCACGCTGCAGCTATATTATAGTTGTAGCAAAAATGGGTCGGATCGGCCGGGGAAAGACCACGCTCTCACAGATTACCGGCGAAAAATAGAAGTTCAACGCTGCTGTGTTTCTTATGGTGAGTGTGGAGAATCGGGGACCTATTTTACTGGAAACGAGGTATTTCATCTGCATTTATATTCGTTAAATTTTCGTTTTAATGTAGGTTGTATGTAGATGTTTATTGGCCACAACAACCACTTACCATCAGGTGGACTGTGTGCTCGTATTTCACCGTTATACTGTAAAAAGTATACTTATATCTTAAATATAAATATTCACACTCGAGGAAAAGCTTGCTGTGATCATACTTACATAAACTCTAAAGAGTATATAGAACATCAACGACGGATTACTTCTACAACGCTACATTACTAAAAATCCATATAAAAATAATCGAACATCAAGAACACTTAAAACTTCCAACGACATACGAACTAATGAATCATCTGAGCTGTATACTTAATTTCTTGTGTAGTTTTTTATAGTTATATAAAACACCTCCACTCAACTTTAGGAATAAATCCCGAGTAATATCCGCTTTCTCGGCACCGAAAATTTCGGAATGTCTCAGCTGAAAAAAATTAGTTATAACTAAACAAAACAAAATTAAACAGCCAATTATATTCCATGGCTTCCCACATGATAGATGATGAGATCAAAAAATAGATTGAGTAGAACAATTGATTTGACAATTTGAGTTGACAAGTTGAGTTCAAAATTTGCTTATTATATCATTTATATGTTCAATATGACTGTTAGAAACATCGGATTCCTGATTTTAAGATTTAATTGTTATGTTTGATTGAGTTTCCATAAAACATAAATACAAAATATAACAGTTTGTTAATTAAAAGAAACTACAGAGAATACACGATAAACTTTTGGCTAGTCAAGGGAAAATAATCTAATAAGCTACCAACTGTGCAAGACATTTAAATGTAACAAGTGTAAGCGCAAACACAGAGGGATCCCATCGTCCGAAATTATCCATATTTATACCCATTTCCGACGAAATTAGTTTATAGACATCCTTGAATGTAGTCTCCAGACACATAAAGTTACTTACAACAAATCATCCAGATACCACCCAAATAGTTAATGTGAAGTCACTAGAAATTTTCTTATTTTGTAAGATTAAAAAATAGTCAAGCCATTAAGACTATTGAAGGAGGCTGTTCAGTTATATGCTGCCGTTGTTCAAAAATTAATTTACTTAAATAAGCTACTATTTATGTCTCTGCGTCTTTCCTGTTCATTTTGTTGTCTTATGACTTGAAACCACTGAAATTCATTTTTATAACTATTTGAACAGACATAAAAAATACATACTCATATTAATTTACTACATTCACGGTCGATTACTTTTCTCACTTAATGAATTATTATATTAAGTATATAAAAGCTAATAACATCTCGTCTACTTTACTCATAAAGTAATCAATCTAGTAGGTAATATGAGCGTAAGTTTATTGATCTTTGCTTATTAATTGGATTAGTTGTTACAGTTCTTAATATAATTAATTTTAACAAATTCATTTGATGATTGATTTGTTTTTATAATAAAATCAAATAAATCACGTGCTCGAAGATGAAGGAAAATGTAAGGATGGAACAGCATACACGAGCGTACCTTCTAAAGGTTTTAACTCAATCATAGCAAAGTGAACCGGTCACTTGATATTTAAACACCTGACAAAGCATTCAATATCTCCTTATTTCCAAGGTTTACGAATATTTTTGATAAATACGTGCACAAAGCTATTGCCGTAGAAAATTCTTGCAAATAAACCTCCATATGTTCAGGCAGCAATTAAACTAGCTGAACGTGAGAAGAGATTCAGCTCGCCTTTGCCTCATACGTGTATGAAGTAAACTACCATTACGGTAGCACTCCAATGACACCTTTAAACTTTTGATTGTAAACTTTTAAAAACTTACGCTCTGGTAAGTTATAAACAATTTATAGTTGTATCGTAGAAAAACACATATTTTTATTCTATATTCAATCGATTCAATCGATACTTATTGCACGAAATTACAAATGTTAAGACAAAGACATACATGTAAATATTTATCATCATCATTAATGTCGGCTAATATCACTTTGCTTCAAGAGGTAGTCGAATACTACCACTAGACCTGTTAAAACAGCCCTTAGTGCTCTCCTTACTTTATTTTATATAATAAAAAAAATGAAAAGTACATGCCTTTTCTTGTTTCGGAAAGGTTTAAGGGTCCAATTTCCTCAAAATAAGCTAAGAAAGAAGAAGAATTCTTTCTATTTTCTCAGATATGCGGTTTTCTTTACAATGTTATCCTTCAACGTCGACCACGATTAAATCAGCTCAATTGCAACCAACAATGTCATTGATGCATACATTGTACATTGTACGTGTACGTATATGAACGATATGGAATTTAATTAGAAAAACATATTTCTATCTTATAACCTACTCTATTTCATTTGGTTATCACTGAACAATAGGAATTTGATCCGTGGGTGTTGTATACTAGTAGGTAGGAAGAAATGAGTGACGAGCTGTCTTAAACAATCTCCAGTTATTTATAGTTTACATTGCATAATTGAAATTTTCCGTATGTTTGTGACGCAATAGAATCCATTACCCTATTTTTCCCTTGTCGTAACAGACGATAGACTATGATTATGGAAAATGCCAAACACTAAATGTTTTCCGCTAGGAGGTACATGCATCACTTCACGTCAGTAGTAAAATACTCAGACGTTGACGAGAAAGTTCAGTCGCAAGACGTTTTGTACTGTAGTCGCCAGTCGACTTGCACTGCGTGGCGCTTATGACAAATTCTACCTAGTTTTAGGGGTTTTTCCACCTGATGATAACGATGATGTATTAAAATAAAATAATACAAATTTAACTTTGAGTTTTAAAATATCCAACGCTAAGTCTAATATTTTTACTATTTAAAAACATGATACCATAAGAAATAACGTTCATTTTCACAAAAACTAAACAAATCGTTCTATCCGACCCACACAATTAGATTTACAGTCACCGACAGAAATACCACATTGGTTCTTTCAAGTCGACAGCGGCCTATATCTTTAGTTATCTACCCGACGTTACGTATCACGTTAACAAATAAACAATGGCGCTCTGTGCATAGTTAACGAAGCGAAAACAGAAATGACTACAGAAATAACACTGGTCTGTAAAGCTGTTGAAAGAAATAGAACGTGTTCCCCTAAGACATATTACCTAAATCTCAAGGCGTAAGCATGTTAATACTAATTTCAAAAAAAATTACACGGGGAATAGAAAACAAGATAAAATTTTGGATAAGGTGATTCTATAACTTATATGATAAGACTTATCGTGTATATATATATATATATATATATATATATATATATATATATATATATATATATATATATATATATATATATATATATATATATATATATATATATATATATATATATATATATATATATATATATATATATATATATGAGAACGGTATTTGGTTGCCATTAAGAGATGAGTAACCATTTTTATAGTGTGTAAATTTTCAACCATTGGGTTAAGATAAAACCAAAAATATCTTTGTTGATATCAATACATATAATCAAATTATAAATTGCAGATTTCTGCACATTTTATATATTTGTGACGTAAAGTATTGAGACAGGTTAAAAATACATAATGTTTAATAACGCTCCGTTACAGACGCTCATTTGTGTACTTATATTTGTAAAATTACAGTATGTTTGTTTGAAAATCCGAATTATTATACGTCGTAGCAAAAATAATATAAACTTAGAACAGAATAGAATATTTTCTATTTAAAATCCAAATAAATCTTGACAGTCTCGAGCACAAGCGCAGGTAAAAACCTCTTGGTGTTCTAAAGGATGTATTTTGAAGAGTTTGAAGAGGAAGTACGTGTCTTAATTCCTCCTCCCCCTTTCTACCATCGGACAACCATACAGTCGGCGGGCCTTTACCCCTAAGTAACCAAAATTTCACGCATTTTAACGAAACAAAGTTAAATAAATAATATTTGCTTCGTCTTTCGTAAAGCGTAAAACAAAAAAGTGGAATAATCGAATCAAACGTCCGTCTTTCCATCCGATTACAATCTGGGCGGCAGTCTTCAATGCAAGAATGAATAGGCTTTTGATAAACTAAAGCAGTACGATTTACTATCTAGGGCTTCATTACCAGGTGGGATTTTGTCAAGCACTGGCTAATATTAATTAAAAAAATTCATTCCTGCTACCTTAAGAGAGAAGGTTGCCCTCTAATTCTACCCCCTGGTGTTGCCTTCTCTCTCACACTGTTAAGATACTAAAAAAATATGATGTTTATAACAAAAAAAATATTTATATTTATTTTTCTTAATATTAATAGGGTATTTAGTATATTTCTTCTCATAATACTCAAATTAATTGTTATTTACCACTTTTGGAAATACACCTCTTTCCAGGGAAAAACCGAGTAACCCAGCGGAATTATCCTATACCTTTAAACGAGCAATTCTTGTGTATATATATATATATATATATATATATATATATATATATATATATATATATATATATATATATATATATATATATATATATATATTATATATATATAACTTGAATCTCGGAAACGGCTCCAACGATTTTCATAAAATTTAGTGTCCAGGGAGTTTCCGGGGCAACAAATCGATCTAGCTAGAATTTATTTTTAGAAAATGTCCTTTTGTCCGTGTTTTCAGTAAATAAAAAAACTGCTACAACATAAGAAGGTAAATTTTGACGTGTTACAAACGATCGTAATAGCTCAGATGGGATGTTGTTCGGGCGTGATATCGAAGTTCCGTGGTTCGCGTCCCGTCTTGGCTCCGATATTTTTTCCTTTTTTTTTTCAAGTTCCCTTCTTTTGTGAGAAAATCTATTATTTCGAGCCCTTTTTTTAGTATTTTTTTAAAAATACGAAAATTTTAATTAAACTAATTGCACTCGTGATTTTTTGTTCAAATAACCAGTCAGTTTTTTCTATTATGTCAATAAGATCCAAAAACTATTATTCATATAATTTGAATATAAATGTAACTTAAAATACCGAGCAAAGCTAGGTCATCCGGGTACTTTTCGTGTAATTTTACACAAATGTCATGTGATTACTGCTTCGTTGGTTTAGCAGTTATAAGCGCGACTGTTGATCAAGTGGTTCCGGGTCCGAAACCTAGGTCTGGCCTAAAGTTCTTAATGAGTTTTTGGTCAAGAAAATTTTAGTTATAGTATAAAGCACATAGAGTCGATGGTCCTGCTCCTGATACCAGAGGTATGCCAGTTCCATAGGACTATAAAAGTGACGAACGATATTCCAACCCTAGTACAACTATGGAAATAGTAAGACGACGTGATGTTGATACGTACGACAGCGCATAGTTCACGTCGTCAAAGAAACAAAAATTGCTGCCAAGGAAATGCTGCGGCTGCTTGACATACTTCCTCTATAGCTGGACAAATGGCTGATGTCAATCAACGTCAGAAAACATCAGCCATTATCATAACTTCCTACGCACGTGCCAATCTCGTTTAAACTAAGAGGTCAGAGATGTTGTCGAGTGGAAGACGCTTATCTTCCTTTTTATTAGGCTTGGTTTGATATATTATATCAAACCTTTTTATTAGCCTTGGTTTGATATAATATATCAAACCAAGGCTAATAAAAAGGAAGATAACATGGGAAACAAAACAGATGCACAGATAACTTTACTTTAAACATTTCTTCACTAGTACAGTACACAATAACCCGGGGGTTGTCACCCCTTGAGATGACTTCGAGTATAGAGGTTAGCCTCGAGGCCCGATACCTGCGGGATTCATAACCTCTTGCAGATGACTCACTCGGGGAATAGAGAGTGCAGCTTTCCTTGCGCACACACTCGTGCATAATAATGATATCCTGCACAAATACCTAGTCTCCGTTGTGACTGGCCACCATGACTGAATTTCAGTTAGCAGGACATTATAATATGAATTATTATAGAGTCCGAATGTTAGCGATCACCTCATTTTCAGGGGTAATATTCATACACGTATGCGTTAAAATTACAATAACCCTATCTGTACAGTTTTTAACGATTTTTTTTACTTTTTTAATGATAACAACAAAATATACTTAGAACAAAATAGAATTGTTTTAAATTTCCTGTAGTTTTGTTGTAAAAACGTGATTTAGCCTATTCTATACTATTTATTAACTCGTTTAGAATAGGGCAAAAGTATAATAACTAGCATTACAAGTTTGTGTTTGTTCCTTTTACTTTAAGTATGAATATCTTTTTATTTCTTTTCCTTGGCTGCCTCCTTAGTTTAGTAGACATAAATTGTGCTACTGATCATGTGGTGCCGGTTTTTTGTACCGTGGGTCAGTTGGGTACACTTGTAAAAGCATTTAATTAGCGTAACATACACTTCCTACATAAATTAACAAAATTGTGAATTTGATTACATTTTTAGGTTACATTACATTTTGTATTACACAAATTTAATAACCATAACAATTTTTAGCACACACAGTCAACCTGATGGTGGATGCTGTAGACCATGGACATCTACATTTATTCTTGATTAAGATTTTAAATGCAGATGCAGTGTCACATCTGAGGACTAAGACAAAATACCTCATATCTATTAAAAGGGTCTCCGGTTCTCTGGATTATTGAGGGTGTGGTCCTACCCCGATCGAGCCGACCCATTCGTGCTGCAGCTTTATGTAGCTGTAGCGTGACTTTAATAATTATAACTTAAAATCGATCATTATTCTTCTACATTCTATAACAATAATTTCACGTTACTGATCTTTTCAGTGATATGAGTCACGAAAATGGCATATTATCAATATTTCACTACAAAAATAAAACGTATTTAATGTTCAATTATATACGATAAACTGCGAAATTTGGTTCAATTATTCAAGTAGCGATTAAGTGCGTAAGTTCGCGTAAAGTCGCGTAAGTATCGAATAAGTGACAATTGTAAAAACTTCTAAATTGTATACAATTCGAGTGCACGTGAGAGACATTTCGAGAACATCTGGACGACATTACGACACGCCAGAGAAGCGGCCGTCTGGTCGACATCCAAACGAACCAAATAAGAATAAAGATAACTACAAAATGTTTTTGATAACTACAGAATGTTTGATGTTTCACAAAGAAAATCTCTGTTGAAAGTTTTATAACAAGCTTATTTTCAAATAGTTTCATGATTGACTAGCAATCAGCAAGATAATTTAACATGTCACAGTGTAATAGAATTTTCGCATCAATGTTCCATCGTTCTATTATTTTCTCTGAATGCGGTTAACATACATTAATTTTGCAAGTGATATTTTTAAATATTCTTGGTTTCTACAAGGAAATAAAGTTATTAATATAAGTTGTAACTTAGAACATATAGACGACAATGTTCTAAATAATATCCTTTTTATCATTAGCCCCCAATCAGTTTACAAAACATGGGCCTCACCCTTACTTGAAGTTTGGGAGAGGTTAATTACCATTGATGGAATACGTCTTAGACCACAGTACCAAAAATATTGTTTTAAAAAAGGTGGATTACAAGGTGATTTTTTTACTATCTGTGCGAAGTCGTACGTTGTTTTGGTCATTTATCTACGTCGTCTTCAATTATGTCAATATAAATTTTTATCATAATATAAAATCAAAAATAAATAAATAAAAAAGTGATAACTTAAATTAAAAATTTTCCAACGACTTCTAAAGATTAAGACTAAAGATCTTCCAACGACTGAAAAGATTTTCTTGAATCATAGCTAAGAATGATCTCGATCAAGTCATTTTTCAAACAAAAAGAACTGAATTTAAATCGCTTCATCTGCTTGAAAACTACGATGCCATAGACAGACACACACGTTAAACATATAACACCTCTCTCTTTGTATCCAGGCTTAAAAATATTTAATGCGACTGGCTAAAAATGGCTCTAGCATGCTCATAAGGTTATGGACTGTTCATAGTCTGATGGTAAACTTTATATGGTAGACGATTAGTTTTATTTTCTATTACATGGTGACAGCCTTGTTGGTCTAGTGGTAGCCTTGTTGGCGACTGATGATTTTGAGGTCCCGGGTTCGGATCTCGGGTCGGGTCAAAATCTGTTATTGGGTTCTTCTGACAAGAAATTCTCAGTAGCAGCCCGGAGTTAAGAAGAGGTCGATGTTTCGCCAGAAAAGAACGTAAAGTCGTTGGTCCTGCGCCTGAACTCTCTCTGAAAATTCGGTCTGGAAGACATTATTACAGGAATATAATATATAAATCTGATGATACAAATTTATGTGCGGTTGCTAAATCTATATTAACTGTACGTTATATATAACTATATGTAATATGTAGTAACTCGAAGCCTAAGCGCTCAAATTCAAAACGAGCAACCCGAGTTCGTTCCTCGCCGACGCTAAAATTCTAAAGAAAACATCGTGAGAAAACATCGTGATAAAAGTTATGACGAATACTTAATATCTAAGCTAACGGAACCGTTCCGTTATTAGTATTTATTGATATTTTTTATTTAAATTTTCTTCATCCTCACAGCCAGAATATCCATCTAAGGTCGCCCTTTTATACAATACCAATCAGACCAACGAATTCTTAAATTTATTTAAGTAAATCTTATAATCGACGATCAAAATAAAATTTCTTTTGAGTGTTTGGTGTAAAGATTTTTCTTTACATTTTTTTTAATTTTATTTCCTCAGCTAACACAGCAATTTCATAGGTAAAGGTCTAATCTAATTCACTGTGCGAACTATCATATTACTATACTTACAATTACGGTGTGAATGTTTTCTTAATCTCTATTTATGTTAAATTTAAAAATCGACATCAAATTAAGAATTAATGCTTAAAGCTTCACTCTTTAGGTCTCTTTCTTCATGAACTTACAATATAAAAAAATATAGATATAACCAGTACTTAAATAATAATCGATAATCAAACTATATAAGTAAGACTGAATGTTCTTACGGCTACGGTATATATTAATTTACTATGTTTCTAAAAGAAATTAATAACCTTTTATCCTCTCGCGAGCTTTTGCTTGGTTATTATTTCAATTAATGTTAATTACTTGTTACAGATTGCACCAACTATTTAGCGCAACCAGTTTTAAAACACGGAAAGCCAGAAGATCCTGCATATGACATAGATATAGCTAGTATGTATAAACATAATTATTTGATTTATAATATTAATTTTATAAATTCAGTTCGAAATAAAAATAAGCGTTGATGTTAAACAATTGAACGATAACACCAATTTTAGTATTTATTAAATTTATCATTATTTTAGACTACGTTCGAACAATGGTTTCTTTTGGAATAATCAGTTTGTTCGTGATGGCTATGGGATGTGGTTTTTCTACTTACACTTTTCGCAACCCGCGATATATGTTTAAACGACTTGCCGCTGGGATCCACTTCATTAGTAGTGAGTATATTTTAAAGTACCACTTTTTAGTGTAAAAAGTGATGCTTATAAATTATTTATTTCATATTTAAGTAACAGAAGGCAAAAAGTTGTCATTAATGGTATGAGTTCTACCCGGTCAATCGTACAAATGGGCGTGCCTCAGGGCTCAATTCTCGGCCCTTTTTTTGTTTTTTGGATATATTTCTTTTTTTTTAATATATTAATGATTTACCTTGCATACTAGGGGATAACTACGATACAGTATTATTTGCTGATAATACTTCATTAAAAATTGACTAATTCTATATCTAAATTAGTAAATGGGTTTAAAGTAATTATTTGCATTTAAATAGCACTACTAATTCTATGAAATTCATAACTACAAATGTCAAACATATAAATACCAATGTAATTTTAATTGGGAGGAACTGAGTCTTGTCGATACCACCATTTTTCTTGGAATCACACTAGACGCGAAGCTTCAATGGGACCCTCATATATCAGAACTAGCAAGCAGACTTAGTTCTGCAGCTTACGCTGAAAAAAAAGTTAGAAATCTTACCAGGTTTGAAACAGCTAGACTCGTTTACTTTAGCTATTTTCATAGCATAATATTGTATAGTGTTTTGCTATGGGGACACGCTATTGATTCTAAAATTATATTTGGCTTACAAAAGAGGGCCATAAGTCTCTATTATTTAAAACATAAAGAGTCGCTCAGACAAAAATTTAAGGAAATTAATATATTAACTTTGACCTCTCAATACATTTAAGAAAATGTAATGTACTTACACAAAAATAAATTCGTTTTACAAAAATAAGTGATATTCATTCTGTAAATACTAGGAACAGACACAAGCTAGTAGTCATCAGTTCATCAGTTACTTGACTTCACCAAGTCAGTAAATCATTCTTTCTTTTACAACAAAACTGGGAATAACCCCTGGGAATGAGGTGCTCGTTACCAATCTATTTATAGTTCGTTTTGTGTTGTTAATTGTGCAATATACATGATTGTAAGCTGAGTTTTTTAAAGTACCGCTGAGTACCTTGCTAACTCTTCCCAGGACAGAGGTTTCTTTCCAAACTAGTATGTATATACTTTATAGTATAAAAAAGTTTTTGTTTTAGTTTTATTTACAGTATAGTTTGAACGGCCTGCAGACATGGTTTCCATTTAGTAAAATCGATAAAGGTTGAAAACGGTTGGATAGAGTTGAATTGGATAGTTTGAGAACGGTTGTTACGAATTACTATTTTATTTACAAGTATTAATTTTCAATTTAATTTCACGGAAACGAAAACTTGACATAAAATGTTTTTATCTTATTTATATAGCTATATTATAAAATTAAGAAATGACTGCACATTTTGTATCTATCGCAGATACATTACTGGTGCTTTATAGTTGAATTGCGGCATTGTAATACCAGCAAGATTAATTTAAATACTTAAATTACACTTGTTTATTATTATTATACTTGTCATAAAAATTAAAACAATTTTACGAGTTTATACTTTTAAATAAGTATCATCAGTATTATCACATTCCTTGAAAGTCCGAGATCCACAAATGAACTGCGCACAAGTATTGCTTCTCCTCCATTACCGGTCTAGAAAAATTGGTTTCAACATTTTATATGAATTTTTTGCTAAGACGCTGTTTAAGGAGAGGAAATTTTGCTACTGTTACCGTAAACGTTATAACCTATCAAAAGTCTACTGTTGAAAATAGGCCTATGCCTATAGATTGCCTAATAGTAATATTTTCTGTAGTTGCCACGTTTGGTAGACAGGGTAGCAGTCGCAGTTTTATTGTAATTAGGAAGACGATGCTGTCTGTGTGTGAGTTCGCTTCCCTCTGTCACCTCTTACGACACTCACGGGAGGGTATGGGTTAGTGGATATTATTACAACGCCACGACACAGTAGTTCGAATGTAAGAATAGTAACGTAATAGTAACGTTCACTACTTTTCTCTCTAAATGCTATTCTTATCTGTAAATGTGTCGCCTTTGGTGAATCTTACCCATTGATGCTTTGGAAGCGGACTCCAAGTGTATAATATATTTCTAATATAATACAATAACTTTCAGCTTCGTGTACGTTTGTGGTTGTACAAATAACGATGTCGTGTGTGGACCATATGAGGAAAAACGTTAAATACGTCTATCCTGAACGTGCCTTCCATTAGTAAGTAAAATCAGTATTAATTAAACATATATCTAACAATGTAAACATCTTTATTAACACATTGCTCATCATTAAAATTGAAGCTATGTGCAGCATGCTATTTTTTTAATAATTTCACTACGATTCAAATAAAATAATCATATATTTATTCACTTATTTTAATTTATATTATGACGTTTTTATTTATTGTAATAATATTTTTAATTATTTTTCTTATATTAATTTGCAAATCTTGTTTATACAATAAAAGTTACAGCCTATAATATACGTCCTACTGTTGAGCACAGACCTCCCGTTCATTTATGAGAGGGTTTTAGGGCAAGGAATTGTCCGCCGCCCGCCCCAATGCGTGTTGGCGAATGTCTTCAAAATATTGTTTTTATAGAAATAAGAAAAAAATAATTATTTTTTTCTTATTTCTCTGACATGCAGTTTCCTCACAATTTTTTCCTTCACTGCCGAGCACTTGGTAAATCAGCACTTAAAATTGCAATTAACAATTTAATTGGTGCCGGCGGGAATCGAACCCGGTTTGCTCGCGTACTGTGAAATTTACAGCGAGCGCTATCCATCTGAGCTACCACGGCTCTTATATAATATATATAATATTATTTATATAGTATGTATTTTAAAAAAGATGTTTTTCAACTGAACAACTGTATAGACTAAGTGGTCTACTCTCAGTAAGACAATTATATGTTATTATGACAATCCTCAAAGCACACAAATTCCTGCCGTTCGACCCATGCATCTTGAAAAAGCGGCGAAAAGATGTTGTGATTAAGCCTTCTGGTACCAAAACAGTTTTTGCTAGTAGGCAATTTAGCTCATGTTCTGCATTCCTATATAATAAAATAAATAGAGAATTGAACATATACGACAAAACGTACAGGGAGTGTAAAAACCTGATACTAAAGTGGGTGCAGTCGAAAACCTATGAAGAAACCGAATTTCTGCTGTACCGCATTTCATAATACACTTTTATGTACAATATAATATAATAAAATAGTTCTTCATACACACACACACACACACACACACACACACACACGCACACACATGCACATACGCACACACGCACACACGCACATGCGCACACGCGCACACGCGCACACACGCACACGCGCACACCCGCACACGCGCATTCGCGCACACGCACACGCACACACGCACACACGCACACACGCACACGCGCACACACGCACTTACGCACGCACGCACGCACACATGCACACACGCACACACGCACGCATGCGCGCACACACACACTGTAATTTTTGTAAAATTTGGTTGTTAAAGTCGAGTAATTAGTTTTGTCTTTTTTGGTTTTTAAATTAAAAAAATGTATGTTTAGATAAGGAAGAGCGGGGTTTCCAAACACAGGCACTACTTGCTTAAATGGAGATCCCAATCAACTATGTCATTACTTTAAGTTTTATAAAGAAAAATAAATTATTTAATTTTATTTTAATTTTTTATTTCTTTATTAGTTATCTATATAAACTTACCTTCTGCTAGAGTTGCTATCATTACACAAACTTCATCTTCTAGTCCCGTACTATGACTTTATTATAGTACTATAATAAAGTTATATGCTAGGTGAGTGATAGAAACGATAAATCTTCGCATCTAACAACATCGTACGATGTATAAAGAAGCGATATAATCGATACATACTCTATATTTATAGAATACACAGTAATAGTTGTGTCCTACGAACGCATCGTGTGATGTCGCATCGTATTAGTAATCAATCATGTGAATATCCCAAAATTACACTCGTTATTTCACTTCTCATTTATTGGTAAGACTCAAATGCATATTAAGCTAAATCTTCATAGGCCGCTATTTGATTCATTGTTACGACCTTTTGTTATAGAATAAGATTGACGAACGAACCCACAATCCACCTGATGGTAAGTGGATGTTGTGGCCCCATAGACACTTACATCTATCCACAATTTGAGAATGAATACGCAGATGCGTTGTCACTCATGAGAACTAAGATGTAATGCCTCCTTTCTAATGAAAAGGGTCTCCTGTTCTTTACACTAACGATACAAAATACAGCAGCATTGAGTTGCTATTTCACGCTGGTATTCTATGAGAGCACGGTCCTTTTCCGGTAGAAACGGCCCGTTTGTTCGTAATCCATAATATAACTACAGCATGGCTCTACCACATATAAAGAAGAAAAGTAGATAAACTGACTAATTCAAGAGATATAATTCTCTTTGAAAAATCTTCGAGTACGATTAAGAATGCTTACTTAATTAATACTTACCTCGAGTACGATGACTATAAACCGCATACTTCAATATTATAAATAAATTCTGTCTTTCTAATATTTGAAATTTTGATTCACAATTAAAGTTGCATACAAAGTCATGCTAAGTTTCTTCTTGCCGCCATTTGCAGGGTATAGGCAGTATTATCATCTCATGGGTGTCATAAGATGTGTCAGACGGAAGCCGCTTCTTGATAACAAATGAAAATAAGGAAAAGTTTCGGTTGCCAACCCGCCAGTCCTATTTTCAGCAGTAACTGTGGAAAAATCACCTATGAGATCTATGAAAAAAGCCTATTTTCAGCAGTGAACATCGATAGGCTGTAATGATTGATGATAATGTTGATGAATTTCTTTTATTTCTTTAATAAATATTTTTGTATTAAGAGTTCAGTTTGATCTACCACCTCATGTCAGAAACATGGGGTGTTGGATTGAGTTACTACATCATTTTTCAATTTAACTAATTGGAGTAAGATTATTGTAAAATAAAGCCTTATAAACATTTATTAACGATATCCTCATTACAACTTGTAAATGTTTACATACGTTAACACAACTGTTTGATATCTTATTTAGCAACAGCTTTGTATTTCAAGTTTTTGCTATAATTTAATTTGATACGTATTAATTTATAAAATATTTTTCTTTCACAGTTACCACGTTAGCTTTTACTTAGCATGGTTTGTGGTGCTTGTTAATCTCTTCGCGGCAGCATCATTTCTTTGGTACTCGAGAAAAAGGAAAGGCGACAAAGCAGCTACAGACGAATTAGCTATGGCCGACGAGCCTACGATAATTGGCCGATGACGTCATGAATGTTTCAAATCCAAGCGACCTGTGCAGCCGCCTGGAAACTTGTTTACGTTTCTACTGAACAGTGCTCAAATGACCAATAGCTGTATCAATATTTCAACAAGTCTTCCATATATATTATACTTATAGAAGCATAAGAAGATAATATACTTACGGTATCATCAAGAACATCGATTTGAATTAACAATTTCTTTGCAAATTTTAATATGTTCTATAATTATAATATATTGTAAATAATTTTCAATTTTTATTCTATGCACCTTGTTAATCTTATAAGTATTGGAATAATTACTTTTTATAAGTGTTTTTAATTTGCTCCAAGCAATCTTGTTATTATAAAATGTTAAAAACTAACTCCTTCATTTTCCTCGAACTTATGGGATTAACAAAGTTTTGCCATGATGTTTTTAATATTTTTTTTAAGTTTAAGTAATTATATGGTTACTTATATATTAAATTTGCTGCCTTGAAACTATTTAAATAAGTAACTATTATTGTAACTTGAATCTAGTCAAACATATAATGGTGACGTGAAATGCTTGTAAAGGTTACTTTATACTTTAGACTTGATCGTAATTCGTTTACACAGTTTTAGATATGTATACTATACGAAAAACTCAAACCAATTTTGAATATCAAATAGTAAAATCTAATTTAAATAATTTTAGTGTCTATTTATAACAGAAAATCATCAATAAATAAATTGAAAATGTATGAAAATTAATTTCCAGCGATTACTTAACTACTTCAGACACTATTTATAATTACTATATAGCTTAATGAAAGACCAAATGAATATATATTAAATAAATTGTCTTGTAAATTATCTCGTTTATTCTACTCGCAGTTTATGTAACTTTGTGTGTGATACTGTTTATTCCAAGCTATTTGCATTGTGCGTGTGTATTGATGTTAAATGCAATCAGTGTATCTGCAATTTTTATTTTCAAATCAATAAATTTCTTTTAAATATTTTTAATTTGTATCAACCTTCTCCACGCCATATTTTCATAATAGCTTTATGTTGTGACTGTCTCATATTGATCGGTTTCGAATCCCGGGTTGGGTCGAAATCAATAAGTAGGTTTTTCTGACAAGAAATACTCAGTAGCAGTTCTGAATCAGGAAGTTGGCGGTGTTTCACCCCTGTGCCTCAGAAAGCACTTAAAGTTGTTGGTGCTGCCCTTGATCTCTCTCCGGTTGTGTCGATTTACCGTACTGTCGGATTATGAGCAACCATTAGGGCACTATAATCCTCACCTGCGCAGATGGCTTGTCTCCATGGAGACTAGCCACCGTGAACTTAAGTTGGTCTAGGTGACATTGTTATGTTGTAAGAATTCATTTAATGATTTATTCATTACAGCCCATAATTTAAGCAGTTTTTTTTAAATTATTGAGTTGTTACCTGGAAGAAGCCCCATAGTACAGTAAGGTAAAGTTACAGCCTATATACGTCCCACAGCTGGGCACAGGCCTCCCCTCATTTATGAGAGGGTTTTAGGGCAAGGAAGTGTCCGCCACGCTGCCCTAATGCGTGTTGGCGAACTTCACATGTCTTCGAAATACGTTTTTTCTTATTCCTCCGACATGCAGGTTTCCTCACGATGTTTTTCTTCACCGGCGAGCACGTGGTAAATCAGCACTTAAATTTGCAATTAATAATTTCATTGGTGCCGGTGGGATCGAACCCGGGTTACTCGCGTTCTGTTATATTTACAGCGAGTGTTAACCATCTGAGCTACCACGGCTCCCCCGATTACCCTATAAATGTAGTCATTGTGCAAAATTATACATATATTTCAATTAAATGAGGTTATAATTATAAAAAGTTAATTCTTTGAGTGGTTGGATAATACTTTGAAGTAATCGTAATAAAAAAATATAAATATATATAAAAGACACTTTTTTTAATAATAACGGCAGGTGCAGGTGATTACATGGATGCTAGACATGATTTTTTTCTGGTCCTTGTTTAAATTATTCTACCTGCTAGTAAATACTATCGAGATCGGTAAGCATAAGCTTAAGTACCTATTATGCAGAGATTCTGCCATAATTACTATCACCATCATCATAATTACAGCCAATCACAAGTCACTGCTGAACCTAGACCTCCCCCAAGGAATGCACAATACACGATCCTGAGCTACATGAATCCATCAATTTCCTGCATGCCTTACCTAGGCTGCACTAAAAGTATCGGGAATGGAATATTTCCACCGTTGCTATCATATTAAAATCTTTTTAATTGAAAACTCCTTGGTTTTAAAAATCGAACACCATTTATTTATTTAAAAAAAATATTCTCGGTCTTTTCACAAGGTTTTGTCAAACTTGTTTAGTCGTTGAGAAAATGGAATTGACTCGAGAAAACTCAAGAGCGAAGATTTATTATGACTTTCGAAATGGTTTAACACAAAACAGTGTATTGACTGGATGATTTCAGCATTTGGTGATGAAGCCCCATCCTAAACCACAATTTATCGCTGGTTTGCTGAATTTCAACGTGGACGTGTCAAGCTCAGTGATGATCCCCGTCAAGTTCGTCCAAAAACTGCAGTCACCCAAGAAAACGTTGATGCTGTGCGTAACCTGATTGAGGAAGAGCGACATGTGACATACCGCGAAATTCAACCAATTATAGCCATTGGCATGAGTCAAATATAAATAATCTTGCATGAACAATTAGGTGTAAAAAAAGTTGATACCGCATTCGCTCTGTGAAGAGCAAAAAGCGGCTCGCGTTACTTGGTGCGTCAGAACTCTCGAAAGATTCCACGCAGGATCCTCAAATGCTGTATGCAAAATTATATTAGGTGACGAATCCTGAATATACGCGTACGAACTCGAAACAAAAACCAGTCACGAGTTTGGGTGTTCGAAAATGTTCGTTCACTGAGTGTTGCAAAAAAAATGGTGGCCACGTTTGTCTCCAAAACTGGCCATGTTACGACTATTCCTCTTGAGGGACAAAGAACGGAAACACAGGTCGTTTCTGAACTCCGTAAAGAGAACTGCAACCGCCGCATCATCCTTCATCACGACAATGCGAGTTCTCACACCGCACACAGAACAAAAGAGTTTTTAGAGCATGAAAACATAGAATTATTAGACCATCCGCCGTACAGTCCCGGCCTAAGCCCTAATGATTTCTATACTTTGCCTAAAATAAAGAATAAATTGCGTGGACAGAGATTTTCATCACCTGAAGAAGCTGTGGACGCCTATAAAACGGCCATTTTAGAGACCCAAACTTCAGAATGGAATGGTTCCTTCAATGATTGGTTCCATCGTATGGAAAATGTGTCAAATTTCGTGGAGAATACTACGAAAAGCAATAAATACATTTTTAAAAAGTAATGTTGTGTCACTTTCTTGATTCCCGAAATTTTCAGTGCCGCCCTCGTAACAGGTCGTCACTTCATCAAGTTCGGAGTCACCCTATACTTCGCCTACCGGTACTATATCTATATCGCAATATATACTATATCGTCAAATAATTGGAGACTTTTTCCAGTCCAGTGACTTAAGAATTTTGTATTGAAAAAGTAGGAAGAACGAGCACACAGACCACCTGATGATAAGTGGATGCTGTGGCACAAAAAAATCCTCGATTAGAAATCAAAATGCAGTACGTTGTCACCCCAGAGCACTGAAATAATATGCCTCGTTTTCAGCAAAAAGGTTCTCTACATTCACCATACGAAACACAACAACATTAAGCTACTATTATACACTGGTATTCTGTGAGAGCATAGCCATTCCACGGTCAAGTCGTCCTATTCGTGCTACAACGATAATACAGCTACAGCGTGGCTCTACCACGCATAATTTATAAGTTATGATGAACAAAACATTGTTTGCCAAAATTTTAACCGGAAATATTTTAAATCAACCTTTTGTATTAGAAAAAAAGTCTTACACAATTTAAACTGATAGCTATTTTAAGACACACATTGTTGAAAGTTTGGCAATCGCCCAGAACCGAGCGGTGACACTGCCAAACGCAACAGTGGTTAGTGTCCTAAAAAACTGTTAAAGAAAAGACCAGTCATACTCATAAACTTTTTTGAAGTGATCAAAACAATGAAAAGATCTACTGGATTCAAATGCGGAACTATTAAATTTTCTAAGTAATCCGATACGAAACAACTTCGATAAATTCCAGTAAGATCTTGTGGTCCCCACTAAATAGCAATAGATATAAAGTTGTAAGCAAAGATCTAAAGAGGAAAAGCGAGATCAACGGTGAGATAGATGGTAAAACGAATCACTTTAATTAAGAAATTAGAATAAAAGTTGAGGCAGTTACGTCAAATCTCTCCTACTTTAAAGGAGATAATATGATCTTTGATTTATTAATAGCCTTCTAAATTCACCGCGGGATGCCATGTTAATAAAAAAGCGAAACGGTTTAGTTTCACCCTTTGATTGGTTACTTGAAATCGATCAAATGAAAACTTGTGACAGATTAGTAATAAAGAGCAACTTTGCCAGTTCTAATGTTGTCTCCATCACCACTAAAGCTCACCAATGGACTGGTAGTGAAAATCGCCTCACCCGCAGATTGCCTCAACTGGTGATATTCGTCATAGTTGCTATGCTTGCGAGGCAGGTTTGGTTTGGCAAGTTTAAGTAATAGGTCCTAATCCACTGACTGTAATTAAGTAGAATATATAAGGGAACGGATGTGAATAACGAATTATACGTATTTCAGAATTTACAAAATGCAGTTTTTGGGACCGATTCAGAGTACGAGTAAGACATAACATAAAAATATTGATAGGCCACACGTCCTATGTAACATAGGTACGTTTTCCTTAACAAAACTTAAATTATAAGTACATTATTTATTAGGAAATGAACTGAGTTGTGATCTTCCAGTGTAGAAATCGTGGTCTACTTGACTTGAAAGAGCCAAATTACTCTGCAATGAACTTATAACTGGATAGTGGTGATAAGACAGAAATAAATACTAACTCTCTTGATAATAATCCCTTGGGAATGAGGTGGTTGCTTCCAAGCTGTTTCTAAAATAAATTTTGTAAATATTTTGTAAACATGGTAAATTTATAAAAAAAGGTTCCGCAGGGTTCCTTGTTGGTTCTCCACAGAACAGAGGTTTTTTTTTTCAAACGAGTGGTAAAGTAAAAAATGACTTTCAATGAGAATTACATGTAATCTATATTGCATAAAAAATTATTCTTTTCTATTCTATAAGAGATACCATAAATTAATTAATACTGGTAATTACTTATGGTTGAAATTCGACCGATTGTGTAGAAGCAGCGCAACAAAAACGAAAAAACAAGTTTTTTTAGCTCAAATTTCAGCTGGTAGAACTCCTATTTGACCTAGGATGGTCTTAGTATGAGTAGGTATCATACTCCTAACAATTTTGGCCGGCAAATGGCAGTGCTTGCATTGTTGTTTTGCTATTGTGTTTCAGTTTAAAGGGTATATAGAGCCGGTATAATTACGTGCTGAGGGACATTGCATCTTAGTCCTCCGAGGTGAATACACATCTATGGACTTCTTTGTTTGAAATTGGCTGCGGATGTCCACTGACTGTAGTAGCCACTTACCATCAGGTGGACTGTAGGTTCCACCACCTTGTGTGGCCACTTCTGTTTTTCAAAAAAATACGATTATCGCACAAGCGACCACAAGGTCAAAATTCATCCCGTTATGTAGAAACAACTCTAAATATTTGTAGTTATGTATGCATTTGGAGCCGTGGTAGCTCCCGCAACTGTAACTGTATCTTTTGATTACGTTCACTAAGAAGCTTGAATTATTTACATCTCAAAGACATCGTAGATTTAAAAATATTTGATTTCAACTTATACCTCAACCCGTATCGCAGAAAATTGTCTCGACAGATGACGTACGAACTAATGGACAACAAAATGTCTTATAAGTGGTCCGTTTTTCCATTTTTTGTTGTAGGCATGGGACCTTAATCCTGACATAAAACCACGAGCGTTGCTGTAGAATACATAGAAGTTATGAGCGTATATGAAAATGGAAGTGTTGAACAGATAATTCTTAGCAAGGCGTATCTAAAAAATGGTCAATATTTATGTAATAATCTGGTAAAATGAGTCAACTTTTAGTGAAATACTAGAATATATTATTATTACGAGTATGACAGTAGTTATAAAATTAATCAAAACGTGTCTATGGAATAGTGATGAACGGTTTCGGGAGGAAAGTATAAGGTGTTTTTATGTAACAAATTTTATTTTCTTCCCCGGTTTCCACCAAATACCAAAGGACTTTCGTTGAACTATGAAATAAGACTTTTCAAATAATAAAACATGTTTAAAACTAATAATGAGTGTTTATCAATCATTCCAGATTGTGCAGGACAGGGCAGTATTCATTCATGTATTAGTCTATAAAGTACTGCTGCTGAAAACAGGCCTCCACCATAGATTGCCGTACTTGCTATTTACATTACGCGAGCAACCCGGTTTCGATCCCCGGCGGCACAAATTAAATTGTTAATTACAATTGTAAGTACTGATCTACTACGTACTCGATGGGAAAGGAAAACATCTTGAGGAAACGTGCATATCCGAGAAATACAAAAAAATATTTCGAAGACATGTGAAGTTCGCTAATACGCATTGGGACAGCGAGGCGGGGACTTCCTTGCCCTTGTCGGAAATGAGAGGAGGACTGTGCCCAGCAATGGGAAGTACGTAGGCGGTCCCATAATGAATTGGCCTAACTATGAACCAATGAAGGAAATGAAACGAAACCAATTTTATTTTTCAATATAATCACCATGAATACTAACACACTTCTGACATCTGTGAATCAACATCTCTAAACCTTTATAAAAATAATCACATTTTTATCCTCAAAATGACTGAAGACGGCCGCCTGCAACTCTTCATCGCTAGAAAATTTTCTTCCTCTTAAGTCCCGCTTTAAATTTGGAAATAAATAATAGTCGGACGGGGCCATGTCTGGACTGTAAGGTGGATGTTGAACTTCTGTGAACCCGCATTGACGAACTGCATCCTTCGAAACACCAGCGGTATGAACAGGGGCGTTGTCATGGAGCAACAGGACACCTTTAGACAGCTTGCCTCTTCGTTTTTCCTTTATCTTGTCTCGTAATTTATATATTAAAGAAGCATAATATTCGCCGTTCACGACTGTATTACGTTCTTTAAAATCCACCATCAAAATGCCTTGAAAATCCCAAAATATTGTGCACATCAGTTTTTTAGTCGATTGTTGCACCTTTGCCTTTCTAGGGGGGTTTTCACCCTTATAACGCCATTCCATTGACTAGCGCTTGCTTTGTGGATCATAATACAAGATCATAGTTTCATCACCAGTCACTAGCAGCTCGATCACAGTCTTTGGATTTTCGCCACAAAGATCCAAAAACTCCGAAGCGCAGCGCACTCTTTCCTGTCTCTGTACCGCTAAAAGAAGTTTCGGTACCCTTCTTGCACTCACTTTTTTCATGTTGTAACGATCCCCCCCCCCCCTCTATTGTATATAAATATTATAATATTAAAAAATATTCCCTTTTCAATAACATTATATATATATGTAACCAGGATTAATAAATTATGTTTTGATCTTTCCAAATGATCTTTCAAAAGGTTTATTAATAGGCCGTTTTTAATATTTTGGCGTGATCGTCTTAGTTAGGACCCTTATTTACGTTGTGTTTGTTTAGTAACTTAGTTCTTTTAGGTGTCGTTTGGAAGAATGAATATTCACTAGAGCAATTGAAAGCTGTTGGTAGTGCCTTATAAGCTAAGTGAACCCCGTTCACGAAGACAGGGTTCGAAAAAGATTAAGAACATAAAACGTCCCTATTCCACTTGCATCAGGTTTACATTATTAATTATCCCTTCCCGCTCGGAAAAGGCTCAAAATATATTTATACAAAAATACCCGATACAAGGGCTTCGCTCTCCTACATTTATTTAAAAAAAGTCTGCAGCCCCGCAATGAAGGGACCCGACTTGGGCAAAGCTACTTAGGTGTGAGTCAAACCAAGACGCAGAGAGCGCCATTGAGAATAGCGTCCCACCAAACAACCATCGCAGAGACACAATGCTGCAGAACGCAACAAGCATCAATACGACTATCGTCGGGCTTACACCATTCCAAGGTCCCCCATACATCCCAGCCGACATCACCACCCTTATACCTCCATCGATCAGAACCACAGAGAGCGTCGAATCAGGCGCAGCACACCCGTAGATCCATCACAAGACGCAATACCGCAAGTAGCAGTAAGCATCAATGCAACTATCATACGGATGGCGCCCCCTCACAACACATCAACATGATCCCTATCGATTTTGGTAACAAAGTCGGTATTGTTGTTATAAAAAAAATATCACCAACGTATCATAGTAGCACGCTACTAAGACGCCAATGAACAAAACTCCACGTATCATAGCGCTAATGCACTAAGACATGAAGCTGAGTATGCCTGTTACACTTAAAAGTGCTACCAAACACACTCATCATCCTCATCCGAAAGATAGACGACACATCGCTATGCGCAACGACGTCGCCCACAAACGGTATGGGTGTGCGATGTCCACGGGAAAGCCGTATTGCTACAACAAACCCGCTTACCACCGACACTTAGATGTTAATTTTATACCTCCATCGACCAGAACATCAGGAATGCGTCGAATCAGGCGCAGCACACCCGCAGATCCATCACAAGACGCAATACCGCAAGTAGCAGTATGCATCAATGCAACTATCATACGGGCGGCGCACCCTCACATTACACCCACATGACTCCTATCGACTTTGGCAACAAAGTTAGTATTGTTATTATATAAAAAATGTCACCAACGTATCATAGTAGCACGCTACTAAGACGCCAATGAACAAAACTCCACGTATCATAGTGCTAATGCACTAAGACATGAAGCTGAGTATGCCTGTTACACTTAAAAGCGCTACTAAACACACTCATCATCCCCATCCGAAAGATAGACGACACATCGCTATGCGCAACGACGTCGCCCACAAACGGTATGGGTGTGCGACGTCCACGGGAAAGCCGTATTGCTACAACAAACCCGCTTACCACCGACACTAAGATGTTAATTTTATACCTCCATCGACCAGAACATCAGGAATGCGTCGAATCAGGCGCAGCACACCCGCAGATCCATCACAAGACGCAATACCGCAAGTAGCAGTATGCATCAATGCAACTATCATACGGGCGGCGCACCCTAACATTACACCCACATGACTCCTATCGACTTTGGCAACAAAGTTAGTATTGTTGTTATATAAAAAATGTCACCAACGTATCATAGTAGCACGCTACTAAGACGCCAATGAACAAAACTCCACGTATCATAGCGCTAATGCACTAAGACATGAAGCTGAGTATGCCTGTTACACTTAAAAGTGCTACCAAACACACTCATCATCCCCATCCGAAATATAGACGACGCATCGCTATGCGCTACTACGCCGCCCACAAACGGTATGGGTGTGCGATGTCCACGGGAAAGCCGTATCGCTACAACAAACCCGCTTACCACCGGCACTAAGATGATATGTCTAGGACACATCGGTTAGCGAGTCCAAGTTTACCTCGGACCAATTGCTCGTGAAGCAGCACACACGCCACCATAATATTCCTTTTCAAGTCCCTAATAAGGACTAGTCATTTTGCTACAGTACTAGGAGCAGTCAGTCACCCGACCACCCCATACAATGCTTATGCATCAAGGAGACCTCCTATAATATTGCTTTTGTATCATAGACCTTACTTTCATAAGTCATGTATATATAGGATTCGAACCCACGACCCTACTATTGTAAAGCATATTAATCACAGAGACCTTCTATAGTATTGCTTTTGAATCATAGACCTTACTTTCATAAGTCATTCATATATAGGATTCGAACCCACGACCCTACTATTGTAATACATATTAATCACAGAGACCTTCTATAGTATTGCTTTTGAATCATAGACCTTACTTTCATAAGTCATTCATATATAGGATTCGAACCCACGACCCTACTATTGTAATGCATATTAATCACAGAGACCTTCTATAGTATTGCTTTTGAATAATAGACCTTACTTTCATAAGTCATTCATATATAGGGTTCGAACCCACGACCCTACAATTGTAATGCAAATTCATCATGGAGACCTTCTATAGTATTGCTTTTGTATCATTGAGTTTAATATCATAAGTCCCTAATATAGGACTAATCATTGTGCTACAGTACTTCAGGCAGTCGGGCTCCCGACCACCCCATATATATGTAGAACTGCAGGAATGTATCTCCGGCAGCTCATCCAAGACATCTATACGTGAACACCTTCAATAACTTAGAAAAATTTTCTTGTATACGTGAACTCCTTCCACAACTTAGAAAAAATTTTCTTTTATACACGAACACCTCCCATGACTTAAACAATTTTTAACAAATTTTCTAATTATCTTATAAACGTTATTTAACTTATTTTATAATATTTTTTGACTTGTATTTCTATTATTTATCTTATTTTAAATATTTTTACAAGTTTTTATAATAAATTTACTTATTACGAGAAACAATAATTTTGCCCTTAATTTGCTATGTTATTGGGATAATGTCTGAAATATATTAACTTTATGTTTATTAATTTGACTTAATTGCTTAATATATATCTTTTAAGACTATTTTTGACGCCCCTTTGTATTGAATTTAATTATTAATAATAATATTGGGCCGTCACAATGTGAAGATGTTCATGGATCGCGCGATGAACGGTACTCTTAGAGAGCCCAAGCCTTGTTGCAGTTTCTCTAATCTTCAAACGGCGGTCACTCAGAACCTCCTCTTCGATAAGAGCAATCGTATCGGGAGTGAGCACTTCTACAGGTCGACCGTCGTGGCCAAAGTCTTCGACGGTTTCTCTCCCGAGACTAAACTCTTTCACCCAATTTTTCACTGTGCTATAGGAGGGGGCAGACTCCTTATACACGCCATCCAATCGTTCTTTTATTTGGGCAGGGGATAAACCTTCTTTAAACAGAAACTTTATGACACTTCGATACTCAGTTTTCGAAATTTTGAAAAAATACGCGACTCTCGTTATTCAAATGCCTGTTAAACTAAGACTAAGCATTTCATGTCGATGCATGTTTCTTATACTAAGTGCACGATAAACGTACTATTTAATGCAACACAACTTGTAGCGACGTGAACGAGCGCGTTGAACTATATCAGGCCGGTTCATTATGGGACCGCCTGGTATATAAGCTGGAACTTTAACTTTAACTATGCGTGCATTTTATTTGTAAAGGCATCTTAGCGGACATGTATGTGATCAAAATATATTTTTATTTATTTAGTTTTTTCGCTTTGTATGGAAAAATCATGTGCGTAATGTACGATCACTTTATTTGCATCCTTTATTCATCTACGGTAATCTTTGAGTGTTGGTTGAATACTCAAAGGCGGTAACATAATACATACTTTACATACCTTTCAAGTAATATGCATTCCATTTTGTCCTTTTATAATAAACTAGCTGGCCAGGCATACGTTATTCTACCCTATCCGACGGCCCTTTTTCATATAAAAATCATTAAATTCGTAATAAATTACATTAAGGGTCACTTATTGGGATGAAATTTATCTCTCAAGTTTGACCAATCTGCACACAGTTTGCAAAATTATATTGAAATCATTTAAGTAGTTTAGGAGCGGACAAACAACGCGACACGTAATTTTATATATAAAGATACTGAAATGGAAACTTCTATTTTTGATGTTCTAGTACTTATATGATGATTTATATTATACATGAATATTAACGGCATATATATTTGAAATATAAAGACAGATTTTCCTAGATTTTATTGCTCACACATTTCCTCTATTGCATTCAAGTACGCAAAATTCCAATGGGATGAGAAAACTCAAAGACTTATTTTGAGCGAATTCTACTATTATTATGCAGCGACGCCAATTCCGTGAAAGTTATTTGGCAGAACAGTTTGGCGGTAAATTAACGCTTGCTATCAGTCTGCTAATACTAACCTACTCATTTATTTACATTTCATATTCTAATAGTTATCAGACCAGCAGCAGTGACTTAGCTGTTTACACTTCGTGTTCTACAAGGTTTAGGAGAACTATGATTCTGTTTTTTTTTATCTAAGCTTCCAAATGCGCTCTGATATGTTAATATAAATTTTCATTGAAATTGAATGTTTATTATTATTAAACCTGCTTTAATTTTAAAAAGTATTATAAAATTCCGTGGTTATACTTTACTCGGTCCTCCAGGCATGTATTTTATTATTCTAAGTCTAGGCTGTTATCTTTTTGACAGTTCATACAAAATTGACGACATCACTTTTCAATAGAATCGAGTACACTTACATACGTTTTTGTATTACACCTTTAAATGATTAAGTCAACCTAGAAGCAATTTTAGGGATTTAGTCAATGGAGAAATAAAAAGATCGATGGATTATCAGTTGTGTGCAATAAATAACTATTATTAATTTGGACAATCTACGGTGTCAAAATTCTAAAGATGTTTTTGAAAATAATGGGTGGGTAATAATTTATTAAAATGTGTATTATTGTATTACTTCTTCAGTTTGTAAAGGAACTAGCGATTCGTCCCGGCTTCGCATGGGTGATTTCTGGATCTCGACAACAGCGCCAGCTACCGGATCTAATTCAGCTTTAAGCCATCCAGGGACCGACTCAAATACAAACAAAACAACCATTAAAATCGTTGGAGCTGTTTTCGAATTTGAGCGAAACTAACAACTAAAGGACAGCAAATGATTTTTATATATAAGATATATTGTTTTAATAATGTCGAGTCCAGGATTTTTACTGGCCGATAGGTACACAGAGCTACGTACGTTTACTTTTTTTCGTTGGCTTTAGTACACTTTGGTTTAGGTAAGCAGGAAATAGCAGGCGGATAGACAGTCACAGTGCCACAGACTTTGGGCGTATTTAGACCGAGGGGAAAACATGGAATTTTTTTAAACTTTGTAATGTGTTAGTACAAATTGGGTCATAATTTCCATAATCATACGCGAACACTTTGACAATTTTTAGTGTGAAAAAACTACACAAAGTAGAGTTTTGTATACATTCATTACTCCCAAGTATATATTAGTTCTATGAATTTGGCGTTTTTTACGGGAGGAATATAAAGTATTTTTTTGTAAAATATATTTAATTAATCAAAGTATGCACCCTTGTTATCCATGCACATTTTCCATCTCGTAGGTAGTTCATTGATCCCTTTACTAAAAAAAACATGAGGGCGAGACTCAATAAACTCCTCGAGGGCGGTTTGGACTGCCGCATCGGAGTTGAATTTTTTCCTCGTAAGAAGTTGTCCAATTTCGGTAAAAATGGTAATCTGTTGGAGAAAGGTCCGGGGAGTACGGTAAATGTCACAGACATTCCAATCGTAGCTCATCTAACTTAGTGGTTGTTTGTTATGAAGTGTGTGGTCTTGCGTTGTCGTGAAACATGGATCTGCTTCTTATTTTCCACTTTGGTCTCCGGCCGCCCACGGGGTTGATTCTGAAGGTCGAAATTTCCAGAACGAAAACGTTGAAACCAAAAATGTACCATGCCTTCTTTTGCGACACCAGCGCCGTACACATCATTATCCCTTCGAGCTGATTCTGCAGCACTGGTGTCACGGTAGAACTCGTACTCGTAAATATACCGATATTTCATGTTTTCTATTGTACGGTAATAAGCTATGTCAAAGAAAAAAATAATGAGGAAAAAACAAATGAATGACTGTTTTCAAAACTAAAATCTACTAGCTAAATGAATTTTTAAATTTGAATTTGAAATTCTTAACCAAAGAGAAGATATTTCAGATCATAGTGGTCAGTACGACAAAACACTAATTTCATTTGTAAGGACCTAATAAATAAGCGAGTAATTTTAATGAAGGGCTCTTTTACATGTTAAATATTGAAATGGTTACAATTTGAATAAATGCTGGATTAAATAATAGTTGATAAGCAAAACGTGAGATTCCATTATGACATTGATCTATTTACGACACTGTAAACTGATCAACTGCTGGCTTGTTAAGACATATGACGAAATAGAGAGTAGAGCTTGCCATATGATCCATCAGTAATTTACAAAATCGTGTGCAATATTTTTCAGGTTGCGTAATACATCATGTGAGTGCCTTTAAATATAACAATAACTCAAAAGGACGATCATACCTACAGTGCTGGGGATCACATTTCGATTTTGACTCTTGCCGTGATGTTGTAGTAGTCAATTCTTTTTTCGTACCTTAGTTCCTTTTGTACTAATTCTCTGAAAAAAAAAACTTCGCTTGAAAATGATATACATGTTATGTTGTGTATATAATTCAAAGATATTTTGCAATTTTGCTACGTACTTTATTATATAATAAGTATTTATGGATGGGTGTGTTGTAGAAATTCCCTTAATGCACCTCTCTATGTTACTGTTACAGCCTATTAAAATCGACTGCTTGGCCTGCACTATAGATTGTTCATGTGGCGGATTTTTGCCATAGCTACTACGTTAGGCAAGTGGGTTGGCAAACGTAGTTTTATTTTTATTTTTAGTCGTTATTAAGAAGCCACTGCTGCCCATTTCCCGATCTGTTTCACTCTTTTGCCTCTTACGACACCCATGTGATGATATAGGTTAGTGGATATTCTTACGCCACCACCACACGATGGGTAACTGTATGAGAAAAATGTTTTATTTCAAATACTTGCTGTATATAGGCGAATATTTTCATTTGGGAACCCATGCTGCTCTTTATTATTATTATTTCAACCATTTTTGTCGAACATCAATACTTTGTGAAAATCTTCCACAGCGTCCACTACCTTCAAATAGTGCTCGTTGTCAATCTACTTCTCTTAAAAACTTTTTTTCATACGTTAAAAGAATATTTAGCTACTGAACCTTAAAATTAAATAAAATTCACCTAGTTGAATAAGGCTGCATGCAACCCGTATCATTGCATGTTAAGGACATTTCGATAAGATACTATCGTTAATGTCAATCTCTACAAAAGTGAATTTAAAATTAGCAGAAATTCATGTATTATTTAACATTAAATTTGATAATTTTTCCATCCATTTCAGTACAAATTATTTGTACCTGCTTTCAAACATAATATTAAGACAGTTTAAAATTTCAATCGTACCTACGAGTTAAATGAATTATAATATAGGATAACTTTCTGAGTTGGGTATTTAGATTCTACGTACTTAGTCATAATTAGTTGCATCTATAGGATACTAATTTTCACTTTAAAACCTAGGATTTTGCAGCAGGATTTATTTTGTTTACGAATGACTGCATGCCAATACGGACCAATAGCGTGTACATAAATGATCTAGCCAAAGAGATTTAAATATATACAATTTAATGTCTTTGGATCTAGGCTATCTTTCATGCTCTTTCTCTTCTCTTTTGCAATTTCAATCTATTTTAAACGCAGTTAATACAATATAATTGAAATTGGACGAGATGAAAACCCGTTCTGGGGGAACTTATCCATATCCAATGTAAATTTTATACCGTAAGATCAGAGATACAACTAGATGCAGTATCAGAGACACGTTAACTAACAAAACACTACCGAATCCAAATATCGACTATATGTATTTTTGCATTCACGTTGTAGTCATATACTTATGTGTATTATTTGATCGTCACGAGCATAGAATATGATTCGATAATGAACCCGACTATAAACAAGGCTGTCAGCAAATTTTTACCGCAGACAGTGATAGGTAATAATACTGAAAACCTAAGGCGAACGCTACACGCGTGATATTTATCACAATCTGGGACACGATCTGGAATGACGTATCGTGATCCATATCCATTTCCACACCATTATGGATCATTACGGATCACGTCAGTATTGGGTACAAAACTGTTAAGTGCAGACATATCTAAAATGGACCGAAATGTAGAAAAAGTATTATATAGGATAGGGCAACAAACGAGCACACAGTCCACCTAATGGTAAGTGGTTGCTGTGGCCTATAAATATCTACATCTATTCTCGATTAAAAATCAAAAAGTAGATGCGTTGTCACCCATGAGGACTAAGATGGAATGTCTCGTTTCCAGTAAAAAGGGTCTCCGGTTCTCTAAACTCACCATACGAAACACAGCAGCATTAAGCTACTATTTCACGCTGGTATTCTGTGAGAGCGTGGTCCTTCCCCGGTCGACCCGACCCATTCGTGCTACAACTATACTACTAATATAACTGCAGCATGGCTCTACCACATATAAACGCTTGTTTAAAGCTTGCGTGGCTACATTATGGCAATAATATTAAAAGGAGAGTGTAGATATTAACGATTTTTTTTCCTAAAATCTTCCATTGAAGCGTCATTTTTTATTTTTTATAAATTGGTAGTAACTTCTGAAGTGCCGTCATGCGCTTACAATTGTTTTTAAAACCATCATACGTCACCGTCGCCCATAGTTACAGTCGCTCAATACAAGTTGACTAGTAACCTTGGTAACCAAACAAACGTGCTTGCATGTTTGTTGCAAAGATAATGGAATAAAATAATTTTGGACGAAACCTTAAGCCGATCGATAAAACTGATGTAATTCAAGCCGATCACGCGATATGGCCGAGACAGAGGTAAGCCCGGTTCCGTTACTTTTCAATTTAATAATTAATGTGACTTACGTGACATGCAAACGGGGGTTGGTATGCCAATTTTTGTTTCGTTCTATACTTTTATTTTAACGACATAGGAATTTTCGACGTTGATAAATTATTAGCAGTTGAATCATGATATAACTTTAATAACTACGAAAATGTAATTTATTATCAACTAGAGTTTCCAGGAGTACTTTTTAATTATAATAAGTAATTATAGTTTTTTATTAATAACTTTACCGAATTATAATAATAAATAAATATATTGTTATAGCAGATATCTAAAAAGAATAATAAATTATCTAAAACTACAGAGCAACACAACAGTAACACAAGTGATCATGGACGATCTTCGGAATCAATCAGTAAGTAAATTACACCTTAATGGTATTTCTATAAGAGTGCGTTTATCATAACCGCTTAAGAATATCCACTGTCCCATACCTTGGTGTTGTAAGAGGCGATAGAAGGAAAACAAATCAGGAGATGGATAGTAGCATCTTCCTAATAAAAACTAGTAAATGAATAACTGCGTTTGCCAAACGTAGCAACTCTGGCAAATAACTGTTTTCAAACAATCTATGGGGAACATTGATGAGATAACCAACTCCACGGAAACATAGGCCATATATCCGTGGAGTTTGACACATATTTCCTTAATATCATTATCAATTGAACACCATGCTGTTGGATTTTTCATAGTAGATCGAATATGAAATCTCTACGCTTGATTAGAGGCTAAGTTTTCTAGATAAAAATGACCTGACGATATCCTAAAATGAAATTTAAAGGAAATGTAATGATATTTGTACACCGACTTCAAAAAAGAAGGTGATTGTCAATTTGATTACATTATGTTCTTTTTTTGTGTACGATATCTTCATTATTTTTGAACAGACTTTATGACAATTTTCTATCAAATGGTTTATAAAAGAGGTTGTCCCAATGAAATTTGAAAAAAAAATCCACGTTTAAGGCTGGCAAAATAGTGAATGAAATTTTGATATAACCGCATAGCTTAACGAAATTTAAGCTTGTGAAATTCCACCATCCACTCAAAATGGATAAATATTTTACTTTTAGTAAAAAGTAAAGTTGACTTTAAAAAACTAAAATAAAATCAAATAATTTCCAAATAATAGCTACTAATGCCAGGGTTTCGATACATTTATACACTATATCTTAGCCCCGAATTCTGAATCATACATGGAAATTATTTTATTCATAAACATTAAATATAAACACTGACGCCTGTCACCCAGAGAGACAGAGACTACAGACTTCCATTTAGCACGATCCTGACATACCTCTCTCGCCTCTTCCACATCCATATACCTACGCATACATGCTCGTCGGTTAAAGGTAGGTAGGTAGGTTTGACCCGTTTTAGTATATCGCCAATTTGGTCGACAAACTTCCGCCTAGGACGTCCCTTTCCGACTCTTCCATTCACTTCTGCAACATATATTTGCTTTGTGGGTCTTTCCTCATTCATTCTTTCTACATGACCAAACCACCGAAGCATTATTTTCATAATCCTGGTCACTGCATCATCTTGGAAACCACACTCTTCTTTTATCACACAGTTTCTCACCCTGTCACTCAGATTCAGCCCTAACATACTCTATTTTATTCATCGCCAACAAAATTGGATTTGCTTGTTACGAAACTCAAATTATAGTGGCAATGGGCCGTTCATCTTCCTGAAGACAGCTCATAGGAAAAAAGTATCTTGAGTAGCAGCATATTGAATGCCATGTGCATTGTTCAGTTCACTCAATGTCACTGCTCAGTTTTCATCAGCGTTTCTTAGGGAAGTTCTGTTTTTAGCAGTGGATATGTGAAAGGCTACAATTACTATAACGATAATGATTTAAATGGCAATTCTCAGCATCATCTATCACAGTTATTTAGCTAGCCATCTGGCACAGAAGAAACTTTGTACAACAAACACCTGGCCGCTGAGCACATTAAGCAAGTTTACGAGCATACAAACTTAGGCTACCGCACTTAAATCCGTACTGAGTGAAATCAACCACTCTCGCACGTGTGCCTGACCATATGTTAGAGGAGTCACAGACAATTTTGGCTATATCTTAAAACGCAAGCTTCCATTAGAACCATTATAAGTGGCCGAAAAAATTAAATATAACCGACGTGAAATACCCACGCTTCTGTCTGCGCCCAAATTCCAGGAGGATTTAATAGACCACAAATCCTCGCTAAATTACAAATATTTCTAGCATGGATGATTCGTGATTGTGAAATAAATATAGAAAGTGTCTGGGTTTCTTTAATTGATAAAATTAAATAAAAATCGAAGTATACGACAGCTAGACTGCATTTTCTGTAGATCGGACAAAAACATTAGAACGTCAAACACTTAAGTTCTCCCGTGACCTTGAGTACTGGAAACCACTCGAAATATTGAGTTAAAAATAAAATAAAATTAAACGCTATCAAATCCGTATAAGTCATTTAATTCAATGAGTAGTGTTCGCGAAATTAGGAGAAATCATTTTGGAAAGTACATTTTTAAGGTTTTTTTTTCAGGTACCCAAGAACGCACAGAAGGTGATTCCAGTCAAATTGGCCGAGGTGTGTCCATGGCATCTGTTACGATAAACAGAGAAGAGTATTTGCAAGCTTATAGAGATTTAACTCATGAACGTCAACAACTAAGAATGAAGAACCACCTGCTTCATCGCAGATTAGCCGATTATTATAAGTATATTACTAAAGTCAATGATGAGTTTATTACATAAGTACCCGGTTGACCGAGCTTTGCTCGGCATTTTTCGCTCGGTTTTTTTTTATTCGTGTGTTTTGGAAATTATATTTAGATACAAATTACATACTGATGAAATACGAATAATATTTTTTGATCGTAGCGACATAACAGAAAAAACTGAACTGGTTATTTGAATAAAAATCATGAGTGCAATTAATTTAATTTAAATTTTCGTGATTTTAAAAAATACCAAAAAAAGGGCACGAAAAAATAGATTTTCTCAAAAAATAAGGGAACTTGAAAAAAAATCAAAAAAGTCGGTCGGTCGGTCTGGGCTCGAACCATGGTATTATGATTTTGTGACCGCCCAATATACCAATTAAGCTATTTGTAATCATTAAATAGACTGTCAAAATTTACCTTCTTATTCTAACGATATTGTAGCAGTTTTTCATTGCCTAAAAACACGGACAAAAAGACATTTTCTAAAAATAAATCCTAGCTAGATCGATTTATTGCCCCCGAAACTCCCTGCACACAAAATTTTATGAAAATCGTTGCAGCCGTTTCGGAGATTCCGATTATATATATATATATATATATATATATATATATATATATATATATATATATATATATATATATATATATATATATATATATATATATATATATGTACAAGAATTGCTCACTTAAAGGTATAGGATTACGCCAAGTTGACACTTCTATAAAGAAAGAGATCAGGAAATTCAGAAAATAATGTCTCTTTTCATAGTTTCTGTAGCATTCTAATGTTTCGTAACAGCAGGTTTCATCATCTAAATACAAAAAGGTTATATAAATAAATGAATGAATGATGTCTGTTTTTAAGAAATCGATGGTGGGTAGTGGCCATGAATTCGAAATTGACATTAGTGGTGTAATTTTTTAAGTAATTAGCGAACTAATTAAATGATCACTATCCGCTTATGTCTTAATGGCGAGGTTATCACATTAAATGAAAATACTTATCCTAGGTAACGTTCTTTGAACATACACAACTAAAAAATATTATAGCAATTAACATTCTAGTCGCTGTAGCCTGTTGTTTCGTTTTTTGCGTGATTACCTACGTATGGACAACTGTAGGTAAATAATTACCTATATCACGGGCGTAGTTCCCTCCGTATCAGCCGTATCAATGATACGGGGCCCCCGGGCTACAGGGGCCCCGAACGTTTGTAAGAAAAAATTCGTAAAATGTTATCCACAATCTAAACATTAGGCCGCACTTCCCGAGAAAAAAATCATATCATCAAATAGTTCCTAACGTGCCTAAAGGAGACCTGTCAACATTTAAGGCCCAGTGGCTTAGCAATGAGTTGCTGTGCTGGGGGCTGCGGGTTCGCATCCCGCACGGAACGAGTATTTGTATGGTCAATAAATAATTGTCCCGGGTCTGAATGTTTGTCCATGTTGTGCAATTTATGTTTGTAAACTGCCTTCACGATACAGAAGAAAGTACTAGTGTGGGAGTAACATTTAAAAAAAAACAAAAAAAAACGATGGCCAAGTCAATCTATTTATTTAAAACATAAAAATTTTTAACATTGATATGATCATTATAAGTTCTTGTTAGGTTAGCTAATTACGTAACCAGTTACAACTATTTCGAATACATTACATATATTTAGGTACGACACAAGCTCACTGAAAGGAACCTAAGGTATCGTGTACTCATTTGCGATTCTCTATCGAAACGTAATAAAACTGAAACATTTTTGCAAAGATTAATCACTGGTGATGGGAGTTACAATAAGACTTACAATAAGATCGTGCGAAAAAGATCTTGGTCAAACGTAGTCATGTTCACAGACTGTATCGAAACCCGGATTAACACGCAATAAGGTGATGCTGTGTGTATGGTGAGATTAGAAGAGCATCGCTTATTATGAGCTTTTACATCTGGACATAAACATCGATTTGGATCTCTCTTGCCAACAACTAGTAAGACACAAGCAAGAAATTGAGAAAAACACGCTTTCTTTAGCCACTCAGCAAAATTTGAGAGAGCTTGGTTGGGAAGTGTTAATGCATCCACCATATAGTCCTGACACACTCAGATTTTCACCTGTTTCAGTCTCTTCAGAATTCTTTGGATGGTGTTAACTTCAAGAGAGGACTGTCAAAACGATTTGTCGAATTTTGTGATCAAAAATCCCAAACTTTCTGCAGCTACGGAATTATGCCATATATCTACAAGATGGAAACAAGTTATCGAACAAAATTGCACATATATATGTCATAATTAAATGTTATAAAACTTTGAAAAATGAATGTGTATATAAAATACGAATAAACTTTTCCTCAACCTATTAAGTTCGCCGAAAAAGACAAAAAAGTGTATATTTGATTTGAATTGTTTGCCTAGCTTTATTCCAGGTCGTTGCAATAGTAATTATTAACTTATAATCAATATATAATTATTTTAATTATATGTTGATTATAATCGGTTTTGGGGCTTTCATTTGCCCCCCTCCCCCAAATATTGATACTGGGCCCGTCTAAGGCACGCTACACCACTGACCTATATAAATGCCTCGTGAGCACTGCGAGCCGCCGCACCGATGCGGTGCCACTTTTACAGATCACTTCAGCCATAGCAGAAACAGAATAGTAGGACAACTCCCACGCCGCGTGAGACCTAAGTGCCTGCTGTTGCAGGGTTGTCACTGTCTTTTGGTTTAACAGCTCTCATTTAGTTTTATAAGTATTTATGATTACCAACATAATACATACGGATACGAACCTATGAATCATATTTGTTAATAATTTTTTTAGTTTTCACTCAAATAATCAATGTTTGTCAAAAAAAAATCCGCTTTATATAAAATCCAATGCCAAGTAACAAAAATACGAGTAAATTACCATTTTAATAAGCATATGGTGTCAGCGCAGATTTAATGTTTAAAATCAATTTGATCTGATGTGATACGAGTATGATAATTACCTAATGTAATTATGTATAGATATAGCAATACTACCTATTAATAAAAGCCAATTTACTAAGTCAAACGTATATTACAAAATATACATTTTACAAAAAAAGCGAAAAAACTGAGCTAGCAAAATGTTATTAAAAGTCAACAAAATTTCAAACGTAGGATATTGCGGAGTCTCTGACTCGGCTCGATCTTCCCGACTTAGCAAGTGTCGTTGTGTGCATGCTATGGCTCGTGCGCGTACGAGTCCGTACTGTTACGTGCCAGGCACGCACACATATGAGCGACGTTCGGTACATTTTTTAAAATATAGCCTACTATTCTGTTTTTATTATGTTCCAAGTCAGCAAACTAATTATTTCGTGTGAATTTTTACGCTATTTATTTTGTTTGAAATATTCATTTTTCATATTTTTAACTACTTATTTTATTATTTTAATAGGCATATATATTAACTTGTACTGCAGTGCTATTTAATGTAATAACTTCATCGCCACACAGTATATTTAATCACCAACGACGTTAAATACTAAAGGTATTTAATTCAATACTTTACAAAGGAAGTCCTCAAACGCTCAAAGAGCTTCGAAGGAATGCTTCGTTGCTTTTTTAAGTTGAATAGTTTTTTCAACATTACTAAGCTAAGGTGGTGATTTTACAGTCGTATTTATCTGACGCTCTTCAACAATTCTTTTCACAGATTCAGTGAGCAGAATCTGAAATATTTGTTATAAAATATCAATAAAAAAAATCAAAGACTTTCTTAACCCAAAATCAAACCAAAACCATGCTCAACGTATTGCAGGAATACGCATTTACGCATTACGCATTCAACTACATGATCTTAGGTATATTTGCGTGCGGCTAGAAATTAATTTCTACCAGCTGATAAAGAAAGAAAGAAGGAAGATGTGTGCGTGAGTGCGTTTAAAAATTTGAGCATGTATTAGGCAATACTTTAAATGTTAGCAGCGCTCCGTCTACCGTCTATGCAATATTTTACGCTGGCATACTGTAAGAGCGTAGTTTTTCCCCGGTGAAGCCGACACATTCGTAGTACAACCAGAATATAGCTGAATTATGGATCTACCACGTATAACAAGGTTAAAGGTTAAATCAGTAATTTAAAAAACCCGCCTGCGTTAAAGTTAATACTAAAAAAATCTTTCCCTCCCATTTTTGTATTAATATGTAAATATTCTATAGCCGAAATCACTCCCACAATTAAGATGAATGTAATAGTACCTCATGTGTTCAAATCCACTGAGCCGTTTACCACTACTGAACACGAACTTCTCCCGTTATACAGAGTGATTATGCTATGAGTATCTTAATTTTATATTTACTGCAGTTTTTTAAAATAAATGAGAATAAGGCTTCTACTTTTATTTAAAAGTATACCGTTAAAAAGCGAAAAATTCAGAGATTTTATTAAAAATAAAACAAGAGAATATATCAAACTAAATTACATACTTGCTAAAAATAAAAATGCAATACCTATTTTTGATTATACAAGATGGCGCCCTTCCAGTTACAAAATTATATGGCAAATGTCATGTCTAACAAGTGATTTGAGTCATGAAGTAATGTAGGTAGTGTGATATTTTTTGTTTATTTCGAGCTTGTTCGTGTAGTTGTGAAGTCACGAATGAATTTATTGAGTTTCTTTTGGATTTCTTTGACGATTTCGTTTTTGTTTGGACTTTGGATCTGTTAGCACTATTTTGACTCGGCTTTTGTTTTATGAACTTCGTGATTTTGATTTCGTTGATAACGGATGTATCAAATAAAATTTATTAACTAATTTTTTAATTTTTTTTTATTATAATCACATTTTGAATCATACTAGTTTTGAGATATTTTAGCCATTGTACATAATAAATCTACCCGATAGGCTATCAGTGATAAGAATAACAGCATTTGAGGACTCAAATATCTGTCAGTAAATAGATCAATAACCTCATGACAGTTGACAGCAAACGTCAAAATGACATCAATTTGCCATAAGTGTTGCATCTTTTGGTAAGAATAAAATATTAACACCACTGAAATAAAGCCTAATTAATGGATTTGAACGACCAAAAGTGGTACTATACCACTTTTGGTCATTCATATGATCATATTATTTTAACTTATTTTCCTACTTGTACAAAACCAGGCCGATGCTTCATACAATTTTGGACCTTCCCCTTTAATATGATTTATGGACAACAACTTCACATACGCACGCACTTTTGCGTGCGATTTAACTCACGTTTTTGCCGAGCCTTACGAATATGTGAGTGCGTAGAAAAATAGTGGGGTTAGATAACTATAAATGGCAATCAGTGAAAATAATGCATTACCAAGCGTTCTAAACTAAAAAGATAAAAAAGACAAATGCTTGAGTTTTTTTTTAAATTAATTTTTCTTTACCACTCGTCTCGCCTATATTATTTATTCTAAACCTTTTCTCCAAATGCGGACATATAACAAAATAACCGTGTAGGGAAACATTTAACTTTAAAAAAAAACATGTCGGTTTTTTTAAAGATTTATCGCAACTTTAATGATCCTTTCCATTACCAGTCTTTGTGTTTTACACCCACAGATGCTACTAACATTACTCATTAACGATAACGCTGTCTATAGGAGACTAAAAATCATTTCAGTGATTCACCTACTTGTCTCTTGGATTATGATACTCATAGAAGTATAGGACGTTACAAGGTAATTGAGTCTCTTACGCTGTTACTGCAAGAGATATTTTTATACGTGGTAGAGCCATGCTGCAGTTATATTACAAGTATAGTTGTAGCAGGAGTGGGTCGGCTCGACCGGGGAAGGACCACAATCTCACAGAATACCAGCGTAAAATAGTAGCTTAATGCTTCTGTGTTTTGTATGGTAAGTGTAGAGAACCAGAGACCCTTTTTACTGGAAACGAGGCATTCCATCTTAGTCCTGACGGGTGACAAAGCATCTGCATTTTGATTCGTAATCGAGGATAGATGTAGATGTCTATGGGCCACAGCAACCACTTACCATCAGGTCGACTGTGTGCTCGTTTGTCCCCTATCCTATAAAAAACATATTTAGTACCTAAAACTGTTCTTTATTAATAATATGGTTTTACTGATACCTATTGTTAGATAAACCAAATTTGTCCTTCATTCTCCCATCAAATATTTTTGTCAACAAAAACGTTAGTAGTGAAGCAACGGCACAACATAAAAATGGTCGACAAAAACTAATTAATACTTAAACTTTTTTCATTACATATTTAGCGAATCAATATTATTTCGACTGCTACACTTATTAAATTTACGTTCTTTATCTCAGGAAAAGAAAACATGAGCATGTTTTAAAATCGCTAGATAATTCTGATGATTTAGAAGAAAAATACCAACAAAAGTTGTTGACGTACGATGAATTAAAAGGCAAAGAAGAAAGGGAAATGAATGACGTAAGAATATATACATGGGGATCATAATTTTGTTTTGGTTGCAATTCAGCCAATTTGCTTGTTTCTTAAAATAAATTTGTGTTAACATAAACAAGTAAGGTGTAAGGCGGTCCTCCACTATATGGATTGACGATGTGGTAACACATGCAGAAAGTCGAGGGAAGCAACTGCTCGAAGTCGTGTATTATGGTATTCCTTTGATGAGACCTTTGTTTTGCAGTGAACTAGTGAAGGCCTGTAATGGTGATGATCATGAAGATGAAACTAGTGATCAAGTCTTGTTTATTAATAAAATATTTAAATTAATTAATTCATTACAGCCCAATAAAATTCTTCTGCTGAACATGTATGTGCTCGAGGATACTTGTCATACATGCTTTTAGCCTCGTTGGCCCAATGATAGTATGCGCCACTGAAAATCATGTAATCCCAGGTTCATAACCCGTATCGAGATAAATTATTGAGTATTTTGTCTTGTCTTCTTTTAATAAAGTAAGCGCCATACTAGGGTTTTCTTGTGTGTTGTGAAGGAAGTTTAGATACATAAAATTGAACAAAGACAAACATCCCGAACAATTATTCGTAGGCCATACAAATCCTCGATCTGTGTAGATTTCGAAACCGCTGCCCGCATCGCTGTAACTCATTGCTACGTCACTGCGTCTTGTAACCGCAAAGCTAGTCGTGTGATCATGTTTTTTTAAAAATGAGTTCAATATAGATCGATTACCACATTGAGTTTCCTCAAGAAATTCTCAGTAGTATTCCGGAATCAGGAAGTTGACGGTGTTTAATATCTCTCTCTCTCTCTCTCTCTCTCTCTCTCTCTATCGCTCTCTCTTGTGCTTAATAAATCTCTCTTGTCGTGTCGGATTGCCGTTCCATTTTATTAGAGTGAGAAAACAGAGAATGCACGTTTACTTGCGCTCACACGCGTGCGCTATAATCCTGTTCTGTGCAGATGGTTAGCCCCAGTGACCGAAATTCGGTCCGAAGAACATTATTTGTCAAAAATACCACGCACGCACGTATGGTAACCGCAATCTTTTGTTACTTTGAGTTATTATCAGGGAGATGTTGCTTCCTATCTCCTGTTTCACTTACGACACCAAGGGGTTGATATGGATTAGTAGATTCTCTTTCGCCTACATCAAGCGGCTCATATTTGCATAATAAATTAGTAATATGTTCATGTTATAACTTTAAGTAATCTGTTTAATATTATGTTTATAAAATATATAATAAATTGAAACATATCTTTGCAGATAAAGTCGCAAGTTCAAGTTGTGGAAGTTCAATTTTTCGACCGACTGCAACAAGCTACAAAGAAATTTGATGACCTACAATACCTGGAGAGAAACACGGGCACCGGCCTTATTTACTCCAAGAAAGGAAAACCCATAGCTGAAAAGGTTGAAAATGCCCTTTTAGAATTCAAACCTTTATGTAAGGAAGGGTATGACTACTGTTAATGGATTTCCACATTGTATAAAACAAAGTCGCTTCCGGCCATCTGTACGCATAGATCTTTTAAACTACAAATCGGATTTTGATGCGGTTTTCATCAATAGACAGAATAATTCAATAGAAAGGTTCATATGTATAAAACATACATATGTTGTCAAGATCTAGAAATCACCCGTGTGAAACCAGGGTGGATTGCTAGTCTACAAAGTATAAAACAAATCGCTTCCAGCCGTCTGTACGTTTAGATCTTTTAAACCACGCAGCGGATTTTGATGCGGTTTTCATCAATAGACGGAATAATTCAATAGAAAGGTTCATATGTTTAAAACATACATATGTTGTCAAGATCAAAAAATCACCCGTGTGAAGCCAGGGCGAATTGCTAGTATATAGAATATATATTGCTAGTATAAAGTATATAGAATATATAATAGCCAGGAAAACAAGTACATTAAAATACCAACTTTCCAGCGGATCTAGTTTACACTTCCCTTTTACAGCGGTATACCCACCAATATTGTAGAATAAAGAGCTATAGGTAAACAATCACTCCTCTTTCCCACGACTCCATGGCTGCAGAGGGTAGGTATAGCATTCTGAGACAACGCTTAAGCTTAGCTCAAACCTGCCACGTGGTCTTGTCTTCTTTTACCGTGGATGACAAAGCCGTGGCAGCTAAGGTAAAACCACCGTGCACCTCTTTTCTAATCTCACCGTATAAAGTTATAGTTAAAGTAAAAGTTAGAGTTACCCATATACGTCCCACTGCTGGGCACAGGCCTCCTCTCATTTTTGAGAGTTTTGGGGAAAGAAAATGTCCACCGCGCTGTTTTAATGCAGATTGGTGAACATTACATATTTTTGAAATATTTTTTCTTATTTCTCAGACATGCAAATTTCCTCACGGTGTTTTTCTTCACTGCCCAGCACGTGGTATATCAGCACTTAAAATTGCAATTAACAATTTCATTGGTGCCGGCAGGGATCGAACCCGGTTTGCTCACGTACTATGGAATTACGTATTTATTACAGCAAGTGTCTAGCCCCTGAGATACCACGACTATCCCACAAATCTCACGGTATAACCACTCTTATTTCGCAGCATAACGAGTATTCAATGGTTTTATAGCTCTTATCATTATCAATTTTAAATGAATTAGTCATGGTCATATGTTTTCCAATTCCAGACCGTAGAAAGACTGCTTACCTTGCAGAAACATAAATGTGAGCAAGCGTCAGCTATGTGCCTACGTTATATTAGAGTAAGAAATGCTGTAACTGAATTGGAAACTACTGTTAGAAAATTGGAAAAAGTTGGTCCAGGGCTATACGTAGCTGAATACGAACAACTGTACATAGATAAACAAAATTACATGAACAAAATAGAAGGTAAAGTTTATAATGATAATATAGTAAAAAATGTTATGTATAATTTTTACGGCGATAACTTAAAATATTCTTAACATTTACTCTCTCATAAATAAGAGGAAGCCTGTGCCCAACGGTAGGACGTATATAGGCTCTAACATTAACTTTAACTTTAATTTGTTAACATTTAATTTGCTGATTTTAGCGTGTGTTATCGACGGACTTTTTTTTTCTTAAATAGAATAAGAGTAACAAACGAGCACACAGTCCACCTGATGTTAAGTGGATGCTGCGACCCAAGGACATCTATATTTATCCTCGATTAAGACTCGTTTCCCGTAAAAAAGGGTCTGCTATTTTACGCTGGTATTCTGTGAGAGCGTGGTCCTCCCAGCCGACTCATTCGTGCTACAACCTTAATATAGCTGCAACGTGGCTCTGCCACGTATATAATAATAAAATAATACCCTAGTGAAAGTTCGTGGAATTTGGATTTTGTTGTAGTACGCGATTTACAATTTCCATGACATTTTTAGTGGAAAGGGATTATATATCCATTATCTGAATAAATAATATAACCAGGTTTCCGGTTAATACAAGAAATCTATGTAAAATTGTGTGTGTGTGTGTTTTGTTTATAGAATAAGGTGACTAACTAGTACAAAGTCCACTTGATGGTAAGTGGTTGCTGTGGCCCATAGACATCTACATCTATCCTTGATTACAAATCAAAACGCAGATGCGTTGTCACCCGTGAGGACTAAGATGGAATGCCTCGTTTCCATTAAATAGGGTGTCCGGTTCTCTACACTCACCATACAAAACACAGCAGCATTAAGCTACAATTTTACGCTGGTGTTCTGTGAGTGGTCCTTCCCGTCGAGCCGTCCAATTCGTGTTGCAACCATAATATAACTGCAGCGTCGCTCTACCAATGTGACGAATTTCCTAATTTATTTAAACGTGTTACATTTACTTGTGTTATTTTAATAATTTATCATTAACAGAAAGGGACGATGAATTGATTAAACATCGCACCAAATGTACTGAACATAATCAAATTTTGGCCCACATTAGAGAAAAAATGAATCACACAGACGAAGTTATTGATTTTAGTCTGAGTGATCTTAGTGATACTGAACTAGAATTTTTGAAAGCCAGAGAAGAACTTGGTCAACTCAAGGTTAGTACTCTTACATAAAAAGTTTATAATGTATCTAAAAGTGAATTTTTTTTACCCTGCATATAACAATATGTCATAATTAGTGTTACCAGCGTACGAATTTTTCCACTCCGTTTGGATTGTTCATGATAAGTCCAGAGACTGACATGACATTAAAATAAATCGGCCATATTTTTTCTACTCTCATTCAGTATGTTAGTATATCCTTGTCCCCTCGTATAGAAAGAGTGGCATCTCGCAAAACTTACACTCATTCTCCCCCCCCCCCTCTCCGTGGCCCCTGTCACTACCGAATCAACGGTGCTACCTCGCTATAAACGCAGAGGACAGGACACGTGGCGCATTGCCGTACCAACATTCCTTTTATCCCACAATTTCACCTCAGCTGAAGCAGTATTGGTAGACGGCACCCATCTCACCACAGTCCACACATCCGAAGTGGGTTTGCTTAGCCCACTTGGAGTAGCCACCTCGATCCGGGCTTCTTTAGCTCCTAGGTTCCTCTTCGCTACTATGGACGAACAAGCCACACGTGACTACGGAACCTCTACATTGTGCTTGGCTCGGCACGCACTCGGCCAGTTCTAGGTACAGCATTGATATTTAGTGAGATTATCTGATTCTCAATATTATTGATTTATATTTTATTCTATAACGTAAATTACTAGGACTTCTAGTATCTTTTATAACATTGAACTTTTTTAGTCCCTACCGAGGTTACATACGGTAACTAGAGCCGTGGTAGCGCAGATGGTTAGTGCTCGGTGTAAATTTCACATTACGCATGCAACCTGGTTTCGATCCACATCGGCACCAATAAAATTGTTAATAATTTACAAAAAACAGCATTTAAAGTTGCAATTATTGCAATTTTAAATGCTGATTTATTAAGTTGTCGGCAGTGAAGGAAAACATCATGAGGAAAACTGCATGTCTCAGTTATAAGAAAAACGATTTCGAATACACGTGTGAAGTTCGCCAACACGCATTGGGGCAGCGCGGCGGACACTTCCTTGCCCTAAAAGGGGTGGCCTGTGTCCAGCTGTGGGACGTGGATGTGAGAGTGGTGGTGGGATATAGGCTGTAACGTTAGCTTTCAACTATCAAATCAAATTTTTACTTTATATGAACGAAGTGGCATACAAACATCTGGCTCACCGAATGGTTAGTGATTATGGCCGACTTTTGAGGAAGTAGTAGGCTACCTTTACTTTATTTTAAAATATTTCTAGATTTTTAAATTAAGAAATGTCTACACTTATTTTTAAAATATATTAGCTGTAATTTGTGTTCAGCAGTGGAAAGTACCTTTAACTTTTTAAATAACCTACGTTAAATTGCGGCAAAGTATGCGAGAGAATTAAGTCAGGTTTATATCTAAAGGTAGGTAGGCTTTGTCTACTACTCCTCGTGGCATATTAAAGTTAATTCATAATTTGTAATGTTTGTCAAAATTATAATGAGGGATATCACTAACGTTTATTCGTAAAATGTTAACGGTTTACACAGTACAGATATTATTAACAACTTTAAATAAAACATTATATTCACAAGACTTAAGACAAAAATTAAATTGTATAATGGACTTTGTGAACCTTAATCAATATGCTTGGTAGTATAGCGGGCAGAGCCACTCTGCAGCTACATATATTATAGTTGTAGCACAAATGGGTCGACACGACCCGGGGAAGGATCACGTTCGCACTAAATACCAACGTAAAATAGCAGCGTAATACTTATGTGTTCCGTATAGTGACTGTAGAGAACGGGAGACCCTTTTTACTGGAAACGAGGCATTCCATCTTAGTTTTCACGAGTGACAACGTATCTGCAATTTGATGCTTAATCGAGGATAAGTAACTGTGAGCCACAGCATCCACTTATCAGGTGGACGGCGTGCTGGTTTTTCATCCCCATTTTAAAAAAAAAGCAATTCACTACATAAATTGTAGAGCAATGTGGTTTTTGATTATTATCCTGAATATATATTTTTAAAAATGTGTTATATTTAGATACAAATTACATACTGATGAAATATAAATAATATTTTTTGATCTTAGCGACATAACAGAAAAAACGGAACTGGTTATTTGAATAAAAAATCATGAGTGCATTTATTTTAATTTAAATTTTCGTGTTTTTAAAAAATACTAAAAAAAGGGCTCGAAAAAATAGATTTTCTCAAAAAAGAAAGGAACTTGAAAAAAAATTAAAAAAAGTCGGTCCGTCGGTCTGGGCTCGAACCGGGGTTTTACGATTCTGTGACCGCCCATTATACCAATTAAGCTATATATAATCATTAACAATCTGTCAAAATTTACCTTCTTATTCTAACGATATTGTAGCAGTTTTTCATTGCCTAAAAACACGGATAAAAAGACATTTTCTAAAAATAAGCTTGATCGATTTTTTATCCCCGGAACTCCCTGGACACTAAATTTTATGAAAATCGTTGGAGCCGTTTCCGAGATCCCGATTATATATATATATATATATATATATATATATATATATATATATATATATATATATATATATATATACATATATATATAGCACTTTCCCATCAGTTTCTTTTGTAACTCTATCAATTAGTACCTTAGCATACAGTTTTCCCACAATGTTAAGAATGCTTATACCACAGTAGTTTTATATTGTTGAAATGTAGACAATATGTTATCGAAATAAATGATTACTATTATTATATTATATTATATTATAGAGCCTCTATATTCATAACATATATATATATATATATATATATATATATATATATATATATATATATATATATATATATATATATATATATGTGTGTGTTATTAATATAGAGGCTCTTCCTTGATTTTTGCAGGAAATAAATTTAATACCTAAAAAAATCAAAGCTGTATCCTGTACTTATATAAATATTATAACGTTTGCTTTTTCATACGTGCAATCTACCTGTGTAAAAGCAAATATTCGTTATGACTAATATAAGTACAAACCAAAAAGTAATAAAACAAAATTAAAAAAATAGGCATACAAATTTTATAAAATATTTTTTTAAATAAAACTTACCTTAACAGAATCACCGTAACAGACTACGTTGGTCGCTTGAAGCTGAACGACTAAAGGCGGGCTTACTTACAAGGAAGGATTTGTTGCGTGATTATCAAAACGCCATTGACGAGGTAAGGAGACAAAGCATTGTTACTGCAGGATGGGACACATTTTACTATATTAAATTTTATCGATACTTGGCCGAATTTTTAAGTTAATCTTTTTATTAATACATAATTAGGTTGGTGAAAGAGGATCTGATGGTAAGTGGATGCTGTGGTCAATAGTCTACACACTACATCTATCCTCGATTAGGAATCAAAATACAGATGCGTTGACGCTATCAAGGACTTAGATGAAATTTTTCGTTTCCATTAAACACAGTCTTTAGATCTCTTTGCACACCATACAGAACACATCAGCAATGAGCTGCTATTTTACACTAGTACTCTGTGAGTGTTCTTTCCTGTCGAGCCGTCCCATGCTGCAACCATAATATAACTGCTGCGTGGCTCTACCACAAAAATAGTCTTGATTTGTATTACCTTAACCCTTCAAGCGCCATAAAAATCCCATGCAGTCGCATGCGCTCGGCAAATTATTCCCGAGCGGTCGCACGTGACCGCACCCACCTACAGCACTTAAAACGATTAAAACTTGTAATTAGAGACTACTTTTCTATGAAGAAGTTTAGCATTGTAAAATCTATACAAAATTCTCTATCTTGTGGTATAAACAAAAGTTAGGTTCTTCATTACAAAAAGATTTTATTGTATTTTGATGACAAAAAAAAATACATACCAAGTGGATGTCGGCAGAGTGAAAATCAAATCAAAAAGATAAATTTTATTCACACAAAAACTTTCGTTACAATTTTGTAATAAAAAACTATAATAAAACAATAGGAAAATCCAAAAATCAACACAATGACATTCACACGAAAATGGCGTACGAAATGAACGTGGATTATAAATAGGTATATATCCATAAACTAAGTAAACATTGATTCCAATAGAAGATAGAAAATATCATGTTGATTCTATAATACCAAACATTTTCATAGAAAAGTAGTCCCTAAACATAAGTATTTATGGCTATTAAGTGCTGTGGGTGGGTGTGGTCACATTTGACCTCTTGAATTTTGACGGAATATCGAAGCGGTCAAATTTAAACCGCTTGCCGTTTGAGAGGTTAAATAATCGGAAAACATTTAACATAATATTTCATTTAAAAAAATATTTATTCGAAATAATTGTGATTTTTCGCTGCTGACATCCTCTTGGTATGTAGTTTTTTGTTATCAAAATACAATAAAACATTTTTGTAATGAAGTTAAACCTGATTTTTATTTAGACCACAGGGTAGAATATTTTGTATAGATTTTATAATGCCAAATTTCTTCATAGAAAAGTAGTCTCTGAATATAAGTTTTAATGGTTTAAAATGCTATGGGTGGGTGCGGTCGCATTCGACCGCTCGGGATTTGCCAGACGCATGCGACTGCATGGGATTTTTATGGGGATTAAGGGGTTGAAATTCTAGTTAAATATATAATACAAAATGCAGTGGGGAGCACTGTGAAAATATGTTGTATAGACTAATAGAATATAACCAAAATCGGTTAACTAGCATTCGTGATATTGTGTCGCATTGATAAAGTCTTAATTGATAAAGTCGGTCAAGTGGGTAGCAATCTTTTAATATATAAAAATTAATGTTTATTTGTTCGCATTTTATGGGCTGTCATACCGTTCATCAGACTGCGGTAAAACTTTGTCAACTTACTGCTTCGACTTGCGCAAACGTTATAGGCATAGTACAATTAGCTTACAGTAGGTGGCGCGAGTATCGTACCGGCAAATTTATTTGAAAGTTATAATCATTCCATTTCAATGAGTGTATTATCACTCCTAATTGAACAATATAACTCTTCCAAATTTAAAACGCTATTTCCCCAATTATTTCTTCTGCTGCTGCAGCTAGTTAGTTAGTTATAAATCATTTATATACCTAGTATCATCCTCCTTTAATAACCTTCTAAAAAAACTAAGTAATTAATACTTATATAATTTTTTTTCTATTCAGGTCGTCAATTTAAGGACGAAGAAACATCTGTTAGAAACACAAATATCGAACATAAAAAATAAATTAAGAGAGAAACGACCACAAATGCCGTTTCAGCGTACAGATAATGGAGTATGTGATTGTATTAGACCTGAATCACAAATATTTAACGAGTAGTAATCGAGGAATCCTCAATGACTTGGTTTATTTGTGATTTTTTTAATGTAAATTGTTATTAAAGTTATTTCACAATTCACGATAAATAATCCTATTATATAATAAAAAAAATATTCGTTTTGTCATCACCACTGCGTGGTGTATTATATTACTCTGTCAATTTCAAACACGGTGAGAACTTCCGAATACTGTCGGAAATTCTCAACTGCGCAGTAAATATCAAAGGATTACAAATGTAGTGTTAACATTGGACGATCATTTTTACGTTTATCGGAGTAAGAAGTTTGAAAACCCTGGTTTTTTATGCTTGAAATCAGGTTATTTTTATTTTTACTGGAAACTTAATTTCTTACTTCTATCGAAATAATTTTTATTGATACTAGCGATTGTGTTTATTTGGATCCATCTTAATTCAATATAATTCTCTCATTAGTTTTACTATACAAATTGGTTCCGACTATAGTGGCAGCAGTGTATATTAATTCCAAGTTAAATAAAAATTTTAGAATGGGTCGTTTTTTATTCATTTATTAAAACTAAAGTAATATGAAAAATTTCAATATGAGTTCGATCGAGTATTTTACGAGTAAGTGGTTGATTTGACAAATAATTCCTATAAATATTTGTACCTTAACCTTATGCTAGCAAACAAAGATAGACTGATGCTGTGTACATTTCAAAGAGCGCCGAAACCATGCTCAACTGCTTGACAAGCATTTATGCACACATCTTTCCTTGTTCCCTTACAGCCCGTTAAATGTCCACTGAAGGATGTATACAAATGCACCTAAGACCATATTGTATGCTGTATATTTGTGCGTAAATGCGTGTTCTTACTATAAGTTGAGCATGGTTTTAACATTATTCTGGCGTCACTTAATTTGTATGCAGCTTTTCGTCTACTGTTCTTTATTGGTCAGTGACCTAAACGTAATTTGATTGTTGTTTACTTTGTATGTTTTGGCGGATCTCGCACAAACAATTTTGCAATAAAATAGGAAACTTAGAAATATAGTCCCTTGTAATAAAGGAATGGTCAACACGAATTTATCTAAATTAGAAACATGTATTTGTTGGAATTTGAAATTAAGCAAAGATATAATCGAATTTTACGCGAGACGTTAACGTCTTTTGTTTTTTGACGGATTGAAAAATTAGACAGAGCAAATTATGCCTGATATTTTTCCGTTCATTTTTTTATATTTCTTTATTTTCAGTGAAGGGCAATGATTTCAAGTATTTTGATTTAATAAAATCATCTCTAAGTTAAGACGTAAACAATTGCGAAACGATATCAGAGTCGGTATGTTGTATAATTTTTTTTAAGAAACGAAATTTTCGCTTTTATTTTAATTAAAAGGAATTATTCTTTTTATATAAAATTAACAAGCGCACAGATCCCAAGGTGGATGCTATGGCCCATAGACGTCTACATCCATTCCTGATTTAGAATTATTATGCAGAAAACGACTATGCTTGAGGACTAAGATGTGTACAAGATGCCTTGTTTCCAGTAAAAGTGGTTTCTACCCTCACCACACGATACACAACAGCATCAAGCTGCTATTTCACGATGGTATTCTGTGAGAACCTGGCACTTCTCCGGTCGAGGCAATCGGTTCTTGCTACGACTATGATGAAGCTGAGACATGCCCCTGTCACATTTAAAAATCTTCCACATTGTGTAATGTGTTTGACGTTTCCACAATCATTTGGTGACCGAACGAATTATTTTGAGTTTGGTCTTTATTATTTTACAAATAAACAAAATACTATACATTGATTCAAATATAAATTTAATCACCATGTTTTTTTATAGAATGAGGGTGACAAACGAGGCCACAGTCCACGTGATAGTAAGTGGATGCTGTGGCCCATATCTACATTTATCCTTGATTAAGAATCAAAATGCAGATGCGTTTTCAAACTTGAGGACTAAGACGGAATACTTCAACTCCAGTAAAACGGGTCTCCGGATATCTACACTCACCATACGAAACACAGCAGCATTAAGCTGCTATTTTACGCCGGTATTCTGTGAGAGCGTGGTCCTCCCGGTTGAGCCAAACCATCTGTCTACAACCATAATATAGCTGCAGCGTGGCTCTACCACGTATAAAACATCAACAAAAGCACTTATACGAGAGGATGTTTGACATACTCTCGTATAAGTGCTTTTGTTGCATTTTTTGTTTTAGATGTAATATCGTCTGTAACAACTTTACTATCTGATGCTCGCTATTCCGGTTTATAAGGTTACGTCTGTAATTAAATATTTCTCTTTAAAATCCTATGATGAAATTTAACAGTATTGTTACGCCGCGCTCAAATTAGCGTACTAGCGCCATCTAGTGTCAGGAACGAGAGCGAGGGGATCTTTGCAGTAAATGACATCACAAATCTTTCGACCGACAGCGCCACCCGAAGAACTAAGTTTCTGGAAAATCTACACTCGAATCCTCGTTGCCTGGCGCGCATTTACCTGAATGTTCGGGACGCTTCTTTGCTAATTATATAAATAGGCGCTGCAAGGTGCGATCGAGACAGAGTTGAACTCGGCGACACAAGCGAAGCTTCGGAGCGGAATTAAGTGAATTAGTGTGTTTAATTATTAGTGTTTTAACTTTAATATGTGTAAAGTAAATTAAAGTGTTAATTTAGGCAATTTTATCGGCAATTTTTATTGTCACGAACCTCAAGCTCGTAACAATTGGTGTCAGAAGTGGGATAAAATAATGCCGATTTTACCTAAGGAGGAAACGGAGGGTGTCCGTACCCGAAGTCAACGCCAGCAGGAGACGGACCAGAGGAGATTTGGTGGTGCAACGCCGCAGATGTCTGAGGGCCAGCCGCCGGCCACGGAAGCCGGTCCGTCAGCAGCTTCTACGTCTATGGCACCTGACTTAGGTGCTCTGATGGTGATGCTGCAGGAGCAGGCTCGCCGACAGGAGGAGCAGGCTCGCCGACAGGAGGAGCAGGCCCGTCAGTTGAAAGAGCAGCTGCAGAACGGACAAGAGGAACAGGCCCACCGGCAGGAGGAACAGGCCCGTCGTTTAGAAGAGCAACTACAACGCGATAAGGAAGAGCAGATGCTCCTCATGAAGGACCTTCACGCTATCTTCGGAAAAGAGATACGGGAGGTGAAGGATAAGGTTGCTCAACATGACAACCGCCTGTCGGAGGCCGAAACCCGAATCGACCAAGTAAACAATCGGGTTGACAACGTAATGGCTGACGTGAAGAAAACGCTGGACGACCTCAAACTGGGGGATGGAACAACAGCTCCCGTAGTTGCTACTGCACCTTCGCTACGTGGGTTCAAGGTGCCACCATTCGACGGGACTTCTTCCTGGTCAGCCTACAAAATCCAGTTCGAAGCTGTTATGAAGGCGAACGGCTGGAATAAAAATCAGGCCATGACTGCTCTCACACTAGGCCTGCGCGACCAGGCCTTAACAGTTCTGGAAGCTCTCGCTGAGGAAGTGACTTATGAGCAACTCCTTGAGGCATTGGAGGCGAGATATGGCGACGCTCACCTGGAACACGTCTTTCGTGCGCAGCTTAAAGATCGCGTGCAGCGCATCAACGAAAACCTGCAGCAGTGGACTCTAGAGGTGGAGAAGCTGGTGCGAAAAGCATACCGGTCTGTACCTGCGCTCATTGAAGGGAACCTGGTGCAGACATTCATCGACGGTATCCGCGACCTGGAAGTCAGAGCTGCTGTGAGGCTCGGGCACCACGAGACGCTTAAGGACACCTTGGCCCATGCACTGGAAGTGGAAGCCGTGCGGCGGGATCATCGTTCCCATCGCGTCAGGGAGGTTGCAGCAGCTACAGTTCGCGACCGCAACAAAGGATACAGCCCTAGGTGCTATGGTTGTGGGGAAAAGGGCCATCTTCGATCCAGCTGCCCTAAGCGAACCGTGGAAAGGAGAGTTGATCGATCTCGAGAGGGTAGTGCAGCTAACGGCACTGCCTGGCGGCGACAGGATCATCGTTCACCTCACGCTAGGGAGGTTACAGCAGTTACGGTTCACGACCACAATAAAAGATACAGCCCTAGGTGCTATGGCTGTGGGAAAAGGGGCCATCTTCGGTCCAGCTGCCCTAAGCACACCCTAGGAAGGGAAGGTGAACGGTCTCAGAAAGGAAGTGCGGCTAACAGCACCGCCCAGCAGCAGCAGGAATACGACTTTACTATCAGACACTGCAGCAGGAAATCTCACGGCAACGCAGATGCATTGTCAAGAAGACCTTGTCCTGAAGATTGCAACCATTTTAGTAGGCAAGAGAGTAAGGAAGTGGTATCCGTGAGGATGCTCAGGACAGACCACCTCAGCAACGGGTGGAAGGACAGCCTACGACATGCACAGCAGGAAGATCCGGACATCAAGCCGATTCTGGGATGGATGAAGGCCCGTGCTACCAAGCCTAAGTAGAGGGACGTCTCAGCGATGAGTTCAACCACGAAAAGCTATTGGGCCCAGTGGGACAGCTTGCTGCTTCAGGATGGAGTCCTGTGCCGTAAATGGGACAATGGTCGAGGAGACAGCTGTCATTTACAAATGGTTGTCCCTAAAGCTAAAGTGCCGAATGTTCTACAGCTGTGCCATAATTGTCGTTCAAGAGTCCATCTGGGAGTTAAACGAACTCTACTGAAGGTCCGAGAACAGTTTTACTGGGTCCATTATCGTGACGATGTCGAGGATTGGTGTCGTACATGTACAAGTTGTGCGGCTGTGAGGGGACCTCAGACGTGGAGTAGAGGAGCATCGAAATTGTACAATGTTGGTGCACCACGGGATAAGACACCCCAAATCAGCGCACTAGCGCCATCTAGTGTCAGGAACGAGAGCGAGGGGAGCTTTGCAGTAAATGACATCACAAATCTTTCGACCGAGAGCGCCACCCGAAGAACTAAGTTTCTGGAAAATCTACACTCGAATACTCGTTGCCTGCCGCGCATTTACCTGAATGTTCGGGACGTTTCTTTGTTAATTATATAAATAGGCGCTGCAAGATGCGATCGAGACAGAGTTAAACTCGGCGACACAAGCGAAGCTTCGGAGCGGAATTAAGTGAATTAGTGTGTTTAATTATTAGTGTTTTAACTTTAATTTGTGTAAAGTAAATTAAAGTGTTAATTTAGGTAATTTTATCGGCAATTTTTATTGTCACGAACCTCAAGCTCGTAACAGTATTAATGACATACCGAAACATTTCAAAAAATTTTAAGGAAATATTCTTTTCATCTATTCTATATGAAATCCGAAAGTAAAACTAACATTTTATACTGAGTAAAATATTTATTGTATAAGTACAACAGCGTACTATACTCGTATAGTATATAAAACGTAGTAAATTATTTACAGAAAAATTATTTTATATAACTTTTGTTAACCTTGGAGGTTTAATGTATTTTTTACACTGACTAGTTACACTGGTATTGCTTATTAAGGTTATTGAGTTATATTATAAACTACATACAAATAAATCATAATATTATGTATAATTTTCTTAAAAACAAAAGACTGTAAATCGTAAAAAAATTGGTTCCTAATTTCATTTGAAATGAATTTCTTAAGTATTCTTATTTGCCACATACTGCAAAAACAGTTTTTTGTTACATTTCATTAAGAAACTAATTTCGGAATTTCATTTTAATTGACACTAAGGACTATTTTATCATTGATGGAACTATTTTACTTGCTAGTTTGTCTGAATCCTGTTATCCTTCATTTTTATCAGAAACTTGACGGAGTTTAACGGATTCTGGTTGTTCTGGATTTTCTTCTGGTATTAAAGGACCGTGCTTCCAGCCCGGCGGATAACCATACTGTCTTACGTCATCCCACCACTGTTGCTTACCGTCGGCCCAAATGCAGTACACAACATTTGTGCCAACTAATACACCAAAACACACCCAGAAGGCTTTGCGCCACTCCACTAGCGTTGACTGCAAAATAAATTAAAATTTAAAGTATTTTATGGCCATAATAACATTAAAACCTTTTTATTTTACCGTGAACTGTTTTCATATAATTTTCAGGGGGAAGATTTTGTAACGTCAGTGAAAAATAAGTAAGCTTTAAAATTTAGCCTTACTTCTTTTGATAATTAATACACTTATTGATTAAAACTACTTTTACCGGATTTTTTCGCGTTTTATTTATTTTATTTTTAATACCCGACGTTTCGGGTGCTTTCCAGCACCCATGGTCACGGGGTCAGCTTTTAAAAAGCTGAAGGTACTCCGGGTAGCTGAAGGTAATCCGTAAAAGTAGTTTTAATCAATGTACAGTGTTCGCGTAAATATAAGAAATCATTAATACACTTATGCTCAGGAGGCTAATTTTTAATAATGTTTCTAGCTAATTTGTTTATATTACGAATATTACGAGTTGATAATATTGATTGCATTGTTAGTCTAGTACTCGTAAGCGAGAATATTTGTGTTTTTCTGTCAAGAAATTCTCAGTGCATAGCAGCCCGATGTAAGGCACTTGGCGTTATAAAAGCCTCGGGAAGTTCGTAAAGCCGTTGGTCTTGCGCCAGATCTCTCTGCGATCGTATCGGATTGCGTCACATCGGACTGTAAGTATGAGATAGAGGGTACACATAGTCCTCCCCTGCACAGGAAAATAGTATTTAAAATAATTTGCAGTGACCGTATTTTTGTCGGAATGACATTGTTATTATTATGAAGTCCTAAAATCTCGGTAAAGTATATAGTATTGATTTTCGCATTTAATAACAAGGCGGTATACTTTATATATCTGGAATTCCTTGCTCGAAGACAATCGAAATTACTTAATAAGCCTGACTGTATTTAACTATATTAATGCATTTTATGTATGTATATAAATTATATTTATAGTAGTTCATATCAAAAGAAAAGGACAGGAGTATTTTTAATACTCACATGAGGCGTTAACAATCCAACGAGGTATGGTGTCAAGATTCCGGAAAATGTTGACGTAGTATTTACAAGCGAAGTCAAGGTACCTGCGTAATTGGGCGCTAGATCAAGTGCGTTTACCTGATAAAAACAAATACATGTAAATATTTTTAAATTAAAAAATAAATGTAAGAAATGTTGACAAGGCATAAAAAATCCGTGTAGTGGCGGTGTAAGAATATCCACTACCCCATATGGGAAGCAAATCAGGAGAATGGGCAGCAGCGTCTTCTTAATAACCACTAAAATTATGGAATTGCAAATATCCACCCTATGAGACAATCTATGAGGGATGCTCATTGGAATGTTCAGATCTTTCTTCAGTAGTGGACTTTAATAGGGCGTAACGGAAAAGTCGTAAAAACAACGTGGACCTAATGCTGTTAAGGCTGTACTTTGTGTTTCGATCACACGAGGTTTTCTAGTCTCATAAAGGATTGAGTTAATTAACCGGCATGCAATTTTGACAACATAAAACAGTTTACTCATTATAAGATGCTTGAAATAGGCACCTTTTCCTTACGAGGTGATCAATCACATCAGTGAATTTTTTTATTACTTGTGCTTTTACATTGTAAGCACTTTTAAGCTATGGCGTAGCTTTTATTACGGGCTTTGAGCGCGGCGACCGAATCAAGATATTGCGTAACGAAAATATACCAATACGATGTCGTCTACATGTCCCGAGGGACGATGCAGGTATCGGGCCTCGGGGTATACCCCATTGCCCGGGTGATCCTCATGGCCCGTCACTATGGGCCAGTCCTTTTAGCCTTTTTAGGCATTGTATGGTTATTTCCGGGTTGATCCGTACTTAGTAATATTTTTCCCGTAATTGGTTAATTACGGGAAAAGGAGAGGTTGTCCAGTAATAGTCGAAGTTGGCCTTTCAGCGGCATTGTGGATTGTTACTCGACTCTCTAATCACATATAGAGAGGAGTTCTCTTGGAAGAGGTCGCCCGTCCGGTGGCCGGGTATGTAACGGCGCAAAGCCGTTAAGGTGTTCGTGTGGCCCGTTATCGGCACGGTCAAACATGCCGCGCGCTAACCGGGCCACAAAGTCGTAGATACTCTCGACCTTCAAGTCGGCCGCTATCACGTCATTCCGGACGTAGCGACCTGCTCCGACGATCGTTCTTAGAGTCAGATTCTGCTGGGCCTGTAGTCGCCGCCTCAGAGGGTCGCTCAGAAGTGCGTACCAGGCCGGTGCAGCGTAGGTGATGATGGTCCGGATATACATCTTGTATATCCGGAGCTTGATTCGAGTTGGCAACTTGGATGCCAGGACCGGTAAGAGCGTCGCCCGCGCACATCGGGCCCGGCGGACGACGAAGTCGACGTGCGCGGTCATGCGCAGCGTCCTGTCGATCCTGCACCCAAGGTAAGTTACAGCCTTCTGGTACGCAATCTCCTGGCCGTTGAGGGTCAGCGGAGGTGGAAAATTTCTGAGACGGCGAGTGAGCAGAGCGGTCGTCTTACCAACGTTGACGACCATCCTCCACTTATCCAGCCATGGTGGCAGCAGGTCCAGCAGACGCTGCATCTTGGCAGTGGCTATGTGGGCTCTTCTGGACGAGGTGAAATAGGCGCTATCGTCCGCGTATAGCGCCAGCTCGACGTCGTCCTCCCACTCTTGAAGCCTGCCTGCCAGTGTGGGTATGTCGTTGGTGTAAGCCGCGTACAGGACTGGTGACAAACAGCTGCCCTGTGGAACGCCGGCTCTGATGGTTCTAGTTGCGGACTCGGACCTCGGACTCGTCCTCTACGCAGACGTAGAACTTCCTGTCTTCCAGGAAAGACGCCATTAACCGCAACATAGCAAGAGGGACACTGGTCTGTTCTTTCAGTTTATATAGTAATCCTATGTGCCACACCCGGTCGAACGCCTTCTCGATGTCGAGAAAGACGCCCAACGATATGCGGCCACGATTGTACTCTGCCGCAAGCAGGTGCAGCACTCTAGTCAATTGTGTGACTGTAGAGTGACCCCTCCTGAATCCGTGCTGCTCCGCCCGAAGTTGGATGCACGGACGGAGACGCCTCAGCAGCAATCTTTCAAACAGTTTAGCTATGTGTGGTAATAGCGTGATCGGCCTGTAGCTGGCAGCTCTACGCCTGTCCTTCCCGGGTTTCGGCAATACGATAATTCTGCCTTTTTTCCAGTCCTCCGGGAGGTGGGATGTCCGCAATATCCCATTGTAGAGTCGACCAAGCTCTACTATGACTCTATTGGGCAACTGTCGGAGTGCAGCGTTGGTAATCCCGTCGTGCCCCGGCGCCTTCCTCGGTTGCAGGCGGGTTACTGTCCTCCGCAATTCAGCGGGGGAGATGAACCACTCTCCTGCAAGAGGCGGCGCGGGCGACGACAGGAACTCCTGTACGCGGCTTTCCTTCCTGGCATGAAGCTCCATGAACTCCGCACTTGCTGGGTTCGGCATAAATTGCTCCTCGAAGTGCTCGACTAGGATATCCGCTCTGCCCTTGGCATCGTAGCAACGTTTGCCTGTGTTGTCTATCAACGGGCAAACGGGAGGTTTGGTTCTGGTTAACTGCCGGTTCAGTTTATAGAGCGACGCATCTTGCTCTTCAGCCTTGCTGATGCGCCGATCCCAGGCGTCGCCTCTGAAGGCCTGGACTGCAACCGACAGTTCCTCCGAGATGGTATTGAGCTGGGTCTTTAATCTGGGGCAGCGAGTACGCGCCCAGAGCTTTCTTAACGCTCTCTTGCGCCTGATCTGCACGCATATATTAAGCGGCAGATCGTCTCGCCTGGCAGTGATCGGGACAATCGTAGAGGCCGCGTGGAGGGCCTCCTTGATGTTTTTGGTAATTCTAGTTGCAGCGGCCTCTACGTCGTCCGCTGTGCTTATCGGCTGGTGTGCTGGAGGTCTCTGCTGCAGGTGTTGACAGTAGAGCCTCCAGTCGACACGTGTCTTAAACGCTCTGGGCGGCGTAGTCACCGCCTTCAGGCCAAGGGTTATCAGTAACGGGAGGTGCTGTGATGAAAGGTCGTACAGCACTTCTACCACTATCGGATAGTTGACGTTCCTAGTGAGCACGATGTCTAATACATCCGGTTTCCTCCTTGGGTCAGTAGGAACGTGAGTTGGTTCCTCGGGACCTAAAACGTCATACGAGTTCTTCTCCGCATCTTCATATAGTTCATGACCCGGCGGGGTGATCACTCTGGACCCCCACGCCGGGTGTTTAGCGTTTAGGTCCCCGGCGACAATTGTGGGTGTGTCGCCTTCCATCACCGTCCGGATGTCTGAGGAGCAAAATGGAGTCCCTGGCGGGCGGTATGCCGCGTAGATTCTAAGTTCCTCGCCCGCCGCCTCCATTTTTATGCCGATAGAGCGCATAGTCTGGTAAGGTGGTAATTCCAGCTCTTGATGGACGATGTCCCTCCTCACTAGAACCGCCGTTCCTCTGTAGGCGGCCCCCTGAGCAGTGACCTCGTCCCTCCTGTAAATGTGATAATTCGGCAGCTTAATATGCGTCTTTGGATTCAACTTTGTCTCTCCCAGCAAGATGATGTGTAAATCCTGTTGCTGGGCGACTGTGCGGAGTTCATGCAGCTTCTGCTGTATTCCGTCCGGGTTCCAATAGAGGAGGCGCAGATTACTCTCCTCCGTAATGCCGGGCAAGAAGGTTTGCCAGCGCCTTCATTATCGCTGTCACTGGGTCTGTCCCGGCTCTTATGTCAGCCAGGACTTGCATGCCGACCTCGATGGCAATACCAACCAGACGTTGGATTGCATCTGCTGTTTCGAGGCCGGTGGAAGGTGTTCTCCTGTAAGAAGGCGTTGGCAATTGTCTCGGGTGTGGTTGCTCCTGGTCCTGCCCTCTTGGCTTGTGGGTTGAGCGCGCTCTAGATTTAGAGCGGGCCCTACGTTCTGGTAGGGCCCTTTCTGGCACTGTACCCACATTGGTTATCTCCCGAGTAATCTGCGCCTTTTGCGAGGCTACTGGTACTGTTGGTGTCGGGGTAGAGGTAACAGCCTGAGGAGGCTGCGCCTTCTTCCTACTTCTCTCCCGCCTCCTCTTCTTTGAGGGTTGCCGTTCTGTGGCAGGATTGGCGGGAGGCTGTAGAGTCGCCCCGGTGGTTGCCCTGGTCGTCGTGGGTTCCACCGTTTCCTGGGATGATACGGGTGGGGGGGGGGGGCTGGTTGCCTGCCCTTCCCGGTAATGGTGGTCCACCCGTCCTGCTGAATGGTAACAGCTTTCGGGCGACTCTGGGGGGCCTTTTTTGGTGCCTCCGGGAGTAGTCCCGGTAAGGTTAACCCCTGCCTCCTAGCAGTCCTCCTCAGGACTGGGCATCGGCGGTCATTTGCCGTGTGGTTTTTGCCACAGTTGGCACATTTCGGTTCTTCTTCTCTACCCCGAGGGCAAAGGCTTGCTATGTGCTCCCCGGCACAGCGCACACATCTCACTGGCCTGAAGCAGTTGGCAGAGGCGTGCCCGAAGGCCTGGCATCGGTGGCATTGAGCTGGTCCTGCTTTTCTTTGCCAGGCCTCGATGACGACCCCTCTCATATAGAGGAGTTCGTCGATGTTGTAAAGGTCCTGGAGCTGCTCCAGGCTCAAGTGGTCCAGTTGGGCAAAGTAGATGCAGCCAGGTCTGCTTCTACGAGGAGGTATTGCCTTCACATATTTGATGGGGAAGCCTTTTGCCCTTATAGCCTCCTCTATGTCCTTGGTATCCGTGCCCCGGATGCCCACTTTAGTGGGCTTATCCTCCTCCGGGGTATAACAATACCACGACAGTGTTGGTGTTTTCTTCGTCAAATCCACCATGTACCGCTGTACTGTGCGGAATTCATTAGCACTCTGCGGTGTGAATCTGACGCCTTTCCCAAACGGACGGGCATTTATGGGGTGGCCCAACATTTTGTTGAGCTCCTTAAAATGCCTCGTCCAGTCTGGTAGGCATTCGGCCACTATAGGTGGGTAACGGCCCTTCTCCTGGTCGGCAGGTTTATCTGTAGGCGTTGCCGCCGGTGGTGGTCGTGGTACTGCAGGTGCAGCTACCATATGGGCATAACTGGTAGATGGCCGTTGGCCATCGTCCTGTGGGAGCCCGGACGGATTTATTGTTGCCACCGGCGATGATCGGCCGGCGGATGCAGCGAGGGTGGCATACGTGGTTGACCCCCAACTGAAGGATTCCTCGCCCCCCTGCTCGTACTGGGCCGAATCATGGCTTCGCCGATCCGGTGATATGGAGCGGGGGGGGGGGGGGTTGCGGTGGAGAAGGTGACCTGGGTGGAGATCTCAGCACCTTCTTTGTGGTCGCTCTGTGGTAGTCTTCGTCTTCCTCTGATGAGGTTGGTGCTTCATCGGAAGACGGTTGGGAGCCAATCCGTTGCCTCTTCTCATACAAGGAGGCTTCCGTTTCCGGAGGAGTATGACGTCTCGCCGTTTTCTTCGCCCGCTGCGGCTGAGGCGACGGTTCCTGCCTAACCGTGTGCTCAGACACGGCCGGCGTGAGCGCGACGCCCGGTGCGGGGTCTTTCCGTGGCGAGACGGGTTTTCTTTGAGGGATCTGCGAAAAGGATGACACTATTCTAGTGCGCTCCGGGTTCGACAGATCCCTCACAGCCAGTGGTCGTTCCAACACACCTTTTCGGTCCGGTGGTTTTCTAGATGGGGGGGGAGGTTCCCCCTTTTTCTTATCGGACATGTTGACCTACCTACGTCAGTCAGGTTATCTACTATACGGCCCTGTCTAATGAATGGTATGTGAAATGGTGACTTTCCACACTTGGGGCACTGCCTACCCCTTTTGTAATCAAAAGGGTTGGGGGAAGTGCTAAGGTGGCACTCTATGACGCGACTAGGCACTAGATGCACGCAACGCATAAAGTGCCAAGAATCACCTAGGGGCCGGTGACCTCAACGCCTCACGGAATCGCGGGACTCAACGTGGGCGGAGTTTGTCGTACCGGCGGTTATTTGCAGCCACTGTATACTGCAAGCAACACACACCTAGGAGATCCTACGAAAATATACCTAACACCCCCCGGCTCAGACCGGCTCAGCGGTACGGCGTTGAAAGCCATGCATCGTCTAACGTCGTTTCAGTTCGGCAGACTTCGGCACTGTGTTTGTGTGCGTGCGGCTAGACGTATTTAACTTCTTATTTATTTAATAAAAAAAATTGTTGTCTTATCGGTCACCACGCTCATAAATTGTAACTTGAATTAATATCAAAGAAAAAAAACTTCATAAGTTAAATAAATTAACAATTATAATTGCATAAGTTGATAAAAAATGCTATGCGATAGCTTTACCGCGACAGTCCCCGAGTACCACACATATTATTTTCTTGAAGTCCCCACATAAACACAGACCCGTTCCATCTAAGACCACCATGGGATTATTTTTTTAAAAAACAACAATTTTTGTTTTTACACAAATACTGTCGGTATTTGGATTGGAATCCAACTAGGATTTGGACCATCTGTTATATGGTTACTTAATCAGGCACTTATCGTTACACATAGTAAAACTTATAAGACGTAGGAGAGGAAATCTTTATTTTTACTAAATAAGTAAATCAGACGCAGGATTCAGGATTTGCGTAAATATTGATTTATATTTACGCAAGTAATAACTACTAGAACTAGAGTCACCGATATAGCCCAAAGGATTAGTAAGCTGAAGTGGCAATGGGCCGGCCATATAGCTTGAAGAACTGATAACCGATGGGGAAGAAAGGTTCTCCAGTGGCAGCCTCATACCGAAAGGCGTAGTGTAGGGCGATCCTCCACTAAATGGAGTGACGACCCGGTAAGTCATGCAGGAAGTCGATGGATGCAGGTGGCTCAGGACTGTGCTTTGTGGCATTACGTGGGGGAGGCCTATGTTTAGCAGCGGACTTGTGAAGGGCTGTAATGATGATAAATTAAATACTACAGAATAAGTTAAACTAATGTTTAAGGATATTATCGCGTTTAAGTATCTCATTTTTATATACTCCAAGTTTTGAGTACTTTTCAGCATCCTTTATTCACGGGGGACTGATTTGTTAGACGTCACAATTTCAGACTGTTAAGTACGATTTTAGGACGTTTGTTGTCTTCAGTTTAAAATTATTAATTTTTGGTGCAATTTGGAACTTATGTTTTTCCTAAGTCTCGTAGTGAAATGTTGGGGTTGAGATTTAATTTAATTTATTAGAGGATTTCAAGTTTTTATACGTGGTAGAGCCATGTTGCTTGACTCATTTGTGCTTCAACTATATTATGGCTGTAGCACAAATGAGTCGGCTCGACCGGGAAAGGACCACGCTCTCACAGCGTAACAACCTAAAATAACAGCTTAATGCTGCTGTGTTTCATATAATGAGTGTAGAGAACCGCAGACCCGTTTTACAGGAAAAGAGGCGTTCCATCTTAGTCCGGGGGGACGACAACGCATCTGCATTTTGATTCTTAATCGAGGTTAATTGCAGATGTCTGTAGGCCACAGCATCCATTAACCATCAGGTGGAGTGTATGCTTGTTTGTCACCATGATTCTATAAAAAAGATGATATTCTCAATTGAAATTGGATGTCTTTTCATTTTGATTGCATTGCTAATCATCTATAATAGGGATCGGTGTTATTTTGCGAAGTTTTGAGGTCTATCAAAGATAACGTATTGGCAAGGGCGATTTTGTACCATCCTTCACATTTTTTTATTTTGTGCGAGCAGCTATGCAGGTCTATCAAAAGAGACCAGCTGGTATCACTGCGATCAGAAGATCTATTGTGATTGCTGCTATGGCTATAGTTCACGGCTAAGCTCTATGTCTTCAATGAATAGAAGGAGTTGCTTAGCCGTTAGCAATTTTACTTCTTCTGGGTGGCGTACTTAGTTTCCCAGACGAGTATTTCGTTTGCACATTAAGGGTCCGCAATCAGTTAGGACACATCCTTGAATTGCTTAGTTCCAGAATGGACATGTGCTTTTTAAGACAACAGTATCCAGTTAGTGCTCTTGCCAGAATGCACAATTTATTTTTACTTAATCCCAGGGCTTCCGAAGCGAATTTACGATCAAAAGCCCGGATTAAGAAAAAAAAATTTAGGAATGTTTTAAGCCTGGTGTATCAGACCAGATCTTAAGTGATTTATTGTGATAAAGAGTTTCAAGACTCAATCGAGCTAGGCTTCTTGAGATTCCACAAATTGACTCAGGTCCAAATTGTGTGCACTTTGAACCCTCCCGTGCAAGTTCGGTTTAAAGATCTTTATTTACTCATTAAGACTAATATCTCTTACATGAGTACATTCATACTTTAATCATCATTAATTTAAAATAAATCACACAGACAATATAATAACATAGTAGGCATAAATTAGGGTAGATCAAAATTAGATATATAGAAGTTGCAAGTTAACTGCGTAAGAGCGATGTTTCAAGTTTTGATAATATAAGACGGTGGTCCAAGTTATATAATGTCTTGTTTTTAAATGTGGTCTAATAATTTTTTCTCGAAAGTATTGAGCGACTTGCATCTTTTATATTTGAACGGAGTTTATTATACAACTGTGCTCCCGCAAATGTTACGGCATTTTTTCCATAATTAGTGCGAATATTTGGTAATACAAGATGATTTGCGCGGCGTAATGAGTATTTTAGCGTTTCTCCTTTGGTGGTGAATGTTATATTTAAATGGATCATATTGTGTGATTTTATATATTAATATACATGTGTTATAAATGTATAATTGTTTGTTGTTTAGTAATTTCGTCTCTTGGTATTTTTTGGTCGAAGCTAAAAAGTCGTAATGATATAAAAAATTTATTAATTTATTTTGCAGTACTTATACCTTTTGTAGTAAAGTTTTGGCTGCTGTACCCCATATCTCTATTAAGTAAATTAAGTGTGGTTTAACCAATGCGTTGTAGATCAAAGGGCGAGCTTTCGGTGGTATAAATCGAGCTATCCCGTATGTAGAACCTATTAGAGATGAAAGCTTATTTTTAATAATTGATAAATGACCGTTCCATGACAGATGTTTATCAAGCAAAAGCCCAAGGTATTTTTCTTGATTAGACTGGCGTAATATTTCTCCGGTAATGTGTAATTTTGTGTGGTGTTGATTTTTTTTATTATTACACTAAATATTACGTAAGATGTTTTGGCGGTATTTATTGTTAATAGGTTGTTGTGGAACCATCTGTGTAGTGTGTTGAGATCTTGTTGAGCAGGCGTAGTAAGGTCGTTTATATTCTGTCCAAAGTAGAATAAACAAGTGTCGTCTGCATACAGAGTGAGATGGCCGTGTAAGTCTACTTCACAAATATTGTTAACATACACTAAAAACAATAGCGGGCCAAGAATCAAACCTTGTGATACTCCACAATTTATAGGTAAGCATTTGCTTTGATAATTTCCAATCCTTACAACCTGGTATCTATTTTCAGTGTAAGATTTTAACATCTGGAGTGCCGTGTGAGTTACACCAATACTTTCTAACTTTTTCAGTAGCAACGAGTGACTCACTGTGTCGAAGACCTATTTTAGGTCAATGAACACACCTAGTGCAAGCTGCTTTTGATCTATTTTAATTTTTATTTTAGTGACTAAGTTAATAGCTGCTCTGAGAGTATTTGATTTTGATCGGAAGCCGTATTGTTGATCACACAAAACATTTATTTTAGTCACTTGACACTTGACTACTTGTCATTCAGTCGTTTGTAGATTACTTTCTCTAAGATTTTTGAAAGCACTGGCAAAACCGACACAGGCCGATAGTTTCCTCGATCTGTCTTTATACCAGATTTATAGATCAGACTGACCTTAGCTATTTTTAGACTATCTGGGAATATTTTTAGTTTGCCGATCCTTCACATTAACAATACGTTTTTAACGCAAGTAAATTTGAAAAATTATTAATGCAATGCTAGAATTCTTTACCTTCATACCACTGTAGAAACCGCCCATAAGCGCCATAGATAAAACGAAGTAAATCATAGCTGCTGTACCATTGCATCCTGAGTAAGATGCCAAGATAATGCATATTGCTGGGCCAGTTGCAGCTGCAAAGTAAATGGTTAAACGGTTAACGAGTTTAAAAAGATATTTCCTATAATTCGTCTTATTTTATAACTCTTTATATAATTTTGTTCACGGGGGCAAAATTAAAAAAAAGTTAACGCACCAATTGTTGTATGGATGATTCTTCCAGTTTTGATTGTGTGCCATCCTTTTTTAATGCAAACATCACAAACAAATCCAAAAAGGAATGAACATAGCCACATAGCAATATATGGCAAGGCAGTATATAAACCAGTTTCAGCTATGTCGTATTTAAGTACGTCGGTGGAGTATTTCGGCAAGTCGGTAACCATAATATAATATCCCCAGTCATGACCAACCTAAAAAAAACATAAAACGTGGCTTATCGTTAGTTACCAGTTACAACAATGTAACGTTAGCCAATTAATGAACGGATAAATTGTTAAGATAATGTATGTGAGTTAGTTGTTTGTTATTAGCTTTTAATTTTATCAAATGTAATTTTTTACCCTTTTGTATGAATATCATAACCTCAACGTCGTCTAAATAGTTCTTTTTTATTTATTTGTATTATGTACACACATACACACACAAGATACAGAAACAGTCTTATAGTAAGTTCATACAAAGATTCTACTCATTCCATGATTTGCTGAAATATCTTCCACGAAGGAAAATATATATAATAAATAAATAATATACAAAATGTTAAGTAAATTATATTAAATAATACTGTATATAAAGATTAAATAAATCAATACATAAAAATAATAAATAAGATACTGACATATGATATATAAACAAATACTAATATAATAGAACAATATATATTAATTAACAGGATGCAATTTGCAATGCAGGGTGTAATTTTTTTTTCTATTTCATATTGGAACCGTTGAAGTACAACTCATTAAATAAAAATCGGTTCTCAATTGCCGAAGATATTGGGGAACTTAAATATAGAAAACATACACCCAAACTGTAAACCTTGTCCTTTTATAAAGTCGGCTAAAAATTACAATAAAACTTATTTATCATTAATTATGTCTATTTCATTTAAGCTCAAAGACATAACATCAACACGTGGAAAAAATAAATGACGATAGACAAAGCAAATATATGCTGCAGAAGTGAATGCAAGAGTTAGAAAAATCGCCCTAGGCGAAAGTTTGTCGACCAAATTGGCGACATATTTATTTATTTAAAAACTTTATTGCACTTAAAATGTACAATTGGCGGACTTAATTTCTTTAGGTATTCTCTACCAGTCAACCACGAGCTAAGCAGAGAACTTTAGCAGGTGCCATAAAATATGAGGATAATTTATACGGGAATGTAAATATAAAAATACACATACCATAAGTGTAAATACAAAAATAAATATACACAACTACAACTAACCTAAGTAATATATGATACATTACATACATAATGTTTAAAAAGTACATAATACATACATTTTAAGTATACTTTCATACGAACATATTATTCTAAAACAATTTAAATAATTTAAAATGTCAAGTCACATATAAGCAGAAACAATTAAATATGAAAGTTAGTTGCTGGAAGAAGAAAGGTAGTGATCAGTCACCATCCTCTTAAAGGTAGCAACCGGGGTCAGTTTTCTGATATGAGGGGGTAATTTATTCCATAGCCTTATGGTCTCAGCGGCGAAAGACTGAGACATAAATTTGGTACGGCGAGGAAAAACACATAATGTAGTACGCACCAAATACTGAAACTTACATTTCAGGTATTGGGGAGTTCATGGATCATATAGGATCGAAAAAAGCGTGCGAAGAATTTTGATACATCTACGCTGATGGATATAGGGAGCCATTTAAGCTTAGAACGATATATGGATACATGATCGTATTTACGAAGGCCAAAAATAAAACGAATGCAATTATTTAATAAACGATCCAATTTGCACAGAAGTACTTGACTCACATCAGAGTAACACCCATCAGCATAATCAATGACTGGTAAAACAAGCGCTCGCACCAACATAGCCTTAGTCTTGGTTGGAAGGAAATTCTTGAAACGATGAAGGCCACGTAGGGTGATTGTCACTCTCCGGCTTATTTCAGCCACCTGAGATTGCCAACATAAATTAGCATCGATCATTAACCCAAGGTCTTTAACTACATAACTAAGAGGAATAATTGTGCTATTGTAAACGATAGGCTCCAGTGAATTAAAATCTAATTTAGCTATACAGCGAGGATTACCGAGAATTATCGCTTGACATTTAACAGGATTGACAGCAATTCCATAATTTCTGCACAAGTCACAGATGGCCTCAAGATCTAGATTCGAAATTTCGATCGCGGAGTTAACTTCTGCTGGATCAATCCGAGTGTACAGCTGTAAATCGTCAGCATACAGATGGTAGGAGCATTTAAAATTTACAGTTATGAGATTTATAAAAATAGAAAATAACAAAGGAGAAAGAATTCCGCCTTGTGGAACGCCAGTAGTAAGATCAGACCAATCAGAGAAAGACTGTTGGTTGACTTTAACTCTTTGCTGGCGACCACGAAGATAAGTTGATAACCAATCCAAAACTGATGAAGAGAAACCCATGTATTTACAGATAGCAAGAAGAACGTCACGATCAACTGTACAGAAACATTGGAGAAGTCAATTAATACGAGAACCGTTAATTTTGATTCCTCCATATCATCTCGTACATTATCAAGTACTTTAAGGAGAGCAGTGGTTGTACTATTCCCAGGACGAAAACCTGATTGTAAGGGACTAAGAAGATTATTTTTATAAATGTTGCTGGATAGCTGTTTGTATGCAGCTGATTCTAAAATCTTTGAAAGAAAGGGAAGTATAGAAATTGGTAGAAAATGGTTAGCAGAACTGGGATTATTTAATTTGGGAAGTGGAAGGACAAATGCCTTACGCTAAAAAGATGGAAAAACCCCAGTAGAAAAAGAAAAATTGATGATGTGGGTAATGACTGGGAGAAGGTTTTCAAGTATGTGGATAATCTTATTTCTACTCACATCATCATAACCAGTTGCTTTAGATTTAATGGAAAAAATAATTTTACGAACATCTTCATCAGTTACTGCAGCAAAAGCAAAGTAGTTTGCATCGATTTTGGGATGTGATGAGATAAGAGAAATAGTTCTATGTTTAATGGAATTATCGACTTTAGTTGCCTAGGAGAAGTGCTTATTAAGATCATTGGGAGATATTGACCCCATATCAGGGCAATTCTTTTGTCTACCTAACCCAAGGGAATTAAGAAACTTTCAAGTGCCGGCTGGCGAAGAGCTTATAATATTCTTATGGATATGTCGGTGTTTTGCAGCTCGAACTATCTGTTTGCATCTGTTTCTTGTAGCCTTATATGCATTCCAATTGGCATCACGGTGATTGTTTTTAAGTCTTACAAAAGCCCGATCACGTTTTGACATTGCTTTGCGGACGCACTGTCCATCCACGGTGCTGGGGAGCGCTTGACTTTAACATTGCGTATTGGGGCTACTGCAGCTTAAAACTGAAGGAATATTAGTCAGTGTCTCTACCATATAATTTACATCTAATGTCTAAAAAATATCTGACCAATCTAGTGAGGCGGCTTTCCGTTTCAACAACTCCACATCCAGAGTCGCAAAGCTACGCAGACGCAGAACAGGTGTGGTAACTTTTGGTGGCTTGACTCTATAGGTAATGAATAGAAAATCATTGCGCGAGAAACCAGACGACGGAAACTGCCCATGATTTACAACATGTTCAGTAGACGAAACGATCATCAAATCTAGCCATGAATCACCAACGTTAATATTAGAATGCGTGGGTCCAAGCGGGAGAATAGAGAAATTTACTGAATTCATGATCATTCGTAGTTCTCGCGATCTAGAAGAGTTCTGAAAAAGGTCAGAATTGAAGTCGCCCATAATTATATGATGTGTGTACTCAGATGCGATATTCATGATAGCGGACTCAAGGTCATGAAAATAGTTAACTGAAGGCGGAGAATATACAACTCCAAGAATAATTTTGTTTCCATTTAAAAGAACTTCTACGAAGAGATACTCAAGAGATCCAGGCGCTATAGAAGGAGAAGAAGCGATAACTTTATAAGGGATACCACAGCGAAGGTAGATCGCCACTGCACCTCGGTTTCCTAGTCTATCATTCCGTAATAGCACAAAGCCGGGTATACTAAAAGAAGTCGAGAGTTGAAATGGTTTGAGCCAGGTTTCAGAGATTATGATAGCATGGATCGGGATTCGGAGGAGAAATGATGTGGTAAGCTCTGCGCATTGATGTGACAAACAATGAAATTTTTATGGGAATTTGTAAGTTGTTGAGCAATAAACATGTTTAGGCTAACCGATTCTGTTACCGAGTCTTCAGTGGACTTAAATGATAAATCTGAGTCAGAAATCGTGTAAAAGGAATCATCATCAGACGTTGTATTGTAAAAAGAATTAATGTGAGGTATGTAAAATAGATATGATAATATATATATATATATATATATATATATATATATATATATATATATATATATATATATATATATATATATATATATATATGTATGTATGTATATGTGTGTGTGTAAATATAAAGGCACGCAGTTAATATAGGCACGAGCCCGCCGGTCAACTGTTTATAGAAAGCAAATAAGTCTACAAAAATTTATAATTATGACCAGATACAAAATCCAAGTATGTCTGAATATTAACGGTACAAGATTACAAAGGTAGGGTGAATTAAATTCGACATAATTTAAACAGCATAGAATTAAGATTATGTTGTGACATAACTGCTAGTAGTAAAATAATTTCAAAAAAAAAACATGTACACAATGTAAAAGAAAAGAGAGAGAGAGAAAAAAGTAAAACACGGAATTATCCAATATTTCGCTTTGGTCAAAAGCCCGGTAGCTACCCATACAACATTAAAGGAAAAACATTTCGTATTTAACCTATGCATGTGGTGCTATCTACTCTCATAAAAGTACTCTGTGCTGTGTTTATTGTTTGTTGTTTTATGTTACTTGTCTATTCTGTTATTTTATTGTATACTAATGTTACCTACTGTTCTATTATAAAATATTAATCCTATATATTATTTCTATCTAACACACAAAAACATTTAAACGTGTACGTACTAGTACTGATATTTGAAATCATAGAAAGACCGACGTGCATGTATGCTTAGGTATAAAAGGGTGTGGAGGAAGCGAGAGAGGTGTGTCAGGATTGTGCTAAATAGAAGTTTGTAGTCTCTGCCTACTACTCTGGTTGACATGCGTGAGTATTTATGTATGTAAATATGTACATAGCATCAAAGGAAAAATTTTAAATAGGAAAACTAAGTGTTACCATTCAAAAATTTTCTTGCGGTGCTAACCTTCAATACATCATCAATAACAAGACGATCGTTTTTATTTTATTTCAGTCTAAATTTTCTCCTTTTCTAAAATTTACTATTAGCTTCTTACACATATTGTCTTTTATTTTAGATTTCTTACCGCTGTAACTAAGATTGTTATTTATTTGCACAAAAATATGCAAAACACACAGTCAATGTACACGCCGTTTATCTTGTCCAATTAAATATGTTGCTCGCGGCCTGAACCATGTCGAACACAGACATTAATTGCTTGCGCAACCATTGTGCTGAGTCACACAACAGATTCCAAAGTTTATACAACTGAATGATGTATTAATCCGAAGTAGCTAGTAGGCGGATTCATTATTGTATTCATAAGTGTACAAGAGAGCACCAAATGTGTGTTCTGTCTTTAACATTAAAAATAATTAATGATTTATACCTCAGCAATATCTTCATGACAATTTTGCAGCAACGGTTTTTCTCATAATATTATCGCAATCACAAAAAATCTCGTATCATTGTCCCGCACTCAATATAAATCCTATGAATTTAATACTGAATTTTTCGTTTGTGATGTGTAGCACTACTATCTACATACATCTACAATCGCAATAGCTTTGAACCCGAATACAAATAACTTCTGTTCTGCAAGAATGCTGGCGTTTACAATGCGCTCATTGTTTCGCCACTTGGTCATTTTTTGCAATATTTAAATCATGAACGCAGATAATGCAAAAGTGTGTGATTATAAGTTAAGAAACATCAATTCACTTAAATCATGGAATAAGTATTATTTAAAAATACACACGCTCTACAAAATCAATGTTTAACACGAATACAAAAATTATGCCATCTTTATGTATAGTTATAGTACATAATATAATGCTCGTATACTGCAAAAAATATTTATTATTTATTAGACCTAATATAATACTAACGTGTACTGAATAGATAATTCTTATGATGTTATAAAACGTCAAAAGCGGTTACAATAAAAACGAAAGAAATAAAATTACATAATGTTAGCTGAAAATACAAGAAAATATACTATTAATATAAATATCTTTATGTGAAACATATTTATATTTTTCACGCAAATATTTAAATGCATAATTTAAATAAATTGAAAATAAAAAATTTACACAATTGTTTTGTTTATTTAGACCTTGTTTTAAACAAAAGATCACAATTGAGAGTACTGAAATGTTGAAAAGTGTTATCAAAGAACTTTTAGATGTCGTTAAGTTGAATTGCTTGCAATGCAGTTTTAACGTAATAGCAAAGCATTTACTGTTGTGTAGGTATGTAGCAGTGCCCAGAAAAATGAAACGCGTATACAAACACACGTTAAAGTAATAAAATTGAACGACTTACAGCAGCCCACACTAATGCCCAGGCTGGCGCTGACCGTAATATTGCCTTCCATGGAACCGGATCTTTTGTGGCCTTATTCTCGGCCGTAGTCACGCTTTTTTTTAAATAGTTTAATTCTTTTTTGGATATGTAAGGATGAGAATCCGGTGTGCTATAGCAAAGCAAGCTCTGAAATCAATGAAAAGATTAGTAAACAACTTTTAGAACTATTATTCAACTTTTAAAAATTTTCAATGCCTTATCTGTATTCAATAGCAATTAACTAAAGTAAGGCATGATTGATATGTGTTAAAGGTGTAAGAATCCATCTTTCTATTACGTCCCGTGAATGGCTTCATAGGTGGCTATAAGAAACGCCAAAAAGATCTCACGGTTTTCTATAGCTGTATAAACATCTCGTTTAAGTCAGACGAAAAATACCAGCGACGAGGAGCAGTATCAAAAGTGCAAAAAGTCTGTCGTACTACAAGAGTCAATCCGACTGCTACTCCTTGCCTCTCGAAAAAACGGTAAATTTTTAATTGTATAAATAAATAAAACTTACGAAATTATACAGAAATCGTTACTTACCCACAAACAAAACCAGAATAACCCAAACCCACCGAAGAAATAAAATACATACGCCCAGTCTCTGCCATCGGATAGTAAAAAACCGGACATAAAAGAACCAAATATATTGCCTATTTGCGCCCCGCCGAAAACAAGTGCACCTTGAAATGAGCGCTCATGAGGGGGAACCCACCTCGCCAGCATTATCATTAAAGCCGGCATCGTCGGACCCTGCGAATAAAGAAGGAAAACGAGCATCACTGAATTTGCGTGTTTAGTACTCTTTAAAACGTTATTTCATTTCCTTTTAATATAATGTAACTTCAGCCAGTATTGCGCGCTTTTCAATACATCCTTAAAGCGGTTAAATTATAAAATGATCACTAATCAGAATATTCTGATTAGAGTTCTTTTTAAAGAAATGGCTCTGTTTAACTAATATAAGACGGACAGTTTTTAATCAATTTAGACTTTTTATTTTCAATACATTTCAAATTCAACAGAATTCAATCAATGACTAAAAATCCAAAAGCCGGATAATACCTCTCCCATGCCTTGAAGAACACGAAGTACAAATAGCCAAGTCGCACCTCCCGCTCTGATCACAATTGGAGTAAGAAAAGTAAATAAGGCAGTACTCAGTAGACCGACACCGAGTGTCCATTTACCACCAAATTTTTCTGCTAAATAACCTCCAGGAACTTGCGTTGCAGCATAACCATAATAGAAACCGCTCAGAATAAGTCCTTGAGTTTTCTCATCCCAATGGAATATCGCATACTGAAAAGCAATAGAAGGAATGTCTGAGCATGCAAATCTTTGAACAGATGTCCCATTTTTTTTAATAACAAAAAATAAGTTTTACATTCGCCGTTAATACGAATACTTATAAATTATTATATAACACATTAAAATCTATAGTCGTATTTTTAATTAGACGAAGCCAACTGACAGTAGCTAATGTCACTTTGTAAAATAATGTTGCCATATTTAAAGTAATAGTGATGCGTTCAGTTCTCGTTCAATCAGATGAATGAACAATGAGTGTGAATAGTTAATCATTTCAAACTATAAAAGAATATTATTTCTATTTTACAATAAAATTGTATAAAAGTGCTCTGATATAAGTTACTAGTAGTATGTAACTACAATCAGTTTTTTGAGGTTTTATTACAAAGCGCGGCGCGGCGACTAGTGCCAACACCGATCAACGCCGCGCGCGTCGGTCGCCATTTTGTTTGTTATTTGGCTTCTAACCTCTGGTCTGATAGCACGAATGTTTTTTCTGCGCTCACGCTGTTTAGTTATTGTTTTTGTTAAGTTTTTCGTTAGGTTGTGTTTGTGGTAATTGTTGTGTTTATTTGTTGCTATATTGTTTCGTACAAACGATATGGATCCTCAACCAAGCACGTCAAGCCAAAGCTTGTCTCCAAGAAAGAAGAGACCACGGATTGCTTTAAGCGTTACCGAAAAACTTATGATACAAAACGTCTACAAACACGTATTTGAGGAAAAAGCTGCTTCACTATTACCTATTGAGGCCCCCGAAAAAAAAGAATGTGTTTCGAAAACAGCTGACATTTTGGGAATTGGTGTGACCTCAGTTTACAGTGTGTTAAAAGAATGCAAAGAAAATGAACAATTTAAGTCTCCCGAGAAACGTGGACCGAAACACAGTTTCAAAGATAAATTAGACGATTTTACTTTTGCCGCTATAAGGCGAAAAGTACATAATTTTTTTTACGCAAATGAGTCACCCACCATTATAAAGGTAACTTAAACTTTATTCCTTCTACTGCATTATATTCTGTGTCCACCATAATGTTCTTTGTAAAACCAAAGTATTAGATTGCGTAGACTTCCTTACTCAAAACATATTTTATTACTTTACAGATTCTTAAGGTTGTCAATGAAGACCCAGACTTACCCAATTTTTCTTGGAGTACATTAAGAAATGTTATGAAACATTTAAATTTCAAATATGTCACAAAATCAAGACACAGCATTTTAATTGACAGACAGGACATTATTCTATGGCGCCAGCGATACCTTTGAAAAATTAAAGGGTATCGAAGGGAAGGAAGGTATATTTATTACCAAGATGAAACCTGGATCAACGAAGGTAATTACAATTTTCTGTTTTCTTTACATTAAATTGTACTTTCAAATAATTAATTGATATTTTTCACTATCTTGAAGGTCATGCACCGAAGAAGGCATGGATTGACCAGACGGTGTTATCGTCCCGCCAGGCCTTCCTAGATGGCTTGACCACTGGCTTAAAACAGCCTTCAGGAAAGGGCAAGCGATTAATTATCGGCCATATAGGCGGGGAAGAAGGATTCGTAGAAGACAGCTTATTAATATTTGAAGCCAAAAAAAAAAGAAGATTATCATCAAGAGATGAATGCCGATTCCTTTGAGAAGTGGTTTTGGGGTGTCTTGCCAAAACTAAAACCAAATTCCGTAGTAGTGATGGATAATGCCCCCTACCACTCCAGGAAACTAGAATCGCTGCCTAAAATGTCTTGGACTAAACCTAGAATACTAGAGTGGCTAACGAGCAAAAATATTTAATTCGAAGCAACAATGGTTAAAGCTACTCTTATAGACATTGTACGGCAGCACAAGCAAGAACATTGCGATAAGTATGTTGTGGACGAGATGGCAGCGCAGCATGGGATAATTGTTTTACGTCTGCCCCCATACCACTGTGAGCTCAATCCCATTGAGTTGGTATGGGCGCAGGCTAAAGGATATGTTGCAAGAAATAACAAAACCTTCAAAATGACAGAAGTAAAAAAACTTTTTGAAGAAGGACTTCAACATATCACACCTGAAAAATGGAATAGCTGCGTGTCTCATATAATTAAAAAAGAAGACAAAATGTATGGTCTCGATCACATGATTGACAATGTTACTGACAGATTTTTAATTAATGTCACCGAAAGCGATAGTGATGATTTTTTATCTGATAATGAATAAAAACAAACTATGTAATAAGCGATTTTTTTTATTCTGATTACCTACCTATAATTGTTATATTTTATACATCTATAGTTTCAACTACATGATGTATTGAAAATAGGACAGTCTTACAAGTTTCCTCGCAATATTTTCCTTAATGTTTAAAACACTCGGTATTCAGTATAAGCAGATATTATAGGAACATAGTCGTCGAAAACTCGTTGGTATGTAAAAAGCACGACTAAAATTCGAACCCCGTACCCGATATCGGCAGTTCAGCACACTAACTATTCACTAGACAATCGAGGCAATTTCATTAATTCAGGAGTTTTTCAATCATTCACTTTGTCACAACACTATTTTTATTTCATCAAAAACTGACAACACAGTAAACGTCAGTTGACTTCGTCTAATTAAAAATACGACTATATAGTTTGTTCTTGGACCTTGTTAAAATTATGTCACAGGTACATTACAATACAATACAATACTCTTTATTGTACACCAACAAAACATTAATAAATAATGAAAAAAATAATGAGGGATAAACAAAAGGCGGTCTTATTGCTACATAGCAATCTCTTCCAGACAACCCAGAAGAGGAAATTAATAAAAATAATAATAAGAATGGGTAGGGTGCACTAAATTAGACAAAAAAAATATTACTTATATACTATATAATGACAACATACTTAAGGTATATTAGTGACCATAACTAAGAGGAGAAAGAGAGAGGAGTTACATTATTTATCGGACGGAGGATATGTTCACGGTTTACAGTAAATGAATAATATAATATAATATATTTTGAATAAACATTTGTTAATTTTAAAATCTAGAAATATTTTAAAATCAAGTAAAGCGAGCCTACTACTTCTGCACATGTGCGAGTAAAATACTAGGATAAAATTCCGGATGGTTAGTAAGTATGGTCGACTTTTGAGGAAGTCGGCCATAGTCACTAACCATCCCGTGAGCCGGATGATAGAGTGTCACATCGTCTTTAAAAAGTAAAAATTCGATTTAATAGTCAAAAGTTAACGTTACAGCCCATATACGTCCCACTGCGGGGCACATCTCCCCCCCCCCCCCTAATTTCTGAGAGGATTTAAGGGCAAGGTAGTGTCCGTCGCGCTGCCCCAATGCGTGTTGGCGAACTTCACACATGTATTCATAATTGTTTTTCTTATATCTCAGACATGCAGGTTTCTTCACGATGTTTTCCTTCACCGCCAACCACGTAATAAATCAGCATTTAAAATTGCAATTAACAAATTTATTCGTGCCGGCGGGGATCGAAACCGTGTTGCCCGCTTACTGTGAAATTTACACCGAGCGCTAACCATCTGAGCTACCATGGCTCTAGTTAACTTAGGTTCGCGTTGTGTATATAAATTCTTTGACTTAATTAACATCGGTAGGGACTAAAAAACTTCAATATAATAAAAACGCGCTTCTACAATGCGTGTTGGCGAACTTCACATGTCTTCGAAATATTTTTCTTATTTGTTAAACAGGCAGACTTTCTAACGATGTTTTCCTTCACCGATAAGCACGTAGTAAATCAGCACTTAAAATTTCAATTAACAATTTCATTGGTGCCGGCGGGGATCAAACCCAGTTTGCTCGCGAACTGTGAAATTTAAATCGGGCGCTAACCATCTGACCAACCACGGCGCTAAACAGTTAATTAAGTTACAGCATTTATACTTCATATTTAGTTCTTTTATAAGTGATAGTGGTGTAGTATGATTTTTTAATAGCATTAGGTGATAAACTAGCACACAGTCCACCTGATGGTATGTGGATGCTGAGGCCCATAGGCATCCACATTTATCCTAAATAAGGAATCAAAATTCAATAGCGTTGTCACTCCTGAGGGCTAGACGGAATGCCTCGATTCCAGTAAAAAAGGTCTCTGGTTCTCACCCATACGAAACACAGCTATTTTACGCTGGTATTCTGTGAGAGCGTGGTCCTACCTCGGTCGAGCCGATCCATTCGTGCTACAACTATACCAGTAATATACCAAGTAAAAAATGTTAGTAAGTATTTAACGTAAGTACAAACAATATATTTTATAGAGAATAATTTTAGAAAAGATCTTTCATTTTATTTAAATAATTCACTCAAACAATACACGACGCTATTTCTAGTTACAAGTGTAAACAATAAGTGACAACGTCACACACTCCCTACTCCGTTTCATAATCCCAATGCGTACATTCAAAATACACCATTGATATATATATATATATATATATATATATATATATATATATATATATATATATATATATATATATATATATATATATATATATATATATATATATATATATATATATATATGTATATATAAACATTATGCAAATTTACTTGTAGCAAAGAATACACCCAACTTATCTATAGCACTAAGGTATTAATAGTTTCTTTCCAAGGACGTTCATTATATGTCATAATTACATTATATAGCATAATTACGATACATTTACATAATAACACGTGAATACTCACGCCAGTCACCTATAGGGGTATGTAGAGAATACGGACTTCCTTATAGCACGATTCTGACACACCTCTACTCCTCGGCTCCTCCACATCCATATCTCTCCACACCTACGCATACATGCTAGTCGTTTAAGGGTAGGACTCTTAATTTGGCCCATTTTCAATATATCGCCAATTTGGTCAATAAACTTTCGCCTAGGGCGTCCCTTCCCGACTATGCCGTTCACTTCTGCAACATAAATTTGCTTTGTCACTCTTTCTTCATTAATTGTTTCAACATGGTCAAACCACCCAAGCATTTCTTTCTTAATCCTAGTCACAACATCATCTTGCAATCCACACTCTTCTATTATCACACAATTTCTCACCTGTCATTTAGATTCAGCTCTAACATACTCCTTAATGACCACATGTCTACAACATTTACTCTACTCTAGTGCTTCTTCTGCCACACTCAACTTTCAAAAAGATACATTAAAGTAGGGACTAACACAGCATTTTGAATTGTCATATATACTTTTTTGATTATGACTTTCCACAATAGAGAATAGGGTCCCGTTTTCTCTATTTCCTGTGTTCACTCGTCGTTCTATATACTTATCATATCTACCATCGCCTGCTAAATATACATCCCAAATACACACGCTTATCTACTAGCTCTACCAACTCCCCTTCTATTCTTAAATATTTCAAATATCGTTTTACTTTTTTCTCTTTCGAAAACCATAACTTTTATCTTACAAGAGCAAAATGATATATTATATAAATATAATGAAAATTAATTTATTCATAACTGTATAAATCCACGTTACGGGCAGCAGCAAAAATTAGGTGGAATTTCCAGTACCAGTCTGCTAACCGTAATGATGGCGATATGTTCCCTTAAAGGAGAACTCCAAGTCCATTTTTATACTTAATGTTACATGGGTATGTGTTTATGTAACTGCAAATTTTTTCGGATATGTGTATACTCAAAGTCACAAAATATACTGCAGAAATAAATGAGAAATGCAAATAATTAATATATGTTTACACTAAGCAGATATAATTTTATATATTGAGGGAAATTTACAAAGGTTTAACTAAAAGTTCTTCGTAGATAAACATATTTTGATTCAAAGACAAAATGTTTCACATTCACTTAATATTCACTATACAATGTTCAAACATAACTACATATATGAAAATGACTCGATTATGATACATGATACCTTGGGCAAGGAATGAGTTAACGTCCTCGTATCCGATGTTGCTCTTATACAATGTACACAGATATATTATCAGAGATGCAAAACCATCACACTAGTCGTAGTCATTAACAGAATTGGCTGCAGCTGGGATTCCATCTATGTAGATGCTGCTTACACAGTTACAGTTTGATAGTAACTCAACAAAAATATCATATGTACTACCTGTTTTTTTTTCGACGAGCAAAGTAGTCAAGTAATATTTTTAACCTCAAATGTAATTATTACTGTAAATTTCATAATTTTACAATCAAAACAAAACAAAACTGGGGTCACAATTGAACTTACGTTCCACCTGATGGTAGCGTAACTATTGCAATCCATAAATATCTGCAAGTCTGCAACTAACTACAAACAAAGAAGAAACTTGCGTTGCTTCTTCTTAAGGTTAAGATGAAATGCCTCACAGTCTAATTATGTCACCTTGTCGTGAAGCGATAATTAAAAACTAAAGAACCAACCTAACAACAACGAAACAACAAAAATAGAACAAAAACGAATAATTTATTTAAAATTTTAAATGATATTTACAGTTTTATATAAAAAAGGGATGAAGATGATGATGGGTGACGTGAATTACAATTATTTCTTTTAAAAAAAATAATAAAGGTAAATGAGTACTGAAACGGAGCCCGAAGACCAAAATGGCACACCGAGCTTGGCAGTGGTGCTCACCGCTCACGGAGTATGCACAGGCTATGCCTGTAGTAGGTGCACAGCGCCTGATCTAGGCACACGCAGCGTTTGGAGAAGGCACACGCAGCGCTTGGAGTAGGCACACGCAGCGTCTGGAGTAGGCACACACAGCGCACTAGTAAGTGTACTCACAGCGCCTGGAGCAAGCACGCACAGCGGCTAAAGATAGCGCGGGCACTAGTAGGTGGAGGCGTAGGCGTGGCTAGGCGACAACTTAAGGTGAAGGCAGAGGCTTGCAGGATCCCGGGGCAGTGCGGCCCCGGGATAAGGCCTTTAGGAGATGCTTCTAATTTGAAAGCTGAAGCGAGACTCCCTTTATTGGCCGATTGTTCGGCTTTTATACTTTTTGACGGATCTGGGATAAGAACGGGAAATTATTTAAATTAAAAGCTAACTTTTGTAAATGGCCAAGAGGAAAAGAGTATTTATGTGGAAGTATTGAAGTAAAAACATCAGACCGGTAACGAATTTGAATAAAAATTGCCATGACAACCAGATAAACAACGATGTCAAAACATGTCAAATTTTGGATTTAGGCTCGTAATAGAGAAACGGCAAGATTTAAGTGAAAAATGAGATATTATTTATATAGGAAAAAAGGTAGCGCAACAGCGCGCACGAAGCCCGAAATTGCAGAGTTACGGAGAACTAAATAAAAAATCGAAAAAGGTAGACTCCATTGACACCGATTTAAAAAGTGCTGATAGCGTGAAAATACGACGTGAAAATGATTTTTTATTGTTTTCTTATGGTTTAAAAATGATACAGGATCCTATGGAAATAAAGGTAATGCAAAATATCCAGTTTTTAGGTGAATGCAGAAAATCAAAAACAGAATGGAAAAATGAATTTAAAATAGTGTAAAATGATATGTAAGTAGCATAACACTACAACCTCTCTACAATTTTAGACCGAAACACAGCAGTGCAATAACTACTATTTGGCGGCTTAAATAGACCAGTGTGTACTTACGTAACTTACGTACTTAGGGGTTTTACTTATCCAGATAGACTCTTAAGCAGTAAAGGTGTCTCACTAAATTATTTTTACACAAATACAGTTTAAAAAATTCTATATGAAAGTTATATTATGGAATAACAGATTTCTTACTGGTCTTTCGGCTGCAGTTTCATTGCCAACTTTTAATTTACCGGGGCAAGCGTCAGGGTCGAAATATGGTTCACCAGTTTTAGTGTGATTGACCATTTGGGTTATTGCCAAATTTAAACACACACGCATTGTGTACGCATTGCACACACCAAGAAGTCCCATTACACCTAATATATATCGTTGAGGTATTATGCAACCTGAAAAATATAACACACTATTTAGTAAATTATTAATGGATTATCTGGCACGCGCCTACTCTCTATTTCATCATTTCTCTTGACAATCTAGCTGTTAATAAGGTTTTTAATCTGTCATAAACAAATCGAAATCATACATAATAGAATATCAACCTTTATTCGCAAATATTATTGAATCTAGCAGTCATACAAAATTTAATAATTTTGTTAATTTATAGACAAAGAAACGTTCAGTACTAAGCACTACTATTAAACACAAAATTTAAATTTACTCACTTATTCCTTTACGTTGGCGTAACAGATATTGAATAGTAATGAAGTAGACACCTTTATAACGCAATATGCAAATAACAAGAACTTGAATGTTTTATTGATGTAATATTCAGTATGGTAATGAGTAGATAATAATTATAACATTTATTCCGATATTTTACAATGCTATCTTGTCACAGATTCCATGTTAAAGTAATGGAGTTAGTTTTGATAATTCTGTACTAGTAATAAGTTTGACTAAATTTTAATCTATTTAATAAATATTTTGTTGAGTGGAGTAAAATAAAATAGAGTTTTAGCCTCCATTTTATTATTTAGTACATTATTACTTATGATTTGCTATGTAGTGATTATGTCAGAAAATCAGTCTTTAATGCTATAAAGATCGATCGAAAAAGGGGTCTCGTTTATACCAAATGTAAAATGCCCAGACTAGCAACGATGAGCATCTTCAAATGTGCGAGATGTCTGTCACTGTAATCATGCATGCATGGTTTACTTGTAGGATTGCAGGATCTCATTAAAAACTTTTATAGCCTAGCGAAAAATGAAAAGAAATTTTATGAGTTTGTATTAAATAAATAACTTAAATTTAAAATTTTAAAAAGCCCTTAAACGGAAGAGATCTTCAAACAAAGAAGATCTTCAAACGCTTGAAAATATTTTTCAAATTGTAGCTAAAAAACACTCGATCAAGTGACCTTACAAACAAATAAAAAATAAATCTTAATAGGTTCATCCCTTTGGGAGCTACGATGCCACAGATAGACAAACATATGTTCAAATTTACAGATACACGTTAAATATATTTAACACCCTCTTTTTCATCGAGGGTAAATGTAGTGAGGACGTTTGTATTCAATTTGACATATTTTTCCTGTCATTTGAATCAAGTGGGCAAGAAAATAAGAAGAAACCTCCGCTCTTTACGCTCAATTTAATTCGCCATGCAATAAGATTGAATATGAATTGGACGAACTGTTAGAAACACCAAAATAATTTATGTTAGATGCATAAAATTTGTGACTCTTAAAACAATATCTTTCACAAAAACTATTTTGATTTAGGCTGATATTCGAATCAATATTGGGTCAAGTCCTAGATTTAGATTTTTCATTGAATGGAACGTACTTAGAATTTAGACTATCAATTTGTGTAGAGTTTCAAAATCATTTTGACATCATGGATAGGTTAAAATTTGAGTACTTATGGAATACGTTATATATACGCTAGAATTCGAGTAAATATGAGTAACGTCGTGACAGTAAAGCGGCAAAAACGGCACGTAACATCAACGACGTTAACGGAGTAAATAATTCTATGTTTATGCGGTAGAGCCATGAGCTGCAGATATAGGCGGCATAGGTAAGGACCACGATCCCACAGAACACCAGCATAAAATAGCAGCTCATCGCTGCTGTGTTTCGTATTATGAGTGAAGCAAACCAGAGACACATTTTACGGGAAACGATGCATACCATCTCAGTCATCAAGGGTGACAACGCATCTGCATTTTGATTCGAAATCGAGGATAGATGTAGATGTCTATGGGCCACGACAACCATTTACCATCACTAATCATCAGGACTGTGTGCTCGTTTGTCATCTTTATCCTATAAAAAGTACTACAAACAAACGGACCTGTTATTACTTTGCCCGCTTCCTACCTTAAAAATGAACCTTGTGTTCGTAAGAAAACTTTGGATGACAATGACAAATTAAAGGCAATTGTGTAACGGATGATACACAACCTACGACTGAGTTAGAAACTGTTTTTAACGGTAGTATCAAAATAATATTGATCTCCTTTTTTCACAATTTGGACAAATTTTTGGCGGAATAAAACCAATACTCGAGAAGCAGTACAAAATGTCTTTAAAGAATTTGTTGCCTCCCGTCCAGCTGGTTTCTTCAAGAAGGGCATCAATAAACTGCCACCGCATTGGTAAAGATGCATCGATTATTTGGTGATTACTTTGATTAATATAAATAAAAATAAACACGTTAAATTATTTCATACGAAAACGGCAATTTCACTGGTAAAGACCTAGTATATAAAAAAATATACGATTTTATTGTTTTATGTACTTACATGATCGAAGTGTCCTTGTCAATGCGTTATCCTTTCTTTTTGGTGGAATGGGTGTTTGTCCCAATAAAGTACGCGCCTGCACCACATTGACGTCCTCCATTATCTTTTAACCGTATGTAATGCTTTTTGATCTTGACTCGAATTTATCTGCAATTGTAATTCATTTTATTAATTACAAAAAATAGACAGGGACAGAGAGAGAGGTATGTGCTAACAGCGTTACAACATCATCACCTCATCTTCGTCCGTGCGTGTTTTATGACCAAGGATACACTTCAAACTTATGGCCTCCGTAAATAATTAACATTTAAATTAATGAAACGTATTTTTAAACCTATATATAATGTATAAATTTAAAAAAGCGTAACTACGCTGCAACCGTATTGTGGTTGCACCAAAAGTGGGTCAAATCTGCATGTCTGAGGAATAAGGAAAAAAAATTTCGAAGACATGTAAAGTTCGCCAAAACGCATTGGGGCAGCGTGGCGGACACTTACTTGCCCTAAAACCTTCTCAAAATGAGGTGAGGCTTGTGCCCAGCAGTGGGGCGTATAGAGGCTGTAATATTACAACATTACATTACAAAAGTGGGTCCATTCGGCCGGGAAAAAAACAAGCTTTTGAAAAACACTAACAACATAATTCTAATAATGTTTCGTATGATAAATGGAAATATCAAAGATTGCATTTAAGTCTTAGGTATCCAAATGAATCCTCATTTACTATGCCATATTATATACTTTCTATCAGGTGGAGTATGTACTCATTTATCACGATTACTTACTATGAAAAAGAAAAGCTTAACTTCACGATGAAATAGTTACTCCAAGCGGTTGCGGAAAATACGAGTTCCATGCGTTTCCTATGCTAATTCTACAGTTCCTATGATTAAAACTAAATCCATATTTAACCTTTATAAGTATCAAGTGAGCTTATTACTTAATCGATTATATTGTAAGTTTATATCTTGTTTTAAAGTTTTTTGCGCCCAGTTTGGTCAAACACCTTGAAACTTTATCTTAATTGCAATGTTGTTTGTTGTTGTGCAAGGATTTATGTCTATCTTATAATCGTTATCTACACAGATATTGCTATAGAAAGATAAATTAGTAAAATGACGTCTCGAAAGCGTTTGATTGCGGCACCGTACGGACGTTACACGTTACGTTACGATACGGACGTACAACGATAGTACAGCAAGTTCAAATATCGCTCGGACCAAGAAGTGTTTCTATGGCTGACAATTAATTGTTTCTTTACATGAAATTAGAGTATTTTCAACGTCTCCTTGATTCACGAAATAATCCTAGGTGTCTTCGTAATTTTTTTTTCATTTAATTGCCAAAAAACAGAACCTTAGAACCAAGCACCCTCTGGCGCATTACATGATAGTGATAGCTATGCTCATGGTGAGCATTGCTATCACTATCATGTAATGCGTTGGGTAGATAGAAATTTTTGTGAGCTTACCTATTACTATTATTAGAGTTTGGAAATTTATTATCGTTTTCTGCTTTCTTTTACGGTGACCTTTGTGGTGATGCATTGATGTGTATCTTTAACGAAACTGTGTTCTCTTTTCTGCTTACTTCTTTCTAAAAAGCCGGCAACGCACCTGCATTTCCCCTGGTGTTGCAGTTGCTCATGGGCGGCGGTAGTCACTTACCATCAGGTGAGCCGTATGCTCGTTTTCCTAATCTCTTATAAAAAATAAAATTCATTATTATGTTTGTGCTGTTTTAATACATACAGTTCTATAGTTGGTACAAGTCCTATTGCTGGGAACAGGTTTCTTCTCATTCCTGAGTTTATTTTTCATTGTTATTAATTGGTAGCATATCGTACTTTTAATGCTATATTTTCTTTACCAACTCCCTCATAGTTTTCAATTGCCCTTTTATACTTCTTTTTGTCAAATTTGAATAGTTGATTTTATTACTATACGCTTCTGCTTTTTCTATCAATATACCTAATCATTGTGGGTTTTTTTGTCTACTTAAAAAAGGAGGTGATTTACAATTCAACTGTATATTTTTTTGTATGACTGTTACACAATAATTTTGTCAACTGTATACATATAATACAGTATAATCATAAATATAATAATTGTATGTATTTTTTTTTGTAAAATAAGACAGAGATGGTCCTATAAACTAAACAAAGTGAAATAGGGGATGAAGTTTTAATGAAACTATATAAACAGCATATTTTTTTTATTAAATTGTGTTGATAAACTTACAGTCGGTGGACTTCAAAGTCAAGTGTGATGTTGAGTGGCTACTGTCAAGGTAGCGATAGTAGATACTGTCATATCTAATATCACCTTGGATATCCAAAGCCTATTTCAAACAAAGAAGGTAAAATAATATGCATTGTCGCCTTTGATAAATAAGTTAGAATGCCTCACAGCCGGTACTTATACCTGCTACATATATATACCGTTCTGAACAAAACAGAGCAACAGAGCAAGCACTGCTATTTGGCAGCAAAGATTACTAAGAATTTAGTACTTATGTAGACGGACTTCTATGCAGAGAGTGTCACTACACCTAGTAAAGTCTTAAGTCCACTGAATAGAGTAAAACAATTAAATTAAAATAAATAGTAAAAGCCGAATCTAAAAAATAAAAAATACAAAAATAATTTCGAATTCTAAAATCAGGGAATGATGAAAATTTTGAGAAACTGTTTTCTTGGAATAACTTTTAAACGGCTTTACCGATTGATTTCAAAAACTACTAATCAGCTCTTAACCTTAAAAAATTACGTCGAATGCCGTTTGTAAAATAAAAATCAATTCATTCGTTCATGAGATATCGGAGGAGAAAGAATTTCAAAAAAAAATGTTTTTTATTTCTAACATAAATTTAGATTTTCTAAAATAATTTGGTAAAACTTGGAGCACTTTGTATTTGAAATAAGCGAGAAGTTTCAAGGATCGTCTGCAAGGTCAACCAATTTTTTTACAGAATAGGATGGCAACCAAGCACGCAGTCCATCTGCTGGTAAGTAGATGCTGTGACTCATAGACGTCTACATTTATCGATTAAGAATCAAAATGCATATGCGTTGTCACCCGTGAGTTATAAGATGGAATGCCTTGTCTCCCATAGAAAGAGTCTCCAGTTCTCTATACTAACCATACTAAGCACATTAGCATTGAGCTGCTATTTTATATTGATATTTTGTTAGGGCGTGCTCCTAACCTGGTCGAGCCGACCCATTCATGCTACAACTATAATATAGTAGCAGCGTGGCTTTACCACGTGAGTCTTATCACGTAATTCTTTTAAATACTATGTCTTAGCAGTGATTTGAAATTATTTTATTCTATTTAGTACTTTGAAGTATGTTTTTACTTATTATTAAAAGTTAATTTTACACTCTTATACTCTTATTTTTAAGAAACAAAATCTTAACATATTGAGCATAATCACATAGACAAGTAACCTATCTCAAATTTTCTATTCAAATGATATTACCGTCTGAATATTATTCAATGACATTTTCTGGAATATAAATTATACCTTCATGTTTGAAATCTGCAATTCAACGTAGAATATGTTAACTGTGGAGGAGATAACGTTGTGTAAGCATAGACGAGAGCAATAAAATATTTATGCGAACTATGCAAGTACTTGTTCATGGTTTAACCCATCTGTGTCAAAGACGTAACCAGTGTATGTTATGACCTCAGAACAATAGCCAGTTATGTCATAAAGGGCGGTAAAATTTAGATCTTTTACTTTAAGCAATTACTATAATCGCGGTCGTGACTTTCTTAGCTACACGATAGTAGCAAAGGTAAACAAGAATGATGAAAAGTATATGAGTAGAAAATAAAAATAACTAAGTAATATTTTTATAGAATAAGGGTGATAAATGTGAAAACAGTCAACCTGATTGTAAGTGGATGCTGTGACCCATCGAAATCTAGATTTATTCTAAATTAAGAATCAAAACGCAGATACGTTGTCACCCCTGAGGACTAAGATGGAAAGCCTCGTTTCCATTAAAAAAAGGTCTCCGGATCTCTACACTCACTATACGAAACATAGCAGTATTAAGCTCTTATTTTATGCTGGCATTCTGTGAGAGCATGTTTCTTCCCCGGTCGAGCCAAACCATTCGTGCTACCACCATAATATAGCTGCAGCATGGCTCTACTATATACTATATATTTTATATATACTGTTTATTGTCCTATACTAATTGTAAATTTCATTCAGTCCTTGAGCCGTTACCAAAGTATCCATTTAAAAGACAAGCCACCATATAAATAAAAATTACGTCTTTGTTAAAGCCATTTAAAAAAAAACCTGATGCTAGTTTTCCCTAGGCAATTAGGCACAAATTAGGCTATGGATTAACATGCCACTTATTCAATAATTATATGTTATTATGATTTCTTTTACATAATAATTTTTTAAACCAAGTGATCACTTCAAAATCTCTTAAATAATTTTGAAAATAATTGTTACTTTATTATTATTTCGGGTGCCATATGTAAACAAAAACATATTGTGACCACAAATGTGTAATATATAATGATCACAAATTTAAGTATAAACGTTGTACTGTTGAGCACAAGCTGCCCCCATTTTTGAGAGTGTTATATTTTATTTCTCAGACAGTTAGGTTACTTCTCGATATTTTTCTTCTCCGTCAAGTACACGGTAAAATGTTACCGGCAGTGGAAATTATAATTAACAATTTTATTGATGCACTGAGCATGAGTTTTTAAACTTCCTACTACGCAAGTCAATGAGTTTCAAAAAATGGGTTAGGACACCCACCCGCAGCACTTAAAACCATTAAAACTTATATTTAGAGACCACTTTTCTATGAAGAAGTTTGGCATTTTAAAATCTATACAAAATTCTCTACATAAAAGTCGGGTTTTACTTCATTACAAAAAGAATATTGTATTTTGATAACAAGAAACAAACATACTAATCGAATGTTGGCAGCGTGAAAATCACAATTATTTCAGTATATATTACTCGAAATTATTTACGTAAAAAGGTAAATTATATTCACACAAAAATTTTCGTTACAATTTTATAATAAAATACTAATAAAACACTAGAAAAATCCAAAAACCGATACAATAACATTCACGCAAAAATAGCGTACGTAATGAACGTAGATTATAAATAAATATCCAGGGGATAAATGTTTTTTATTGCACTAAAGGATAGAAAATTTATATTGATTCCATGATGCCAAACTTCTTCATAGAAAAGTAGTCTCTAAATATAAGTTTTAATGGTTAAAAGTGCTGTGAGTGTGCGCAGTCGAATCCAACCGCTTGAATTATGACAGAATAGCACCGCGGTCGAATTCGATTGCTAAAAGATTTAAGGGTTAAATAAAATAAAAGTTAAAAGGGGGCACACATATAGTGGTAAGTGAATGCCGTAGCCCATAGACATCGATCCTCCATTAAAAAGAAACTTTTAAAGATAGAATACCTTGTTACTAGTTAAAAAGTTTTCGATGGTCTACACTCATCATAAGAATTACAGTAGCATTAAGCTGTTAATTTGTACTGGTAATTTCTGAGAGCGTGGTGATTCCCTGGTTTAGTCGACCCGTTCGTGTTGTAAACATAGTACAACTCTAGGGTGGCTCAACCATATTATAAAACTTGGTTACTTGTGTACTGTGAAATTTACTGTGTGTGCTTAGCCCCAGAATTACTTGTGTATGTATTTTTTACAAAAAAATATTAAATAAATAAAAAAAACTTATTCAAAATAAACTTTTAGGCTTTTCTAGCACCAACATTTGAATCTAGTGCCAGAATACGTTATATATGTATCAATGCCGAATTTCAGCTCAAACGAATGTAAGTTTATCAAAATTTATTTGAATCGCAAAAACATACGATGAAAACAAGTTAATAGCTTGTTGAAATGTCATGTGGTAATTTAACCGTTACACTATTAGGGCACGAAAACCATATTTTGTTAAAAAATTTAATTTGTTAGGTCTTAGAATCTGAAAGATATACAGAAACGTGTTTTTCTGCTGACTCTAAAACTACCTTTTTAACGTACACCTGTAATAAAATAAGATCCACGCATAAATAGCTCATATGTAGATATATTTTTGTAAAAATAAGCATCAAAAACTAAAACCTAATTCAAAAACAAAAATAAAAAATAACTTTAACATATTATATTCTGAATTTAGTGCTCAAATATATATAGTGTATCAAAAATTTGAACGTCGACTTCAAAAGTTATTACAGTTTTTTTTTTTAATAGAATAAGGGTGACAAACGAGCACGTACATAATAAGTAGATACTTTGATCCAAAGATACCTATGTGAATACTGAAATAAGAATCAATATACAGACGCGTTTTTACGCCTGAGAACTTCGGTGAGAACCCGTTACTTTTTACGTGGTAGAGCCACGCTGCAGTACGACGTTTATATTAGATGTTGCACGAATGGGTCTTCTTAACCGGGTGGGACCACGAATTCACAGAATACCAGCGTAAAATATGTAGTAGGTAACGGCTGTTGTGTTTTTTATGGTGAGTGTAGAGAACCGGAGATCCTTTTTAACTGGCAACGAGGCATAAGCTGCTATTTTACGCTGGTATCCTGGTCGAGCCGACTCATTCATGCTACAACCATAATATAGCCGCAACGTGGCTCTATCACATAAGAATGTGGAAAATTATTTATTCATTTTTGAGTTTGAAGTAGGTAGGTTTTACTTTTTTAGCCGACTGGCCTAGAAGAAGGACACTACACCATAGAACGAAACCTTTTCTACTTCTACTTTTCTCGATTTAATTATGCTAAAGACATTATGTCGGAATCGCTGCAGGACCTTAGCAATATGGTAAATGACCTCAATAGTGTCTCCAAACGGATAAGTTTTGTATCGTTCATATCATATCTATGCTAGTAGTTGCTGGGGAAGCTACGAAGCTGTTGATGAGAATGTTTATAAGGGATAAATTGCCTAAATGGATAAGTCCATTTACGCCCAAGGGTACAATTGAACCGATCGAATTCCACGCGGAAGCATTCGGGAGCATATAACTCGTCACGTATATCTAAAAACTTTTCATGAAATCGTTTTATACAAACATTTCCAAATATTGTCACTTTAACTTTGATAGTACCCGGTTGACCGAGCTTTGCTCGGTATTTTTCGTCCGATTTTTTTTAATTCGTGTGTTTTGGAAATTATATTTAGATACAAATTACATACTGATGAAATATAAATAATATTTTTTGATCTTAACGACATAACAGAAAAAACGGAACTGGTTATTTGAATAAAAAACCATGAGTGCGATTATTTTAAATTAAATTTTCGTGTTTTTAAAAAATACTAAAAAAAGGGCTCGAAAAAATAGATTTTCTCAAAAAAGAAACGAATTTGAAAAAAAAAAATTAAAAAAGTCGGTCGGTCGGTAGGGCTCGAACCGGGGTTTTACGATTCTGTGACTGCCCATTATAACAATTAAGCTATTTATAATCATTGACAATCTGTCAAAATTTACCTTCTTATTCTAACGATATTGTAGCAGTTTTTCATTGCCTAAAACCCTAAAACCACGGACAAAAAGACATTTTCTAAAAATAAATCCTAGCTAGATTTATTATCCCCGAAACTCCCTGGACACTAAATTTTATGAAAATCGTTGGAGCCGTTTCTGAGATCCCGATTATGTATATATATATATATACAAGAATTGCTCGTTTAATAGTATAGGATATTTAGAATTAAAACGTAGGTGTTTTATGTCATTATCTTATCGTTATTTATGTACAATATATATATATATATATATATATATATATATATATATATATATATATATATATATATATATATATATATATATATATATATATATATATATATATATATATATATATATATATATATATATATATATATATGGAAAGGGGGCAAACGAGCATACGGTTCACCTGATGTGTGACTACTGCAACACAACGAAATATTATATAAATTTATGTATACCACGGCTAAATCTATATATTTAGATATAGATTTAGCCGTGGTAGCTCAGATGGTTAACGCTCGCTGTAAATATAACAGAACGCGAGAAACCCGGGTTTGATCCCCGCCGGCACCAATGAAATTGTTAATTGCAATTTTAAGTGCTGATATACCACGTGCTCGGCGGTGAAGGAAAACATCGTGAGGAAACCTGCATGTCTGAGGAATAAGAAAAAAATGTTTCGAAGACATGTGAAGTTCGCCAACACGCATTGGGGCAGCGCGGCGGACACTTCCTTGCCCTAAAACCCCTCTCAGAAATGAGGGGAGGCCTCTGCCCTGCAGTGGGACGTATATAGGCTGTAATTTTACTTTTACTTGTATAATATATAAAGAATAAATTGATAAGGGTGACATACAATCGCACAGTCCACCTATTTCTAAGTGGTTGCTGTAGTCCTTTGACATCTGCATCTATCCTTGATTAAGAATCAAATGCAGATGCTTTGTCACTTCTAAGAACTAAGATGAAATATCTTGTTTTCAGTAAAAGTGTTGATGGTTCATTAAGCTATGGTGTATTAAAACAGAAGCAATAAGATGTTATGTGTAGAGGGTAAGAGTGTGGCTCTTCCCTGGTTGAGCTGACTCCGTCGTGCTACAACTGTAATATAGCTTTCACGTATCTATCACGTAAAATTACATGTAGAGTTATATACTTGCATAATAATTGTCGTACGTAAGTATAAATATAATGGATTTCATAACTACGGTTTTTATATTAAACAATGGATTATTTGTTCCAATATAAACTTGATTAGGACGCGATGTTTTAATTAGGAACAATTTGAAAAATTAACTTAAAAAATCTAACTATATTACACCACACTCAAATCGACTAAAATATTTACTATAATGTCAACTGTCAAAATGACGCCGATAAATCAGCGCCCTATTCACCCTTTATTATTTGATTGACTGATGAAGAGATATATTTTGCATAATAATAAAGTGACCATATTACCCTAACGTACTATATTAAACAAAGTAAAATAAATCAAAAACGAAATCACATAAAAAAAAAGAATTTCAAAAAATAAATAGCCTTTTTGTTATTATAGAGTTAATTTAATTTACAGGCGATCAGTGATCACTTCCACTTCAGAACACGTTAGGTAACGCACGAGATAATAACGCGTTGCTGTCTTTATATATGCTGAATTTGAATTCGAGTATTATCTAAGCGTTAAAGCGTGAGGTATAAACAGGTTTTAGTACCACTTAATTTTTTTTAAATTAAGATTTTATGTTACCTACGATCATTAGCTATTCAATATATTAAATTTTATGGAAATGCGTCCGGTATTTGTATAAATCGTGAATATACAAGCGAACGTCCAAACATTGTAAAAATAGTGATAATTCAGTACCTTTTTTACAGGTTTTCCCAAAAATACTATCAAGAAAAATCTAAGGGTAGAGGAGAACATCCCTAGAGGTCATCTCCATATGACTGTTTGTATTTTTTGTATTTTTAAGTTACTTTACGTTATTTTTAAGTTTATTATACGTTTTTTACATTTTTATTATACGTTTTAACATTTTTATTGTACATTTTTAATTATATATTAAAATTATATATTTTTCAAATTTAGTTGAATCTCTTTTATACGTGGTAGAGCCGTGCTGCAGTTATATTAGTAGGTAGTATAGTTGTAGGACGAATGGGTCGGTTCGACTGACGAAAGACCACGTCCTCACAGAATACCAGCGTAAATAGTAGCTTTAAGTAGATTTCAGACTACGCTATAATATAAAGCATATAGTATATAGCTCATGGCACAATAATATCATACAAAGTCAATAATATATAGTACGGTACAGTGAGAACGTGTCCGTAACAATGTATGGTGCGCGACTGCGCGATATTGTTGGTCTATGAGCTATATACTATATTCTATTATATTATAGAGTACTCTGAAATCTACTTAATGCTGCTGTGTTTCGTATGGTGAGTGTAGAGAACTGGAGACCCTTTTTACTGAAAACGAGGTATTCCATCTTAGTCCTCACAGGTGACAACGCTACTGCATTTTGATTTATCATCGAGGATAGATGTAGATGTCTATGGGCCGCAACACCCACTTACCATCAGGTAGACTGTGTGCTCGTTTGTCATCCTATCGTATAAAAAAGGAGATTATTAGTTACAGAAGTTTTAATTAATGAGATACTCGTACATTTTTGATTTTTTCTATATTTACGTGATTATAATAGCTTAAAGTAAATACAAAAATAATCGTATACAAAAAGAACACGTTGGTGAATATAAAAACGATGAATTCCAAAATTTGTCATAGTTCTACTTTTGTAAATTTTCGAGGACAATTTAAAAAGTCACAGAAAAATTCTACTTAGGCTTTACAAAAACTTGCCGATTTCATAATTTGTTTATTCTGTAAATATAATTGGGTAATATCTACGGCAGCATACTTGCATATAACCACAACCAGTCTTATTACTGAAAATAGCTTATAGCTTTGGTTTTAACTACAACCTGTTTCAGAAAGGAAGTCCCGCGGAATAATATGTAAATTGTGGAATTTGACAGATTTTGGAATTATCAAATTTCGTGAAGACAGTGGCGCCGATGCCAAGAAAATTCTTTAGTTAAGAGGACTCTTCTTAAATCATAGTTTAAACTCGGAGACCATCAATAAACCAAGTTTTGTGGTAAGAGAAAATGAGTGAACAAAAACTGTTTATTTAAAGATACGAGGACACGTAAACTAAATTCTACAACTAAACAAAACATAATTGTAATTAATTCTTCTTACTAACTTATAGGTTACCAAAGTTCCTATCCGTACAATTCGAAATGTTTAGATGTATGTTATAGCATGTTTAGATGTTGTCGCTCTATTTGCTCACAAAGAACTTTTGTAATTTTAATTTAAATTTGACAGAGATGTTAAATGACCTACAATAATACGAAGAGTAATGAATAGTTTATTGTTGTGGGAAACACAAGTTTGCCTAATGCTTATGGGAATTTTAAGTATTTGTTAGCGCTATAATTGATGCCACGATTAATATTATCTTATCTGATTCCATAGCTTATGATTAAATCAATATGATGGTAAAAATCTAAACACAATATTCTTCACAATCAACTAAGAGAATTTGTTTTTAACTTAAACAATGTTCAGAGTGTTATTTATTTATATATATATATATATATATATATATATATATATATATATATATATATATATATATATATATATATATATATATTACTATTAATATTATAGTAAATGAAAAAAACTTTAAACACGGCAAGATAAACAACAAAAGTTTATTTTATAATTATTTTTTCTTTTATGATGTATCAAACGTGGCGAGTTTATAGCTTAACATTATACCAAAACATCATATTTTATTCGTCACTTTATATAGAATGCTGTAGCGATAACCGATAACAAAAACTGGTGTATTACCTTGAAAAAACACGTGAATAAACACTATTGATACTCCATTTACTCTACTCAAAATTGCAATAAAAATAATGAATAAAAATCACACATTCACACACGAGCATCAGTTACACGGCGCCACTCAATTATACGACGAGCAACACGCATCAGCGATCTTTATCATTTATTCATTTATTCCGTCTGTAATTCCTACTATACGAGTGTCGCCGGTGACCACATGGCGAATATTGTCATGGACCGTAAGTCCGTAACGTTGTAAAACGCTTAAGCCCAACACGAGGTTGTCGGCCTTGAATAGTTTGGTTTTCTTAGTGTAGCATGTGTGAACCGGCGATACTTGATAGAGTCAGCCAATTAATTCGGTACGTGTGAACTGTACCAAATATGATTAGAGACTTTTCATTTTTGTGTTTAGTATGAAAATCTTTTAAACACAAAGTAATTAGTGTCACTTGAGGCAAGTGTGACAGTGGGGAAAGTATAACAAATGCAAATTATGCGGCCTAAACACGGTTTTTAATTTAATTCCATATTTTGAGCAACACAGGAAATTTAATGCTATTGACTAAACTGACAGATAAGTACATAGCTTGGACTATTTTATCAACAGACGTTATTTTTAAAAACTACTCAACTGGCGACAGACAGCGCAATTTTAAGAGGTGAAGTTATCAAGTGTTTTATGTCGTTAAGTTATTTTAAACCAGATACAAGGTGAGTGATAAAGAATAATACTGGTACTTATAGAGTAATATGTTTCTGTGACCTGAAATTCACTATTCTTTGAAATACGGATACAGTTACACTTACCGCAACTAATACCTAAAATCGGGGTAAGTGTGTCACACTTATTTTATATTAAGTGTGTCACACTTAATTATATTAGTACCCGGTTGACCGAGCTTTGCTCGGTATTTTTCGCTCGATTTTTTTAATTCGTGTGTTTTGGAAATTATATTTAGATACAAATTACATACTGATGAATTATAAATAATATTTTTTGATCTTAGCGACATAACAGAAAAAACTGAACTGGTTATTTGAATAAAAAATCATGAGTGCAATTATTTTTATTTAAATTTTCGTGTTTTTAAAAAATACTAAAAAAAGGGCTCGAAAAAAATATATTTTCTCAAAAAAGAAAGAAACTTGAAAAAAAAAATAAAAAAGTCGGTCGGTCGGTCTGGGCTCGAACCGGGGTTTTACGATTTTGTGACCGCCCATTATACCAATAAGCTATTTATAATCATTACCAAACTGTCAAAATTTACCTTCTTATTCTAACTATATTGTAGCAGTTTTTAATTGCCTAAAAACACGGACAAAAAGACATTTTCTAAAAATAAATCTTAGCTAGATCGATTTATTATCCCCGAAACTCCCTGGACACTAAATTTTATGAAAATCGTTGGAGCCGTTTCCGAGATCCCGATTATATATATATATATATATATATATATATATATATATATATATATATATATATATATATATATATATATATATATATATATATATATATATATACATATATACAAGAATTGCTCGTTTAATAGTTATAATAATTATTATTAACGTTATGAATTAAATTTTATTTTGCACTAGGCATTGCTTTTATTACACTTACAAAACATCCAGAGCTAGTGTAGTAAATCTATTTAAAAAACACCATTATATCGGTTAAAAACAGTCATACTTGCCTCATGTTGGGGAAAATTCATTGTTACACAAAAATTGACGTTTAAGTCGTTTTCATAGATCATAAAATATATCGACGTTAGTATCATCTCAATAATTTTGTTGAAAACCACAGATACTAATAAAGTAACTACAAAAAAGCGTACTGTCACACTTGCCTGATTGATGGGTAAGTGTGACAGTCTTCCACCTCAATTAGTTTTAATTACCTCAAATTACAAATTGCTACTTGTAGATACCAAAATGCTTGATCAAACATACAGCTACTTAATAATTTATGTTATGAAATGGAATTCTCTATATTAAATCCTTACAGAGTAGAAGTATTTAAATGTTAATTGTAGTTTTAATTTGTCACACTTGCCCCAGGTAATCTTACTATTAGTTTTAATTTATTACTTTTTTAAATAGTAACAAAGTTAAACTCAATCCATTTTATTACAAGAAGTAGATTATAATCAATTTCGATTCAAAAGTTTCGGGGTTAAAATGAAATCTATTTTTCAAAATAAAAATATAGAATATAAATATAAATGTAAAGTGTGGATAAAAAGTAAAGAATTTAAAGGTGCCAGTATTCTCAAAATGTCAAATTTCAAGAAGACTGGTGCCGCGGCTCAGGGACTACTTTGGTGAATAAACGTATTATTAAGCCATAGTTTAAGCCAGAGATCATTAATGAACCACGTTTTAATTACAACCGTACGTGTATAAGTGATAAGTCTTACATTGATTAAATAACATGCAATTTTAACATTGTATTAACTCAATAAGTACATAAAAGGAACCAAGTTGCTTATGATTATTTTATTTTTAAAAAAATTGGTTGCCTGTAAAGTCGGTATACGGGCGAAAGTTTTACGTGACAACGACTTTGAGTGGTAAAATAATTTTAATGTGAATATTCATTCGTATAGTAGGAAGAAGGATGAAATAACACTTTTTATGTCTGTCTCTCTCGCTCTTAGGCGGGCTAACCATGCACGAGTGGAAGGGACGCGTGCCTCTCACTCGCTCTCATTGTGAGCGCATAACGTGAGCGGAGCGTAACGCAGTTTCTTGAAGTGTCACCCGGCAAACCAATTTATAAGACGTTGTCACGTCAAAATAACTTTATAAAAACAGGAAACAAAAAATAACATTTGGCAAGTTCAAATTAAAACTGAGTACATGGCTTAAAAACCAAAAAACCGTATCATTTATCATCACCATAGATACAGCCGATCATATACTCGTACATTGGTCTCAAAATCAACTTCAAACCAAGGAAAAGGTGTTTTCTTATGGTATATTTATCCGTTGAAAGAATGTAGAAAGCCAGTATATTTACAGGCTGTAACGCCGTAGTAAGATAAAATATCTTACTCCTCAGAAGCGACAACTCATACAGGTGTTAGCGAGCCTTCTTTTGTCCATCAGGGGGATTGTGAACTTGTTTTGTTACTTCAATTTCTCAAAAAAAAAACTTCTTGTTGGGTTTAATTTGAGAAGTAATCTATGTTCATGTAATAACACATTCTAAACACACACACACACATTCTAAGCACACACATATTCGAAACACTTCTAAACAATGTGCTTAAAAAGTTTCAAGTCGATGCAGATTAAAGTTACCAACTTCTTTCATAAGCTAACAATCCTGATTTCTGCTATAAGTAATGGCGATGTTTATATTTTTAACTAATGATTTATCATAATTGTCAATTTTAGCAAAATTACTAATAAAACTGTGTACAAAATTAACAGTGATTAAGAGAGAAGGTTTTTAGTTGAAAATGTCGTGTGTCTATCGGCATAGCAATATGTCACCAATTTTTTTTTGTATCAAGTCCGATATAAGTAATTGAAAATTAAGTGCACTGTAAAATTTTAATCCATAATTGATGGAATAGTTCGTGATAAAGTTGACACAGTCTTTTTTGCTTATAATGAGACTTTTAAAACAGCTTGTCATATATTAAGATAACTCATGTTTTTGGACACAACTATTAAAATTTTTGTGGCAGTCAGGTTTCATAACTGAAATTTCTTCTTCTTCACATTTGATCCGCACCGACTCTACTCTTACTTTAATTGCAATTTAAAGTTTTGATTTACCACGTTCTCGGTGGTGAAGAAAAACATCGCGAGGAAACCTGCATATCTGAGAAGTTAAAAAAATATTTCGGAAATCATTTTTACGTATATATGGGTTGGAGTCAACGTAATGAACTCCTTTTCATTCTAATACTAGGTGCGGCTAGAGCACAGTAGTGCGATGTATATAGACTGCTCCTTTTTGACTTTTAATAATGCTATCTACTGCTGATCATAGGCTTCCCCCATTGTACGCCAATTTGCTGTAGAATTCATGCTTAGCAATCGGGTCGGTAACCGCAGCTTTATATTATTTTGCACTGTTATCAGAAAGATATCCTGTGCCACCCATCTCTTGTTTCAGTTTAACTTTGCTGCTTCTTTCGACACCCGCGGTATGCAATGGGATAGTGGTTTCATTTTCACTTCACTAACACACACACAAATTGTTAATTTATTGGATTCCTCCCATAGTTTGCCGAATAAGTTGGATACTTGCCTCACTTGCCACGCTTCGCATACATGTTGCCAACTGCATATTTTGCTTGCCTTAAGTGCAAAGCGCGTAGGTACGTTCTAGTAGCTTCTAAAGATCAAGAATCCAACGTTTTGTCGCATGAAATCGTATATAATATTCAACATATAAATGATATAAAAACACTGGCATGTATTTTAAGGTACCAATCAATATTCAATGGGGCCAATATGAATAAAGACCATGAAATCCAACATTATTTTGTCAAAACTATTACACTTTAATTATGTATAATATGCAAATAACGCATTTCTGATTCCAGGGAATTTTTCCCGTCATAAAGACACAGTGGAAGACATGCCTGTTAAAAATGTTGCCAAAAGTATTGTTACGAGCTTGAAGTTCGTGACAATAAAAATTGCCGATAAAATTACCTAAATTAACACTTTAATTTACTTTACACTAAATAAAACTTAAAACACTAATAATTAAACACACTAAATGACTTTAATCCGCTCTGAAGTCTCGCTTGTCTCGCCAAATCCAATACTGCCCCGATCGCATCTTGCAGCGCCTATTTATATAAATTAGCAATGAAGCATCCGGAATATTCAAGTAAATGCGCGCAAAGCGACGAGTGTTCGAGTGTAGATTTTCTAGAAACTTAGTTCTTCGGATGGCGCTGTCGGTTGAAAGATTTGTGATGTCATTTTCTGCAAAGCTCCCCTCGCTCTCGTTTCTGACACTAGATGGTGCTAGTTGACTTATTCACGCAACACTGCCCCCTCCTAAGACATGCTCGTCCCGAGCATTATCGGTCCCATAATAACGCGCCGGGCGATCCACATGGAAGATCTTAGGAGTCCCGGTTGCGCCTTTCTGTATCCGGTAGGTCACATCGTTGATCCTGGTTACAATCCGGTACGGGCCGTCCCATTTAGCTTGAAGCTTAGGAGATTTCCCTTTGCTGCGGACTGGATTGTGCAACCACACTAATGAACCTTCGTTGAACCCTTTATTGTTCATTTTGCGGTCGTACCGGGTTTTCATTTTCTCAGACATTTGCTGGCCCGATTGTCTGACGTGCTCATAAATGTCATTCATTTTGTTCCGCAAGTCATTTGCATAATCGGTTATACTGCGTGGAGCATCAGGTGGTATCCCAGTGATCAGGTCCGCAGGCAGCCGTAATTCTCTCCCAAAGTTTGCGAAGGCTGGTGTCACTGATGTACTTTCGTGAACAGCGCTTCGATATGACAACAAAAACGGTTGTATGTGCTTGTCCCAATCTCGTTGCCGATTGTCTACAACTTTTGCTAGGTACCTCTCCAATGTCTGATTAAATCGTTCTACCATTCCATCAGATTGCGGGTGATAAGAAGTCGTTCTTGTTTTATGAGTACCCATAACTCGGCAAGTTTCCTGGAATATTTGAGACTCAAAATTCCTTCCTTGATCGCTGTGAATCTATAAAGGTACTTCAAAACGACAGAAGACTTCATGAACTAGTTTATCTTCAACTGTTGAAGCTTCTTGATTTGGAATGGCGAAGACTTCTGGCCACTTAGTAAAGTAATCCATCACAACCATGAAATACTTGTTACCGCTTTCACTCTCCGGAAACGGCCCTGCCACGTCAATGGCTATTCTCTCCCATGGTGTACCAACATTGTACAATTTCAATGCACCTCTACTACGAGTCTGAGGTCCCTTTACAGCCGCACAACTTGTACATTTGCGACACCAGTCCTCGACATCGTTTCGACAGTGGACCCAATAAAAACGTTCTCGGATCGGAGTTCGTCTAACTCTTAGATGGCCTCCGGAACAATCATTATGGTACAGCTGTAGAACATCCGGTACTTTAGCTTTAGGGACAACCATTTGCAAATGACAGCTGTCTCCCCTAACATTTTCCCATTTACGGCACAGAACTCCATCCTGAAGCAGTAAGCTATCCCACTGGGCCTAATAGCTTTTAGTGGTCGAACTCATCGCTGAGACGTCGCTCCACTTAGGCTTGGGAGCACTGGCCTTCATCCATTTTAGAATCGGCTTGCACGTTGTAAGCTGTCCTTCCACTCGTTGCTGAGGTGGTCTGCCCTGAGCATCCTCACGGATACCAGTTCCTTACTCTCTTGCCTAGTACAATGTTTGCAATCTTCAGGACAAGGTCTTCTTGACAATGCATCTGCGTTGCCATGAGATTTCCCGCTTCGATGTTCGATCTCAAAGTCATATTCCTGCAGTAGTTCAATCCACCTCGCAACTTGTCCTTCTGGATTTTTAAACTGCAATAGCCATTTTAGTGCAGCGTGGTCAGTTCGTAAGTGAAATTTCCGCCCCAGAAGATATTTGCGAAAATGCTGCAATGACTTTACTACTGCTAGCAATTCGCGTCTTGTGACACAATAGTTCCTTTCCGGTTTCGACAATGACTTGCTGAAGTACGCTATCACGACATCTTGGTCACCATTCCGTTGAGACAACACGCCGCCAAGTCCTATATCACTTGCGTCTGTGTCAACTATAAATTCTTTGCTTGCATCAGGGTATCCCAAAATAGGTGTTTTGCACAGACGGTCCTTGAGCTCCTGGAATGCGATATTGCAATTTTCATCCCAGCAGAAATGTCGCTTCTCCTCGGTTAGCTTGTGCTCGGTTAGGTTTGGCTATGTCTGCAAAGTTCTTCACAAATCGCCGGTGATAGGAGCCTAAACCCAAAAATGCTCTAACCTGCGTCTTGTCTTTTGGAACCGGCCAATCTTTGACAGTGGCAATTTTCTCCGGATCCGTACGGATACCTTCTTCCGACACTACATACCCCAAAAAGTTGACTTGCCGTTTGAATAGTGAACATTTCTTCGGACTCAACTTGAGGCTGGCACTCTGAATCTTCATGAGCACGCGTTCCAGGTTTTGAAGGTGTTTCTCAAACGTACGGCCCACGATGATGATGTCATCCAAGTAGAACAGACAGGCATCGCCAATTAGCCCGGTAAGTACAAGTTTCATCAGCCTTTCAAACGTTGCTGGAGCATTGCATAACCCAAACGGTATTACTTTAAATTGCCACAGACCCTTTCCCGTCGAGAACGCAGTTTTCTCCTTGTCCTTAGGGTCAATTTCAACTTGCCAGTAGCAACTTTTTAGATCCAGCGTGCTAAACCACTTTACTCCTGTAAGCATGTCCGGCGTGTCATCAATTCTTGGTAAGGGATAGCTGTCCTTCTTCATAACGTCGTTCAGACGGCGGTAGTCAACACAAAACCGCATGCTGCCATCCTTCTTCTTTACCAGTACCACGGGTGAACACCATGGACTAGATAAAGGTTCAATAACACCATCCTTCACCATTCCCTCAATCATGGTTTCCACTTCCTTTTCACGTGCTACCGGCAATCTTCTTGGCCGCTGACGGATAGGCAGTTCTTCACCTGTGTATATTTTGTATTGAACTAAGCCAGTCTTTCCTATGTCAGCATCGTTTGATGAGAATACATCGGCATACTTGAGTAAAAACTTCGCTTTGGCCATTTCATTCGGGGAAAGAAAGCTGCGACAGTCTTCTAAAAGTGTGCTCACTCTCGTTTGTGCATCCTTGCTGGGGGTCCCAGTCGATAGATATTGGCACCGACGTAACCAATCCACTTCCTCACAAGTAGCAACCAGTGTGCCTTTTTTATAATCTGTTCCTGGCCACAAAGGTTCAGCACACGTACTCCTGAGATGTTAGTGGTTCTGACCAAGGTTCGAGCCACTTTCCATGGCAGGTCATTTTCTAACCTTTCCACGAGTACACAACGATGAGGTTGCCCAGGATTCCGAGGAAGACTAACCGGCACAATCGTTTCCGATCTCGGCGGAAGAACAATCTTTTCAAGGCTGTACACGTTCCCTGGTAAAGCTCCTTCCACAAAAAGTTCCTCTTGTCCACATTTCAAGACACCTTGCTTAACGTCAATCGCACAACAATTCTTCCTCATGAAGTCTAGGCCCAGGCTGCAGTCGTCCATTATATCAGCCACGATGACATTATGCAGGTAGATCATGTTGCCTAGCTTCAACTCCATCTCTTTCTCTCCACGGACGGGTATACGCTGACCGGTGGCTGTTACCAAATTAATGCGTTCTCGGTTGTATGCGGAGTCCCCAAGGAACTGACTTATTAGTTGGGAACTAACAACCGTACGAGAGGCTCCAGTGTCTATGGTCAGTTTACACGGCATTGCGTTGACCTCGCCCTTGATAATAAGACTGTTCCCATCGTGGGTTTGTGAGATCGAGATCCTTGGGGCACTTTTAACATCAGCCAGCACCCGCCCCGCAGTTCTGGCTTTTACTCGTTTCGGGTGGGCGGTGCTGTTGGCCGCACTACCCTCCTGAGATCGTTCACCTTCCCTTTCTAGGGTTCGCTTAGGGTATCTGGATCGAAGGTGGCCCTTTTCCCCACAGCCATAGCACCTAGGGCTGTATCCTTTGTTGCGGTCGCGAACTGTAGCTGCTGCAACCTCCCTGACGCGATGGGAGCGAAGATCCTGCCGCACGGCTTCCACCTCCAGTGCATGGGCCAAGGTGTCCTTAAGCGTCTCGTGGTGCCCGAGTCTCACAGCAGCTCTGACTTCCAGGTCGCGGATGCCGTTGATGAATGTCTGCACCAGGTTCCCTTCAATGAGTGCAGGTACAGACCGGTATGCTTTTAGCACCAGCTTCTCTACTGCTAGAGCCCACTGCTGCAGGTTTTCGTTGATGCGCTGCACGCGATCTTTAAGCTGCGCACGAAAGACGTGTTCCATGTGAGCGTCGCCATATCTCGCCTCCAATGCCTCAAGGAGTTGCTCATAAGTCACTTCCTCACCGAGAGCTTCCAGAACTGTAAAGGCCTGGTCGCGCAGGCCTAGTGTGAGAGCAGTCATGGCCTGACTTTTATTCCAGCCGTTCGCCTTCATAACAGCCTCGAACTGGATTTTGTAGGCTGACCAGGAAGATGTACCGTCGAACGATGGCACCTTGAACCCACGTAGCGAAGGTGTAGTAGCTACTACGGGAGCTGTAGTTCCATCACCCAGTTTGAGGTCGTCCAGCGTTTTCTTCACGTCAGCCACCACGTAATCAACCCGATTGTTCACTTGGTCGATTTGGGTTTTAGCTTCCTTGATTTGGGTTTCAGCTTCCGACAGGCGGTTGTCATGTTGAGCAACCCTATCCTTCACCTCCTTTATCTCTTTCCCAAAGGTAGCATGAAGGTCCTTAATGAGGAGCATCTGTTCTTCCGACCGACGGGCCTGTTCCTCTTGTCGGCGGGTCTGTTCATCCTATCCGCCCCGCAGCTGCTCTTCCAACCGACGGACCTGTTCCTTCTGTCGGCGAGCCTGTTCCTCCTGTCGGCGAGCCTGCTCCTGCAGCATCACCATCAGAGCACCTAAGTCAGGTGCTGCAGATGTAGGAGCTACTGACGGGCCTGCAGCCGATGGCTGTCCCTCCGAAGTCTGCGACGTTGCACCACCAAATCTTCTTTGGTCCGTCTCCTGCTGGCTTTGACTTCGGGTACGGACACCCTCCGTTTCCTCCTTAGGTAAAATCGGCATGATTTTATCCCACTTCTGACACCAATTGTTACGAGCTTGAGGTTCGTGACAATAAAAATTGCCGACAAAATTACCTAAATTAACACTTTAATTTACTTTACACAAATTAAAACTTAAAACACTAATAATTAAACACACTAATTCACTTTATTTCGCTCCGAAGTCTAGCTTGTCTCGCCAAATCCAATACTGCCCCGATCGCATCTTGCAGCGCCTATTTATATAAATTAGCAATGAAGCATCCGGAATATTCAAGTAAATGCGCGCAAAGCGACGAGTGTTCGAGTGTAGATTTTCTAGAAACTTAGTTCTTCGGATGGCGCTGTCGGTTGAAAGATTTGTGATGTCATTTTCTGCAAAGCTCCCCTCGCTCTCGTTCCTGACACTAGATGGCGCTAGTTGACTTATTCACGCAACAGTATGATAATAAATACTATTCGGATAAACTCACTTACGTGTTTCAGTAGCATATTATTTTACCAAATTTTAATCATTTCCTGTGTCCAATATAGACACGATACCGATGTCCCCACAAGTGGTCCAGTTTTACTAATTTTAGTGCGAAATAGTAGAATTGATGTCTTAAAATTCAAGTTATAATTATTAATATATACGTTATAATTATTAAAACAAGTATAGTCACAGCCTACATGCGTCCCACTGCTGGGCACAGGCCTTCCCTCATTTCTGAGAAAGTTTTAGGGCAAAGAAGTGTCCGCCTCGCTGCCCCAATGCGTGTTGGTGAACTTCACACGTCTTCGAAATGTATTTTTTTCTTATTACTCGGACATGCAGGTTTCCTCACCATGTTTTCCTTCACCACCGAGCACGTGGTAAATCAGCACTTAAAATTGTAATTAACAATTTCATTGGTGCCGGCGGTGGTTATAGATATAGTAATAATTATATAATAAAATATTTTTGTTAATCTTATTTTTGAAAGATTCCTCATCGTCATCATCATCATCATTAAAGCCCATCTTAAACCAATTACTGAACATAGGTCTCGTTCAAGGAATGCTACAAAGAATGATCCTGAGCCACCCGCATCTATTGCACTCCTGCCTGTCTTACCAGGTTGTCCCTCCATCAAGTGTTGGACTACCATATACTTTGCTTACTGGTTTGCACTCGAGAACCTTTCTTCACCCATCTGTGGTCAGTTCTTTGAGCTATATGATCGTCCATTGCCACTTCAGCTTACATCTGTTCGGCTTTATTTGTTAATCTGATTCTACTGTAAAACCTCGATCCTTCTTTTCCTTAATATAGTACGGTGACCGTAATTATCCTCATACGGATAAGACCAAACCTCAGATCTTCATGTCATCATTGAAACGCCCGCTTGAAAAAAAGAGTCTAAAACTCTTTTTCTCAAGCGGGGCGATTAGTAACAGCCATTTAGTATGAAGTAATATTTTGCATGTATAATATAATACAATAATACTGAACATACTTTACGCATAACATCATGAAACATTTTGACTTTCAATTGAAACTGAAAGTTTTTTCGTGTGTATAATAAGATGAGTATTTGAGTCAAAAGTATTTTACTTTACATTGAAATACTTTTTATTTTTAAAAGTTAAACATTATATTATATATCCATAAAATTAAAATGACTTGAATCACAATTTAATATAAATTAATTTCCCCGTGCAGATGCAAACACAAAATTCATTTTGTGAATTTCAAAATTCTCGTAAATACATTTAATTTTATGGATTTAAAGACGAGATATGAAAATATTTTACATTTACAGTTATAAAACGAGTGTATATTGAAGTATATATAGTGAAGGATATTCGTATATTGCGACTTTGATTTGAATAATAACCAAACGTAATAAAATTCACATAAGTAAAGTAATCAACAGTTTAGGCCTACAAAAAAATATTTATTATTACATTTATACATGCAAAATAACTATAGGTGCAATAGGCCTTACATAGCTTTTGCAATGGAACTTATGAAATCAAAGGGCTGTCCGATACGATACTAGAATGGATTGTTGATAATTCAATTGTGTGGCTTATACCGGCGGTCCTTATGCATTCTGGATTTTTTATAAGCATATAAGCATAGTTCGCAAGCAGCAGTGCCGCGCAATAATAATAAATGAGCGACAAGCATTTTCGTAAGCTCTACGAGTGCAAAACAGGGGCATTCGGCTCGTAAGGTAGCAGATAGCATCAACGATAATGACTCGAGAACTACTAGTTAGGCAACCGTCAGTCTGTTGCCAAATATGATATAAGTTTTACTTGTGAAGTTGCTGCTATGCTTGGATGTAACAACTCGTAAACTGGCAGAATATGTTGTTCAAGGACAAGATTTTACAAGATCTTTCTGTCAACAAGAACGTTCTGTCACTATTATTCCCTCAAGTTTTGACCTTTCCCACACTTTGTATGCTGTCTTATATTAGACCCAGTAATCTCGACCCCACCTTTGATGAGTCTGAGGAAAGTAAGTGCCTCACGCGTAGTATAAGGAGCCAGTGCACTAAATCCAGTGAATATACTCATCTGGCTTATTTATAAAGAGGTAAAAGCAGAAATCGAAAGTAATTGTGCATTACCACCATTGGTGGATTACTTGGATTCCGAGACTGTCGATGAAGTCTCAGAAGTAGTTGAAAATCTCAAAGAAGATTAGCATCCTAGCCCGACTGCAAACATAATAAGGTGATCAAATCATTAACAATGCCATTCCAGCCGTTCCTTCCGACTTTTGGAAAGACGCCGACTTAATAGGGATCCCAAACTAAAGAAACCACTAAACTTAGCATCCGGATAAAACTAATCAGCTTCTCCTTATAAAAGGATTTAGTAACCATTGTAACAGAAAAACCCTCAACACTAGAGCCCTCTTTTTACATGTCGTTAAAGCATTTGCTAAGGTCTGGCACGACAACTTGAATTACAAACTACATAAACTCAATGTGCTCAGTAGTCTCACACATGCTTGTCAAACGTCTTCTGCAATATTGAACACAAGAAAATTGCTCTATGAAGCGCTTTTTAAATGTGGAGGTCCCACAGGGCTCCGTCCTTTTCCAACTCCTTTTAACGCTCTATACGAAGAATGTCCCGAAGGGAAAAATCGCGATACGATTTCGCTATACGCCTAATTCCCTGGGCTTCGACGAGCAAACTCCTCATATGCTATGACGTTTTTGAAATACATTCGTGTTGTTTGCAATAATTACATTTGTTACTGGCCGCCTCCATCAACTTGTCAACAATAAAAGCAAATCGTTTTTAAGGCATAAGCTCTATCGCTTTAAAATTTGCGTAAGATCTAATTTCCTAGGAAAGCGTAGCATTTACCCACGCAAGCAAGGTTTATACGATTTTCAAGTTGTTGAAAACAAAAACACCGAAGCTCGGCATTAGTGACACTTCAACCTACACAAGGATTGTGAACTTCTGCTACCTATACCCGCTAGTGGAAATAAACGCGACCAGCTACGTTCCGACTCCAAACGTTGCACCTAGTTTCCACAGACTACATAACGTGCTTATTGAACTCCCAGTTTCAATAGATTATCATCGATCCAAATGTCACAGTCCCGTCAAATATCTATTGCTGCATTACGCAAAGAACAAGTGCTACACAGACTAAGAGTTGGGAAGCGCCCACGCACCCGAATAGGTCGGTAAGTTTGGTCCGTGGGGATTGTTGAAACCTACTGGCTAACAACAGCATTGACATAACAGAAAATTTGTATAATGTTAATTTTCTGTGATGTTAGTGCCACTCCTGAAATCCAGCATCCAATATGGCATTCTTTTTATCTCCGTCCACAGTCTTTAACTAATTCAATGCTTGCACAATATGATTTTTATGAAAACGATACGAATCTAGCTTCCTCTACGACAAAACCGCCAGTCAAGCTATTCAAATTAATCAACATAAATATTTAAAAGAACTTTATAAGCCACTGAGACGAGTTATAACAAATAAATAATAATTACTTCCCAACATTTTATTCTATGAAATCTTAATGTCGTAAGTCATATTAAGTCAGCAGTTCAGAGGTTAGCTGCGATAATAATATAGATAAGTTAATATGTATATGTAGATATATGTGCATAATCTATGGTCAGTATGTAATACATTTAAAGGTACCTATATAAACTTCAGCTCAATAACTAAAGTAACATATACCTATAGTATGTAACATCACTTTTACTAATTATTGACAAATTATTAACAACCAAAGAGATTTAAACGTATATATGCTATAGAGCGGACATTTGGAACATATGCATACAAAAACTGTGAGCACGGGCGTGTGTTAAGCCCTCTAGCGAAAAATAGCAATACTACGCTGAATATTTATTTGGAAAACATTTTAACTATTTCCAATTAGGTGATGCTTCTAAATATAAGGTAAAAAATCGGTTTTAGGCACGTCGTCAATTAACATAGTTTTAAATAGTGACGTTACTGATTAACAGAGGGCACTTATTACAAAAAATTTTCTTTCTTCTAGAACAATCTACCAGAAATAATAAAATTTAAAGACTATTTGGTAAATATACACTATTCTTAGGATAATAAACCAAAATTATGTTCATTTTTGCTTCATATCGTGACTTACTATACCTTAATGCACAACCGGGCATATTTTCTTTAAAAATATTTTTTATTACGAAATGAATGTATCTTGACCTTTCGGTGATGTCACTTACACTATATGACAAGAATCGGAGATATATCCTTTAGGACAAAAGTTACAGACAACAATTTTGTTGCCGATGTCCGGTCTATTACTACTACATACTTAAATATCTTTGTTAACAAATATTTTAAAATTTTATAAGATTTATAATTAAACAAATTAACCACACCTCTACTTAACTCTGTTTAAAAATATTTTTTGTGAAATTTGATGGTGTTCTATTATTATTTTATATAAATTCGTTATTTTAAATTTATTTTTCATTATAAAAATGTTATGTTTTTATAAACAAATATTTAGGGCGATTTTAGGTTACTTCTATTAATGAAATAATATTATATATAAATAAATCTTCCAATAATATATATATATATATATATATATATATATATATATATATATATATATATATATATATATATATATATATATATATATATATATATATATATATATGTTATATTTATTTCAAGAAAAACAGCCAGAATAATATATATATATATATATATATATATATATATATATATATATATATATATATATATATATATATATATATATATATATATATATATATATAATGCCTGTTTTTCTAATAAAACACAAATTAAATAATGTTAACTTATTCGTGACGCCAAAACTGTTTTATAAATCCATTAGGAAGTTAAGCGTCTATACATAAGCAACAATTATCGTATTTACATACAACACACTTGAATAAATTACATTAAGACGTGACCTTTAAACGACTACAGAATATTAGAAACGAGGTTTAATAGACGTTAGATTTATAAATAGATTAAGTTCGTAAGCGATGCAAATAATTATCAAGCTTATACTAATCTGCTATATAGTATAGCACATTACTGCATATTGTGAACGTGGCCATATAAATGAATGCTGAGCCATTTTGTTATGCTATAATATAATATTTGATACATTCTATAAATTCTATCATCATCATTATTCACAAGTCCAATGCTGAGCTTAGGTCTTCTCCAAGAAATGCCACCTGCATCCATCGACTTCCTGTACGTCACACCAGGTCGTCACTCCATCTAGTGCGTATCGCCCTACACTTTGCCAACCGGTACGAAGCTGCCACGCGAGAACCTATTTTCCATCGGTTGTCAGGTCTTCGAGCTATATGTCCGGCCCATTGCCACTTCAGCTTACTAATCCGTTGGGTTTTTTTTATTCTGTCCGAGCAGCTATGCAGGTCTAGAGAAAGAGGCCAGTATCTCTGCGACCTAGAAAATCTATTGTGATCGCTGCTACGACTATAGTTCACGGCTAAGCCCTAGTAGTATATCTTCAATGAATAGGAGTTGCTTAGCCGTGAGAAATTTCACTTCTTCTGGGCGGAATAGATATTTTCCCAGATGAGTGTTACATTTGCGCATTAAGGGTCTGCAATCAGTTAGGATGTGTAGAGGCGTTTCTTCCGTTACGGAACAGAACCGACACATCATTGAGTTGCTTAGTCCCAGGATGGACATTTGCTCTTTAAGACAACAGTGTCCAGTTAGGGCTCTTGCCAGAATGCGAAATTTATTTTTACTTAATCCCAGGGCTTCTGAGGCGAATGTACAATCAAAAGGCCGGATAAAGGTTTTGAAATGTTTAAGCCCGGTTTGTCAGACCAGATTGTAAGTGATTTATTGTGATAAAGAGTTTCAAGTATCAATCGAGCTAGGCTTCTTGAGATTCCACAAAATGGCTCAGGTCCTAATTGTGTGCACTTTAAGCCATCCCGTGCAAGTTTGTCAGCAAATTCGTTGCCTACAATACCCTCTTGACCTGGAACCCATCTTAAAACGAGCCTGTTATTACATCCCAGGGCGTTTAAACGGTTCACGCAGTCTCCAACTAGCTTTGAGTTCACTAAGTTTGACCTCAGCGCTAGCAGTGCTGCAGTGCATAATCCGTTGGGTTATGTCGGTCACTCTGGTTCTACTGCGAATGTCCTCATTTCTAAGTTTATAATGCAGAGAAACTCTGAGCATAGCCCTCTCCATAGCTCGATGAACAACCTTGAGCTTCCACATACGGCCAACAGCGAAGAACCACGTGTTGGATCCATAACTCATCAATGGCAATACGCACTGATTATACAACGTCGTTTTCAACTTTGAGTTATATCTGACGATATGTCGTAACTTACCAAACGCTGCACAATTGATTTGAATTCGTCGATTGATCTCTTGGTCAAAGTTGGACTTACCTAGTCGGTCTATTTGTCCCAGGTAAACATACTCGACAACAACTACGAGCTTAGTGCTCCCAATAACTACTAAGTGACATGGACATTAGACATAATTTTAGTTTTGTCCATGTTCATCATAAGATCTATCCGTTGGGAGACACTATATTGAGGTCATTGACTCATTTAGCATAGTGCTTAGGTTCCCCGGCAATTCTACCGTAAGGACGATATCATCAACAAATTGAAGGTAAGTGATATATTCGCTTTTGACGTTAATACCGTATCCTTGACAGTCCAGTAGTTTGAAGACGTCTTCTAATGCAGCGGTGAAGAGTTTCGGGTATATAAAGTCACCCTGTCTTACACCTCTCTGCAGTTGTATAGGTTTCGTACTCTTGTACAGTTCAGGAATACCCATCGCAGCCCTAATGTACATAGACTTAGCACTTCGATATACCGAAAGTCAACATAAAACAACTAAGTTGACTATAAACATACAGCGTAATCTGAACTGAGCTTTTTTGTATTAATGCTTGAGCAACTTATTTCAATTTCCCCTAACGCCTCTTTCAACAACTGTAGATTGGTATGGGTATTGGATATTAATCTGTATATCCGTGTTGTGAAACGGTACGTTGCCGTTAATTCAACGTAATTTTAAGGGAAACATATTAGCTTTTCCGAGAATCGAACCTCACCTGCATTCGGTGCAAGGTCCTATAGTATAAGAATATGTCTTAAAAGAGTCAAAGTTGTAAAAAATAAATTTATAAAGAATTATAAAGGCAGTAATTCTACCCAACCAAGCCGTAATAGCTTAGTGGCTAAGCGCTTGCTGTAAATTTTACATTTAACGAGCAACTCGGGTTCAATACTTGTTGGCACCAACGAAATTGTCAATTGCAATTTTAAATGCTGATTTACCACATACTCGGCGGTAAAGGAAAACACTGTTAGCAAACTTGCATGTCCGAAGATTAAAAAAAATTTCGAAGACATGTCAAGTTCACCGACACGCACTGGACCTGCACTGTGGGCTAAGCCTTTAGGACGTAATAGTATATAGTACTTGAACTTGAACTGAATTTAGTTTCTTATTTTATCCATATAATTTTATAATGTTTTTTTTTAAATTAATATATTCTGTTAATACCATTTCGTATACCTCGTGAAAGCTGGATCAGATAGGAAAACAAAATATCAGGAATGGCTCACGAGGTCACTGATATGTGGGGTGGTGTGCCGACTGAAATTATACCTGTAGTCATTTCTGCGAATGGGCAATCTCGGTCAGCCTCGCGAGTCATCTGAGGTGACTGAGACTCAGTTATTGACCGCTCCGGGCTCAAATGCAGAAGGCAGTGCCCCGAGGAACAATTTGGGCGGTATTGAGGTACCGCTCGCATTGTTTGCCGGTTTCTTTCCTTAGACCGCGGACCAAACGGCCGAGGGTTATGGTTAACACTCGGCCGTTTGGTCTCCCCTGCCGAGGAATTCCATCTGGTTGGCTTTCTTATTTATGTATTTTATTTTATTTTATCATTTTCATACATACATATACATATATATATATATATATATATATATATATATATATATATATATATATATATATGTATATATGAAATTTATAGTAGCAGTTATAGTACCAATATATAAAGGAAAAGGGTTACAGCAGGACTGCAAAAACTACCGCGGTATCAGCTTGCTTCGTATTGTGGGTAAACTGTATGCTAAGGTGTTAATTGAAAGAGTTATGAAAGAAACTGATGGAAAAATTTGGGATGTGCAAGCGGGTTTTAGAAAGGGAATGGGGTGTACAGATCAGGTCTTTTCCATGCGCATGATTGCGGAGAAGTTTTTGGCAAAAACCAGAAAGTTTTTTGTGCATTCATGGACTTGGAAAAGGCTTATGACAGAGTGGACAGGAATGTGTTATGGCAAACACTGAACTCATATGGGTTGAGCGATGGTTTGATACAGGCATTAAGGTCTTTTTATAGGGACTCTAGTGCTTGTGTCAGGATCAACGGGGTCTACTCGGACTGGTTTGGCATCCAAAAAGGTGTCAGACAGGGCTGTGTAGCTTGCCCTTGGCTGTTCAACCTATTTATGGACCGGTGTTTGCAAACTTTGAAAGATGAAGAATGTGGGTTAAGAATGGGCGAGTTAACCGTCAAATGCCTTTTGTATGCCGATGATCAAGTCATATTTGCGTCATCGGCGGCTGAGTTGCAAACGATGGTTACATTAATGAACTGGGAAATAAAAGAAAGGGGAATGAAAGTGAACGCATGTAAGATGAAAGTGATGGTTTTTGAAAGAGAAGAAAGCAAAACGGTATGTGAAATAAGAATAGAAGGAGAGTTAATTGAGCAAGTGGATGAGTTTATGTATTTGGGATGTGTATTTAGCAGGGATGGTAGATATGATAGGGATATAGAACGACGAGTAAATGCAGGGAATAGATTTCACTCTATTCCCTGCATTTACTCGGGCACTACACTCTATTATGAAGAACCAGAATGTGTCAAAACAGGCACGAATGGTAATTCATAATGCTGTGTTAGTCCCTACTTTAAGGATATGGTATTGAAAGCTGGGTGTGGCAGAAGAAGCACGAAAGTAGAATAAATGCTGTAGAAATGCGGTCTTTAATGAATATGCTAGGGTTGAATCTGAATGACAGGGTAAGAAATTGCGTGATAAGAGATAAATGTGGTATGCAAGATGATGTTGTGACCAGGATTAAGAAAGGAATGCTTCGGTGGTTTGGTCATGTGGAAAGAATGAATGAGGAAAGAGTGACAAAGCAAATTTATATGGCAGATGTGAACGGCCGAGTCGGGAAGGGACGCCCTAGTAAAAAGTTTATCGACCAAATTGGCGATATTTTTAAAATGGGCCACGTTAGAAGTACCCTTAACCGACGAGCATGTATGCGTAGATATATGGATGTAAAAGAGGCGAAAGAGGTATGTCAGGATCGTGCCAAATGGAAGTCCGTAGTCTCTGCCTACCCCTCTGGGTGACAGGCGTGAGTGTTTATGTTTATATATATATATATATATATATATATATATATATATATATATATATATATATATATATATATATATATTGATGCAATACAACGAGATGAGAAAACTATATAAATACCTCAAATATAATAATAATGATATGTTCTTCTACTGCTGGACTTCATCATCTTCCTTTGTAAACCTTAATCGTCATGCTTGAGAGGTGGATGAAAGATTGAAATACTGATTGTGAAAAGCTTCGTCCCTGCGACCAGTCGCCATTTTGCGTATATTCCATCTGTATAAAAGATAACCGTCACGATTGTGATGCGGCTAATAGACATTTAATATAGCGTTGAAAACACATATGCGGCCTATTTTATTTGAATTTATATTTACTTTTTGGCTCCTGGTGCCATTCACTATAGCAGCACTATCGAAGCTAGTAACATAGTTTTGCTCAATGGAATCCTCTTTCATAAAAGTAGTTTAAACGGTTTCATCATTTATATGATAATTGTATACTATTTTTATTACCTCCTTTTTCCCTATTTCCCAATCCCATTGCAACAAATGCCGGAGTTCCTCAGGGTCCATAATACTCTCTGCAACTCTCTTTCTGCTGTATGTTAATGATCTGTTATTCCTGGTATCAAAAGATATGCAATCTATAGTACAGATGATGAAAGGTAGGACCGAATTCTCGGTCCAGTCGAGATCAAATCTTGTCCTAATAATAAGCTATGGTTGAGCTTGTGAATTTCACACTGCGGGCTCTTGAGATTCACTGTTTGCAAAACACGAGATAGTTTTTTCGCCGCTAAAAGGAGCCCGGTCACCCTGGCTCCTAACATGTTAGGTTTTAAAATTTCACTGAACCACAACTATGGGTGGTTCATTTCAGGCCAAAACAGCTGCAAGAATACTAGGTGTCCTTGCAAGAGTGGGGCGTTACTTCTTACCTAATACAAAGCGCAAGTCCGGTTGTGCATGGAGTACTGCTGTTACGTAAGGGGTGGTGCACCTGGTGCGTTGGACTCAGTGTAGAGACGTGCTAGGATGTTTACTGGTAACTTTGATTTGTTTGTAATCAATCTTTTCAGCCTCATGCAAAGGCGAAGAATAGTCAGTCTCTCGGTATACTATGGGATGCATTTCGAGTGTGAGCAGGAGTTACATGCTTTAATTCCTCCCTCTACTTTTCACCAATGGACAACCAGACGGTCGGCGTTAGTCTTCACCACTTTGTTGTTGATATTCAACGCATAACGACCGAATGATTTTATCTTTCTATTGTAATACGTACAGCAAAGGAGTGAAATAATTCGCTGACGTCTGTTTTTCCGTCCGAATACAATCGTGGCGTTTTAAAAGCAAGAGTGAATAGGCTTTTCTTACGCTAAAGTAGTGCGATTTACCATCTAAGGCTGCATCACCACTTTACCACCAGGTGGGATTGTGGTCAAGTACTAGCTTATAATAATTATATCTAATTACATGTATAATAATTATATCTCATTCCGCTTTCCTTCCTTTTTGGATATATATATATATATATATATATATATATATATATATATATATATATATATATATATATATATATATATATATAATTTCCTAATGTATCTATGTGATTTATATAAGGCATACTGTTCTTAATTATACTGATCACGTTTTAAAGTTTTACAAATGAACCACTTTAAAAATCAACCTTTGATAACCTAATAAAAGAGACAAAATATAATTTGAATAACATGGAAAAAAACTGAGTTCAGTATCTTCAAAGATAATATTAACATAAACTATTTATAAGATAAATATCATAATCATTTTTTGGACTTATTTACGCTAAATATTACTATAATGATCGATGATGACAAAATATAGACGTTATCAGTTTACTATGATCAACCTTATTTAGGTAACTCGAGCACATTGATTCAAAAGCAAACATTATCTTGAAACAACATTACTATGATAAATATTAATAGAAAGTACTTCGGAAGTAGAATCTACTCAGTTGTATAAAATTTTTAGTGTATCATTTTTTTGTTACGTTTGCTTCGTATATGTGTATATATATATATATATATATATATATATATATATATATATACACATATACGTAATAGATATAGTTTTAGAATAACATAATAGTTTTAGAATAAATGTGCTCATCTTACTTACATATACATATATATGTAAGTAAGATGAGCACATTTATTCTAAAACAAACAACACTTACTATGACGAATATTAATAGAAAATTACTTTTACTCAGTTCTGTAATGATTTCGTAAATCCACTTTTTATCATGTTTGCTTCGTATGTGTGCATATATACAGAAATATATATTTATATTTACACAAATTTATCTATTAACCTACCTGATTAGAAATAGAAACGTCAATGTTCATTTTCCCGCGGTATTTTTCCTGTAATGAGGGAGTATGACAAAACGTGACATTAACGGGTCACATTGGTGTGTGCCAAATTTCATAGCAATCATTTTCGGCGTTTATGAATGAATGATTAACAAACATCCAAATATATTCATAAAATTTACACTTTTTTATTTACATTGCAGTATACATACAACGTTAAAATTTATTTTTGATATTTATAAATAAAGTTTAACACTTTATTTAATTTGTGAACGTTTGTTATCTTAAAATCCGACAAGCTACTGTAACTCATTTCGTTTACCTGGAAAGAGACTAAAAAAGAGGAAATCCATAAAAATGCTTGTAATTTTGGTTAAAAAAAGTTAAATAAAATTAAAATAACATTTCTCCCGACGTTCGAAATTTGTTATTCCAATATAATATAGTTTACTGATCGTAAAAATCGGCGAGTTAACATCAGTAGCAGCGGTAACACTCCGTTTTTGGACGCAGTTTTCACCCAAACAGCTCCAACAAAACCAATTTTTGCCTTCACACATCCATTAGTAAAGGAACAATCTACATATTCACTGCACTAATACACTACCTGTTGCAGCCTTTACGCACAGAACTCCTATAGTCCCCCGCGTCTCACGTATCCGTTGTGTTCTTTCATGATAGAGCCATAATTCAGCACGCGTTAGTATGCCTGACTGCGAAAAAGACACTCTCTCATAAAACACCACTATAAAATAGAAGCATATACGTCGCTACTGAATACTAAATACACTAAATTACTTACTGCCACTGCTTTTAAGGAAAATCGCAAATAAATTAAATTAACAAAGTCTAGTTTGGTTAAATTTTACTTGTTTCTTATTAACATAATATCAATATTTTTGCATTTATTTCAATTTAATTACCCTTTACTGCCTAAAATTGGCGTAAGAACATTTTACAAATTTTATTACATTAATATTTATATAATAATACAATATATAATAATATAATATATTAATATTAATATTTTATAGCGATTATCCTAAAAGTTATCAAATTTTAATAATTAAAGTATTATATTATTTTTTGCTTTTAATATCAAACAATTTCACACAAATAAATGGAACATTTTATGGTCAAATTAATTGTAATTATTTTACTGTAAATGTTTCCACAAGATAATTTTACTTACATTCTATCCTCTTCTACTTCACCAGTAGTCCGTAAAATTTTCTAAATACAGAGAGGACTTGCTTTAATCTTCACGCCTTGGTAGGATTCTCTTTAAACTAGGTAGGACACATCATTTTATTTCATTACGCGAATATGAGCAAATTATTTTTTTACAACTTTAACACTTCCATTCTTATTCATGCTGCCAGTAAGAGTATCCGTCTCTATAATTCATCCAGTATTTGTTTTAAAAACCAGAGTGACCGACATAGCCCAACGGATTAGTAAGATGAAGTGGCAATGGGCCAGGCATATAGCTCGAAGAATCGATAACCGATAGGGAAGAAAGGTTTTCGAGTGGCAGCCTCGTACCGGTAGGCGTAGTGTAGGGCGACCCCCCACTAGATGGAGTGACGACCTGGTAAGACATGCAAAAAGTCAATGGATGCAGGTGGCTCAGGACCGTGCTTTGTGGCATTACTGGGGGAGGCCTATGTTCAGCAGCGGACTTGTGAAGGGCTGTAATGATGATGATGATGATGATGTGTTTTAAAAAGTTTTAAAAGACGAATATAGGATATGCCAAAAACATCTTATGGTCACCGAAATGTGGAACGGTTACAGACAGGCGAGCAGTGTCATAGGTGCAAAACGGCGTGAAACTAAAAAGGTGTGATGATCAAAGCAAACTTGGCGAAGTCTATGTCGAGCTGGTGAAATAGAAAAAGATTGAAATTTTATCTGCATTTATCAACAAGGAAAGGTAAGAAATATCCTAGATTCTTACGTGGCACTTAAATATATACGTGTTGAATATAGGTTTAAGCTCAAGATTTTAAACACACGGCTATCATTGTCAATGCAGTCAGAGTACGACTGCTTCTATATGTGCATACAAATTTCCTTAGATGAGAGAAGCATAACATAACATAAAAACTCACGCCTGTCACCCAAAGGGGTAGGCAGAGACTACGGACTTCAATTTGACACGATCCTGACATACCTCTTTCGCCTCCTTTACATCCATATATCTACGCATACATGCTCGTCGGTTAAGGGTACTTCTAACGGGGCCCATTTTCAAAATATCGCCAATTTGGTCGATAAACTTTCTTCTAAGGCGTCCCTTCCCGACTCTGCCGTTCACCTCTGCCATATAAATTTGCTTCGTCACTCTTTCCTTATTCATTCTTTCTACATGACCAAACCGCAGAAGCATTCCTTTCTTAATCCTGGTCACAACATCATCTTACATACCACGTTTATCTCTTATCACGCAATTTCTCACCCTGTCATTCAATTCAACGCTAGTGGTGGAGCCACGTGTTTAAGGCTGCCGAAGTCTAGTTCCCCGGTCGAACCTTAAACCTATTACGCGAGATATTAACTAAAGTGGACTGTATATGCGGTTGCTTCTACGCTTACGTAAAGGCGACTACTATAGCATGCGGTATAATGCACTCGCTCTTCCCTAAAACTAAACTATTATTGTGCCAAATCGCTGAAAAGGAATCCTGCCTTATTAGGAGAACAAAAAAATTGGAGCGGGTTAAAACTATGTAAGGCAGGAGCTAAATTAAGGAATGTTGACTCACCGGGGTTTCTTCTATCCTGTTGAGCACTATAGCTGCAACTTCTGGAACTTCTTCTGGAACACTCCGGAGAGAGGCGGTGCGCTACTATATCTCACACGATGTGAGGCGGTTCTCCTGGAGCTCGACTGCTTCCAGGCTAAAGCGGTTTCTACTAGCGGTGTGGTTTCAACGACGACTGCAGCGGAAAGAGGACGCGCAACGGTCGCGCGTGCCTTATATGTCCTCGGCCCCGATGATTACGTGACATTCTAGAATCATCTTCTTGCCCCTCCCACCCCACCACCCCGATGTGTCGATGGAGGATCGAGGAGGGTATGAATGATATCGTTTTTCGTAAAGGAACAAGCGGCTTGGCACCTCTACCGTCAAATATAATAATCCAATGGTTTTTTCCGCGCAACCATCTCCCCCGCCCTTGAAGGATTTCCTTCAAAATTAACTAATACAACTAGAGCTAAGATCAACTAACAAAATAACTAACTAACGCTAAGATTACCTAAATTCAACTACAATTTAATCTAGAAAGCTAATTTAAATTATGGAAGAGGCAGGGGGCACAAACGGACAACCGGACGCAAGTAAGACCCAACCGTGGTCTTAACGCGAGCTATCCTAACTACTCCGTCGGAACCGGGAAAGACCTCTTCGACAATTCCTAACGGCCAGTGGAGAGGCGGCGTATTCTCTTTGGTGAGCACAACTACAGTTCCTACAGCTAAAGGCTCAGTTGCTGTGTTCCATTTTTGCCGAGACTGCAAAGTATGCAAGTATTCCATCCTCCATCGCTTCCAAAACGATTGCACTAACCGATCTAATAATTTGTGGCGTGCGGAAATGCTAAGTCTGTTCTCATCCATACCTGCGGCTCGCAAATACTTTAAAGGCGTTAAATTCAAAAAATGTGCTGGAGTTAGAGCCAGCGGTTCCGAGGGGTCACTAGACAACGTACGACAAAGTGGGCGACTATTCATTACGCATTCAATTTGAGCGAGCACCGTACTTAGCTCTTCGAAGGACAAAATTTGATCTCCTATTACTCGGTATAAATGACTCTTTAGACTCTTGATATTAGTCTCCCAATTGCCCCCAAAATGGCTCGCGGCTGGGACGTTCAGAGACCACTCAATGCGGTTCTCGGCTAGAATGTGAGCGAACTCCGAATTATAATATTTGCTAGCTAAGAGCTCATGTAGTTCCGATAAAATACGTTTTGCACCGACGTAGTTCGTACCGTTATCCGAATACAATCTACTTACAGGGCCACGGCGGGAAAGAAATCTTTTAAATGCACCCATAAAGCCTGCTGTGCTTAGATCACCAACGAGTTCTATATGCACCGCTCGAGTAGTTAGACATACGAAAATGCAGACGTAAGCCTTTGTGGATCTTATACCACGCCCGCGAGTGAGCGTGACCTTAAACGGACCAGCGAAATCAGACCCGGTGTGCGTGAAGGACTTTACTGATTGTATTACTCTACAAGATCTAAGTTCCGCCATTTCCGGAAATGACGGCTTGGGGCGTGCCCGAAAGCAAGCTATACATCGGTGCACCCGATTGCGTATTAAACTACGTGCAGAAAGAATCCAATAATTCTGACGCAAAATCGACATCAACAAGTCGGGGCCAGCGTGCGAGTTCAATTTATGATGGTAATCGACTAATAAGTTCATGATATGGTCTTTACGCGGTTAAACAATAGGGTGCCGTTGGTCGAAACTCAATTGCGAGTTGGACAAGCGTCCACCCACCCTTACAATCCCATCCTGTAAAAATGGCTTAAGGCGTTGAAAGGCGCGACTACAAGCTCTATTCGATTGTAATCTTCTAATTTCTTCAGAGAAGTGCGCACGTTGAAGTTCACGCAATACTAGCGACTCGGCATAGTTGTAATCGGATGCTAAGACATACGAACGTCGCGGTAACAGCTTCGCGAATCGACAAACGTAAATTACGCTACGCAATATGTAATTTCGACCAAGAGGACAAGCGGTTCGCCAAAGCAATGATTGGAGAAACCTCACTCGAAATGTTCGCCACTAGAGCGTGTCTCTTCTCTTCCGGCGGTTGTGACACTGACGAAGGTTCGAAGTCGGTTATTGACCATTGCGAGGGATCCAAGTGAACCCAAGCAGGTCCGTGGAACCAAAGCGGGTGGTCCATTATTTGCATCGGGGTGAGTCCACGGGATAGACAATCGGCGGGGTTTTCCGTACCGGAAACGTGATAAAAGTTCCGCGTTTCTAGCTCGTCTTGTATCTTGGCCACTCGGTTCGCAACAAACATATCCCAACGGTGGGGTGAAGAATGAACCCAGCATAAGGCGACGGTGGAGTCGGAAAAGGCCAATATTCTTTCTATGTGAACTCTATCCCTACATGCGCTGATAACTGCGGTAATAAGCTTGGTGAGTACTAATATTGCACAAAGCTCTAAGCGCGCCAGAGAGACAACCTTACGGGGGGAGACTCTCGACTTAGAACTAATGAGGCTAATCGAATTTCTACCATTATTCTGGACGTGGAAATATACAACGCCCCCGTAAGCCTTCTCGCTGGCGTCTGCAAACCCAACGACTGTTATGGCGCTACTTCTATCTACGTTTATATGACGCGGTATTTTAATTTCTCTTAATAAAGGAAGTTCCTCTCTAAAGCGCTGCCACAGCCGAACAATGCTGTCAGGCGGCGAGTCATCCCAGTCGCATTCCAATAACCAAAGTTGTTTAATTAAAAGCTTAGCGTATAATACCACCGGAGCTACGAAACCCATGACGTCCCATAATCTAGCAACGCATGACAGTATTGTGCGCTTTGTGCATTTCTCTACGGGCGGATTTACCTTAAGGCTAAACACGTCGGACTCTGGTGACCAACATAGACCGAGCACCTTGTGTGTATCAGAATCGTCGAATTCCTTTATCGCCGAAAGACGGTGTGATAGTGGGATTGTATCCAAAACCGGACGCGAATTACTAGTCCACTTCACAAGATCGAATTGACCCGATTTCATGAGCCTTATAACCTCGGCGGTGGTTAGGGTTGCCTCCTCCACGCTATCGACCGAGTACACAAAATCATCCATATATAATCCGCTCTCAATTGCCCTCTTAGCTTTAGGATAAGAGGGACCTTCATCGTGAGCGAGCTGTCTCACCGTGCGTAACGCATGAAATGGGCTCGACTTTAAACCAAAACAAACGCGATTAAATTCAAACACCATTAGAGGTTCCTTTGGGTTGAAACGATATAAAATGCGTTGAAATCTACGGTCGCATTCACGGACCCCTATACAAAGAAACATTTGACGAATATCGGCGGATAGTGCTATACTAAACAAACGAAAATTGACTATTATATTAAATAAACTGCCCTGTAAATTTTGCCCACTATAGAGGATATCGTTAAGCGACAGGTGAGTGCTAGTTTTAGCACTTGCGTCGAGCACTACACGTAACTTAGATGTAAGTTTGTCCTCTCTAATGACTCCGTGGTGTGGTATGAAATACGACGGTGTGTCTTCGTAGTTATCTAATTTCGAAGCCACAAGTGATATGTAACCTTCTCTTATATATTCGTTAATGACGCCGTCGTAAGCTTCCTTTAACTGGGGTGAAGCGAGCATCCTACGCTCCAAGCTGTAGAAACGTTTTTCCGCCATTTGACGCGAATCGCCGAGAGATAAAACATCTCCTTTAAAGGGTAGCGCTACACTATATCTACCGTCGCGATCACGAATGGTCGTGCGGACGTAAATTTCCTCGCATAACCTATCATCTGAGCTAGCTATGGGTGGAACGTTCACCTCCTCCATCTCCCAAAATTTGCGGACTAACGACTCGAGCGGTTCGACAGCCATACCACAATAAGAGGTTGCCGAAATACTATCTATGATGGGGGCGGAGCCAAGGATCACATAGCCCAATACGGTTTCCAGTGCGTAAGGCGCGGTATGCGAAGAGTTGCCCCTGACCTTATTGTTTAACAAAAGATAAGGGAAAAGCGATGCTCCAATGAGCATGTCTATGTTTCCAGGAACGGCGTAAGTGTCGTCCGCCAGAGTCAAATTCTTAAATTCAATCATTGCCGAGGTGTCAACCGAAACGGTTGGCAACCGTTCAGTGACCCTATCTACTACTAGTGCACTTATATCAAAGTTAACATTACGATCTATCCGAGAATAAATTTTTAAATTTATATATCCCTGTGTCGATTTACTAGTGCCTCCGATGCCTTTAATTACAGGACATGAAAGTGACCTATTTATTACTAAGCCTAAGCGCTGACAACATTGTCGCGTTATAAAGCTATTTTGGGCTCCGCTGTCCAGCAGTGCACGGACGCTTTGTTCGTTTCCACGCGAATCCCTAACCAAAATACGTGCCGTACCCAGTAACACGGTTGAAGGAGGTTGTGCTCCCATATTTGCTAATGAGCACAGAGCGACATCACCAGGTCGACCGCTAGAATCGTTGACCTTAGTAGGGGCGAATTCCTTATCCGCTTTACTTGACGCCGCTATGTTGCTATTTTCAAAATGTAATAGCGTGTGATGTTTCCTGGCGCACTTGCTACATACGGAACTCGAATTGCATTTTGCAACTAAATGCTTATCGCTTAAGCAGTTCAGACATAGGTTGTTTGTCTTTACTAATTTATAACGCTCGCTTGGTGAATATTTACGAAAAGTCGCACAATTATATAAATTACCGTGTCTATCTTTACATACTAAACAAGTATGCTGGAGTGATGTTGGCGTAGCGGTTACGTAAGTTAACGACCCTGCTATTTTAGATGGTTGAGTCTGTCTACGGTCGACGCACCTTTTAATCTCCTGTTTAACGTTCGGAGAGCGCTGCATCACCTTTATTTGATCTCGCACGAACGATGCTAATGAATGAAAGGAAGGCATCTCCGAGCTACGATGCTCCATTTCAAACGCACGCACGGTGTCGGGGTCCAACTTCTTCAGTGCAATATGGAGAAACACCACGTCCATAAGATCATTAAATTTCAAATTCTTAAGTGCAGCCACCGATGCCACAAATTTATCTAGAAATTGCTCTAAGCCGTTGATGTTCGCGGATGATATAGATTTAAGATCGAATATCTGGTTCAAATATTCGGAAGCTAACATTCTCCTATCTTCATATTTAGTTTTAAGCGTTTCGAATATTAATAAGTAATTGTTTGCTGTAGGTGTAAAACCAGAGCAGATCGACTGTGCCCTGCCACTAAGTTTACTGATTAAGTAATATAATTTTTCGGCGTCCGATAACGATGGGTTATTGTGTATATTGTTTTGAAAACTACTGAAGAAGAAGGGCCACGTCTTAATATCACCATTAAAAACCGGAATATCTATTGGCGGCAACCTAATTGAGTCGCTTGGACGTACCTGTTTTTCCGGCTTTGCTTCGTTTTGAGATAGGGATCTCGCAATTCTTTTCACGCGACACAACATATCTTCGAATGCCAGCAGCAGTTGGTAGTTCACTATGTATTTCGGGTCGATTTGTAATTCCAAATGATTAATATGGTCTAATATTTTTTCGTAATCTATTCGTAAAGAATCTATCGTTTCGATTTCGGTCAAAAAAGTTTCCCGCACTGCTTCTATATGGATGTTCTTTATATAATCACTTATATTCTGCATACGCGAAAAGAGTATGTCCCTCTTAGCATAAAGCGTTTCAATTTTGATTTCACTTCCACTAACTGCCATTTTAAACTATTATAATAAAGTTATATCAATCACAATTAATCTCACAACGCACAAACAATGAAGGATGGACACTCGGTATGCCGTATTACGTAATTAAATCGAACACCTGCGCAGCGAGTCGAGGTGACGCGTCATTTGCTAGGCTCAATAATTTTATCAAGATTGTGGGTAAGCGTATCAAACGGTTCCTATTACACTGTTTCAATTATTTAATAGGCTTTAAATTTAATCAAATACGAGCGCTATAAAACGAATAATTCTGTTTGCGAGTACCTAATCAAATTTTAAATTTAAACGAACACTATTTAAGTCTATTCTATAAATTGGAGTGCATTATCTAATTAATTAATTCAACAATTCGACCAAAATCCTGCTCGAAGTGACCATAAAATGGTGGAGCCACGTGTTTAAGGCTGCCGAAGTCTAGTTCCCCGGTCGAACCTTAAACCTATTACGCGAGATATTAACTAAAGTGGACTGTATATGCGGTTGCTTCTACGCTTACGTAAAGGCGACTACTATAGCATGCGGTATAATGCACTCGCTCTTCCCTAAAACTAAACTATTATTGTGCCAAATCGCTGAAAAGGAATCCTGCCTTATTAGGAGAACAAAAAAATTGGAGCGGGTTAAAACTATGTAAGGCAGGAGCTAAATTAAGGAATGTTGACTCAACGGGGTTTCTTCTATCCTGTTGAGCACTATAGCTGCAACTTCTGGAACTTCTTCTGGAACACTCCGGAGAGAGGCGGTGCGCTACTATATCTCACACGATGTGAGGCGGTTCTCCTGGAGCTCGACTGCTTCCAGGCTAAAGCGGTTTCTACTAGCGGTGTGGTTTCAACGACGACTGCAGCGGAAAGAGGACGCGCAACGGTCGCGCGTACCTTATATGTCCTCGGCCCCGATGATTACGTGACATTCTAGAATCATCTTCTTGCCCCTCCCACCCTACCACCCCGATGTGTCGATGGAGGATCGAGGAGGGTATGAATGATATCGTTTTTCGGAAAGGAACAAGCGGCTTGGCACCTCTACCGTCAAATATAATAATCCAATGGTTTTTTCCGCGCAACCAGCTAGCATACTCTTGAATGAATGAGAGAAGCTTACTAATATATTTTTGTTTATGTAACACTTGATCGTTATAACAAAATATTAGTTTTATACAAAAATAGAAATATGTTTAGCCATATCAACTTACACAAATTCCCCCTTAAGTGTGGCAACTAAGGCGGGGAGGGGGGGGGGGGCGCTATATGTAACAGTGGAAATATATGGGCTGTAATGCTAATGATAATAGCGATGATTAATTACAGTAGTCAAAGTTGTGGATAAGCCTAATTGCGATGTTTGGTGGTGGTGGGTGCTAAAAAGTTATATTTTGTTTATATAAATTTAAAAACCGATTCGTTCATACTAGTTGCTTTAGCTTGTAACATATTTTTATATAAAAAAGTAAAGATACAGCCTATGTACGTCCCACTGCTGGGCACAGGCCTCCCCTCATTTCTGAGAGGGTTTTAGGGCAAGGAAGTGTCGGCCGCGCTGCCCCAATGCGTGTTGGCGAACTTCGCATGTCTTCGAAATATTTTTTTCTCTTGTTCCTCAGACATGCAGGTTTCCTCACGATGTTTTTCTTCACCACCAAGTACGTGGTAAATGAGCACTTAAAATTGCAATTAACAATTTCATTGGTGCCGATGGGGATCGAACCCGGGTTACTCGCGTTCTGTTTACTTACAGCGAGCGTTAGCCATTTGAGCTACCACGTCTCACCTTACCATATTTTTATATGTTGTTTATATATTATAAATATGTACTATTATATAATTTTTATTTGAGAGTGATAGTTTGTTCAATATTTAATTGTATCTATAAGAACTATAAAAACAAACTCTCTGCGATGAAAAACATCTATGTGTAGGTGTGCCGCGCACACACATGTAAACTTCGCAACGTTGTATTGTAACTATATTATGTAGTGAATAAGATTTTTCAGGCAGTCACTAGTTGCCCGCCAACTGTATGGCACGTTTCGCTATAATAAATATATATTAGTAAAAGAATTCACCTTTCATTATGGTCACCAATAGGCACCCCTACGGAGTCAGCTCCAAAACTGGTGACCCCGACGTGATCAAGATGACTGAAGTGGTCTATGTGATGTTAATGCAGTAGTGGGCAATATTCGCGTGGTTGTGATCAGTGGACAATAGATATAGTAACATGAGTGCGCCGTTTCCGCCTACGTCACAGAACGTGCCGCCTGTTAACGTGCCACCCGTTCAAGACATCCAGCCACCCGCGCAACCGCCCATCATGGCGCCAGGGGTAGATGCAGTGTCCCTACAGTCTCGCCTCGCAGACTTTTGGACGGACCAGCCACGCGTATGGTTCGTACGCACGGAAGCTATCCTCGCACCTCAGAGGTTGAGTGATGAGGCGAAGTTTGACCTGGTCGTGTCTAAGCTAAGTAAGGAGGTTATCGCGCAAGTGACGGACATATTACTCAACCCGCCTCCTACCTACAAGTACGACGCACTCAAAGCTCGGCTACTCCACATCTATGAGGAGTCAATGTCGAGGCAGATCGAGAAGCTTATGAGCGAGCTAGAGCTGGGAGACCAGAAACCATCTCAGCTGCTTCGGCGGATGCGTGAGCTCGCTACTGACAAGGTTCCTGATGAAACCCTTCGCGTCTTGTGGCAGGGTCGTCTTCCGACACAAGTCCGAGCCGTGCTAACTGTGTCCGACTCCAAGGACCTGGACAACCTAGCAGCAGTTGCAGATAACGTCATGGAAGCTGTGCGGCCTTCATATACCGCCACCGCTACTTACACCGTGCCAGCGCCAGCATCTACTACCGCCTATGACTTGGCCCTGTTGAGAGCTGAGGTGGCTAAAATAAAGGCTACCGTGGACCATCAGCAGAGGTCGCGGTCCCGCGCCCCAGATCGCAACCGGCGTCGTTCACAGTCCAGGCGCCGTAGCAGTTCCTGCCGTCCCCGGAAGGAGAACTACTTATGCTTTTACCATTACAAGTTCCGAGAAAAGGCCAACAGGTGTACGAAGCCTTGCGCGTGGAAAACAACACAGCCGGAAAACTGAGCAGCGAGGTACAGTCCGAGGGTCTTCAGGTCTGTACCGTTTTTCCATTCAATCGTTTGTGTGTGTCAGACAGTAACTCCGGACTTAGATTTTTAGTTGACACCGGTGCCAATGTGTCTGTTTTACCAGCCGCGAGAAAAGATCGTCTAAATCAGTGTAGTGCATATAAATTATACGCAGCTAACGGCAATGAAATCGCAACTTACGGTACCAAGACAATAGTGTTAAACTTAAACTTACGCCGACCTTATCGTTGGGAATTCGTTGTAGCAGATGTCAAACAACCAATTTTGGGCGCCGATTTTTTAGCGTACTACAAATTATTAGTTGATTTAAACGCGCGTAAATTAATAGATAAAACTACAGCATTGAATGTTTCGGCATCTGTTGTCAATGTATCTCAACCTAGTGTTAAAACTATTGATGTAAATCATCCATATCAGGATTTATTGTTAAAGTATCCGGACATCACTAAACCAGCGTCATTCCGAGAAACTGCGAAACACGATGTCGTCCACTATATCGAGACCTCTGGCCCGCCCATGCACGCGAAAGCGCGCCCGTTGCCACCGGACAGGTATAAAAAGGTTAAAGAAGAATTTCGCATCATGCAGGAACTGGGCATCTGTCGTCCTTCAAAGAGCGCGTGGGCTAGTCCGCTCCATGTAGTTCCTAAAAAGAATGGAGATATAAGACCTTGTGGGGACTATCGCCAGCTGAATGCGATAACAAAGCCCGACAGATACCCGATTCCTCGCTTGAACGATTTTACTTTTATTCTTCCGGATAAAAAGATATTTTCAAAATTAGACATCAATAGAAGTTATCATTTTATACCTGTCGCACCAAGGGACGTGGAGAAAACCGCTATCATAACACCATTCGGACTTTTCGAGTTTCCTCGAATGACCTTCGGTTTGCGCGGAGCAGCACAAACCTTCCAGCGCTTTATGAACTCCATTTTACAAGGTCTTGATTTTGTCTTTTGTTATTTAGACGACTTACTTATAGCTAGTGACAACGAAGTTCAACACAGGCAACATTTAGAAATTATTTTTAAAAGGCTTAATAAATATGGAATTTCGATTAATTTGGCAAAATGTCGTTTCGGACAAACTAAACTAGAATATTTGGGACACGAGATTAGTACCGACGGCGTCAGGCCGTTGCAAGATAAGGTTCAGGCAATTGTGGAATTTCCGAAGCCGAAAACTGTTGCAGAGCTAAGACGTTTTCTCGGTATGGTCAATTTTTATCGAGCTCATCTTCCTAACGCAACTTTATATCTAACAGAATTAAATAAATATCTTAAAAGCTCAAAGAAAAATGATAAGACTCCCATCGTCTGGACGGATAGTGCGAACGAAGCATTTACGCAATGTAAGGCAGGTCTCACACAGGCCGCTACATTGACGTACCCTAGAGTGGGTTCCGCACTCGCTTTAATGACTGATGCATCCAATATATGCGTGGGAGCAGTCTTGCAACAAAAGGAAGGAGATAGCTGGAAACCATTGGGCTATTTCTCAAAAAAATTGACCACCACCCAACAGCGATATAGCACATACGATCGCGAGTTGCTCGCTATATACTTAGCTATAAAACATTTTCGGAAATTATTTGAAGGGCAAGAAATAACCGTGTATACGGACCAGAAACCTTTAACTTTTGCATTTCAAAAGGTAGGACGCGATGAAAGCGAAACGCCTCGGAGAACGAGACATTTAGCTTTCATAAGTGAGTTCACTACAAATATAAAACATATAACCGGTACGAATAACATCGTAGCTGACACCTTATCGCGCATCGAAGCCGTGACTATGCCAACTGCGTTGAATTTCGATGACATTGCAAATGAGCAGCGTAGCGACAGTTATATCATGAATGTTATGTCTGGTTTAAATACCGATAATATTTTGTTAAAGGAACTAGTTATACCTATGTTAAATAAGTCTATTTTTTGTGAGATGTCTACTGATACAGCTCGTCCGTACCTACCGGAAAAGTTTCGACGCCTAGCTTTTGATAGTTTACATAATTTGAGCCATCCTGGAATTCGTTCTACGCGAAAGATGTTAGCCAAAAAGTATTTCTGGCCTAGTATGAATCGTGATGTTTCTTTGTGGGCAAAAACGTGCATACAATGTCAACGTTCTAAAGTTAACAGACATACGGTATCGAATCTGACTAAGTTTCCGGAAGTAGAGCGTTTCGAGCATTTGCACGTCGATATCGTTGGCCCTCTTGAGATCTCTCCAGATGGTTATAGATACTTACTTACGATAATTGATAGGAGGACCAGGTGGCCTGAAGCTTTTCCGTTACGAGACATTACGGCAGAAACTGTTGCCAAACATTTATATGAAGGTTGGATTTGTCGTTACGGTTGCCCGATAAAGTTAACTAGCGACCAAGGTCGCCAGTTTGAGAGTAGTCTTTTTAACCAGCTGTTAAAAATGTTGGGGGTTAATAGAATTCGAACTACTCCTTATCATCCGCAAAGCAATGGCGCAGTTGAACGTTGGCATCGTTCTTTAAAAGCAGCACTTTCAGCTCGCCTGTCACATGGGTCCTGGGTGGAAGAGCTACCCACAGTATTACTGGGGCTTCGCGCGGCCGCCCGCAGCGACTCAGGGGTTAGCGCCGCCGAGTTAACGTTCGGACGAAACTTGCGTCTACCGGGAGACTTTTATGACAGCTTTTCGAACAACCGTAACGTCAATGATTATTGTTTAGTGGATAAGATTAGAGATACTATTAGTAGTTATAAGCCTACATCCGACGATTCACGTAACTGTCATAGTCTTTTTGTGCACAAGGACTTACGTAACTGTGAATATGTCTTTGTTAGGGACGATTCAATACGTAAACCTTTGAAACCACCCTACGACGGTCCGTACCGCGTGATAAAAAGGGGCCCAAAGGTTTACCTAATTCAATTACCCGATAGACAGGTACATATTTCTATCGACAGATTAAAGCCTGCATATGTATTAAAGGAATGTGATGGTAACGAAGCAACGCCACGCCAAAGTAACGCTGACAACGCAGCGGATGTTGCACCTGCGCATGTACGGTTCCCGTTACCACCGTCCACACCGCTGACGTCGTTGTTACCCGGCCCGAGCAACCCGATAACCGTGAAAACAACGCGAAGTGGTCGGATTGTTAAGTTACCTTCACGATTTATAAGCTAGTGTTAATATAAAATATATATTATACAATTACATGTCTAAATGATAATCAGGTTTAGTTACTATGGATGTGAAAGTATTATTTGCATTGTCTAGTGCATAATATTTTCATTCAGGATATTCAAGTTACATTATTTAAGTTGAATGTAATTGTAGAAGCATCGTGTTCAGTATTTTGCGTATACTGCACTTTCATATAGGTTCCAGGTAGCTAGTTTAGTTATAATGTATTTAATATAATTTCATTCGAAATACTTCCTTTGCGAAAGCATTAGCGCGATAAGTTTTACGATTTTTACTATGGGTAATTTGCAAGAAAAACCAGTTATTGTTTCTCAGGCTCAAAATACTGTAGAGAATAAAGTGGATAATTTTCAAACATGGTTATATGTGATAGCCAGTTTTATGGGGGCGATAATCCTGTACACTATTTGGGTAAAGTTTAATAAGAAGTTCAAAAGCTGGCTTCGTCATCAAGTGTTAATGGCAGGCATTCCGATATCGGGCCAGAATATGGGTCAGATGATAGGTGCTTCTAGCACCAGTCTGCAGCATGTGCCCGCGCCCGCCGCGGCCGCCACCCCTTTCGCGGGGGTCTCCGTACAGCCCTGCGCACAAGCGCATTAGCAAGTTTTTGTTGTTAGTTTTAAGTTTATATTCATTGTATAGTTTTAAGTTTTTTTTGTATTCAATTGTTGTAAAGGGGGAAGTATTGTAGGTGTGCCGCGCACACACATGTAAACTTCGCAACGTTGTATTGTAACTATATTATGTAGTGAATAAGATTTTTCAGGCAGTCACTAGTTGCCCGCCAACTGTATGGCACGTTTCGCTATAATAAATATATATTAGTAAAAGAATTCACCTTTCATTATGGTCACCAATAGGCACCCCTACGGAGTCAGCTCCAAAATATGCTTTTGTCTTCGACCTATTTCGCTCAATAAATAAACGGCCATGAAAAGTAATATACATCGTTGGTTGTTTGGTAATACTGATTAAAGCCCTTTGACCAAGTAGACCATCAAAACTTAGAAGCAATTGAGAAAATTAACTTGTGGGAACATTTACATACAGTGAAATAACTCCAATTGATTTGACCATGACTGGATGATACGCTGTCATTTAAATTTATATTATCGTTTGTAATAATTAAAACAATTACTATGTTTAATAATATAAGTCAGTGCTTGACTACTATCCCTTTTTATGGTATAGTAAATGATGATGATGGTGATGATGAAATACATTATAGTAAGTGGTGATGCAGCCAAAGATATGAAATCGCGCTGAATTAACAAAAGCATATTCAGATTCGCATTGACGATTTACATTGTAATCCGATGGAGCCGAAGCAAAATTTGGTTCGCATACGTGGTAACTCAACAACGAATGGGTGGAAACTCACCAAGCGTCTGGTAGTGCGATAGTGAAAAGGATTAGGATTACTTAATTTAGGCAATTCCTACGCACACTTTACGAAATGTGCCCTATAGGAAACCGAAAGGTTGGCTACCTAGCCCCTGTGCTCGCGACTGGTTAATCTTTTTTTTTAATTTCATTATAGTAACGATGAAACGCGAATTGGATCTCCCCGTACTTTTGAAATTCTTTTTGACAATTTTACACAGTTCCACTGATTGTTAATGAATGCCGTTTTCCATAGACACTAATGTCTATCATCAAAAAGTGTCATAATGCGGTAGCCTTTTTCGGTTGATGCAGGTTAGGGGAGTACAGACGGGCTGCCAGTAGCCCCTTACCATAAGACGAACTGTGAGTTTGTTCGTAGCTTCAGGTTTATAAAGAAAACCCTGAGGACTCGAATAAAATGCTTAATTACCATCAGATAGGGTCTTTGGTTCTCTACACTCATTTTACATAATTCAGCAGCCTTTGCTGTGTAGGGGAACCGGGATTCCGTGATAGCGTGGGGTTCCTCATTCATGCTGTATTAATCATAATATAGCGTGGCTCTTGCACATATTTGCAAGTCTGAAAAATTAAAAATATTATAATGACGTTGTGTTTAAATAATGTTATATTATGTTTATTCCAACACTACACATAGAATAAAACTAATTTTACGGATTTTTATAGCGTTTGGTTTAAGCTTTTATAATTCCCGACATTTCTTTTGTTCTTTGAATTTGCCGCACCTATGGTTACGAGGTCGACTGAGATGTTTGAAGTCCTGATGTCAATTAACGACGGCTACCTTCAACTTTCAATTATTAATTTTCGGTCTGATCTACACAGAACCAGCTAACAGTATCTCAAAGTCTTGTAGTAGTACGCTTTGGTTTAATTTTAATTTTATTAATTATTGGATCCCAAACACCCACCCCAATTTTGTCTATTTCGAAATTAGGATTTTTTATTAATTGCAATAGACTCAAAATTCCTCTGTATATCAATGACAAGTTGCAAACCGGTAACATTCAATGCTATGCAGATGACAGCACTAGTGATGCTTTATACATCGGCCGTGCCAATATTTCTCGGGAAAACATCGCAGAGTACCGCAACAAACTTGTTTCTGAAGTGGAAAATTTATTGAACAAAATCTCGGACTAGGGCGACTAAATCTAGTCCAGTTTGATGCCTAGAAGACACAAAATTGCGCGTTTACCGCAAAAAAACCCTTTGTCGTATATCCACAGTTTCAAGGCACTCCCCTTGTTGCCGCAGCCAGTATTGGAATCCTTGGCGTCGACATATCGAGTGACGTGCAGTTTCGTGGTCACTTGTAAGAGAAGGCCAAATTGGCTTCTAGAAAGCTTGGCATGCTCAGCAAAGCGGGACAGTATTTCATGCCTGCTCACCGCCTGCAACTTTACCAGGCACATGGAATACTGTTCCCATCTCTGGGCCGAGCTACCTAGTCCCATCTCCTTCCATTTGACCGCATTCAGCGCAGAGCTGTTTGAATCATCAGCAACCGAGCTTTTATTTCGATCGACTTGACTCACTGGCACTTGGTACTAATTCCAGCAGCACAATTTCACCATCGCACATCGAGACAAAACTCCCGATACCATCCATACAATCTGGATGACTGGCGGTCCACCACCGTGCGATTTAAAAGAAGTTTTCTTCCTTGCACAACTTCCTTGTGGAATCGACTATCACCAGAGATTTTTCCGGACCGATATGAATTGGGGACCATCAAGAAAAAAACCTACTCCTTTTTAAAAGGCCGGCAACGCATCTGCAATTCCCCTAGTGTTGCAGTTGCTCATGGGTGACGGTGATCACATTTTTGGTCTGTCTAATCTGATGTTATAGTGGTTGTGCTGATCCTGAACATGTTATTTTTAAGCTTATTTCATTTACTTTTGAAGCAAGTGCCATTCCATTCCATTACAGTTCATAAATATCCACCGCTACACAAAGTTTTCCCCCATAGATTGCCCCTATTCTATATTTGCCACGCTTGGCAAGTGGATTGGCAGCCGTAGTTTTTTATATTTAGAGTTTCTTTTAGAAATATATTGCGGCTCATCTCTTGTTTCTCTTTATCGTCTCCTACGACACCCACGGGACGATATGTGGTAGTGGATATTCTTACACCGCCATTACAAGGTACAATTACGGTACGGTTAAAGCAAATTTCCATTATTTTTTCTAACTTTAATAATGTTTATTTTCATGGTAAGCACCATTGCACCGCTTTCACTCTTATTACACTCATTGCATGTAACAGAGAATTTCACTTTACATCATCATCATCATCATTACAGCCCTTCACAAGTCCACTGCTGAACATAGGCCTCCCCCAAGCAATGCCACAAAGCACGGTCCTGAGCCACCTGCATCCATCGACTTCCTGCATATCTTACCAGGTCGTCACTCCATCTAGTGGGGGGTCGCCCTACACTACGCCTACCGGTACGAGGCTGCCACTCGAGAACCTTTCTTCCCCATCGGTTATCGGCTCTTCGAGCTATATGGCCGGCCCATTGCCACTTCAGCTTACTAATCCGTTGGGCTATGTCGGTCACTCTGGTTTTACTGCGGATATCCTCATTTCTGAGTCTATCACGCAGAGAAACTCCGAGCATAGCCCTCTCCATAGCTCGCTGAGCGACCTTGAGCGTCCTCATACGGCCAGCAGTGAAGGACCACGTCTCAGATCCGTAAGTCATCACTGGCAACACGCACTGGTTGTACAATCTAGTTTTTAGAGATTGAGGTATACCTGACGAGAAGATATGTCGTAATTTCCCGAACGCATTTCACTTTACATAATGCATAAAAATAGGACTATGTGACAGTGGCGAAACTAGAGCTCCTAACTAGGGCAAGCCCAAGATATAAATTGATAAAAATATAGATTGTTGTTTTTAGCAGTTTTATAAAAATACACCAATCTTGGTCTGTCTCCTCTCTTCAGTTTCATATTTAGTGCTGTCAAGGACGTGTTTAACAAAGCACACGAAGACATACTACTGCTAGATAGATTGTATTGCTTATCAGCAATTGCATTGCTTCGGTGGCTTTGAAGAAAGCCGTTTGGGTTTGTTTGAGCGAAAGAAAAGAAAGAAAATTTTACAAAATTAAAAAAAAAATATTTACATTCTAAATGGAATCGTCTCTCTTTCTGGAAAGAATTATGTAGTCCACGTAAAATTTTCGCGAACGTTTTAATTGTACCAATAACTGGCTTTAATTGCGATAATTGATAAGTCTGAAATACATTCTTGACCTTGTGTATTATCTCAATAAAGTTTAAAGATTTTACATTTTCCTCACACACTTGAATTCGTTACAAGGAACACTATTATCCTCCATTTTCACTAAAAATCTTTAAAAAAGTATAAATTTTATATGTTTTATAAATCGCTTAAGCTAAAATCATCATCATCATTCTCTAAACCATTTCCCATTATCTGGGGTCGGCGCAGTAAACCTTCTTGTTCCATTCCTCTCTATCAGCCGTCATTTCCATACTTACTCCTTTCATTCTCATATCACTCTTCACACAATCGATCCATCTTTTATTCGGCCTTCCTCTGCCCGTGTGTCCCTCCACATTCATATTCAACACTCGTATTGTGACATGACTTTCATTCCTCCGCATCATATGCCCAAACCATGCCAATCTGCTTCCTCTCACCTTTTCTACCACTGGCGCTACTTTCAGGCTTCCTCTTATATACTCATTCCTTATCTTATCCATCCTTGTCACACCACACATCCATCGTAACATTCTCATTTCATTCGCATGCAGTCTATTTTCATCCTTCTTCTTGACGGCCCAGCATTCACTTCCATACATGACGACAGGTCGGATGATCGATTTGTAAATTTTCCCCTTCAGCCTTATTGGCATTCGGGGATCGCACGTTGTGGCTGTGACCTGTCGCCATTTCATCCACCCTGCGTTAATCCTATGCTGCACAGCTCTATCTATTCCGCCGTCGCCTTGAATGAGGGAACCGAGGTACTTGAAATCTGAGCAGGTAGGCAGTATAGCGCCATCCAACGACATGGGTACAGGACTGGAAAGACCGCCGAAATCACAGCACAGATATTCGGTTTTGGATCTGCTGATCTTCAAGCCAACACTTTCCAGCCTCTGTTGCCACCCCGTCAGTCTGCTCTGTACCTCGATGCCTTCTTCCCCGACAAGCACGATGTCATCAGCAAAGAGCATGCACCAGGGTGCCTCATCCTGCAGGTCCGACGTCAAAGCGTCCATAATCAGTAGGAAGAGGTAAGGGCTCAATGCCGACCCTTGGTGCAGCCCTACCGCCACAGCGATACTGCCCGTAGTTCCCGCGGCAGATCGTACACATGTACGGGATGCTCTGTACATAGCACGGACTAACCTCACATACTTCCCAGGCATACCTTTCATCTTTAACGCCCACCACAAAACCTCACGGGGAACCCGATCGTACGCCTTTTCAAGGTCGACAAAAACCATGTGCAGATTTTTATGCACGCGCTTGTACTTTTCGCACAATTGGCGTAATGCGAAAATGGCATCTGTCGTACCTCGACCGGGCATGAATCCGAACTGGTTTTGTGTTATCTCACACTCTTCTCTCATTCTTCTCTCTATTATTCTTTCCCAGACTTTCATAGTATGTGACATGAGTTTTATTCCCCGGTAACTGCTGCAGTTTTGAACGTCTCCTTTGTTTTTAAAAATGGGGACCAGTATACTACTGCACCATTCCTCAGGTATTTGTTCTTCCTGCAACAATTTACCGAAAAATAAACTCAACCACTTCCATCCATCCGCACTCAGCAACTTCCACACTTCTACTGGTATTCCATCTGGGCCGACTGCCTTCCCATTCTTCATATTCCTAACAGCCATTTTTACTTCTTCCACACTAATTTCTCTCACTAAGCCCATATTCACTGGTGGGTTTTCAAGCATACCATTCCATTCATTCTCCTCATTCATCAATTTCTCAAAATACTCCTTCCATCGCTTCTTTATACTTTCATCGTCAGTCAAAATCCTTCCAGAATCATCTTTTATACATTTTACATGTGAAACATCTCTTCCATTCCTTTCTTAAGCTTCGCTTAAGCTAAAATAACAGAGTAAACAAACATTGAAGTGTGAAATGAACTTGCAAAAGTATTGCCCGCGCGCCTCCGCTTTTGACAACTACATTCCTAAAGCCTGGCTTTAAATATCTATACTAATTGCTATTTTTGCCGTAGGTTATAAAAAGAGCGATCGTCCTCTCGAAAACCCCGTAAAAAGCCCGCGCGAGAGAGACAACTAATTTCTCTATTAAAACTCATCTTTTATGACAGCAGCAGTATCGCTAAGGCAATACGAGTTCATCGGTTGACCTGTGTCGAATAGTGGAGTGCGCGGGAAGTTGAAGCGGTTTGAAACAGTTTACGAGTTATTTTATTAGTTGATATTATTGATTGACATTATTGATTAATATTATTGATTGATGTTACAGATTGATTCAGTTTTAATAAGGCAAGCCCGGCTTTTCGGCTTCCTCTTTCGGCTTTTCGTCTTCGGAGGCTTCACCACTGCTGTGTGAGTCCTATTAGGACTCAGCAATGCACATACTTACATGCACATGCACATAATTACCTAATGAAAAGGTTGTATTGTTCCTGTTCACTACCAAAACGCAGTGACACATGTTATGTGCCAAATTTCCTTAAGTTGTACACAATATTCCAAATTGCACATGATTTAAGGTATATACAAGCCTACTAACAATAACTATTTTTATACATAATTGAAAAGGAACCAGGCTTCGCAAACGTTAAACTAAGAAACAGAAGGGAGGAATCGAGGCTTCTCTCGATCCGGCCTCCTATAACGCCTACGTTGGGTTCGGGAACAACGTATGTGATCTCCGCAACGGAGTAACACACAAGGGCGATAACCTCTTCCTTTTCAGAAAATAGGTTCAGGCGGGGATTACGGGTCTTCCGAAGTCGTCCCGGTCCCAACGCCTTAATTCTTCGATGTGGACTGTATTATTTTGAGGGGAGAATTCCTTGGGAATAAAACAGCAATTATCTTCAAACCGATCCGTGAGAGAGTAATTACTTTTCCCTATCACTTCCCTACACTTTTTCTTTCTTCTTCTTATTGACTGCTGGTCTTGCACTTTTCCCGAAGTTTCTCCGAACTTTCCCGAAACTTCCTCGAACGAATTGCAAGAAAACCCGTTTAATGAGCTACCCCAGTGCTATACGCGAAAGTGAGCCGCGCCGTTCGTGCGCTTGCGCAACTCAATTACATCAATTTGTTCTATCACTCTCTCACGGTTTACTCAATAACTTTATTTGTATAGAGACATACATCTATACAATTTACTTGTAAAGATAGCACAAAAAATTATCTATACTACGATATACATTACATTTTAATATCACAAAAAACCTTTTATTTATTTAACAAAATATGCTTATTTTACTCACATGTTCAAAGTTGAAATTTCTTAAATATTTAACATAGAAAGTTAAAACAATGTTTTTTACTTAAAATTATACATATCTTAACTAATACAATAGTTTACTTTACATTTTCTTTATTCATTTCACTATTAAAACACTTTTAAATTTCTTATACAAAACTATCATTATTTCACAAATTCACAGAAATTTTCACATAAAAATAACACAGAATTCACCTCTTTTACGCGTACAATCAATCTGAAATGTTTTACAAGTCATTTTTACATAAATTGTTGAAATTGCGAATATTTAAATTTCTACATATTTGGCCTCCTAAGTACGTGGCTAGCGTGCGTCTATGAACTCACACTATTTGAACAACTAACTTTTGCACAGCTATCGACTATCAGTAAAAATGGAAAGCCTCATATCAACAATACTAGGTGAATAACTGATTCTACACCATTCTCAAACTGTATGAAATTATTTCTAATCAGATTCTTATCAGTTGTCATGTTTTTTATCAAACAATATAGGTGAATGTTTTCATAAATCAATCATAGAAAATAGGCATTTGTTTTCATACAAAACATATCAAACTCATATAAGACAATACTTATGCAATTAATTTCCATTAATTCTACTTATGCACAGCGATCATCTCGACCGGGGAACAAATCCGGTAACATAATTTATATCTTAAAAATTCCCTATATGAATTTATTAAGAAATATTACTAAGAAAACGATAAACTATTCCGGCCTGGGAGTCGAACCCAAGACCTTCATATCATTAATTCGATATTTCTTTAAGATTCAAGTAAGCATTTTCTTATTGGAATATTGTTGCTTAATAATTTGCTTTTTAGAAGCTATTCGTACTCGGTTAACTAATAAATTGAAATATTCTTATAGGCGCGTCGCCAACAATAATCTATGACATATGTTTTATATAACCTACATTTATGTCAAATTAAATACCCAACATTTAAAAGTTAAGGTGATGAATAAATATACAATCGAATTACAGTAAAACAAAAATATATTTCAAACCAATAAAATTTGACGCGAAATTAGAACAAATATAAAAATTAATGGTAATAATCTAAAAGCTGTACATTAACAATTAATCACTTTTGAAAACAGAATAACAAACCATCGTACAGACCATATTCCAGTATTATTGAAAATTAACAAGGAGTTAGTTCACCTAGGTAGATACCGGCCTCTTACCTACTTCTGTGGCCAGCAGCAATTGCTGTGTTCTGATTTGAAGGGTCTAGAGACCAATATAATTACAGTATGTAAGGCATTCCATCTCAGACAAGCAGGGAGTTGATGGATGCAGATAGCTCAAATTCCTGTTATGTGGCATTCCTTGTGCCTCTTATTTCAATGGCTTTAAGCCTATTTTAAGCAGTGGAGTCGTGATCTTTTGAAGGGCTGTAATAGAACGGTCTTCGTGCACCAGCCGCTATTTTTACGATCTATAAATTATATTATATTTGAATAATAAATTTCGAACGTCGGTAAGAAATTTTATTTAAACAGATTACCAACATTAAAAGCATTTTAATGACTATCCTCTTATTTATTTTTTCTTTTCAGATAATGAAAAATTAAATAAACTACTGTAGTACATATGCTTCTAAGATAATAATCGCTCGCAAATTACATAAAGTGTTAACTTCTACGCTCTGACAGCGCGCGACATGGTTACACTCCCGTTCACTCGGGACCTTTTTGGCGGGAAAATTTCTAGGTTAGGAAATTTTTTGCAATATTGCAAATTTTGCTATATTTTCACTTTGAGACAATATTTATGGATAAAACTTACAGGAAGTCTTGTTGAATGTATAAACTATCGAATAAAATTATTTTTGGTTGCTAGAAATTGTAATAAAGTATATAAATTACACTGTATAGCATAATAGTAGTATAAACTTCAATTTTAGTGACAAAATTACTACTAATTTGAATTCTACACCTTTGTTTTTGGAGAAATTTATATGAAATTGTTTGGAAATATGTATATTTTATGTTTTATGTGTTTCCATTCGTTACTCATACCAAAATATTAAAATATTAAAAAATTAAAAAAAAAAAATAAAATAATATTTTATCTGTGACATTTCGAACAATATTTCTAAAATATGTTCGTGTGAATTTGAAATAAATACAACGTCATGTTATTTCAAAATATGTAGGAAAACTATTTTTACTTACATTTTACACTAAAAATAAATGAGAATTTGAAAAATAACACATTTATAACCCGCCCGCCAAAACAGGCCTTTCGGAATTTGAAGTACTTTTGGCAATTTACTTTTCACTTTTTATACCACAAATTATATATCTACGTGTTGACTATATTACAAGAAATGTAAAAAGTATAATACTTTCGTTTTTAGTCCAGACACAAATATAAAATTCTATAAAAAAGACAGAGCAACTTCATCAAAGTGACACGTGGAACGCCGGAAGTTCAGAGTGATTTCTTTTTTTTTTTTTCTAAGAAACATTGCCAGGTTATGGTTTAAAATAAAAGAGCATATCTTTGTCTTTGATACTAATATCTATTGCATAGTGTCTTTGGTTTTGTTTAAAACGAAAAAATAGTTTTTTCATAGGTAGACATGTTTACATAATTCTGATCTAATTCGATCACTACTTGGCGGGCGTAAGGTTGGTATTGCGCGATCGAAAGTGAGCATGGCTTGGCGTACAGGTTAAACATTATTTAAAAAACATAAAAAATAAATTTTAACGATTTTTGTGTATTGATATTTGAATTAAAACAATCTTAATGTTAATAAATATGTTTAGATGTTTATTAAGCATTCGTATATAAACACCTAAACTGATTGGGATGAGAGGCACACAAATGTTGAATATCGCTGGCATAATCTGTCATATTCATTTATCACAGCGAAGTAAAGGTAACCGCGGGAAAATGAACATTGACGTTTCTATTTCCACCCCGGTGAATCTGCAGAATAACTATGTTTGATATGTATGATATGCATAAGTAAAAAAATATATTTCTCTTTGATTACCCATACACGAAGCAAACATACAAAAAGGTGATATATACACAAAAACATTTTATAAAGCTGAGTAGAAGTACATTATTAATATTTATCATAGTAATTTTGTTTCAAGATAATAATGTTCGCTTTTGAATCAATGTGCTCAACTTACCTAAATAAGGTTGTTCATAGTAAACTGATAACGTTAATCATAGTTAACTGATAACTTTTATATTTTGTCATCATCGATCATTGTAGAAATGTAGAGCGGAATTATGTCGAAAAGATGAATATGATATCAATCTTATAAATAGTTTATGTTAATATTATCTTTGAAGACACTTCACTCAGTTTTTTTTTTCATGTTATTCATATTTTATTATGTCTCTTTTATTAGGTTATTACTAGGCTGCACTAAAAGCGTCGGAAATGGAATATTTCCACTGTTCCTGTCATATTAAAATCTTTTTAATTGAAAACTCCTTGGTTTTAAAAATCGTATACCATTTATTTATTTAAAAAAAGATTCTCGATCTTGTCACAAGGTTTTTTCAAACTTGTTTAGTCGTTGAGAAAATGGAATTGACTCGAGAAAATTCAAGAACGATGATTTATTATGACTTTCGAAGTGTTTTAACATAAAAACAGTGTGTTGACCGGATGATTTCTGCATTTGGTGATGAAGCCCCATCCAAAACCACAATTTATCGCTGGTTTGCTGAATTTCAACGTGGACGTGTCAAGCTCAGTGATGATCCCCGTCAAGGTCGTCCAAAAACTGCAGTCACCCAAGGAAACGTTGCTGCTGTGCGTAAGCTGATTGAGGACGATCGACATGTGACATACCGCGAAATTCAGGCATTTTAGACATTGCCATGAGTCAAATAGAAAGAAAGAAAGAAACAGATTTTATTTGGCACATGCAACACACTCAAGTGGATTACATAAAACAAATAACATTTAAGTAGTCATACAAACAAAAAACAAAAAAAAATTACATAGAAATCATGAAACAGGACATTCACTCCTTGTTTATAGATATGATAAAACAAAAAAAAAGCAAACAATGATATAAAAAAGAAAAAAATAATAATAAAGAACTAGAGAATAAGGAGTAATGCATAGGGTGTATTACAAAGACAATCCACCCGTTAATGCTGCTCTGCTCCAAAAAGGAAAACCACTCAGGATATGTTGGAATGTATCAGAAGTACAACACCCCAACCCTGATTTTCAGTGGCACCCTTATATATTTAAAATAAAAATACATAAATAAATATAAAAAATATATATACATATATTATATATTCTTTATGTGCAGAGGGCAGTTCTGTGTGTTAAACCAAATATAATAACAAAAATTTATTTCTTGTAATATTCTCATAATTCTTATAAAATATTCTTAATACTGTAAGAGGTTGCATTGAAATTCACTCAGGAACGTAATTAAGTTTAAGCTACAAACAAATACACAAACCAATAAATAATATATACATACTCAAACACACACATATACATATATAATATATATGTACATATATATACATAAATATAAACAAGCACACATACATACACATATACACGCTCATACATTATTTATAAAATTACATACTATCAAAATATCTGCACTACTTAACTTTGAGATTGCTGATCTAAGAGGAACAATTTAAACTTTTGACAGAAGCTATGTATCGATTGTATATTACGGAACGGTGGCGGCAAGTTGTTCCAACACTTGGTTGCTGCATATCGAAAACTGCCTCGAAACGCAGCGGTGCGGTGTTGATGCAGAAGCAACCCGTACGCTGAAGCTCTTGTCACATTTGTTAAGACGTTGTCTCGAGCCCAGCGCAATTTTTCATAGAGATAAGACCGCGTCCTGTATTTTATACAACCAAACAACAGCGTAGCAAAATGCAACTGCTACCGGTAATCCATTTTGAGCATTTTCGCATTATTAATGTAAGGTGTAACATGTGCACGGGGAGGTATTTTAAAACTGAAACGGGCACAGGCATTTTGTACGCGCTGTATAAGTTTCTTTGAACGGTTGAGAAGTCTAGGACCTATTACTTCATCTGCATAATTAAATTTGGACAGTATCAAGGACTCACATAATCTGATACGGACTTCCGTCTTTAATACATCCCTTATCTGGTATAGAACTTTTAATCTGTAAAAACAATTTTTAACGTTATTTATTATATGTTTTTCGAAGTGTAGTGCCTCATCCATCAATTTTCCTAAATTTCTAATCTCAGTAACTCGATCAATATTTACATTTTTAATTGAAATTAAAGGACGATTTGCCAAAACTTTATTTATTTGTATTTTGGTACCAAGTAACATATATTTCGTTTTATTAGGACTAAGTACTAATGTATTTGCTTCAGACCAGTCGACTATACGATTTAGGTCTTCATGTAATTTTTGTATGGCTACAGTACTCTCATTTGGTTTGAAAGAAATATACACTTGTATATCATCAGCATATAAAAGAAAAAATCAAGGGACCAAGTATTGAACCCTGCGGAACACCTTTTGTAACAGCACAGCAATCGGATGCTATTTTATTGCCGTTTTCATCTATTACTTCGACAATTTGCCTACGGTCATTAAAATAGCTACAAATAATCTTGCATGAACAATTAGCTGTAAAAAAGTTGTTTTCCCGATGGATACCGCATTCGCTCTGTGAAGAGCAAAAAGCGGCTCGCGTTAATTGGTGCGTCAGAACTCTCGAAAGATTCCAAGCAGGATACTCAAATGCTGTATACAACATTGTATCAGGTGAAGAATCCTGGATATACGCGTGCGAACCCGAAACAAAAAACCAGTCACGAGTTTGGGTGTTCGAAAATGAGTTAAAGCCAACAAAAATTGTTCGTTCACGGAGTGTCGCAAAAAATATGGTGGCCACGTTTGTCTCCAAAACCGGCCATGTTATATTACTATTCCTCTTGATGGACAAAGAACGATTAATGCAGAATGGTATGCTAGCATTTGTTTGCCACAGGTCGTTTCTGAACTCCGTAAAGAGAACTGCAACCAGCGCATCATCCTCCATCACGACAATGCGAGTTCTCACACCGCACACAGAACAAAAGAGTTTTTAGAGCAAAAAAACATAGAATTATTAGACCATCCGCCGTACAGCCCCGATCTAAGCCCTAATGATTTCTATACTTTCCCTAAAATAAAGAATAAATTGCGTGGACAGAGATTTTCATCACCTTAAGAAGCTGTGGACGCCTACAAAACGGATATTTTGGAGACCCCAACTTCCGAATGGAATGGTTGCTTCAATGATTGGTTCCATCCATACGATGTGTCAAATTTCGCGAAGAATACTTCGAAAAGCAATAAATACATTTTTAAATAGTAATGTTGTGTCACTTCCTTGATTCCCGAAATTTTCAGTGCCGCCCTCTTAAAGGTTGATTTTCAAACTCGTTCATTTGTAATATCGGAAACTTTTTAATCAATCTGACTAAGTAGAATATGTCTCATATAAATAACCCAGAACATTTTAAAATGTGTAGCTTTATTGGTTTAAATTACACTTTAGACTTATTATAAGAATATCCAAAAAGAAAATAATTCGGAATGAGATATTTTTTTAACTTATTATAACCTAGTGTTTGCTACTCTGCGCCTGCGCTTGTGGCTGTCACGATTGGTTTCAATCAAATCTAGGTTACCAACGAGCCTCTTAACACGTCGCTCCACTGAGTCTAACGCTGTTAGGTGGCATTTTGCAGCTCCAGCCCATATGTGATAGCAGTATTCCATGCACGACCAGACTTACGCTTTATATAAGATAAGAAGAAATACTACCGCACCTTGGAAAGGACACCTAGTTTCCTTGCGGCTGCTTTGAACCAGGATTCAATGAAGCTCCCATAGTTGAGGTTTGGAGAAATCTCAACATTTAAGCACTGAAGGCGGACAATGTACTCTAAAGACACATTCCGGAAAGTAGGAACCAGGGTGGGCTCCATTTAGCAGTGAAAGAACACGGTTGCGTTTGGAGGCGCAGAATCTCACAAGATAGACATCGCCGTATTCGGAGACTGCCTGCAGACAGAAATTCGAACGCTCAACCATAGCTTCTCTTTTGGACTGGATTTGATCTTGACTCGTCCGAGCATTGGGCTGTTACTTCTTCACAGTTGCACGGTTATCTTCATGCCCTTTGATACCAGGAATAATTGATGATTAATATGCAGCAGGAAGAGAGTTGCGATGAGAATGGATCACTGAAGTATTCGGACATTTGTTGCAATAGGGTTGGGAAAGGAGGGAAAGGAGGAAATAAAAACAATGGAACACCGTGTAGTGGTGGTGTAGGAATATCCACTACCCCAGATCATCCCGTGGGTGTCTAAAAATTAAAATTAAAACTGCGGTTGCTAATCCGCTTACCAAGCGTGACAGCTATGGCAAATATCCCCCATATGAGGCATTTTTGGCCTATGTTCAGCAAAGGACTTTAATTAAGTCCTTTGCTGAACATAAGAGCAGTGGTAGCTCAGTGGTTAACGCTCGCTGTAAAATTAACAGAACGCGAGTAACCCGGGTTTGATCCCCGCCGGCACCAATGAAATTGTTAATTGCAATTTTAAGTGCTGATTTACCATGTGCTCGGCGGTGAAGGAAAACATCGTGAAGAAACCTGCATGTCTGAGGAATAAGAAAAAAAATATTTCGAAGACATGTGAAGTTCGTCAACACACATTTGGGCAGCGCGGCGGACACTTCCTTGCCCTAAACCCTCTCGGAAATAAGGGGAGGCCTGAGCCCAGCCGTGGGACGTATATAGGCTGTAACTTTAATTTACTTTTTGCTGAACATAAGCCAAAATTGCTGTAACGGACAAAGTATTATGGGATACGATTATTATATAAACGACTTAATCAATAAAATTATTTATATCCTATACTATTAAACGAGCAATTCTTGTATATATGTATATATATATATATATATATATATATAATCGGGATCTCGGAAACGGCTCCAACGATTTTCATAAAATTTAGTGTCCAGGGAGTTTCGGGGATAATAAATCGATCTAGCTAAGATTTATTTTTAGAAAATGTCTTTTTGTCCGTGTTTTTAGGCAATTAAAAACTGCTACAATATAGTTAGAATAAGAAGGTAAATTTTGACAGTTTGGTAATGATTATAAATAGCTTATTGGTATAATGGGCGGTCACAAAATCGTAAAACCCCGGTTCGAGCCCAGACCGACCGACCGACTTTTTTATTTTTTTTTCAAGTTTCTTTCTTTTTTGAGAAAATATATTTTTTTCGAGCCCTTTTTTTAGTATTTTTTAAAAACACGAAAATTTAAATAAAAATAATTGCACTCATGATTTTTATTCAAATAACCAGTTCAGTTTTTTCTGTTATGTCGCTAAGATCAAAAAATATTATTTATAATTCATCAGTATGTAATTTGTATCTAAATATAATTTCCAAAACACACGAATTAAAAAATCGAGCGAAAAATACCGAGCAAAGCTCGGTCAACCGGGTACTAATATATTAAACGAGCAATTCTTGTATATATGTATATATATATATATATAATCGGGATCTCGGAAACGGCTCCAACGATTTTCATAAAATTTAGTGTCCAGGGAGTTTCGGGGATAATAAATCGATCTAGCTAAGATTTATTTTTAGAAAATGTCTTTTTGTCCGTGTTTTTATGCAATTAAAAACTGCTACAATATAGTTAGAATAAGAAGGTAAATTTTGACAGTTTGATAATGATTATAAATAGCTTATTGGTATAATGGGCGGTCACAAAATCGTAAAACCCCGGTTCGAGCCCAGACCGACCGACCGACTTTTTTATTTTTTTTTTTCAAGTTTCTTTCTTTTTTGAGAAAATATATTTTTTTCGAGCCCTTTTTTTAGTATTTTTTAAAAACACGAAAATTTAAATAAAAATAATTGCACTCATGATTTTTTATTCAAATAACCAGTTCAGTTTTTTCTGTTATGTCGCTAAGATCAAAAAATATTATTTATAATTCATCAGTATGTAATTTGTATCTAAATATAATTTCCAAAACACACGAATTAAAAAAATCGAGCGAAAAATACCGAGCAAAGCTCGGTCAACCGGGTACTTTATATAATATGAGTGATCAATCGAGCAAACCTAATAAATAACGAGCTTAATAATAGTAAAAAGCAGCAGGAGCCAAAAAATTGATGTGCAAAACTTCAAGTTGTGTGAAAAACTTCAGTTATAATAAGCAGCAAATATATTGTTTCTACTACATCAATTGCCTCGTAGCAGCATAACAACTGTATTGGTAAAGTTGTGCGTGGTATTTTTGTTCCATGGTATCGTATTAAGCAACCGTGTGTATGACGACGGATTGATGACAGTATAATCTATCTCGTTTACACAAACGAAAACTAAACAGAACGGCGACTGGTCGCAGTGTCGAAGATATTCACGACTGTTACTTCAATCGTTCATTTATCGGCAAAGCATGACGATTAAGAGACATAATTGTTATATTTGCAAGGCTTAGTCCGCCGCGCTGATCCAGTGCGTATTGATGAACTTGACATGTTTTTTATTTTTAGGTATGCAGAATTTCTCACGGTGTTCTCCTTTAACGTAAAGCACTTGGTAAAACAGCATTTTAAATGTCTATTTCCAGTGATCCGGGATAAGCCGCTCGCGTCCATAGGCCACCTAAAACTAGGCCCACCCTAACACGTGTTCCCCGGGTGGTGCTAAACGAGCGACAAGCCAAAAGTACAGACTCGAATCCTCGCCGTGGGATAGCGGCGTAAAATATACACGTGCGAAGAATCTCCGGGAGGAAAACCGGCGACGAGGTTCGCCACCCGTCACGTTCTGTCTCCCAGAGGGGCGAAAAGTGGATTTTGGAAACCCGTCTAGCTACGCTGAATGTATGTGAAGCAATGAATGGTAAGATGAATGAAGCATGCAATATGATGTATGATAAAGGAATATATGTGTTAAGTGTAAATGAGACAAAATGGAAAGGATAGGATGTTACTACTCACGGCATGTATACCGCGTACTCGTCTGGTGTAGGTAAAACCGAGCGGGCATTCCAGGGAGTTCTTATCGTCCTTTCAGAAAGAATGGGTCAATGTGTAAAAGATTATGAATGTGTAAGCCCGAGACTGCTATGGATACGAATGAAAGTGGGCTTAAGGAATTTGTTTGTTCTAGGGGTCTACGCCTTAGACATGTCCAAGATCACTTATATACAAGAGCAGTTTTGGGAGATGGTAAGGATGGTGTTAATGAAATATAAGGGAAATGAAAATATTGTCATGTTAGGAAATTTTAATGGAAGAGTTGGGGTAAAGAGACTTGATTATGAAAAGATAGTGGGAACGTTTGGCGATGAAGCCTCCTCACCGTATGTGTGGATAATAATATTTTTGTGACGAACACTTTTTTCGCCATAAGAACATGTCCACATGGGAAAGAGATGATAATATAAGCATGATAGATTTCATAACTGTTATTGAAAGAATGAGAAGCGTAGTAGTAGATACAAGGGTCTACCGGGGTCCAACGTAGGGACGGATGATTTTTTTTATAGAAGAGGGTGCAAATATAGGAGCATGCGGCTCACCTGATGTTAAGTGACTACCGCCGCCCATGATCAACTGCAACACAGGGGAATTGCAGGTGCGTTGCTGGTCCTTTAGAAAGGAGTAAGCTCTTTTCTTGAAGGTCCCCAGGTCGTATCGGTCCGGAAAAATCACCGGTGGTAAGCTATTCCACGAAGAGGTCGTACGCGGAAGAAATCTCCTTGTGAAACGCACAGTGGTGGACCGCCAAGCACCCAGATGGTGTGGATGATACTGAGGACCTCCAGCCCAGGGATAGGAACAGTATTCCATGTGCGGCCGAACCTTCGCCTTCTAAAGTTGCAGGCGGTGAGCCGGCATGAAATACTGTCCCACTCTGCTGAGCACGCCAAGCTTTTTAGAGGCCAATTTTGGCTTCTCTTCCAAGTGACCACGAAACTGCAGGTCACTCGACATGTCGACGCCGAGGATTCCGATACTGGCTGAGGCAACAATGGGAGTGCCTGAACATGATTTTGGGACTACGCTTAGGGAGTAGGAGTACTGGAAAAGATGCGTTCAAAATGGTGCCAACTCTGGATCACACGTCTTCAGCATAATTGGGGGGATTCCGTCAGGCCCACTCGACTTGTGGATGTCCAGGGAGAGGAATGCTTTGCGAACCGAGCGCTGTATGAACTGCACTTCCGGTATTGAGCACTCACACCGCGGGATGGTCGGCGGCGTACTACCCCCGTCATAGAGAGTCGAGTTGGACGCAAAGAAAGAGTCTAACAGATTGGCTTTCTCCTTTGCGGCATGGACCAGTGAGTCGTCCTCCCTGTGCAGAGACGGAAGAAATGCCTGACAGAAATTCCCCTGGACAGCCTTGGCGAGAGACCAGAATGCACGGGTTCCAGAAGGAAGGCAAAGTAGTTTCTCGCCAATTCTGCCCATATGCTCTGACTTTACCTCGGCAATGACTCTTTTGAAGGACCTGGAGGCGGAATTATACTTCTTTTTATTGCGTCAGCCCAGGCTTGGTAGCACTCCTGCTTATATCATGATGCTATTTCAGAGGAGCGACCAAACTTGATTGACCAAACGAGATTTGCCTCCGATGGCACCACGGAGGAAGGAATAAAATGTTCCATACCCCGAAGTACAACATCAGCGACAAAATCCGCGACAACGTTGGGATCGTCCGGCGATAAGCAAACCCGCACCCAAGGGTAGAATGCAAAGAAAGACCGCATCCACTTCCAAACAGCCGACCTATAGTGCCAAACACGGCGGCAGCCTGCAGAATGCAACTGCGATTTTAGCGTGAGTGGTACCACACTCCGGAAAGACAATGGTCCTAGGAGCCTATAGTGGCGCCGACGGAAATCTGATATACGTCCGGGTGAGAGGTCAGCAGAAGGTCCAACAGGGAAGGACACGATACTCCACATCTGGAATCTGCGTAGGCGAAGTAACCGTTTGTGTCAGACCATATGCCAAGGCAAAATCATGAACAGATCTCCCCGCATGATCGGTTAAACGTGAACCAAGCCATTTGGCGTGATGGGCGTTAAATCGCCGAGGATCACGATCTCTGCGGAGGGGATCTGTTGTAGCAACGAATCTGTAGTCATTTGGACGTGGTGGAAGAGCCGGTCTGTTTCGGCATTACTGCTATGGGACCTATAGAGGCACCCGTAGACGCATCTTATCTGATGTAAACGCAAACTCCAGCCCAGAGATACGAGACATCATCCGGAGAGGACACCTGCGTCTCAGTCAGATACAGCAGAGCCGGTTTCGCCGTCTCGATATGTTAGTGGACGGCGTTTAGGTTTAAGTCCTCTGATATTGCAGAAATTCACGGATAGCGTGGCAGGGTCGCCTTGTTTTTGTTGCTCCGTTTGCCCCGAGCAGTTGTAGTCTTGAGCGGATTTTTGCTCTTTACTTGGTGTTAAGCCGAATTAATAGTCTACTCAGATGTTAATGGCATCGGACGTCTGTGTCTACCACTGAGTTACGGCATGTTAAAACAGAGAAGTTACAAGATGAAGATGTAAAAAACAAGTTCAAATGTAGACTGAAAGAAAATATAAGTAGTTTGGATGAATTGGAGAATGTGTTGCATAACGTTAAGAAAAGTTTGGTGGATGCAGCCACTGAAGTATGTGGTGTTAGTAGTTTACGAATGAAAGGAATAATATTACGATATGGTGGCATAATACCTCATTGACGACACACATTAACACCCACGAATGAAAGTTAAAGCTAAGAAGAAAGCATGGCTAGATTTACTAGCAACTAAGGCTGGTAGTTTTGTCGGTACATAAATGATGATATCGAAAGAAAAAAGGCAGTCTTTAGACGTCTAAGTATGATAGTAAAAGAAGAAGTTGAAAATAAAAAGGAAGAAATAACTGGTAAGAATAATAGAAGTATATCGAATAATTTCCAGGCTAGTATTGAAATGTTCTGGAAACTCGTAAGAACTATCAGAGGACATTCAAAACAGCCTAGATTGAATGCTATACGAGACGAGAATGGCTGTATTCTGAATGATAATATTTTGAGTTTAAAGAGATGAAAGAAATTATTTGAAAGTGTATTTATGAATGTGGAGACATGTAAATTAAATTAAATAGAAATTAAGAAAGAAGAAAAAAGAGGGAGATAAGTGTAGATGAAATAGTGAAAGCAATAAAAAGCATAAAAGCAGATAGGGCAGCCGGATACGATAGAGTTTCACTCGAAATGGTGAGAATTCAATTTATGCTGGGAAGTAAAGCGGGTATATATATACTTGCGGTACCCGCTTTACTTCCCATATATATATAAATATATATATATATATATATATATATATATATATATATATATATATATATATATATATATATATAGGAAAAAGGTTGCAGCAGGACTGTAAACACTACCGTGGTATCAGTCTTATTAGCATTGTGGGAAAAGTGCAAGCAGGATTTAGAAAGGGAGTGGGGTGTACAGATCAAGTATTTTCCATGCGCATGATTGCTGAGAAGTATGTAGCCAAAAACCAAAAAGTTTTTGTGCGTTCATCGACTTGAAAAAGGATTATGACAGAGTGGACAGGGACGTGTTATGGCAAACACAACTCATTCGGGTTGAGCGCTGGATTAATACAGGCATTAATGTCTCTTTATAGGGATGCTAATGCTTGTGTTAGGATCAACGGGGACTACTCTTACTGTGTAAGACAGGGCTGTTTGGCTTTTCAACATATTTATTGACAGTTGTTTGGAAAATTTAAAATTTGAAGAAAAAGGGTCAAGAATCGGTGAGTTAACCATCAAATGCCTTTTGTACGTCAATGATCAAGTTATATTTGCATCGTCGGCGGTCGAGTTGCAAATGATGGTTACATTAACAGGTCATTTAAAGTAATGAGAATGAAAGTGAACGCAAGTCGACGAAAATTATGGTTTTTGAAAGAGAAGAAATTAAAACTATACGTGAAATAAGAATAGAGGGGTATTTGGTCGAGCAAGAGGATGAGTTTGTATATTTGGGATACGTATTTAGCAGGAATGGCAGACATGATAAGGATATAGAACGACGAGTGAACACGGGAAATAGAGTAAATGGGACTCTACACACTATTGTGGAAAGACAGAATGTGTCAAAAAAGGTACGTATGGCAATTCACAATTATGTGTTGATTAAAACTACTTTTACGGATTTTTTTAAATGTTTTTAATTTCCGACATTTCGGGTGCTTTTCAGCACCCATGGTCACGGGGGACTGAGGTCACTGACGTCCCAATCTCAATGTTAAACCGGAGTACCTTCAGGATCGAGTAAGTACATTCTGCATAGATCGGACCATAAACAATAGTAAAAAGCTAAAAGGTAAAGGTTGCAAGTCTATGCAATTAACAATTTCATTGGTGCTGTCGGGGATCCAATTCGAGTTGCCCATCTACTGTGAATTTATGGTGAGTACTTACGAAACCACGACTCCATCAAGTTGATATAGTAAAGTTACAGTCTCTGAAGAAGGAAATGTCCGCCATGTTGCTGCAACCTATGTTGCTAGAATTCACATGTCCTGAAAATATTTTTATTCTAAAATAAAATTTACCAACGATGGTTCCCTTCAATAATGAGTACGTGTCTGAGAAGTCGCAAGAACTCTCTTTACTACTACTACTAACTGTAAGAACTCGCTTTTGAGCCTTCTCACGTCCGAATTGGCGATCAATAGGATCAGACTAAGATAATCTTAGCCATCGCTCCTCTTTGATGCGTGTATTTTATCAAAGGATTGGTGATATAAGTAATTACGAAGTAACAACTAACCGCTAAGTGAACTAGCAGTTTAGTGAACTAGCAGTTAAGTCAGCCACCGATGAGTCTACTTTACCTGAGAATGCCTCGTGTAGAGGCGAAACACGTGTCGTTTTATCGACAGTGATGTAGTTTTCCTAGTGAAGTGGTGTTGGGAGTAGTGTTGCTGGGATTTATGGTGACGGGGATAGTGCACGCAATTGAAAGAGGGCAGGACTTTGCTCTTCAAACGTAAGTAAAATCACAATTTTTTTACAACTTTAATGCAGTGGATTTCCACAAATAAAGCCTGATTCTATTAATTATAAGAAAGTACGAGCAGAGCATTTATAAAATACAGCCGTATTATAAACATACGCATAGACGCGTGACCTTGTCGCCGCTATTATATGTTGACGAACATAATTCACTATTTTGTGATTTAGTTGCACGGGGAATGTCGTACGCGAATTTATGTTATTATAATGATGAACTGCAGCATAATAGTAAAAAAAAAGTAGTAAACATTCATCAAGGACGTGTAATTCAACTAATTAAGGCATAAAATTTCATAGGTAAAATGATTATTTACTATTTATCATTGTTTAACTAATTTACATCTCGATGTTAATATGTTATTTACTTTTGTAAGCTTTCACTAATACTTTTTGTATTGACAATTGCCACTGCTGCTTTTGTTCTACAGTAATACGCGACGCACGTGACGTTGACAAACTCGACAAGTAATGTAACGTGAAACATTAGATATCATTGTGCATTGCGTATGTTTATAATACGGCTGTATGTGACATCGGTTTTGGAAGTAATCGAGGGCTAATTCATTTATATTTTGTTATTATTACTATTTATATGGGATCAAGTTATTATGCATTATTAAGAAGGAAGCTAAAAAAATAAAATAAGGTACGAAAAAATAACGATAGAACTTTAATCTCTCAATTATCTAGCAGTATAAAGTTCCACGCAGGCAACTTAGAGGGATCAGTCGGTAATTCTTCGAGTCTCTCTGTTGTTATTATACCCGTTGGGGTAAGGTTAATTTTGGTAAATAAAAACAAATTTAGTTACCGAGTAATATTCTTTTATTTAAATTAGCACGTACCATTAAAGGGTAGAGTAAAAGTTTAAAGTAAAATGTTTTAAACCAAAATTTAAAAATTTTGTTCGATTTATACCCGCCAGTACTTTTATTATTTCTTAATGTACCCAAATAAGTTAACAAATGTCGAAAAAAATGTTGGAGGAATTCTAAATTGGTTATAGTTTCACATTCAGTGGAAATTTAACTTGCTCGATTTATGTATGACAGTTCATGCGAAATATGATTTATATGGGCCACATTTTAAAGTTCAAGATGTTAGCAATGTACCAAAAAATTTTTTTACCTTTAACGTACTATGAATAAAAAAAATATTCAAATGTGTTACTAAGTGTCACAGTTCACTCCGAATATAATGTAGTCAACAAAATTGGGGTTTGATGTCGAAAGACTCGTAGAAGTTACTTCAAAAAAGATGTCGTGACGGCTTTGGACATTGTTAGGTGGGGCCCAGCCCATAAGACAGCTAGCGTCTGCTCTACTAAACGCTAATTAACAACGGCAAGATGCTTACATCAACAAGGGTCGTGTTCAGCCATATACATTCACCGTCGGTGATTTTGTGTTCGTAAACATATTGTAGCAATCAAATAAAATCAGCAAAAAGCAAAAAATAAAATCAAATTAAAGGGCTCGTGCGTGCTGCCACGTCTTCGCTACAGCCGGCCGATTCCCGGCTGATCTTACGGCAAGACAACTCAAGCGACCGCCGAACACAGGGTGCTTTGGCGCGGCGAATGGGCCTGCTTCAGCTGTCACGTGGATATTCATCTGACCGAGACGACTTAATGACGATTGCAATTTGTGTGATGCCATTTGCAATGTATTTTACACAGTTGCCTTTTTATTTTTGCAACGATAATGCATGCAATTGCCTTTTGCAATAAGTAAATTTCGCACAGTTGCTTTCTTTCTTTTGCAATTTGGGGTGAGATTCGTCTCCCTACATGTAGTTGCCGTTTTAGCAATGTGTGATATTTCATACAGTTGCCTTTTTATATTTGCAATGAGTGTAGTGGCCTACGCCTCTGCATGAAGTTGCCTTTTACAATAGTTAAATTTTGCGCTATTGCCTTCTTTCTTTTGCAATATGCGGTGAGATCCGCCCCTTCACATATTTATTGTTTTTGCAATGTGTGCAATGGTTTGTCAGTGCCATGCCATACAGTTGCTGTTTCTTACGACAGTGTGTGGTGAACTTTAGTGATCCGGAATTTTTTGTTTTGTAATACGTTTATCTGCACTGCTTTTAATTTTGCAAAGTAGGTTATTAACCTAATAAGTACCTTTATTTTGACAATTCTAATCCAATCTTAATATTAATAGATACCTTTTTCTCTCTTCTTCTATCTTATATATTAATAGATACCTTTTTTCGAGGCCAGTGTTGAAGTCAGTGCGATAAGCTGCCTTAGTGCATATATCAGTAGCCACTGGGAAGTATGCAAACTTGGTGCCTATGCCTACAGTATTGAAGTCTGAGCGGTACGTTAACTTAGTGCCTATACCGATAGCCGCTGAAAATTATGTAGGTTGGTACTAAAAACCAACTACTAAAAGCAACTAAATGACTTGGAATGGGTCTGACTCTGTTGATCTATTAGTGTCTTAGCTAGAATCGGAAATTTCATTACATGTAGCTAGTAATACGCATTATTTTATAAGTATCTAGGACATTACCTCTTATGTTCTGTTTATGTAATACGACTGTCTAGTTATAGGAAAAAACGAAAGGACAGTTCTATTAGAAGGCTCTACTACAGATTAGGTGGGTCAATGTTCTAGACCTGACGAGAACGTTAGAGTATCGAGGGAGGCCGTGTTAGGAATGAGGGTAAGAAAATAAAAGAAAATACAAACAAACGACGGTCGAAATGTAATTCCCCACTCGTACTCCTAGCAGTATAAAGTACAACGCAGGCGACTATGAGGGATCTCCATCTCATACAGCGTACTATCAGATGGCTAGAGCCCTTCGCATAGACGCTATCACCCACACTCCCTCTCTCTCCCGTCCCGACGGCACGGTTGCCTTCGAGGACGAGGAAAGGGTTGAGTGCTTTGCAGATAGCATTGCTGCACAATGCTCTCCTAGCTCTCAACCCGTCGACCCCTCATACGTCCAAGCAGTGGAGGATGAGGTGCGCCGCCGTAACTCACCCCTTACAGCCTCCGAACCTATATCTGTGTCCAATGATGAGATTTCATCCCTCATCAAAGGACTTAAGCCTAAAAAGGCTCCGGGCTCGGATGGCATCTCCAACCAAGGCCTAAAACACTTTCCTGAGCAGGTGTTAACCTTTTTATCTATTATCTTCAACGCCTGCTTCAACCTTAGTTACTTTCCCTCTACGTGGAAAGAGGCAACTATGATTGGTATTCCCAAGGCAGGCAAGCCTCTCAACCTCCCCTCCAGTCATCGCCCCATTAGCCTCCTCAAGGCAATGGGCAAGCTCTTCGAAAGAGTCATCCAAACTCGTATGAGGCGCTATCTGTTTCCCACAGACAGTGACCCTCTTATCAATTCGGTTTCCGAGCGCATCACTCATGTCCCCAACAAGTTCACCGTATTGTGGAATATATCCTCAGCGGTTTTTATCCTCGTCGTCATAAGACCATCGCGGCCTTTTTCGACATAGCTAAAGCCTTCGATAGAGTCTGGCATACAGGCCTTATCTACAAACTGTACAAAATAGGTCTCCCCGATCGTCTAGTTCGTCTCGTGGCCTCTTACTTAAAGCATCGTACCTTTCGTTTTAGACACGAAGGCACGCTATCTTCACAGCGAACTATCAAAGATGGTGTCCCTCAGGGCTCAGTACTTGCTCCTCTGCTGTACATCCTGTTCACCAACGACATTCCCATCCCGTCGAAAGGTGTTCAACTCTCCCTCTTCGCAGACGACACTGCTATCTACTGCAAAGGTATCTCACTACCTTTCATACGGAACAAGATTCAAAAGTCGGTTGACGACCTAGGAGCTTGGTTCAAAAAATGGCTCATCGATGTGAACCCGGAGAAGAGCTCCGCCGTTCACTTCGATTATAAACGACGCCGTCTCAAAAACACTCCTCCAATACGTATGCTAGGGACCCCTGTCTCCTGGCATACGACTGCCAAATATTTAGGTGTCACTCTAGACACAGGGCTCACTTTCAGGCCCAACGTCAAAAGAGTAACCCGTCACGCACGTTTTTATCTGAGTAGGCTCAACAGTATGTTGGGCCGACACAGTAAAATGTCCCTTAGAAACAAGCGTACCCTTTATAAGGTCTGCATACGACCAGTCATGTCCTACGCGGGCCCCGTTTTTGCCCACGCCGACCCTAAAATTATTAATGAACTCCAAATAGTTCAAAACCTTTTCTGTCGTCAAGCTTCGAACTCACCATGGTACGTCCGTAATGCCTACCTTCATCGAGACCTAGAGCTCCCCACAATTCAACATTTTCTCAAAAAACTCTCTGACAACTTCTTCAAAGCCTCGGAGTCGCACTCAAACAATTTAATTCGTGAGGTAGCTACTTATGCAGCCCCACCCCCCTCTCGCTATCGAGTCCGCAGGCCGAGAAACTCTCTCTCGGACCCGCCTAATAAACTAACAAACGACCTGAGCTGCCTTCTGGCGGCTCAGGTCAACTCTAATTAAATGAAATTATTTACTCATAATGAATTTGCCTTCATAGACACTCCTTCAGCGGCTCGTAGCCGCCTGCGCCCTTTTTTCCCAAAAGAGAGTCGCTCACGATAAGGCACAATAAAGCTTAATCAGCCGGTTGCCTGTCCCCAAAGGCGGTTTTTAGAGGGTATCACTTAGGGTCCCCGGTAGGATGTGAGTCCCTCATAACCACAATAGACCGGCTTATCGTGGTATGCGTAATGCATTTTCCGCCTCCCTACGTATAGGGTAGCCCTTTAATTGCTTCGGGCGCAAAAAAAAAACTATGAGGGATCAGTTGGTAATTCTACGAGTCTCACTGTTGTTATTATGCATGTTGTGGTAATAATTTTGGTAAATGTAGAGAAAGTTTGTTAACGAGTAATATTCTATTATTTAAATTAAATAACTTTGAAAATAATTTCTAATTACATATTATATATCATATTCTATATTATAGTCTATGAATTTTTTTTTATAAGAAAAGGGTGACAAGCGAGCACACAGTTCACCTGATGGTAAGTGACATCTTCGTTTGCGAATCAAAATGCAGATGCGTTGTCAGCCTTGAGGACTAAGATGGAATGCCTCTTTCCCAGTAAAAAGGGTCTCCGGTTCTCTACACTCACCATACGAAACACAACAGCAATAAGCTGCTATTTGACGCTGGTATTCTGTGAGAGCGTGGTCCTTCCCGGGTCGAGCCGACCCATTCGTGCTACAACTATACAATTAATATAGCTGCAGCATGACTCTACCACAAAAATGCTGAAAAATGCACAAAAAATGCTGGATTTTGGCTGTAGAAGGAAAAAAGAGCTTTTCTGTACCGGATATACCAAAATAGTTCGGAAACTTTGATATAGCTTGTTAAGGATTCGCTTTGTTACGCTTGAGGTACGGCGATAGTGCCGTCACAGGATCATCAATAAATCAATGAAATCGCATATGGGATTTACAATGGAGATAAAATATTATAATAGGTTGTTACTGACGCGGTATAAATTGTTATAACGTAATCACTAGTTCAAACATCTGCATTCGTTTTTATCCTTTCATATACCACAATAGTTGAAAACAATTTGGAACTTAGGTCCTGGTAAATCGGGGTAGGATCCCGACAGACTAGTTAAGTGACACCGAGGAAGACGATGTTTTGCAAGAGCTTTGGGGTACATATGTATCCCCGGAAAGAGCTCAATTTACAGCATAGTGGTAGACAGGCCGCGAAATCGTTCCATATGGAGGTTCCGTGGGCTTAGTCAGCCAAAGTTCGACATACTTTCTTTAGAATAGCTGAGCATCCATGAGGATTTCTCCACGTATGGATACCGTCCTGGTTATCAATACTAAAATATGCAGTAACGAGATGACTATCAATGCCCTAAACCTTGCTAAGAATATTGCAATTAAATAAACTAGCTACATTTACGAGTGCTTTAATTTTATATTATTATGCGTCTTCGTTCTTATCATTTATAAATAACACAGAAATGACAAATTACATAATCGCTACGTGGTCAAAGATAACTAACGCACGCATACACAATGTCGCTTTAACGTTTGAATAATTTATTTTTGCGAGGCTAAATAATAGATTAATATGCCTCTCACGTTGCAGTTGGCTGATCTTGGATCACATTAAGTCTAAACTAAAATGAACCACATTGAAGCTATGCTTTTGTGAAGTGCTAGGCGAGCACTACTTATCCGTAAAGATTTCAAAACGTGAATGATATCAATGCATTTGTTATGAAGGCAACTGCGTTTGTAGATTAATTTTATACAATTTTTGTTGATAGAAATTCTTAAACTATTATTACTATATAATACTATAATACACAATAGAACGGCTGTCAACCTTATTTTGTACCGAGGTTCGGCGTCGCCGGGAGCACACATACAAGCAATTACATCGTATTATCAGTTAATCACTACTACAAATCCGATTCGCTGTGTTGACAGATGGATTTTAATACATATTTATTTATTAATAACGTTCAATTTGGCATTTTCTAAATAATTTGCATGCGAAATTTGGAAACGATTGTTACGTCAAAACACATCTCGTGTTGACATTTATACGTGTGAATTGACGTCTTGTGGCATTTTAATAGCTACACGGGCTCCGCTCACACCCCTGTTCTATTATGTATGTATTATAGTATTCTATGATTATTAAATTATATTTATTACGCTTTGTATACTTCGATAAATATTTGTAACATAAAATAGTACATTATTACCTTTTACTTTGGGATTTCTAAGTTATTAATGCCATGTAAATAAATAAATCATCATTTTATTTGTTAGTATTTCATTACAACATGAAACCTAATGTCACGACTAAATCCTATATAAGAACTTGCGCATCGGCCTTCTCGTATTCGATATCAGTTAGTGTAATACCAACATTTTGCCTCGGTTAATTTTCGTTTTAGCCGTATAGTATTAGTGTCAATCAAACCGCTAATGGTTTACCATTTCAATTTGTTACGTGGATCAGCTTTCGGTAGATGACGGACTAACTACCCAGTTTACGGCAGAAGTAATCCATAACGGCGACAGGAAGCAGCATGTAAAGTGCAAGACCTTGGGTACTGCGATTGCAAATCCGTTTGTCAAACGTGACGATTGTGCAAAATCCAAAAACAGAGAAACCCTTATCAAGCAGGAATTTAACAGACTGATGATTATGAAGAAGAAGAATTTTAATTTAAGTACCTGATATTTAAAATGCTATGCACAGCCCGTCGCATGGTTGTTAAAACTATTCGCGTTTGCGGATGTAGGTCTAAGGTAAAAGGCCGCGTATCGGGTCGTTGAACGGAGTATCTGTGTCACTTTATCCTTATCGTATAGATATTTCAACACTGTTTGCTCCTATAGACATAGAAATAGACTTATACAGCATAAGTCTATATTTATGTAGACGTATACATGTCTAGTATTATTTTCGACACACTAACAACAATACACTAACTACAATAAGTAACGTAACTAAAGATAACCTAAATAATAAAAAAAAGAAAATTTATCGTCTGTGAACTGTCAAGAAGTCCTATCTGATTTTTTTTATTTTTTTTTTTTACAGAAATGTGTGCTATCGGTACGTGCGGATTATTCATGAAAATGTTAAGAGCATTATTTAAACAGGGCGCCAAATATAAGACTATTGATCCTCACTCAGTCTTAACCCCAACTGGAAGTAATAACTCCTATGTAAGCTATTTCATAGGCTTAGAATCAGAGCGTTCACCGTCGACTACGACCTTAATGCTTCGACCTGAGAGAACTGGTTATCTTATTTCACAATTTCACGGGCAGCAAGCTTCGAAAGAAGTGCTGTGTACCTAACACGATCAAAGACTTTCCATAAGTCCAAATTAACTGCTCTTGGACTTGACCGCCGGTGCTCAGCGCTGTGTTAGGTAAACAAGAAGATTATCAGCTGAGCGATTCCGACGGAAACCGTACTAACTGATACGAATCAGCTGGTGCTCTTGAAGGCGCTACAGGAGCCGCAATTTAATATTGGATTCCATTAATTTCGAGAAAAAGGAGATGATGACGATAGGTCTGTAGCTGAACGGATCAAAGCGGTTACCTTTTTAGGGCTAGAGGGAAAGCTGTTTTCTATTCTAAGTAGTTATTTCTAAGTTCGAGACTACGCCTAGTAAGTAGAAGTACCAGCAAGGATGCGTTAAAACCAGTGACGACTCTGGAGCACTCGTCAATACAATTGCACTCTGGAACACCATTGGGGGGATTCCGTCAGAGTCACTCGACCTGTAGCCGTGTGAATTCTAACAAAAAGTCTATTTTCCGGTACAATGAATGTTAAGCAATCCTATGTCATTATTATTAAAGCAGTTATCCTCAACCCATTGAGCTGAAATTTTGCATATTGTACATGTTTAGTTTGAATGAAGATGCATGGTTAACTAAATGACGTCATTCTAAATAAAGTATGGCGGACCGCCCAAAATAACGGACTATCTATTTTCTAATCAGTCCCATGATATAGGTACATATAATATGAAAGGGTTTGCTGAGAAAATACGAAAATAAAATGACGTCTCTCTAAATTTAATATGAACAAAGTTAATATTAAAAAACGAACAAATGAACACCTTAAGATGGCGGACTATGTTTATTTATGCACCCTCATGATATTGATATTAAACAAAAGGCTTTGCTGAGAAGAATACGAATAAAATAAGTATGCGTTCAGCTCTTCGACTCAGACGTCCGACTAAACGTTAAGAATTAGAGAGTTGTAACTTAAATAATATTGGCCTACACCCTGAGAAAATTCTAGAAGTGGTGAAAAAAAATCTAAATAGCAAAAAACAAGATGGCTGGAATACTAATTTTAAAGAGTTATAACTCAGCAATGGTTTCGCTAGACTTCTTTCGTGACATTTATTAAACTTGAAAATGTTACTAAATACTTATAAAGTTTATTTTTGTAGGGTATCCAATTTTTATGATGCCCTAAAAGCAGTCTGATATGTCGTTATTTTTGATTATTAAAGATCCGTTTGTGAGATTAATTGTTAAGTATCTAGATGACCAAGCTTTGCTCAGTGTTAGAAAAATAAACTATATTTTTAAAGATGAAACCTATCCACATGAACTTAGAAAATAAACTATTATCAAAATACAAAACATACAAATCGTTACTCGCCGTAACCGAGAAAGTAATTACAAAATATTAATATATTTGATATATATACTATATCATATACACAACCTATCCACCCCGGCTTCACACGGGTGATTTCTGAATTTCTGGACCTCAACAACAGTGCCATCCACCGACTCAAGTAGTGAAGCTTTCCACCCAGGGGCCCACTCAAACGTACAACACTTTTCTTCTGTCGATTATTTAATTTATAGGATGGTTACTTACAATTTTTTATGGGTGATAGAGCCAATCTGTAGGTATAATACGGTTGTAATACGAATGCGTCGGCTAGACCGGGGAAAGATCACTTTCTCACAATGTACTGGCGTGAAATAATAAAAACGTCGGCTTGAAATAGTACAAATATATTGGTGTCATATAATAATGAAATCTCGAAACTAATAAAATATTTTAATTGAATGGAGATAATCTTGGCTACAGCATCAGGCAGCATTATTATAGTTACACTGTTATACGAATTCAATGTGCGTATAAAATGTTTCCATGTATAATATGTTTCGTGTAACAAAACCCTGTCTTCTAATACCGAATTTAATGCCTTTTCTTATTGTGCTATAGATACTATAATTGAGTATATTTTCGACGTAATTTAACAGATTTTGGTTTTTATGAAACTGTATTCCATACTTTTACAGTGTTTATAATATATTTTTTAATAATATTATTATTAAATTCACGTTCACCTCGTTTTCACCTTGTATATCTTTAAAATGGCAGAGCCGTTATGGTAGAGCCATGCTGCAGCCATATTAAGTGTATAGTTGTAGCACGAATGGGTCGGCTCTACCGGGGAAGGACCACGCTCTCACAGCCAGCGTGAAATAGCAGCTTAGTGCTGCTGTGTTTCGTATGGTAAGTGTAGAGAACCGAAGACCCTTTTTACTGGAAAAGAGGCATTCTATCTTAGTCCTCAAGGCTGACAACGTATCTTTATTTTAATTCGACGGGCCTGTTGGTCTAGTGGTTAGTGACCCTGACTGCTATGCCGGAGGTCGTGGGTTCGATTCCCACCCAGGACAAATGTTTGTGTGATGAGCACGATCATTTGTTCTGTGTCTGGGTGTAATTTATCTATAATATTTATGTATTTAGAAGTATATATATATATATAAGTATGTTTATCAGTTGTCTCGTACCCATAACACAAGCTCTGCTTAGCTTGGGACTAGATGGCGTTGTGTGATAGTTGTGGAATATTATTATTATTGGGGTATCTATATAATTTTCTCACCTGGTTGGGTTCTATAAATATATAATTATAAATTAAAATGAAAAGATAAATGTACATAAATATCAATAAAATAAAATAAATACAAAAACTACATAAATAAATAAGATCCAACCAGATGGGAGCCCTCGGCAGGGGAGACCAGACGGCCGAGGGTTAGGGGGAAAGGGAAAGAAACCGGCGGACGATGCGGGCGGTATCGAGGAGCACCTCCTTCTGCATTTGAGCCCGGAGCGGTCCGTCACGGAGTCCCAGTCGCCTCAGATGACCCGAGAGGCTGACTGGGATTAGCTCATTCGCAGAGACGACTACAGGAATAATTTCGGTCGACACACCACCCCACATGTCGGTCACCTCGTGAGCCAGGTCCAGATATTTTGTTTGTTTATCTGTTTCGGCTTTCACGAGGTTCTCGTCATACGGAATGGTAATATCGATCAAAAATATCCTTGACAGTGCCCGGTCCATCAGCACAATATCAGGCTTATTCGCAAGAATAGTCCTGTCTGTGATGATGGCCCGGTCCCAGTAGAGCCTGGCGTGGTCATTTTCGAGCAGGGCTTCCGGCAAGTACTTGTAATACGGCAATTTCCGGTCCACGAGACAGTATTTCAGAGCGAGCTCCTGGTGTAGAATTCTGGCTACTAAGTTGTGCCTGTGCAAGTACTCAGAGTTAGAAAGCGCCGAACAACCGGAGATGACATGCCTAAGTGACTCCCCGGGATGGCGACAAGCTCGACAGATGTCGACAGTGCCATCCTTTAGGATATATCTCCGATAGTTGTTGGGCTTAATAACCTGATCCTGTATTGCACAGACAAAACCCTCGGTTTCCCCGAAGAGGTCACCGAAACGTAGCCAGTTGAGGGAGGCGGCTGTATCTACGTGAGGCTCATGTAGAGCCCTGTAGTACCTCCCATGGAGCTCCTTCTCCTTCCATACGGTCTCCCGATCGGAAATGCTCTGTACTGCCGGGTCTTGCCATTGCTCGTTGGCTGAGGATAGAGGGGTAAGTCCTTTATAACTAGAAATGACGTCATTATAGAATGGATCATCCGATCTCGCCAGGAAGTAAAGACAGAGGCTGCACACTTCGCGATTATGCATGGTGAGCGCACTCAGGAAGCCATGCCCACCAGCTTTCGCGGCAAGTACAGCCTCATTACCGACGATCTCGGATGATGCATCCTATGGGACGTCATTGTAGTGCGGACTTTTCTATCCAGGGCGTTAAGTTCAGTCTGACTCCACCTGAGTATGCCAAAGGTATACATGAGGACAGGCATGACCCAACCGTTATATGCATGTGTCTTATTCACACCGGACAAAAGGCTGTTAAGCACTTTGGTCAAGCGTGCATAAAACACGTCGCAAACTGACTGTTTCATACCAGCCTCATCGATACCGATGTTCTGGGACATACCCAGGTATCGGTATGTTTCAGCCTCGGAAAGGGCCCTTAAGTTGACGGGCATAGATAAGTCTATGCCCTCAGAGTTAGCAACCCTTCCCCTTTCAACATGGAGGACCGCAAACTTATCCGTCCACAGCTCCATTCCAATAGAATTGCTAAATTCACAAGTGATGTTTAGCAATTCCATAAGATGGGAGCGACTGGAGGCGAATAATTTGAGGTCATCCATATAGAAAAGGTGGTTCACTTTTGTACCTCCTTTCCGAAGCTGAAATCCCCTCCCGGAGCCCTCCAGTAAAGTACTGAGAGGGTTCAAAGAGAGGCAGAACCAGATTGGACTCAGACAGTCGCCCTGGAATATACCCCTTCTTATCCCTATGCGGCTTTCCGCAGCCGTCATCCGCTCGCCCAGATGACAGAGGATCGTACTCCACTGCATCATACACTGCTCGAGAAAATCTCGAACTGTACAGTCAATCTTGTACAGCTCGAGGACCCTCTTTAGCCATGTATGGGGCACCGAGTCAAATGCCTTTCTGTAATCTATCCAAGCGTCGGAGAAGTTCCGACGGTTGCATTTCACCACTTTGCCAATGACCGCGTCAATGAGGAGTAGTTCCTTGGTTCCACGACCACCGCCCCGACATCCATTTTGAGCGCGCGACATCACCTGATTATAGTATAGGTGACGAGCGATTCTCGCGCTCAAAATGGATGTTAGTGTCTTGTATATAGTCGGTAGACACGTGATGGGGCGGTATTTGCTCGGGTCTGTGGCACCCTGATCTTTAGGAACCAAATGAGTGATCCCAGTAGTGAAGAGGCTTGAGAGCGACTTCTGGTTGAGAGCCTCTTGAAACTGTCGGGCGAGCACAGCGTGACACACCATGAACCCCTTCAGCCAGTAGTGATGCAGCCCGTCAAGCCCCGGACTTTTCCAGTTCGGGGCCTTACGGACAGCCTCAGCTACGTCATCCGGCGTTATGGTGACGGGATCCATGGGCGTAATACCCGCACACTGACCCACCACAACTTCCGTCCAAGGACCCTCTACTATTGGTCGCTCTAATGATTTGTAGAGCATCTTCTGATCACTCTGGAAGAGACGATTCTGGTTGAACCGTGTTGACCTCTCGGTATATCGCCGAATCCGCTTTCCCCAAGCAGCGATTCTTTGCTTCAGGTCGTCTATGCGCTCCGTCAGTTTTTGCGTTATATCCGGCTGGTACAAACTAACATTTGTCCCAGCTAACGCCATCCTGACGGTGCGCACAATCCTTGACCTGGTATTGCCTGACCTGAAGCATATCAGTCTGCCAATGAGGGCCCTAGCCCTTGCGATACGTTCCTCAATTCTTCTTCTCCATGCTGGGATAGCGCTACTATGGCCAGTAACGCGTCCAGCCGTAGAAACCTTGGCGCCTATGATACGGCAGACTGCCAACGCGGCGCCAAAAAGAATTGAGTCCGTCTCGCAAAGGTCCCGGCTGGCTTCCAAATAGGTCACCAGCATTGGGTTTAGAGCCCTCACGACAGCCCGATTCCGCTTGCTTAGGGCTATGCGGAGAAGTCGCGGTCGATTTTTGAGAGGCATACTGCGCGTTTCCACAATCGCCTCCTCCAATGTACTCCTCATTTGCTCTAGTTCCAGTTCCTGGGCGACTGTTCCGTTATCGTTTGAATCAACCACAACTGGCCTATTCACGGCGGCTTCCACATTTGCCGTTTGCTCAGCAAGTTGTGGCGCCGCATCCTCAGCCGCAGCATTTTCAACCAATGAAAGAACAGCCTCACGTCGTAGCCGTTCGAGTTCGGTCACATCAAATGTATTTGAGCGCAAGATATACCGAACTCGGTCTGCCAGGTTTTGCTCGGTGACGGTAACAGATGGCTTCAGCTCAGCAAAAAGTCGATGCATCCTTGCCCGATACGCAAAACCTCCAGTTTCTCCCCCTTTCGCCCTAAAATACGCCCGCAATGCGTTGCTGTTCATCTGGGTTGTCCAACGCATGCGGCGTACTCCACCAGTGGCGGGTGCTGATTGCTGGGCCCGCGAAGACCCTGCCGACACCAAACCAGCTGGTGGGGATGATGGATGCGAGGGGCTGCTGGGTGGTCGTGCAGCACCTCGCTCTCGGCTGGCGGTTCGCATGCTGTTGCGTCCAGCGCCAGCTCCAGACGCGCCCTGGCGACCTCCAGGCAGCGGCCCTTTGCGCGTTCTTCCGTATTCCATCATCCATAGTAGTGGGCGTCATTTAGCGGGAGACGCCCAGACCCGGCGCCGTTTCATGGTGAGGCCATGTGCACAAGCGGGCCTTTGCACCTTCAATTATTGCCGTGGCACGGCACTAATACCTCTCGGCAAGGTGCTGACTGACTGCGGTGATGTACCGGTTTTGTCACATAACCGTTACGTCAGCGGGCGATGGGGTCGTCACTTCCCTATGCCTATTTATTATTATTATTATTATTATTCGCGAACGAGGATAGATGTAGATGTCAATGGGTCACAGTAACCACTTACCATCAGGTGGACTATGTGCTCGCTTGTCATCCTTTCCTATAAAAAAACTGTTGACTGGATCCTGTCGACCTTTATAAGATTACAAATACATAAGAATTCTGCTATCTTTAATTTTGTTTAGTTTATTAAATTCCTTATTTGTTGTCTTTTACAACGCCCTCAGGACGCAGTGCGGTGAAGAATGGTACAATTTTCAGCTTAAGTATTACTTATTTATCAGCAATGGTTTTATTTTTAACATTAATTAAAATTGAGTGCTTGTAATAAGTTTGTCTTGTAACTGAGCTGAGATTATCACACATACTGCCAATTTTTTTAAGTCCACCGCAACTTATATACAAAAGTGCACTAGCTGCAAGCGTTATTTGGCATAATATCCCATGTCCACTACGCTTGACTTGTGTGTTGGTGATCACATGACGGATATCATCGAAATGGTAATGCTGTTTCTTATCTCGTTTATATTGGATTTTTTACCTACATATATACTTGATAATTAACCCTCTTACATAATAACTTTTACTTAAATTATACGTGGTAGAGCCACGCTGTAGCTTTATTATGGTTACAACACGAATGGGTCGGCTCGATCAGGTTAGAGCCACTTAATTCCGATGTTTTACTTATGGTGAGTATATAGAACCGGATACCCTTTTTACTGGAAAAGAGGCATTCCATGTAAGTCCTCAGGAGTGAAACGCATCTGCATTTTTATTGTTAATCAAGAATTATTGTAGATGTCATATCATATGCAGCATACGGTTTTTTAAATTGTGTTTTGTTAAATTTATATTGTTGGTCATTTATATTTAATTTACGTTTTGTTTATCTTTTTTCATTTAATTACTTTTTACTTGTTGTGTTGTATGCTTAAACTGTTTAATGTAATAACTGTTAACTGCTTAAACGCATTTGTTTCTTTCTTTGTTATGTCTATGGGCCACACCATACACTTACCATCAGGTGAACTGAGTGCTCGGTTGTTACCCCATTATATTAAAAAGTACCGATTTTTATTTTTAATTTACTAATCACACTTATATATTTATAGGCCTCTTCAATAGACAGCTTCAAAGGAGGTATTAAATATGGTTGTCTAGCTTAGCAGGAGGGTTTCCAATAACAATTTTTATTATCTATTTTCTGTTTTTATGTCATTGATCACTTTTTGAGATATATTATCTCGCATTTTTCGCATTGATTCGTTCAAAATTAAAATCGTATATATCACATATTATTCGTTATTATTCCTTCAAGTTCTATGATAGATGCTCTGCGAACTTCGATTAAATCGTAGCAATACAAAAACGCTTTAATTGCAGCGGTATCTAATAAGAGTTAGCTTGACATCCACTTCTATGTTTTAACAATTTGTATTCCCCATTTCTACTCTCCAGTGCTGAAAACTTGCCTTTCCAACCGCGGGAAAGATCTCCGCAATTTGTGACGCTGCACTGGGCAGATATAAACCTTTACGCTACGTCCTTTGCCGTTTTGCGTTTTCTCATCTAGTTGAAACTTCAACATGTATTATTGCTACCATTAGGTTTTTTCGGTGCCTCTCGTATCCCATAGTCACCTCCTATTACAACCACAAGGCGAAATCGAGTGATGGTTTATGTCACACAGCGATACTTGTAGTAGTAGGTACCGATTGGAAAATGAAAAAGTATTACGGGCTATCGAATAATATTTTAATATGGTTGCATGGTTCCACACTGGGTATTAACTACATATTAGGTAAGTACGTCAAATTTTTATAAATAGTTTTATTTATACGCATGATATTCTGTAAAATGTTACTTACATTACAATAAAATAATAAAATACTCGACTACATATCTTAGGGTAATTACATAGTACAATACATATAAACACCCGAAAATATGACCTTTATTTCTTGACTTTAACCCTGTAGTAAAAGATGTTAGCAGTCCATTAGTTAATATGGATATTGCTATTTTATACAAGTAGGCGCAACAAGACAAATTTTATCCATTTGCAATATAATAGCAATCTTATTTCTATGTGAAATGGTCTATATTATTATTATTATTATTATGTATATTTATTTTAATTCATAACTATTATAATAAAATTCTATATCACAATAAAGTTGTTTTCATTTCTTACTTCATAAATAAAAGTTAATTAGTTATCCAAGCCAAAATTTGATGAACATAATGGAAACATGAATAACTTACTATTAGTTATTGTATCTAGATGTATTTTATTAACAAGATAATACTGTAATTTTGCAAATTGCTTTTTGTATACACGACAGGCAATCCATAGCTTATTAGATTTATTTAATGTTATTTAATATGTTATATATATATATATATATATATATATATATATATATATATATATATATATATATATATATATATATATATATATATATATATATATATATATATATATATATATATATATATATATATTTTTACACGCTTCTCAAGAATTTAATATTATAATGAAAATACATACATAATATTTTGATTTGTATAAAGCACATTTTATTCCACGACAAAGTCTAATATATATTTAAGTACTTGTTCTTAAGGTTATTATTCTAATAAAATCTATTTTATTCTCTATAATCTTTTTTTTCACAGGTACTAATAAAATACGTTACAACAGGTAACATTATGAAGTTAAATAGTCTTACGGTATACTTATATATTTTACAAAAATGTATATTATAATAAATAAAGTCTAGGTAACATATTATTTTCTAACTTCCTTACCATTGAGTCTGGCACTAGATACTTGTTGAAGCTCTGCCTCTAACTGTCACATTTTCGTAATTAATTAAATTAAAATAATAATTTAACACGTCGAAAATTTTAAAACGAACTATAGAGAAGATTCTGCTTTTTTATTTTTCTCTTTGTCCTCACTTGAAGACTGCAAGCTGCCATGTTTCCAATCAGGTGGGTAGCCGTATTGTCGCACATCATCCCACCATTGTTGCTTCCCGTCTGCCCAGATGCAGTAAACTACATTGGTTCCCACTAAAACAGCGAAGCAAACCCAGAACGCCACGCGCCATTGCGCTAAAGTCGACTGAAAGTTAAAAAAAATTAAATTTAGTGATATAAAATAATATTCTTCTTTTTCTATGGAAGCCCGCAGATTCCACTCCCTGACATAGCATTATCTACTATAAAGAGGATATGCCGTATCTTTTTCAATTACCAGATCAATTATCATCCCTTTTTTGTGTTATAGTAAACTGTTGTGACTCACGGAACCAGATTTATCACGTCGTAGAACCACGCTGCTCTTGTATTATGGTTGTAGCACGAATAGATCGGCTCAACCAGGGTAGGACCATGCTCTCACAGAATATCAGCGAAAAACATCAGCCTAACGTTGCTGTGTTTCGTGTTATGAGTGTAGAGAACCGGAGACCCTTTACTGAAAGCGAGGCATTCCATCTTAGTTTTTAGGGATAACAATGCATCTGAATATTGATTCTAAATCGAGGATAAATCTAATTGTCTATGGACCACAGCATCCACTTACAAGCAGGTCGACCGTGTGCTCGTTTGTCACCCTCATTCTATAAAATAAAGATACAGGACAGAGATTTCATTCGTCTTAACAATTACTCTTTACAAAGTATAACATTAGGACTTCTAAAATTTCATAAAAACCAGACATTTATTAAAACTAAATGGTTTCAGGTTTCTAAAAAGGCATAGTTTTGATTAAAAAATAAATAATTTAACGGTTAAGTATACCTGATCACATCTTACACTCTTATCCAACGGTTATGTAATCGAAAATTCGAATATAAATGGGTAATATTTATAATCAATTGCGCGATAGTAGCCTAACGGTAGGGTGCAGACCGCGAACTCCATGGTTGTGTGTTCGAATCCGCCATTCGACTACGTACCCTTGTAAACAACTCCTAACAAAAGCATTTTAAGCTTACCAGGTGATTGAAGGGAATTTCATAATGATTTCTTATATTTACGCGAACACTATACATTCATTAAAACTACTTTACACCTGCTTGGGATCCTATAATTAATAAAATTAAAACTAAACCCAAGCATACCACTGCAAGACTTCAAAACACAGTTAGTTCATTCTGCGTAGATCGGACTAAAGCCAATAATTAAAAAGCTGAAGGTACTCCGGGTTAACTTTGACATCAGTACGTCAGTCACCTCAGTTCCCCGTGACCATGGGTTCTGGAAAGCACCCGAAACGTGTATTAAAAATAAAATAAATAAAACGCGATATAATCCGTAAAAGTAGTTTTAATCAATGAAGGGAATTTGGTTATTTTAATAGCATTGCCAGTAATTTATTAAAAAAATAGCCTCCAGAACGAATTTCGGTCACGGCAGCCGGGCTCAACATATAAAATCCATCTGAGTAAGACAGGAAAATAATACACGAGTTTGCACGCAAGCACAGGTGTACTTTCTATGCTCTCACTTTCATAGTCCGATAGATCCAGCGCAGAGTAGCATCGAATCGTCAATGACTGAGTCCTATTCGATCTGCTCAATTCACTGACATTGCGAAGAGATGTTGCATCCCTTTACATTTTCTATCGCATTTACTGCGGGAATTGATATGAGGAATTGTTCGGATTAATTCCAGCCACTAAATTTTATGAACGCACATCGCGACAAAACTCAAAATACCATCCACATAATCTGGATGCTCGGCGGTCCACCACTTAACATTTTACTAGGAGTTTTCTTCATGATACTTTCTTAATCCTGGTCACAACATCATCTTGCAAACCACACTCTTCTCTTATCACACAATTTCTCACCCTGTCATACAGATTCAACCCTAACATACTCCTTAATGACCGCATTTCTGCAGCATTTATTCTACTCTCGTGCTTTTTCTGCCATATCCAACTTACACTACCATTCATTAAATAAGGAACTAACACAGCATTGTGAATTGTCATCCGTGCCTTTTGACACATTCTGATCTTCCACATCAGAGTGAGCCCCATTTATTCTATTTTCTGCGTTCACTCGTCATTCTATACACTTTCCTGCTTGATATTCCTGCAGAATACACATCTCAAATATAGAAACTCATCTACTTGTTCGACGTACTTCCCTTCGATTCCTATTTTACATGTCGTTTTACTTTCTTCTTTTTCAAAAATTATAACTTCCGTCTTACTTGCGATCACTTTCATTCGCCTTTCTTTTAATGACCGTTTAATGTTGCCATCATTTGCAACTCGGCGGCCGACGACGCAAATCAACAATTGATCATCGGCGAACAAAACCATTTGACGGTTAACTCTGGGTGAGTTAACCGTCAAATCGTATTCTTCAAATTTTAAAATTTTCCAAACAACTTACTCCTTACTTCAAAAGCTTACTCTTTATTATGTAAATGGCGGGCAAAGCACCTGTAATTCTTCGGTGTTGCAGTTGTTCACGGGCGGCGGTACTTACAGCATACTACTAAGGCTAATTATAGAAAGCTATATAGACCTCTAAACAGCTTAGCGTGCTCAGCAGAGCGGGACAGTATTTCATGCCGGTAAACCGCTTGCAACTTTACAAGGCATAAGTTCGGCCTCACGTGAAATACTGTTCTCATCTCTGGGCCTTGGCACCCTAGGGCCAGCTCCATAAGCTTGACCGCATCACGACCAAGTTCTTTTTGACCAGCTCGATCTACTGACGCTGCGAAGGGAAATTGAATCCCTTTAAATTATCTATCACATATACCACGGAGAGTGCTCTGAGGAATTGTTCGGATGAATTCCCGGAGCCAAATTTTATGGACGCACATCCCGACAAAACTCACGATACCATCCAGACCATCTGGATGCTTGGGGTCCACCACTGTGCGTTTTACTAGGAGTTTTCTTCCTCACACAACCTCTTTGGGGAGTCGTTCACTTTTTCGACTTTTTCGTTCGCTGGGAGTTTTCACGTTCGATACGACTTAGGGCAGGGACCTTTAAGAAAAGAGTTTACCTCTTTCGAAGAGGCCGGCAACGCACCTACAATTTCTATAGTGTTGCAGGTGTTCATGGGTGGCAGTAGTCACTTACCATTAGGCGAGTCGCGTGCTCGTTTTCCCCTTCTTCTATAAAAAATACTCCCTTTCCGTTCGCTTCAAACTGGAATGCAGCATTAAATACATCGCTACCTAGCTTAGTTTACCCAAGTGAAAGATGACCCTGACGGACTCCTAAGCAAACGCCGATACCCCATTATGTAGTAAAGTAAACACCGTACAAATCATTTTGCCTTGCAAGTCAGCAATACACCGCCAAAATTTTGTTACCATGTTCTTATGCATCACACAAACAAAATTCATATTATAAATCCTAAATGTGCAATGTATGGTATCTTAAACAATTTGACATCGTTTGGATTTAAATTTTAAGCTTGAATTACAACCCAACATTTATATATATATATTGGAAAATTCGCACAAATAGGTACCAATTTATCCTACATTGTGTTTGGTGTTAGCATGTTGGTTTTATTTTTCCAAAAAAAGGCAACCACCTTTATTTAGTTTATGTGCATTTACCTAATTAAATTAAAACAAATGACAACTATAGATTTCCACCAATTGACAAATATCGACCGATTTCGATCAATAACTCCCCAATCAATTATTCAAAAGAAATATTCCTTCTACATTCTACGTGTGGATAGTACGTTTATAATATTTAGGAGTACTCTAAATATTTCGCCAAATATAGCGATACCTACGAGTATATGGTACTGCGATGTGTAGTGCCAATATTATAAATAGACTTATCTAAGACAACGGACAGCCCAGGCTAGCCGGATAGTCTTGCTGATCTACGTTGACTTATTTTTATAACAAACGAACTAACAGCCCATCTGATGATTAGTTGCTATTGCAGTCCATGGCAACATACCTGCAACCATTTTCAAATCATCTAGAGATGCGTTGTCACCTCTGAGAACTAAGTAGTTATTCCTCACAGCCTCCTGTCTGGCTATCTCTACCCTTTACATCAGAACACAGTAGTAGATTAGAATATAATAGAATATTTTTTATTCAATATTGATTACATGTAGTTCTTATTGAGTCATTTTTAGTTTACCACTGGTTAGAAGAAAAAAAAACCTCTGTCTCGAGAACAACCAGCAAGAAACCCAGCGGTACTTTTTTCAAATATATTTTATACGTGGTAGAGCCATAATGCAGTTATATTAGTAGAATAGTTGTAGCACGAATGGGTCGGCTCGACCGGGGAAGGACCACGCTTTCATAGAATACCAGCGTAAAATAGTAGCTTAATACTGTTGTGTTCCGTATGGTGAGTATAGAGAACTGTAAAACCCTTATTGCTGGAAACAAGGCCTTCCATCTTAGTTCTCACGTGGGTGACAACGCATCTGCATTGCTGATTCATAATCGAGGATATATGTAGATATCTATGGGCCACAGGTTACCAATAGGTAGAATATGTGCTCTCTTGTCACCCTATCCTATAAAAAATATGTGAATGGTTACAAAATATTTACAAAATTTATTTTAGAAACAGTTCGGAATCGACCGCCTCATTCGCAGGGGTTTTTCAATATTTATATATCAACCATGTATAAATTTATATATTATAATTTCCCTTTTTATCGAGTTTCTGTTTAATTAAATATTTCAACTTAGTAATAGAGAGACCTTGTATATTTTATGGGACTTTGTTGTAATAGCGTAATAAATTGCCCCAAGAATAAATTACTGACTCTATGGAGTCGAGAAATAGTTATCACTAGCTTGTGTTTGTTCCTAGAGTCTACAGAATGTATATCACTTTTTTTACTAAAACTACTTTTGCTTTTGTGAACATACATTACATTTTGGTAGATAAACTAAGAGACCAAAGTTAATATGTTTATTTTTTAAATTTTCTTTTAAGAAACTCTCTCGGTTTAGTTTAGTGGAAGTACTGCGATTTGACGGTGGAAAGAGATAAAAGGATTATTCCTACGCAGATAAACTTATAAACAGAATGTTCAGCCACCTAGTAAAATAATACGATAATACAATTATATAAATGCGCAGTCTCTGAGCAATGGTAGCTCAAAGGCTCGGAATTTAAGCATTGCTGTTGTCAAATAAACGCTGTCGACGAGCACGCACATGGTCAATGAATTGATATTGTTATACCGATAAAAGTAGGTATATGAGGCGCTTTTACACTTATGTTCCACAATATCTAAGTTTTCGATTAGCTTTAGCAAGAGTTTGCAGAGTGGAACTTAGATGAACCACCCGCTGATGGCGCGCCGACCACCCGCGTCTTCACAAAGATGCGAGTCAGGCGAAATGCTAACGACTACCCACAGAGTACATTATATACGGTCTAGTCAGCATGAAGATTACTAGCAAGCAAGACGATTTGGTGACGATAATTAATGAATGAATGTATTCGTATGTTCGGAAAGATTTAATAATATTCCAGAATCACTTGAGGCGAGGCGGTGCCGAGATGTTAAATAAGCAGCGACCTTGAGACTGAACATTGACTGCGCGGCAACGTCAATTTAGCTTCCTTATAAAACAGCCTAAAGCTCCTTTCGCAATTACCGTTTGCAAAAATAACAAGTAATCAAAAAGTATATACAAATGTTTAAAAAGAAATTTGGAAATATTTTCCTCGCTTGTGTAAGTAAAATGACCTACTTTTTTGGTGTACTTATTTGAAAAAGAGGCGAGAGTAATCACTTCATTTATAACCATTACTCCACTTGTTTGCGTAATTTATTCGGTAAAATGGCAATTTTGCAAATTCATTTGGTTTTAAAACGATTCCTTTATATCAAAAATGTTTTGTACAATTTGAAACTTTTAAACAATTAAAATGTAAATATACAATTAATATTCTGCCGTGTTAAGATTATCTCAAGGCGTAACTTAAACTTTCGCTGAAACCCAAAGTTGATTAGCTTTTGTTAGTTAAGTTATACAGATTAAAAGCGTTTCTGTTAAAGATAAATAAACTTGAGAAAGTCCTTTTATTTAAAGTTTACTATTGTTTGCCACTGTTATGCTCCGTTCAGTATTAACAATTGTTCTTCAGAAAATAATGTTGCACTCCAGGGCAAAAACCCTTTTTTCGTGATGATAAGGGTTTTTAGAGTAGGGAAGTGTCTACAGAAATATTTTCTAATTTCTCAAACATACAGATTCCTCACGTTGATTTCTTTAACCGCCGAGCACGTGGCAAGACAGCACTTACAATTGCAACGACGCCGGCGGTAACGAACCAAGTTTTGTTATATAAATATATATATATATATATATATATATATATATATATATATATATATATATATATATATATATATATATATATACAAAGCCTCCTAAGGAAATTCACAGATACTGGCTACTGCAAGTAAATATGGCCGAAAACCGTCATTAACGAAGGTTCTAATGAGACTGAACAAGCCACAGATCAGAATAGCAACAAGTGCTATCACAGGACATGGCTCCTTCAACAAACATTTATTTACCATAGGTGTTTGTTACAGATAACCCACTGTGCAGGACATGTATGGGGGAGGAAGAAACGGTGGCTCACATGTTGATGACATGTCCGGAGAACGCTGCATACAAGGCTAAATATCCCGAAGTTGTTTGCAACATCAAAGGACTGTTGAACTTCTTCGGGGAGATTTCATGGCTCGAATAATCATATTATTTCTGTCCCCATGATTATTAGACGTGGAGTTGCGGAAAACAGCCCGTCGTAAACTAAACTTAAGTTAATGGTAATGATTAATAAAAGATGGGGTTATAAGTTTGTACGGGTACAAAACAAAATACAAATTGATAAAAATAGGAAATTCACACTATCATAAGTGAATTCCTAGATCATAAAAAATATACCAAATTATATATTTACATGTGCTACACTAGGTAGTAAACTAAAATTTTGTAGACTTTCATATAAGATATGAAAAATCGATTATTCTTCATAACAACCCTCCACAAGTCTATAGCTGAACATAGGCCTCCTCCAAGGAATATCACAAAGCAAGGACTTTAGCCACTCGTATCCATAGAAAACCTCTATCTCTTATCAGGTAGTGTGTGGTACTTCAACTAATAGGGAGCTGCCTTACACTTCGCTTACCGGTACGAAGCTGCCGCTCGTCAACCCAAAATATAATCTATAGAGGAATAAACCTTGATTATACTTAACAAAATTAAATATAGTAAAATAACTTACGTCAGGAGTTAACAGCCCTATAAGATAAGGCGTGATTATTCCTGAAATTGTTGAAGTGCCATTTATCATTGCCGTTAAAGATCCTGCATAATTAGGTGCCAAGTCAAGAGCGTTGACCTGAAATGATAAAAATAAAATAAATTTCATTTCATAAAAATAATTTTCATTGTAGAGAACAAAGGAAAACTCTGTTGTAAGATTCTGAATATAACGCTGGAAATAGCTCATAACAAGTAAGTTATTACAAAAACAAAGAACCCGTATGCGTTGTAACTAACATAAGATAATATATTTTATGTTGAAATAAGATATAATTAAAATTTAAATTATAATACCAAGCTTGTCACAATACATGATATTATGTTCGTTAAATTTCTTTTATTAGCCGCAAGATTTCGCAAAATTTTACATTATAAATAAAATATAAAAATATACTTTAGACCGAATTTCAGTCACAGAATCCAGTCTCAACGGAGACTCTTTATTCCCTCACTTTCTTAGTCCGATGGGAGAGAAATCTGACACGAACAAAGTGAAATCAGGTGCATGAACCACGTCTAATGGTTTCTTAGTCACGGGAGTGAATCACCGCCACTTTCTGCCTCCGGGTTGTTACCGAGAATATCTTGACATTAAAACCTAATGAACGATTTTTACGTTATAAAATTGCTAATGTTACCCATATAATTTCTATAAAATTGATTAAGATATAGTTTGAAAAACCGACCGATAATATCATCATTCAACATCATCGTCACTATAGCTATTCACAAGGCCACTGCTGAACATAGCATAAGGTCGTGACTCCATTTTCAGAACGCCCTTCACTTCGCTTATCGGTAGAAGGCTGCCACTCCTCCTATATGGTCGGCCCATACTGCTTTGCTTTACTCAGTTTCAGATTCGTTGTCTATGCTGATTGATCTGCTTCTATTGCTTATATCTTAATCACGAATTATAACATGCAGAGAAACTCCTACTCAATGATAACCTTGTCAAGTTCAGTTTTCAACCTCACGATCACGGAGATATCTTTGAACAGTTCTCAAGCCAATTTCGTGTATTTTATCAAACCGTCGGGCCTTTAGAAATATCGTCATTTATATTCCTCCACATCATTGGTGTGTGCTGAGGTTGGTGGGTAGATCTGTATGTCTTTTAATTAGGTACTACTATTTAGTGATTCTGAGTATAAAGTATGCACGTTGTTAACGAGAGCTTTGTGGAAAATAAACCTGACACTTCCTTGGGACAGTTGCACTCCCGTTAATAGAACAATTTGCTGGATATCAGAATGATCCTATCCTCCCCCTAGCTTCAGAACTTATACCGAAGTGCAACTTGTCTATCTCTTCTTCTATCTCCATCTTCACGTTAGTTCTCTAGGTGTGTGAGCTTAATTGTGCCAGGTGGTTTTATACGTGGTAGAGCCACACTGCAGCTATATTATAGTTGTAGCACGAATAATTCGGCTTGACCAGGGCAATACAACGCATTTACAGAATACCAGCGTAATGCTGCTGTGTTTTGTATGGTGAGTGTAGAGAACCGGAGAACCTTTTTACTGAAATCGAGGCATTCCATCTAGTTCATAGGGGTGACAACGCATTTGCATTTTGATAATTAGTTGATGATAAATGTGGATGTCTATGGGCCACAGCATGCACTTACCATCAGGTGGACTGTGTGCTCGTTTGTCACCCCGTAGATCTACCACGTAAAGAAATGATGATTTTGAAACACAATGAATTCAGTTTTATTACATATTATAATCGACTATTTATTGTATTTTAAAGATGTCTTAAACGTAGTAATCTACTTCAAGTTAATTTACATTTGAAAAGAACCCCTTTGTAGTATCCCCTCAGTTTCAAGGCACTCCCCTTGTTGCCTCAGCCAGTATCGGAATCCTCGGTGTCGACATATCGAGTGACGTGCAGTTTCGTGGTCACTTGGAAGGGAAGGCCAAATTGGCCTCTAAAAGGCTTGGCGTGCTCAGCAGAGCGGGACAGTATTTCATGCCGGCACACCGCCTGCAACTTTACAGGCGCAGGTTCGGCCGCACATGGAATACTGTTCCCATCTCTGGGCTGGGGCTCCCCAGTACCAGCTCCTTCCACTTGACCGCAACCAGCGCAGAGCGGCTCGAATCGTCGACGACCGAGTGCTTTCCGATCGGCTCGATTCACTGGCGCTGCGAAGAGATGTTGCATCTCTTTGCGTATTTTATCGCATCTATCACGGGGAGTGCTCTGAGGAATTGTTCGGATTAATCCCAGCCGCCAAATTTCGTGAACGCACTACACGGCAAACGTCCCGATACCATCCACACCATCTGGATGCTTGGCGGTCCACCACTGTACGTTTCACAAGGAGTTTTCTTCCACGTACAACCTCTCTGTGGAATAGTTTACCACCGGCGATTTTTCCGGACCGATACGACCTGGGGACCTTCAAGAAAAGAGCTTACTCCTTTCTAAAGGGCCGGCAACGCACCCGCAATTCTCCTGGTGTTGCGGTTGATCATGGGCGGCGGTAGTCACTTAACATCAGGTGAGCCGCATGCTCGTTTGCCCCCTCTTCTATAAAAAAAAAATATTTCCGTAGATACTTTTCAGCTTTTAGCTAATTTTTCTTTTTCTTTTTAACGTGCGCATTTTTCCTTCACGTTACAAAAATTTATGAGGCTTTTGTGGCAAAAACATAATATATTACTTGGGAAATGAAAATATTTATAAAGGTTATGCTCACCTTCATTCCGCTATAAAATCCTCCCATGAGGGCCATGGAGGCAATAAAATAAGCAACAGCTGTGAAGCGATCGCAGCCCGAATATGAAGCCAAAATGATACAAATAGCAGGACCCGTAGCAGCTAATAAAAATAAAAACACATTAGGATATTTTTAATTAAACGAAATATTGGTGAAACATCAAATATATAAATTTTAATAATAATAATAATAAGCCGTGCTCGAAAATGACCGCGCTAAGCTCCACTGTTACCGGGCCATCATCACAGACAGGACTATTCTTGCGAATGAGCCTGATAATGTGCTGTTGGACCGGGCACAGTCATATTTTGGATGGATATTTTTGGTCGATATTACCATTCCATATGACCAGAACCTAGTGAAAGCCGAATCAGAAAAGAAAAATAAATATCTGGACCTGGCTCACGAAGTGACCGACATGTTGGTTTGTTTGCCGACCGAAATTATTCCTGTAGTCGTCTCTGCGTATGGACTAATCCCGGTCAGCCTTTTGGGTCATTTGAGGCAACTGGGACTCCGTGACGGATCGCTCCGGGCTCAAATGCAGAAGGCGGTGCTCCGCGATACCGCCCGTATCGCCCGCCGTGTTCTTTCCCTTTCCTCCTTACCCTCGGCCGTTTGGTCTTCCCTGCCGAGGGCTTCCATCTGGTTGGGCTTTCATTAATTTATGTATTTATTTTATTTTATTGATATTTATGTATATTTATCACTCTCATTTACAATTATATATTTATGAAACCCAACCAGATGAGAAAACTATATAGACATCCCAATAATAATAATAAATCAACGTTTTTTTTTACTCTGAGTACTTGCACAGGCACAACCTACTAGCCAGAATTCTTCACCAGGAGCTCGCTCTGAAATACGGTCTCGTGGACCGGCAATTGCTGTAGTATTACAAGTACTTGCGGGAAGCAGTGCTCGAATATGATCGCGGTAGGCTCTACTAGGACCGGGCTATCATCACAGACAGGACTATATTTGAGAATAAGCCTGATATTGTGCTGATGGATCTAGTTTGTATGTTATATAGTGCGTATGTTTGTATGTTGATGTAGTCGTTTCTGAAAATGGGCTAATCTCAGTTAGCCTTTCGGGTCATCTGAGGCAACTGGCACTCCGTGACGGACCGCTTTGCGCTATAATGCATAAGGAGGTGCTCCTCGATACCGCCCACATCCTCTATACACTATTTGAGCTCTTCCGTAGTCTAAAGAACATTGACGCAGTTCGCTTTCTTAAGATGTCATAAAAATCATCAACACCTGTTTCAGCAAATATGCTTGAAGCACTTCCGTGTCTAGGAAGGCCCATTAGCATCCTGAAAGCATTATTTTATTGAATTCGAAGCGCATTATAGGTCCTAGCCGTGTAGTCGTACTACAGACTGCAGGTGTAAAATATTTAACAGTACGCTTTGAAAAGAGTTATTTTTACATCATTTGTACACCCAGCAGACCTGCGGGCAAGCATATTGCATCGAACCGCCAACGCGCGTCGCTCTCTCTGTCTATATATGATTGTTGTCTGTCTGATATTCGTTAACAATGTGTCCCAAATATTTAAATTGAAAAACTCTACTTAATGAAACACCAAGGAGCTTTACTGGCGGCATTATCGACGCCTGTACTGCACAAAATCGCATTTTGTGGTCATCAAATACCTTTGGTTCATTTTTTTTTTAATAAAATTGATGTAACAAAAAAATTAAAAACCAGTCTGAAAATTAGTTGTTACTGTAGACCATAGACATCTGCAACTATATTTTAAATAAAGAAGGCCACAGATGCGTTGCCACCTCTGATGACTAAGATGAAATGCTTCAAGGCCTACTGTATACATTGGCTCTCTAAAGATTTTGTGCCAGAACCCAGTAGTACAGGTTCTGGTTAGCAACAGAAATATGTAAGAGGGCATAAAAGAGGTCCTACCACTTAGTAAAGAATTTATATCTATCTATACTGAAGGGATGACACTTTTTGCGATACTAATCAGTTAAAAATTGTTTATGAATAATCTCATTTATTTAAAAATTAGTTATTTAAAACAAACACGTATTATAACTTCATGTTTTGAAAAGGTATTGACGCGATTTGGTTAAGCAATTTTTTGACATTGCTTCAATACTGATAAAAAATGTTTAATGAAATTTTGAACAACTGAAAAATACTGCTTCTTAATGAAGGATAGATGTAGGTGTCCTACTGTATATGAGCCACAACATTTACTTATCATACGTGCACTGAGCTGCTCATTTCTCACCTTTACTTTTATTAAAAAAAAGATAAAATATAGTTTAAAAGACAATTTAAATTACAAACCTATTGTTGTATGAATGATCCTTCCTGTTTTAATCGAATGCCATCCCTTTTTAACACACCAATCACATGCCCAGCCAAATATGAAGGAACTAAACCACATAGCAAGGTACGGAATAGCAGTTAGTGTGCCTGTAGTGGCGATGTTAAATTTGAGCACATCCGTCATGTACTTCGGTAAATCAGTCACCATTGTATAATAGCCCCAATCGTGGCCAACCTAAAAGAAAAATACGTCATGAATATTTTAATTATAATGTCCTCCAGCCTCAACGGAGGCTAGCCATCGGCGCAGGACAGCATTATAGTGCTCAAGTGTCACTCTCATAATCCGATGGGACGGTAAGCCAACTTGACCGGAGAGAGATCAGATGCAGGATCAGCGATCAGCAAAGTGTGAGACACCCCCACCTTCTCGACACCAGACAGCTACTGAGAGTTTCTTGACTGAAAAACTACTTTTTCGGACCGACCCGGTATCCGAACCCGGGACCTCATGAACAGCCAATGGATGGCCAATGGACAACGAGGTAATATTTTAACTAATAATGGCATAGCGCACTAGCTATAAGTGTTTTTTGTGAGTAGTAGAGTAGGTATAATATGCAAAAAATTTAACTAAAATTATGTACATTTAAAAATATTCATTTTATTCAAATTGTTCTTAATTTAAGTTTTTTACGACATTTTATTACGTTTTTCTTAAATTAAATAAAGTAATATCCTTGAACTGACGGCATGACGTCTTCAAAATTTCCGTTTAGAGAATGAAGTTTTCAATAAACCCAATCTTCTCCTTATCTACATAGTGATAGACTTTTATGTTTTTTATTAATATTTTTATATAGACAAACGAGCATATGGCTCACTTAATTTTAAGTGACACCGCCGCCCATAAATAATAGAAGGGAATTGTAGGGTCGTTGCCAGCCTTTTAGAAAGGAGTAAGCTCTTTTCTTGAAGGTACCTAAGTCGTATCGGTCCGGAGAAATTGCCGGTGGTAAACTATTCCACCGAGAGGTCGGTGAAGTGATGAGGAAACAAAATACTCCACCTTTTCATTAGCGTAATTTTTTACTAAAATTTAATTTAAAAAAATGTTTTAGCCAATGTTTTGTCCAACAAATAGTGGAAAAAAACATTACCAAAATTCAAGGGCTAGAAAATGCTTATACTAAACTATTCACAAAGACATAAAGTAAGTTTGAGTTTATTTTAACTTCAAATTTCGAACTTCAAATTCCATGAGATGATATGCACTCATTTAAACCATTTTAGTTTTAGGAAAGTATAAAAAAACTAAGTAATAAGATAATTTTCCATATTCTACACAAAACACTTGAAGTTTGTGCGCAATGAGAAGCAAGAAAGCATCGTCACCATCATATTACCAGGATAAAATTCATAAATTAAAAATCTTTACTATAATATTTATGTTCATAGCATTTCAAATCAATTTAACAAAGCTAAATAGAACTAATATATATATTATGCATACGTGTTAGAAAACTTACAGCGGCAAACAACAGAGCCCATACGGGAACTGATCTAACAATAGCCTTCCAGGGGACAGGGTCTCTTACGCTTTTAGTATCGGCACTTGTGACGGTCTCATTTAAATATTTAAGTTCTTCGTCTGTTATATAGGGGTGTGTGTTCGGTGTACTGTAGCAAAGAATGCTCTGGAATAGATTTAATATCATGTTAATATTTAGAAACATATCTCAAAAATCGGTTGACCTGACCAAGGACACGATGGTCGGCGGTTGGTCCCGATCGTGTAGAAGGCCCCTTTAATGACATATTTATATGTATATCGATTACAAAAGTGACATACTTGAAAATTTAATGTAAATTAATATTTCGTGGAAATTGTCTTACGCTTATTAACACTTTATATAATAATTTTATATTTGATTAAAACTACTTTTACGGATTTTATCGCGTTTATTTTACTATTATTTTTAATTCCCGACGTTTCGGGCGCTTTCCAGCACCCATGGTCACGGGGGTCTGAGATGACTGACGTCCCGATGTCATTGTTAAACCCGGAGTACCCCGGTAGAAGGTAAAAATAATAGTAAAATAAACGCGATAAAATCCGTAAAAGTAGTTTTAATCAATGTGTAGTGTTCGCGTAAAATTTTATATTTCATATCCTTAATACTATCGACAAGCAGTTTAGTAGTATTTTTTTTCTGTTGAAATAGCTGGTTATATATAAATGCAAATAATACCAACCTAATATTTTTTCTATTTAAAAATGCAAATATCTTCCGTTACAGTCTTTCACTAGTCCACTACGGAAAATCAATTTCCTTCCAATTACTTAAAGGGTTTGCCATAATTTATACGCTTTTCAGTTGGTAACTTAATGACCCAGGCAAATACTCCTGCTAATTTGTTCTCAAATTCTTGTAGAAATCCCCATCGATTAACAAAAAAGGAATGATATAGAATAGGAAAATGTTATGTCAGGATACTTCTGACCCGGAAATAAAGAAGGGTTTCAGTTCGGATAGCGAGAGTTACATATCCATTTACCATGTACGAACTAGTGGAGTAGTAGTACTAGTCTAAGTGGTTAGAATTAATACTGTTACCGTTACCGATAGAGCCTATTAAAGTCCACTGCTGAACATATGCCTCGCCCATAGATTGGCTCATAGGGGAGATACTTGCCATAGTTGCCACGCTTGGCAAGCGGGTTGGCAACCGCATTTTTTATTTAAAGTCGTTATTAGGAAGACGCTGCTCCCCACCTCCTGATTCGTTTCCCCCTGTCGCCTCTTACGACACCCACGAGATGATATGGGCTAGTGGATATTCTTACACCGCAATTACACGGCATTCATATTCTTTGTCAAAAAAAACATTACATACCCAGAATATAAACCATAAAATCCCGAAACAGCCGAAAAAGTAAAAGACGTTGGTCCAATCACCATCGCCAGCCATGAGGAAGCCGGACATGAATGAGCCGAAGATGTTACCTATCTGCGCGCCCCCGAAAACAAGAGCACCTTGCCGTGACCTTTCATGTGGCGGAACCCATCGCGCTAGCACTATCATCAAAGCGGGCATCGTTGGGCCCTGAAATAGATTGACAAAATTACTAGGTATAAAAATGTATATGCAAACATTGATTGAAATCAGATATACATTACTATGCTACCTACGCTACGAACTACTTAAATATTATAATGACATTGCCCCGGTCCTTTCGACTAAGGCAATAACTTCAAATAATAAATTGACAAAGTAACCATTATCATATATAAAACAAAAGTAGTTTAAACAAACACACAAGCCAGTAATACCAGTCAATCGTCTCCTATAATACATTCCTCGAGCAATGTATACGGTTTTAATTAAAAAAAAATACAAGGTCGATGCTAAAATCAAATTTAAATATTTAAACAAATATAGTCTCTTATAAAAGGATTAGGTATATAAAACATCAATAAATACACTATCAATGATTGTTTTTAAAATGATTTTTATAAATAACTGTAGTTTATTTAATTGTAAAATATTACTTTTAAAAAAGGTCTGTTCGTTTTCTAAAACATTCAAATTTTTATACAGATAATTCTCGTTAGTAACTAATTATTATATCTTCTGTAACATTATTAAATATTTCAAGTTTAATTTTTTCATGACAACTTGTGTAGGTATACATTTGTAATTTTTATTTAGATCTTGGAAACGAATAAGGCTAGAAAAGTAAAATACTTGTTCCATTCTAAATAAATGCCTACAATTACGGGAACGTAAATTATGTTTGAAGCTCAAAAAATAATTGAAAGACGAATAACTCAAAGATCGTCTCAAACATAACTATTTAATCTTGATTCAAAAAAGGAGGAGGTCTTTACCGTTTTTATTTTACTTTAATTTTTTGTGGTTGTTTAACATTTTTATTCAATTCACTATATCGCGCATATGGCCCCATTCTAAAAAAATAAATGATTTATTTAACGTAAGCTAGTGATGGCGTTAAATTCACTTAAAAGGGTCAATTTAAAACCAAAAATATAAAACAAATACGAATTTGGTATACAGTGCCCTATGTCAATAGATTCTTGTTTATTTTATTTCGTTTCGTTTTATTGTAACAAGTTTATTATTTTTCGTTTATACTTTCTATTTACTTTTTGCTAACCCATACTTGTCTCACCGGCACTGATTTTGTGAAGAGCGCTGACGATTATGAGACACACCCTGCCAAGTTTCGAAGTCAAAGGTTCTTGTATAATCTAAGACGTAAAATTTAGACAGTATGTTAATATATATTTTATGTATTTTCATAGTTATGGAGTAATAACTTATTATTATTATATCAAATATGATATCAATTTTAACCTATATTGACGATGAATCTACCCACCTTCTCATAACGTAAATATCCAACATCATACCTAATATCAGGTTAAAATTAAAAATCTTACTTCGCCCATTCCTTGCAGTACTCGGAGTATAAATAACCATGTTGCTCCGCCGGCTTTCACGACAATTGGCGTGAGTAGAGTAAAAATCGCTGTGCTTAGAAGACCAATACCTAGCGTCCATTTTCCTCCGTACCTTTCAGCTAAATATCCTCCTGGTACGTGCGTTATGGCGTAACCATAATAAAAGCCGCTTAGTATAAGACCTTGTGTCGATTCAGACCAATCGAATATCGCGTACTAAAACAAAAAAGAACACTAGAGAAAATTAAAAGGTAAAGTATTACATAAGGTCGCGCGCGGCTTTCCAAATTTTAGCAGCAATAATTACGCAGGATTTAAGTTTGATAATTGATAAAAACCAAAAAAATGTTACTTAGCTTTAAGAGCTCTAAACTTAAGCGTAAAAATCTTTAAAAAAATCTGTTAATAAACGTATTATAATTTCATTTACCGCAAGAATTCCTTACGCATAAATCAAAACAACAGATTAAAAATAAGTTTAAAAAAACTTTATACTAATAAAGAGTAAAAATGGAATGTATAATGTATGTATATGTGCACGCGTACACGCAAAATTTATGCATATATGGAAAATGCCGTTACCCTTTAAATTACTGAATAATGTTATATTATTACTATTGGTTTGTCCTATAGTGGTAGTATAATTGTATTTAAGCTAGTTCTTTTTTTTTTGTTAGAAAGTAAGAGAGCATTTTCACTGCCAACAAACTGCTGAGCAGTTTGGCAGACTGCAAAACTGTAATTGTGTGATTTTTTATGTTAAATAAATAACCAAACAAACAAAAAATTTATCACCACAAATTTCTAAGACACGAGATGAATCTAATCAAATTTCAAATAATACTTATTTTTTTTAAACGTCGCACACGTTAAAAACTTACCGGTTTAAGACTGACCGTTCCGTTGACCAATATTTCACTATCATCGGGACATGCATCAGGATCATAATGCGACTCTTCACTCTTTGTATTATTGACCATTTGGGTGACTGCAAGATTAAGACACACGCGCATCGTATACGCGTTGCACACCGCCAGTAATCCCATGATGCCAAGTACATACCGCTGGGGAATTATGAACACTGATCGAAACAAAATGAATATACACATAAGCTTTAAAAATTGAATGGTATCTTAATTACAAAATACGTAAAATAATTCTAAGCAGGGCCAAAAAAACTTAAAGGTAAAGTAGACAATTGCATAACATGGGCCCCGCATAGCTTATGGTTACCGCGATATTACAAAAAAAAAACATTTTTACGTCATAAAAAGGAAGAAGGCCGCAAACTTGCGTTGCATAGTGTCTTCTTCAAGGCTTAATCCAACTCAGATCCTAAGATTGTACGTTATATAATACATTGCCATCCATCGTCACCTCCTATCATATGAATAAATATAAATCAATGTAAAAAGTGAGGGGATTGATGCTAAAATCATCAGTACCTCTGCATAATGATTTCAGCAAAACAATTTACATTATATTACAGCAAAAGTAGTTTTCATGTTCAAGGAGTTGATACAAGAGACTGTTGAATGGATGCAATTTAGTTTACATCGTCATCATTATATCAAATCACAAAATTAATGTTGAACCTTACCCTTAAATAAAGCGTGGTTCTTATGGCTATGCCTTGAGGTAAACGTTATACACATTAAAAGGTCGCGTCCGATACGGGACTTTCTGTTATGTGATAACCATTCGAAATGTTTAGATATAGATAGATAACTCAAAGTTATTACAATAACGGAATACTTATGAATTACAAAGGGTAGTCATATCGATTTAAGCGATTTCTACTTTCTACCCTACAAACCGAACATAAATGGATATTGTAATTTTGTATTTTGACGGATAGGTGCAACGTGCAATACAAAATAAAATTAAAAAGAGAAATAAAATATTATTAAAAATAATATTTATAAAAATATATTAATTATATATACAACATTTAATGATTATCCCTACATTCCCTTGGATATTTCTTATAATGTCGAATATGTTTCATCTCATAAAACGCTCGTATTTTAAAATAAATTATAAAAATCTCTTTGTTATATTTTCGGAGTTCAAATGCAAACATTCTATAAAGCCGTTTTGAATAAAATTGTTACCTCATTATTATAACGTCTGCCGTCCTCAAGTTTCTCCACACAACGATTTGGGAGAGCGTCAACTTTTGAAATGGGTTCTGTTATTAAGTTGTTTTTGAAAATACTCATATTTTGTTAATATTCGAAATTATAATGTTGAGAAATCTATACAAATTATCAAAATTGTACTGTCTATGTGTAGTTTTCAAATATTTAGCTTAAGCTTAGTATTTGTAAATGCATTCAATATAATTAGGTATAAGTTTCTTATATCTATGGGTATAAGTAAACTAACGTTAAAGAAGTTTCTCCGTCCGCCTGCATCAACCGATTTTATCCAAAAAATAGTGAACACATTGACACAAAATTTAAAACTTTTTGTGAAATAGGTTTCGAATCAAGTTGGTCTTTATTAAAGTAAAATATCTCAAACGGTTTCAAAAATATAATTATGTGTTGCATTTACACGAATATAGTGGAAAATAACACCAGCTCCTAATATAAAAGGCACAATTTAGTTTTTGTGCGCAGACTTAGACAATTAATAACAATAAAGAATTAAGAGTTTATAATATCACGGTTCTCTACCTTGTGACTCTACCAAGTATAAAAAGTGCATATTTTGAATAAATTAATTCTTGAAAATATGTTCATTTATATATTCGAAATGTAGTAATAAAAATAAATACTTACATTTTGATATTAAACGTCGCCATCTTGGTATCATTTCAACGAATATTATAAATAATAGGGAAACTAATGTCAATTCAGTCCTGTAAATAAAAGAAAATCTCATTTAAACCTTCAAAATCATTAAAGTTTGAGTGTTATGCGGAGATATATGCAGAAATATTTTTTAAGGTCATGGGTGACAAACGACGAAACAGTCCACATCATGGTAAGTGGTTAATGTGGCCTACAGATATCTACATCTATCATTTATCAAGAATCAATAGCAGATACGTTGTCACCCCTGAGCATTAAGGCGGAATATTTTGTTTCCTGTGAAAAGTCTCCGGTTCTATACAACCACGATACGAAACAACAGAATATAACTACTATTTTACACTGGTATGCTGTGAGAGCGTGGCTCTACCACGTTTAAAAAGATATCAAACATTAAAAATAATGTTTACTACGAAATTATTAATTATAATTTTAAGTTCTAACTATCCACATGCTCAGTGGTGTCGGAAAATTGCGTGAACAAGCCTACGTAATAAGTAACATATTAAATATTATTTTCAGGATATTCGAATTCCACTAACACATATTGGTGCAGCGCGACGGACTAACTTGGGTATTGTCCATGTAGTAGTGAATTAAATAAGTCTGCTACTCTCTATCATTCTATAGGTGTTGTTAGAAGCTTATTCGGAAATGACAACTTACACTATGGCAGAAATCCCGCTCAAAGTGTTATCTATGGAGGAGACCCATGTGCAGAATTGACCATTTTAATAGTGTACAGTGTTGTATGTATGTCCAAGTTCCGCACAGAACTTGAGTTTGTATCATCATCATCATTACAGCCCTTCCCAAGTCCATTGCTGAACATAGGCCTCCCCCAAGGTTTGCCACAAAGCACGATCTTGAGCCTCCAACGACTTCCTGCATGTCTTACCAGGTCGTCTCTCCATCTAGTGGGGGTCGCCCTACAGTTCACCTACTGGTACGACACTGCCACTCGAGAACCTTTTTTACCCAACGGTTATCGGTTCTTCGAGCTATATGGCCGGCCCATTGCCACTTCAGTTAAGTAATCCGTTGGGCTATGTCGGTCAGTCTGGTTCTACTGGGGATATCTTCATTTATAAGTTTGTTACGCAGAGAAACCCCGAGCACAGCCCTCTCCGTAGCTCGCTGAGCGACTTTGAACGTCCTCATACGGCCAGCAGTGAAGGACCATGTCTCAGTTCCATTGGTCATCACTGGTTGTACAATCTCGTTTTCAGGTTTTGTGTCTTAGCTTCTATATTTGTGTTTATATGGCCTACAATAATTAATAGTTACAGTAAGTAAAATGCCTCCACAATATAGGAGAAAATTCTAGTGCAACCTTGAAAAAGTCAATATTCACTCTAATGCGTCTTGTATTTATAATATCATGAAACAGTACACATTTGTTTAGATAATTACAGCAAAATTGTAAACGTGTTTTAATATACAATTAAATATTATGAAACATTTCACAATGAGTATAAACCACCTTTAGATTAACACACTCCATGTTGTAATCAAGATAATCCTATTGTTTAATGGGATTTAATATATTTATTTATCGCGGTGCTAAATTCTGAATAAGTATAAATAAACAAACATTACACTTTAAGTGTACTGAAATTGCTTCGATCAATACAATTATCAGAGAGGAAAGCCTTACAGTATGTAAGGGAAGTTCTAGATACGTGGTGCTCTGTATAAAAGGACAATGCCCTTTAGAGTTAATAACACAATAAGACATCGATATTGATCTGTTGGCAACCCTGATATCACTTGTCACAAACATCCGTCGTGCGGCAAAGTAAACATCTATAGTATATCATCTAAGGGCTAAGAATATTAACAACTCTATTATATTCACGGTCGTGTTTGTTGTATTTATTGATTATTAAAAAAATAGGTTTATTGAATAATTAAAAATAATGTGAGTTCCCTAATGATCACTCTTTTGAAATAGTGTATTAAACACATTAAAAAGAAAATAGAGTCTCATTAGGTATTAAATATTTATTTATTTACTTTTTATTGCGCCTTAATAAAAATGGATTACAAAGGGCAGACTTAATGCCTTTAGATATTCTCTCCCAGTCAACCCGGGGCGTGAGGAAAACAATGTGTTAAGTGACAAAATAAAATGAACAATGCAGTAAATCAGGGAAAAAAGCTAATTATATATATATATATATATATATATATATATATATATATATATATATATATATATATATATATATATATATACAATAAAGGTTCCAAACCATATTGACCATTATATTAACTATGTATCATCTAATATCTTCGTAAAGTGCTTATGTATCATTTTCTAAAGGCAGTCTTATTAGATATTTTTCTAACGTCATCGGGCAATGAATTCCAGAGCAATGTAGCCTGAATGGTGAAAGATTTACCAACAAAATTAGTAAAATGTTGTGGGATACTTAGCTTATTTTCTTAAAGTTTTAAATGACTGTTAGGTATGTGTTTTCTTGTTTCCTTTTTATGCAAACGTTACCCCTCCACTAAGATTTTTTCTTGTATCGCGGGGGCAGTTTACAAACATAAATTGCACAAGGACAAACATCCAGACCCGGAACAATTATTTCTAGGCTATACAAATACTTGTTCCAGCAGTTGAGCACTTGAGAAGCAGTGAATGGATCATTTAAGATAGAGATGAGAACAAGCGAAATTCTAGAGTCACGTCTCTCTTTAATAGTGAGCCATTTAAGGCGAGAGCGTTAGCGAGAGACATGATCATATTAACGAAGACTGAAAATGTATCTGATCTAGATTACTACGTAGGTACGTACGTACGAACACCTTTTCTGCCTAACCTATTTCCAACCCCAAGCAACAGCACTCTGCAAGAGCACCAGTCGTATTACAAGCTGTGAGGCATACTATCTTCGTTCTAGGAGGGACATCCTTTGTTTGATCCCGGTTTGTCCAAGACGTGCCTTACCTTCAGATCAAAGAGATTTAAATATGTATCCTATAGAGTGGACATTGGAAACATGTGCATACAAAAACTGTAAGCTTGTGCGTGTGTAACGTCCTCTAGCGAAACATAGCAATACTACGCTAAATATTTATTAGGAAAACATTTTAGTAATTCCCCATGAGGTGACGCTACTAAATATAAGGTAAAAATCCGTTTTAGGCACCTCATCAATCACCAACATATTAGTGAATAAATAATAGTAACGTTACTGAATAACAGAGGGTGACCATTACAATAATAATAAATGTTCTAAAATAATCTACTAGAAATAATAAAATTTAAAGACTATTTGGTAAGTATACATTATTCTTACGATAATAAACCAAAATCACGTTCATTTTTTGTTTCATATCATGACTAACAATACCTTAAAATACAACCGGGCATATTTTCTTTAAAATATTTTTTTTTATATTTATGAAACGAATGCGTCTTCTACCTTTTGATGTCACTAAGGCTAAATGACAAAAATCGTAGATATATTCTATGGGACAAAAGTTACAGACGACAATTTTCTTGCTGATGTCCGGTCTATTACTACTTAAATGTCTTTATTTCAGATGGCCTCTAAATTTGTTTTTCATTTTACTTGTAAAAAAACATAGTTATATTGAAATTACAGTACAGCTCCATAAATATGAAAGCAGTTACCTAATTATGTTATACAACGAAAATATTGTAAATACACACACGCTCGATATATATACGTATATATATATATATATATATATATATATATATATATATATATATATGTATATATATATATATATATATATATATATATATATATATATATATATATATATATATATATATATATATATATATATATATATATATATATATATATGTATATATATAGATTTTCCACAACAAATTTTAAATTTTACAATTTGGGTGTTTGGATTTTTGGCCTTATAATGTATGCAACAGCTGCCAATTTTTTAATGCATAACGTATTGAAGCCACTATCGAAAATTCAAGCTATTTGCATAGTATTTTTAAACCGGCTAATTTTGCAAAATTGTATATTTTCTATGTCGACTTTGCCTGAGTGCAGTGTAAAGACAAAAATGTAATGTAAATTTTTATATCAAATCAACAAGATTTTTAAAATGATTTGTTTGTGTCTTTTAATTACAAATGTAAAAACATATTTAAATACGAATTACACTAAAGATAAAATTCGCCTCAACGAAAATTTCTTTCCGATAAAGTTATCCACGTATGAGGAACGTACATCACACGCATCACACGCTACGCGTTTTGTCTCTTTGTCTACAACGACATCGAAACTCAAAACGATTAACGCCGAGTCTGCTTGATTATCTTAGACACATACCATGATTCTTGCCAAAATAGAGTTAAATTATTTTACAATAATCTCCGGGTGCAGGATATGATGGCATTTTAAATAAATATTTATTATTATAGATTAAGAGCCACCTCTGTGAGAGTGTTGCACTCGTTGTCACCTCTGAGGACCGAAATACAATGCCTCATTAACCCCTTAGCCCCAAGCGGTTAAATCCGACCGCGGTGCTATTCCGTCAAAATTCAAGCGATCGGATTCGACCGCGCACACCCACAGCACTTTAAACCATTTAATCTTATATTTAGAGACTACTTTTCTATGAAGAAGTTTAGCATTATAAAATTTATACAAAATTTTGCGGGTTAGTGGGTGCATGCGACCGCTTGAAATTCGCCGGGCGCCTGCGACTGCATGGTATTCTGTGAGAGTGTGGTCCTACCTCGAGCTGACCCATTCGAGTTGCCAATGTGCTGGCAATATAGATGCAGCGTGGCTTTACAATGTTTTAAAAAGTGATCTGACTGATATTCCATTAAATTGACTCAAACGACACTCTTTGGGTATAATTATTTGATCAAAGTAACTTACCTGTAAGTGTCCTTCGATCAAAATTATATGAAGTTAACGCCTCCTCTGTGTTTGTATACTATGTAGTCATGATTTGACGGACCGAATCACACGAGTTTTAACCTTCCGGGGGAAAAATAATATTTTTACTTGTATCCCAACTTGTACGAACTCCCAATGGCAACACTATACACCTCATCTCATTGTGAATTTTTGTCCACTAGATTTATGAAAAAATAATTAAAATGCAAACAAGTGCTTAGGGTGGGAAATAATATACAGCAGGGTAGGATTGTACACAGAAGAGGCGTCAACTTCATATAATTTTGATCGAAGGACACTTACAGGTAAGTTACTTTGATCAAATAATTATATTCGTTGACGCCTCCTCTGTGTTTGTATACTATGTAGATGTTTAAAGATTTGATGGCTTCATTTTAATTATTTACTGTCATAAATTAACAATTTACATTATCATAATTAAGAATTTATAACAAAATAAACAATAAGCATAATATATAAATTTAGATAATATAATTTCTCATAATAAATAATTGTTTATTTTAGTTGTTTTATTATGTTTAGTTATTTTATGATTTTTAAATGTTCTTAATTAATAACGGTCTCTTATAATAAAAGGAAAAAGTAGTAAAAATAAAAATAAAGAATCATCAAAATCGGCTCACCCAGAGAAAAACTATGAGGCAACAAACAAAACAAAAAACATACAGGCGAACTGAACACCTCCTCCTTCTTGATGTCGGTTAAAATACTCATATTTTCTCATACTACTGTTATTTTTTAATAAATTCAGCTTTGTGAACCAAATTACGTTAGAATTAAGGTCGGATTGTATTCTAATTTTTAATTTTCTTCCTATAAACACCAGACAAGAACTGTTTAACTTCACAGTATGAGCCCAAATCATAATAGGAAGAACAATAAGTAAATTTCTTACTTTATCTACCACGACTTTAGACAATAGACGTATTGTATACACAGACAAGAGCTTATTTTTATGCTTTGCATACATAAATACATCTTTGACAACACTGCCACAGCAAGGTAAGTTTAGATCAAAGGAGATCTTACATAACAGTTGTTGACCAGGGTAAGAATTTTAATAAGTCGTTTTTTTAAATGATTTAATAACAGGCTTATGAAGATTAGAAGGTTATTCCTTCTTCTGTATTCCGTTTGAAGTTTGTGGAGAAAAGTGCATAAAACTTAAGGTTGACCTATGAATTTTATGCATTTATATTTTTAATAGGACATGCATGAACTTAAGTTTATCTATTATTTTGGTTAAAATCTTATAGACAATCTTTTTATAGGTTTAGGTATTTGGTTCCCATTTTATTTCGCCATTAGTTCTCCTGGATTATTTGCATACGAGAGAATTACCTTAAGATGTTATTTATAAGGCAAAAAAGAAATTCATATATTTCATAAGATCAATTTTTAAAGCTAAGTCACTTGATGTGGTTATTATATGCCCCCCGTGTGGTTTATATATGATATAGCTGTAGTGTTATAAGAAATTTTAGATATGGGAATTGTAACAAAACGTTATGATCCAAAGTAAAAACTAAAATATGTTCAGTATGTTATGTCTTGAAATAATACTAGTTTTTACGGAATTTATCGCGTATATTTAACTTTTTAATACCCGACGTTTCGAAAGCTTTACAGCACCCATGGTCACGGGAAGGACTGAGATGTTCAACGTCCAGATGTCATAGTTAACCGCGGTTACCATAGATTAAAATTTAACTTTTATTCAGTTCCACAGTTTAATAAAAACTTTTGTTTAATCTATGGTAACCGCGGTTAACTATGACATCTGGACGTTGAACATCTCAGTCCTTCCCGTGACCACGGGTGCTGTAAAGCTCTCGAAACGTCGGGTATTAAAAAGTTAAATACACGCGATAAATTCCGTAAAAACTAGTATTATTTCAATGTGTAGTATTCGCGTAAATATAAGAAATCATTATGTTATGTCTTACTTAAGACCATGTAGTTTACAAAAATGTATGCAGAGATATGTTTTTGGTCAAACCAAAAACATATCTCTGCATACATTTTTGTGGAGAAAAACAATGCGAATATTCATGTGAAATAGAATCCAATTCCGCGTGTAACTCCTCGTGGCACCGCAAGGCAGATATGTAGTGTATAGACTCGTTCTGTCTCAAACATAGATTTTATATTGCGTTTTTATTAGACTGGGAGCAATAATATTATATACATTTTGATAGTAAATACGAACGTATTAATATTCATATAAAATGAAGTTCAATGCCTCGTATAACCCTTCATGGCACCGCAGGGCAGATATGTAATGTACAGACTCCCATTCTGTTTCATATATAGCTTTACACGTTTAAGTTTTATTACGCTATAAGCAACGATATTATGTACATTTTGGTAGTAAATACGAATTTATGAATAATCATATATAGTAGTACATAATTCAATGTCTCGTATTTACCGACTGCTCTGTCTCATACATTAATTTTATATTGCTATTTTATTAATCTACCCTACGGGTTATTTTTAAATACTTAATATACGTATTCAATTATATAGAAATATACGTATTCAATACATAAATACAACATACATTAAGTTTATTGGAAAATTATGTACTTACAGATGGTCGTTCGGTTTCAAATATAGATTGCACATTTCGCATTATAGTTTACCTACCCTACAAGTTATTTAAATGCAAAAATTACATACATTGCAATCGTCAAAAACATTTATGTGTGTTAAGTAAGTAAGTTTTCACATGTTGCTAATAATAAAATTAGGCTAAACTTTCCAATATGGACCATCGATTTCAAAGCCCATATTTTTTTTGTAGATAGTACTCACTAAAAGAAAGCGTTTTGCAAAGTTTTAGGTAGCGGAAACTTACGGTTCATGAGATATATTTTTTTAAACTTTTCGTACAAAGTGGTAAATAACACGCAATCACAAAATAAATTTGACAAATGATTGATGTTAAACGTCAGTTAGTGAAGGGTTCCGAATATTTTGAAAGTATCGATACCTACTCTATACCAAGTATCGTATCAAAAGTATCAATACTACTTGGTATCGAGTACATTTCGTTAATTTTGGAGACGAAAAATTATGACAAAACAATTAGATGCATAGGAAGAGCTGATAAGTGCAATTATATATGTATATAAAGTAGAATAAAGTTTACTCTATTTAAGTTCCACCTTGGTACTTGTATTTCATTGTTTGCAACTTGTTTGTATTTCTTAATTAGTACAGCTTTTGTACTTTTATTTTATTGTTTGCAACTTTCTGTATTATCTAATTCTTACTACAATAAAGTGTTTACTTACTTATTGACTTACTTATTTAATATTCAAAAAGTACCCAGAACCGAATCAGAGCACCCCACTATCCACGTGGTCTTGTCTGCCCTACCCCTAGAGTGTATATAAGAGCCCGGAGGCGCGGAGGGAGAGCAGTGCCCGCCCGCCGTAGGGAAGCGCAGGCACCGAGATCGCCGTAGCGGCTGAGACTGGTCGCCGAAGGCGACCAAAAAGCCGAAGCTGCGAAGGCGAGCCCGGGTGCCTGTGCTTCCCTACGCTAGGGCGGAGGCACTGCTCATCCCGCAGCGCCGGAGCTGCCACGGAGCGCCGGAGCACAACTTCCCGGCTTCTTACCCCCCTAGTCTCCAAAATTAACGAAATGTACTCGATACCAAGTAGTATTGATACTTTTGATACGATACTTGGTATCGAGTACGTATCGATACTTTCAAAATATTCGGAACCCTACACTAATTTACGTTTGACATCAATGATTTGTCAAATTCATTTTGTAATTGGTGTAATTGCGTGTTATTTGCCAATTTGTATGAAAAGTTTAAAAAAAATATCTCATGAACCGTAAGTTTCCGCAACCTAAAACTTTGCAAAACGCTTTCTTTTAGTGAGTACTATCTACAAAAAAATATATGGGCTTTGAAATCGATGGTCCATATTGGAAATTTTAACCTAAAATTAAAAACTTTCACTTAAAAACAAATTTTAATTTGAAAGTGCGACTTGCTGATTCGGCACGAAAAATTCACAATGATATGAGGTGTATAGTGTTACCAGTGGGAGTTTATTTAAGTTGGGATACCAGTAAAAAATATTATTTTTCCTCCGGAAGATTAAAACTCGTGTGATTCGGTCCGTCAATTCATGACTACATAGTATACAAACACAGAGGAGGCGTCAACGAATATAATTGATTTTCTTAACCTGTTATGATATGGAATAATGAAATAATGCGAAATACGAAATTAAATGATGCGATAACCGCTGATTCTTTCTACTATAAGAAAGGAGAAGCTGAAAAGACTTAAACAGTCATTTGGAAGTACATGGCCAAAGAAATTGGTTTACTTTTTTTGTAAGAATTACCTCAATTGTGCTATATTTTCAAGTGCCTAAACGTAACGCGGTACATTTAAGCACTTGAAAATAGACACCAAATATCGCTTTTGTTCGCTATGAAATCACTTGTTATCTGTTTGTTATTAGCATACTTAAATAATGTGTAATTTAGCAACACATATGTTGGTCGTACTTTTTGCTGATAACTACGAATTAAAGTGTTTGATTACCTTGATTACTTTGATTACCTTGATGATCTTATGTAAAGTTTCTTCTCAAAATGTAACTCGAATGTGGCAAAAACACTTCTTATGTAAAGTTTCTTCTCAAAATGTATGATAATCGAACATACACAACGCTTGTGGGACTAATTTTTAATATTGCCGATTATTTGAACATAATAATTGTTATTGATGATAAGATCTCATCAAAATACAATCGATCGTATGCGAATGGGCATTACATTAGCTTTTGTTAGACAATTGTTGATTATTTAAACGAGTATTTACGATATAATTATCTTTAAATGCATCTACCGCGTGGCCATGGCGTGTGGTGCAGTTTAAGCGTTTTACCACGGCACTGTAGGCACAGTTTCAATCTCGAACGGAACAAGTATTTGATTTCCCTATAAATTACTGTTTGGTTCTCAGAATCCGTTGAGTAATTTTTATAACCAGTCCAATCTAATATAGCCTATTAAATCCACAGCAGAAGAAGTGGATGCCCATTCCCTGTTTCAGTTACACTCTGTCTCTTACGACACCCACGGGACGTTATGGAGTATGGAATATGAATATTCATACTACACGGTAAAAAAATACATGTTGATTTTTAAATAAAAACTATCTGGCTGCTTTGTGATTTATGGTTTTAGACTTTATACAAAACACATTAAGCTTTGTTTCATTTTTGAAAATTTTGCAAAAATCAAGAGCCATTATAGTCCAGAAGGAATTGATGAAATGTGACAATTTTCACGCTATAGAGGGAGAACTCTTGTCTACCAGGAGATTTTTATGGGCTGATGAAGAGGAGGAGTCTTGCTAGTTATAGTTTTTTGACGTGATAGAGCCACGCTCCGGCTTTATTATGGTAGTAGCATGAATGGGTCGGTCCGACCGGGATAGGACCATGCTCTCACAGAATACCAGAGTAAAATAGCAGCTTAATGCTGCGTTTCTTGTGGTGAGTGTAGAGAACGGGAGACCATTTTAACTGAAAATGAGACATTCCATCTTAGTCCTCAAGGGCGACCACGCATCTGATTTATGAATCTTTATCGAGGATAAATGTAGATGTCTATGGGCCTCAACATCAGATAACTATCAGATGGACTGTGTGCTCGTTTGGCACCCATATTGTATAGTTTAAAGAAGTTTGCAATCTATCAAGCTTCATGTTTTTGTAAATTAGATCCTTCCTACAATGGGACGGGCTCCTGGCCAATATTTTAGAAGCTGATGAAGAAGAGAAGTTGTTAACCTTTTTCTTAGTTTCGTTTTCGTATTTTCTTAGTTATTGAGCGTTTTACAGGAAACCCTTGGTGTTATAGTAATTTAACGCATTTTATCTGATTTTATGATTAAATTACACGTTTTAAATATAAACTTATCTCAAGAAATATTATTTGAGTTGGGGTAGTGGCGTAGTTTATAAAATTAAATTTAGGATAACGCTTCATAATCAAAAAATATTGAATGCAGGCAAAGCCGCAGGCACAGTTAGTGTATAAATACTTTTAGAATTATTTTTAGTAAATCGGTATAAGTCTTAACACATAATAACAATAAACATAATAATGCATAGTTTTCGCTAATTTCTTTACAATTATTATTTGTTTACGTAAAGTTAAGTTCTTGTTGTTCTTATTCTCTTTTTCTCATGTAATTAAATGGTATTATAAATGTTTGTCTTCTTTTCTTTATTTCTTTCTTATTTTGATGGATAGTTAAAAAAACAATTGTAATAAGTAATTTTATAATCAAGGCTTATGGGTCCCACATGTTCCGTATTTCTCAAAAATTCGACTGTCAAAACAAAACAACCACTATTGCTGTTTCGGGACTTTTTGAAAAATTAAGTTATTTTTTTTTACAATCTGAACTTAAAACTCAGAATTATATAAGTGAAAAATGGAAGAGTAAAATTATGGCCGTAATTAGTTAGTTTAATTTTTCTTTTTTTAATACATTTACAACAGTTTTAAGAAGTAAAAAAAATATTTTAAGTTGTATTTTGGCGTCAATTTATGGTACTACGGGCACCTGGGCAAGATTTCATCTCGTATTCCACTCAAGTGTTGAGCAACAAGACGACGGTAAGCAACTCGGATTCAATTAAGTGTTTGCAAGGTCGACTACTTTCTGACGAAATTAAAATATTTTGCGATTTTATGCTATATCATACGCGTTTAAGTGTTATATTACAAAATAAAAGAGTGTCTTTAACATTATTAATTTCGTTTTTCTCAATAATGATTTCAAAGCTACCTGAAATATTCGCCTTTATCATGATTCGAAAATATTAATCTGTAATAATATGACTATTTTAAAAAATGTAAACCGACAATTTTATTACTATTTAATCAGGTTGAAATACATCTGGGTGGTGGTTCTACTTCCGGTAAAAAATCTGTTAAATATTAATAGTTTAAGTGAAAATATATTATACGTACCTGTAGGTCTTTTCAATACTTAACTTGAAGGTATGTAGCGTTAAAAAAGACTGCGGTTGAAATCACAGCTTCCTCTTATTTTGAAATTGATATCGCCACAGGACTTGCTGCTTATAAACCAAACATTATAATCATATTTTTAAATTAAATTTTACGTACTCTTCTATTATTTATCTTCTCATATAATCCAATCAAACCGCGTTTATTTATTTACACCAATTAAAACCAAACATTGTATTGAGGATAATTTAGTATTAAAATTATTTCGACTTGCTGACATACTTTTAGACCATATACCACGATAGCGTGGCGCCATCTTGTTAAATTTCATCATGTTAAATTTTCACACATTTTATTTATACTTATTTCAAAGTGAACTCAAATAACATTCTTTAAGGTTTTTTTTTCTTTTTTAAATATACATAAATAAATGAATTATGACTAATTTATACATTAGTATATAGTTTTTTTTTTCTTTGTGTCTGTTCATTCGATTGCAAGAATAAAATGGTAGTTCATATACAAAATATCATAAGTGTTGCACTCAATAATGTCAAGGCGCTAATTAATTTCGAGAACCACTGACGTATTTTTAAGGTCAATAAAAAGGCATTGTCCTATGGCGAACGTAACTAATCCAGTTGTAACTTTTTGTCCGGATATTTTTTTTTTGTTTTTTCAATACTTTATTAACGAATTTCGGATAAATTTGGCATCATCAAATACTGGGCTGCGCTAAATAGTGGCTATATGAAATACCAATTGAATGCAAAATAACCTTACAAGGCATGTATCGCGTCGATGAACATAGGTTCCCACGGACGTACTTTGTGGCAATCAAACACCAGGTTTTGCAGTGGACACGTGATAGATAGCCTGTATAATGCTGATAACACTTCTAACTTCTTTTATTCACCACGCAATATTTTGAAATCTTATTTTTTAAACAACATCAACAACGGGGAAGGACCACGCTCTCACAGAATACCGGCGTAAAATAGTAGCTTAATGCCGTTGTGTTTCGTATGTTGAGTGTAGAGAACCGGAGACTCTTTTTACTGGAAACGAGGCCTTCCATCTTAGTCCTCACGGGTGACAACGCATCTGCATTTTGATTTGTAATCGAGGGTAGATGTAGATGTCTATGGTCCGCAGCAACCACTTTCCGTATGGTAGACTCTTGAATGAATTAAAATTCGTTCAAAGATACACTGTATGCTAGCTTGTCACCCTATCCTATAAAAAAAAACTGTCAATATAAATACACTACAACGCTGCGATTAATTTAACTACGAATCTGAGATATTTGATCCTATTATTCCCACTTGTTTAAACAACTGTAAATAAAAATACTTCTACCGCGAATATGACATATTTGATGATAGAATTCTGGTAGTCCTGCCAATATAATAAATCTCAAAGTTTGTTTGGATGTTTGTATTTTACTTAGTTTAATATTCGTAGCTCAATATACAATCAAAACACAAATACTACACAACTGATTTTAATAACACTTGGCAATATTACAGGTAACAAAGCGGAATAGGATCCAGGCCTTATTTTAAGTAAAAGTTTGAATATATCTCAATTTACATAAACAATTATAAGCACTCACGCCTGCTTCCCAGAGGGGTAGGCAGATACTACAGACTTCCGTTTGCTACGATAATGACACACCTCTCTCGCCTTCTCCACATCCATGTACCTACGCATACATGCTCGTCGATTAAGGTTATTCTTAATTTGGCCCTATTTTCAATATATCACCAATTTGGTTAGTAAATTTTCGCCCAGGACGACCCATTCCGACTCTTCCATTCACTTCTGCAACATAAATTTACTTCGTCATTCCTCATTCTTTCTACATGACCAAACCACCGAAGCTTTCCTTTCTTAATACTGGTTACAACATCATCATGCAAACCACACTTCTCTTATCACACAATTTCTCACCCTGTCACTCAGACTCAGCTTTTAACTTATTTCTGAACGACCGCATTTCTACTGCGTTTCTTCTACTCTCGCGCTTCTTCTGTCACATCCAAATTTCACTACCATACGTTAATGTAGGGACTAACATAGCTTTGTGAATTGCCATACGTGCCTTTTTTGACACATTCTGACTTTCCACGTTAGAGTATAGAGCCCCATTTACTCAATTACCCATTCATCATTCATCATCATTACAGCCCTTCACAAGTCCACTGCTGAACGTGGGCCTCCCCCAAGTAACGCCACAAAGCACGGTCCTGAGCCACCTGGATCCACCGACTTCCTGCATGTCTTAACAGGTCATCACTCCATCTAGTGGTGGGTCGCCCCACACTACGCCTACCGGTACGGGGCTGCCACTCGAGAAACTTTCTTCCCCATCGGTTATCGGTTCTTCAAGCTATACGGCCGGCCCATTGCCACTTCAGCTTACTAATCCGTTGGGCTATGTCTGTCACTCTGGTTATACTGCAGATATCCTCATTTCTGAGTCTATCACGTAGAGAAACTCCGAGCATAGCCCTCTCCATAGCTCGCTGAGCGACCTTGAGCGTCCTCATACTGCCAGCAGTGAAGGACCACGTCTCTGATCCGTAAGTCATCACTGGCAATACGCACTGGTTGTACCCTTTAGTTTTCAGAGATCGAGGTATACCTGACGAGAAAATGTGTCGTGATTTCCCGAACGCTGCCCAGCCGAGTTGAATCCGTCGATTGACCTCTCGGTCGTAGTTGGATTTACCTAGTCGGACTATTTGTCCCAGGTAAACGTACTCGTCAACAATTTCGAGCATAGTGCTCCCAACAACTACCGGCATAGGCGAGACATGGACATTAAACATGATCTTTGTTTTGTCCATGTTTATCTTAAGATCTATCCGTTGGGAGACACCATTTAGGTCATTGAGCATATTGCTAAGGTCCTCCAGCGATTCTGCCATAAGGACTATATCGTCGGCAAATCGAAGGTGAGTGATGTACTCGCCATTGATGTTAATACCGTATCCTTTACAGTCCAATAGCTTGAAAACGTCTTCCAACGCAGCGGTGAACAGTTTCGGGGATATCACGTCACCCAGTCTTACACCTCTCTGCAGTTGGATAGGTTTCGTACTCTAATTCCGTATTCGGATAGCCATCGTAGCCCTACTGTACAAACACTTCAGCACTTCGATATACCGAGAGTCAACTTGGCACCGCTGAAGGGACTGTAGCACCGCCCAAATTTCGACGGAATCAAAGGCTTTCTCATAGTCCACATACGCCAGGCAAAGTGGCAGATTGTACTCTTCGGTCTTCTGTACAATCTGCCGCAGGGTATTTATGTGGTCTATGGTACTGAAGCCTTTAAGGAAACCGGCTTGTTCGGGAGGCTGGAAGTCGTCGAGTCTGCGTGAGAGACGATTCGTAATGACTCTCGAAAACAGCACGTAGACGCGGCTCAGAAGGGAAATCGGTCTGTAGTTCTTCAAGAGAGCGTTGTCGCCTTTCTTAAAGAACAAGACCACCGCACTTCTGCTCCACGCCTCCGGAGTAGTGCCACCATGGAGGACGGAATTGAAGAGCTTCTGAAGGACTTCAAGTACCGGTGTTCTACCCGCTTTCAGAAGCTCCGCTGTAATTCCATCCTCGCCTGGGGCCCTGCCGTTTCTAAGGTGCTGGAGAGCCATTCTAATCTCGCTCAGACTGACGTCCGGGAAGTGTTTGCCGTGTAGTGGCGGTTGAGAATATCCACTACCCCACATCTTCCCGTGGGTGTCGTAAGAGGCGACAGAGGGACACAGAAAGGAGATGGGCAGCAGGATCTTCCAAATAACAACAACAACATAATAAAAAACTGCGGTTGCCAACCCGCTCGCCAAGCGTGGCAACTATGGCAAATATCCCCCCATGAGCAACGACGCAAATTACCCATTCACAGTTTTTTAATCCATGGTACTACATCCACCAATAAAATTTTGTTTTTTGGCGTACGCTGCGTTAACTATAATCGTAAAACGTGACACATAATTTATATCAATATATATAAATTATGTGTCACGTTTTTTGTCCGCGATGGTCTCCTAAACTACTTAACCGATTTTATTTAAATTTGCACACCGTCAAATTGCACAAATTTGCCCTAACTTCAGAGATAGGATAGTTTTTTTGCCCATGAGTGACCCACAAATTTTTTTACGAATTTAAGGATTTTTAATAGGACATGACAAAGGATCGTCGAAAAGGGCAGAACAACGTCTGCCTGGCAAGCTAGTAGAACTATAAACATCCTTCATACACGATACGATACGATGATTATACTCTACATCATATTATTTTGCTAGAGGCTGTGTAAATATTGTTTTTTTTAAATAAAAAAAACTTTGCTGTATATACATTCTCTGAAAATATAACTTTTGTCTTTTATGATTTGTGACTGTATAATGTATAACGAGAATGTTTAAGAAGTAAATATTTCAATAGAATGAAAACTTATACGTTTAAATTAACAGTATAAATCCCATAAAAATAGTCAGTCATTTGTTTTTAAATCAAAGTAATGGAATCTGTAAAACGGACATTTAGTGAAGTGGCGTGTTTAAGTTTTGCTCTGTGAATTATTACATTGTATTTTAAAAAGTAAAAAATAAAGTGAACTACAAATACACAAATAGCACAAGATGAGTAGAAGTTCAGATCAAATTAGTTATATGAAATCAGGATATACAGTGGCGATGTGTTTTAAATGCGCAAACTGTGAAAAATATTATGGATTATAACTTGAGATAAAGGCAGAAATCAAAAGTGTAACAATGAATGAAATTGTTGTTTTATTAAGTTATTAATATGTTATATAAAATTTGTTTACGATCACTTACCGTGCTTGGAATCTAGTAATTTGAACCATTGATGATTTTAATTTCTCCATTTTATAAGATAAATATATACTGAGTACGAATTTTGTAAGGCACAGCTATGTCAAAAGTATTAAAAGTTATTATGAATCTTCTACACACGGGCAAAATTTAGTGCAAACTAAAAAAATTTAACAAATACATTTAAAACGTAATTACTTTTTTGAACGAATTACTTATTGTTAATTTTATCGACTCGTCGTCCTCGTGTGAGATCTGAAGGTAAATAACGTATAGCATCAAATTCCACGTAACAATTTTTTTACATGCAAACATTTAGATAAAATAACAATATAAATAAATTATTAATACGATCAGACAAAGGCCGTGTAGAATACATAAGAATAAAAAATATAATTTATAATATAATAACATGACAAATGAAATGCAATGATATGGGGGACACAATCTTCATAATATTTAAGTAGCTAGTATTAACGTTCTAAAATGCTCAAAGAAAATATAACGACCTTCTTAAACGGGAGAACTGTATTTTAAACATATTTAGTGAATTTAAGATATTGATTAAACGAATATAAGAACAAAGTTTCCATCCTTTAACAGATAGAAAAAGTGATAATGAACACATTCATCGATTAGTAAATTCAATTATTTTAAGTAAAAATGAAATTACTCGTTAGTCTTAAGTGTTAGATTTTATGATTTTAGGGTACTGTATTACAAACAAACAAAAAATAAACCGGACAAGCGCGGATAGGACTCGTGCCTTGAAGATGCGAAGAAATTCACAACACATCCTCACATGAAAAGCAAACAATATTATAATGTTATTTCACAAATATTTATTGGGTGTTATCTCGTGGAATTCGAACTCAAGGGTCACAATGTATAGCAACCATTCTCTGACCTTTATACTATGTAGTTGACGAAAAAATTTAAAAATAGCGGTTATATAATTGTCTCGTTTTGTAATACTGAAAATTTATGATTGCTAGACGCTAATACTTGGTAGTTTTCAATTCACCAAACCTGTGAACGTTTATAATTATGCTACAGGTTTACAATCAACATATTAGTCGAGGCCGATTACTCAATATTGTACACGGTTCAGCAAGCACGAAAATAATTAAATATATAACCATTCTATTACTGTATAAAATTACGTTCCGCTGATCTTGCAGTGACTATGACGGTGTCATGACCAATATTACCTACCAAAGAAAAATTTTAAAGTTAAGCTTCTAACAAATACTGCAAACATTGTTGATCGCCTCGTTTTATACCGTTTTATACATTATTTGGGATTATAAATTATGAATATTAACAATGAAAAATACGTACTAAAGGGTGTAAAATACAATAATTTTGAAACTTATATATATATATATATATATATATATATATATATATATATATATATATATATATATATATATATATATATATATATATATATATAGATGGATAGATTCTCGAGTGGCAGCCACGTACTAGTAAATGTAGGGTGGCCTCCCACAAATTGAAGCGACGACCTGCCAAGAGATGCAGGAAGTTGATGTGATTGGGTGAGGCCTATGTTCAGCAGTGTTATTGTGATGGGCTGTAATAATAAAGATGGTGGTGAAACCCTAAATATAAATATGATTCATTAGATTTATGACACCGTGTGCCAGCACACGGTGTCATAAATCTGTAAAAGAAACTGTAAAAGAATCCATATCATTCCGAGGGTGTCAAAAAAGGCAATAGAAGAACATTAAACAGGAGACGTGCGGTGTAGTGGCGGTTGAGATCCACTACCCCATATCTTCCCGTAGGTGTCGTAAGAGGCGACAGAGGGAGACAGGCAGGAGATGGGTAGCAGCATCTTCCTGATAACAGCAATGATATAATAAAAAACTTCGGTTGCCAACCCGCTCGCCAAGCATGGCAACTATGGCAAATATCCCCCCATGAGTAACAACGCAAACAAAAGGCCCCCAGTCTTCGTTGGTCCCGCTATTCTTGGCTACGGTGTCGACCAAGGTAACGGCGGGGCAGGGGGTGCTAAGAATCTCCGGTGGAGGTTCGGTTGCCACCTACGACGACTCGACCTGGTAACATATAACGCATGCACCCTGAGGACAGACGACAAGATACTGGAGTTGGAAGAAGAGGTAGACAAGTTGCGCTGGCATATTTTTGGGTTATCCGGAGTCGAAAGAGAAGGAAGGACACGGTAATCCTCGAGTCCGGCAACTTGTTCTATCACCGGGAGGGCGACCATCTGTCCCAAGAAGGTGTCGGATTTATCGTCCACAAGTCTCTCGTCAACAACGTTGTAAAGATTGGGAGTGTGTTGACGAGGGTCGCGTACCTGATACTCAGAATCACCAAATGGTATTCGCTGAAGGTCATACAGGTATACGCACCAACCTCGGCACATCCCGATGAGGAGGTGGAGGAAATGTATGAGGATATTTCTAGAGCCATGCATTCCTCCAAAACCCACTACACGGTGTTGATGGGAGACAAGAGAAAGTGGTGAACGGAACCTTAGGAAACTTTATGGAGAAAAAGAGACTCTTTATGATGAACTCTCCCGCCGCAGAAGAACCCAAAAACTCTCCGATCACACTCTAAATCTGTCTGTTAGACGAGAGATGAGGCTGCAATCGTCAACAGATTTGACAGCATACAGGTGTAGGTGTGCCGCGCACACACATGTAAACTTCGCAACGTTGTATTGTAACTATATTATGTAGTGAATAAGATTTTTCAGGCAGTCACTAGTTGCCCGCCAACTGTATGGCACGTTTCGCTATAATAAATATATATTAGTGAAAGAATTCACCTTTCATTATGGTCACCAATAGGCACCCCTACGGAGTCAGCTCCTAAACTGGTGACCCCGACGTGATTAAGATGACTGAAGTGGTCTATGTGATGTTAATGCAGTAGTGGGCAATATTCGCGTGGTTGTGATCAGTGGACAATAGATATAGTAACATGAGTGCGCCGTTTCCGCCTACGTCACAGAACGTGCCGCCTGTTAACGTGCCACCCGTTCAAGACATCCAGCCACCCGCGCAACCGCCCATCATGGCGCCAGGTGTAGATGCAGTGTCCCTACAGTCTCGCCTCGCAGACTTTTGGACGGACCAGCCACGCGTGTGGTTCGTACGCACGGAAGCTATCCTCGCACCTCAGAGGTTGAGTGATGAGGCGAAGTTTGACCTGGTCGTGTCTAAGCTAAGTAAGGAGGTTATCGCGCAAGTGACGGACATATTACTCAACCCGCCTCCTACCTACAAGTACGACGCACTCAAAGCTCGGCTACTCCACATCTATGAGGAGTCAATGTCGAGGCAGATCGAGAAGCTTATGAGCGAGCTAGAGCTGGGCGACCAGAAACCATCTCAGCTGCTTCGGCGGATGCGTGAGCTCGCTACTGACAAGGTTCCTGATGAAACCCTTCGCGTCTTGTGGCAGGGTCGTCTTCCGACACAAGTCCGAGCCGTGCTAACTGTGTCCGACTCCAAGGACCTGGACAACCTAGCAGCAGTTGCAGATAACGTCATGGAAGCTGTGCGGCCTTCATATGCCGCCACCGCTACTTACACCGTGCCAGCGCCAGCATCTACTACCGCCTATGACTTGGCCCTGTTGAGAGCTGAGGTGGCTAAAATAAAGGCTACCGTGGACCGGATCGATCAGCAGAGGTCGCGGTCCCGCGCCCCGGATCGCAACCGGCGTCGTTCACAGTCCAGGCGCCGTAGCAGTTCCTGCCGTCCCCGGAAGGAGAACTACTTATGCTTTTACCATTACAAGTTCCGAGAAAAGGCCAACAGGTGTACGAAGCCTTGCGCGTGGAAAACAACACAGCCGGAAAACTGAGCAGCGAGGTACAGTCCGAGGGTCTTCAGGTCTGTACCGTTTTTCCATTCAATCGTTTGTGTGTGTCAGACAGTAACTCCGGACTTAGATTTTTAGTTGACACCGGTGCCAATGTGTCTGTTTTACCAGCCGCGAGAAAAGATCGTCTAAATCAGTGTAGTGCATATAAATTATACGCAGCTAACGGCAATGAAATCGCAACTTACGGTACCAAGACAATAGTGTTAAACTTAAACTTACGCCGACCTTATCGTTGGGAATTCGTTGTAGCAGATGTCAAACAACCAATTTTGGGCGCCGATTTTTTAGCGTACCACAAATTATTAGTTGATTTAAACGCGCGTAAATTAATAGATAAAACTACAGAATTGAATGTTTCGGCATCTGTTGTCAATGTATCTCAACCTAGTGTTAAAACTATTGATGTAAATCATCCATATCAGGATTTATTGTTAAAGTATCCGGACATCACTAAACCAGCGTCATTCCGAGAAACTGCGAAACACGATGTCGTCCACTATATCGAGACCTCTGGCCCGCCCATGCACGCGAAAGCGCGCCCGTTGCCACCTGACAGGTATAAAAAAGTTAAAGAAGAATTTCGCATCATGCAGGAACTGGGCATCTGTCGTCCTTCAAAGAGCGCGTGGGCTAGTCCGCTCCATGTAGTTCCTAAAAAAAATGGAGATATAAGACCTTGTGGGGACTATCGCCAGCTGAATGCGATAACAAAGCCCGACAGATACCCGATTCCTCGCTTGAACGATTTTACTTTTATTCTTCCGGATAAAAAGATATTTTCAAAATTAGACATCAATAGAAGTTATCATTTTATACATGTCGCACCAGGTGACGTGGAGAAAACCGCTATCATAACACCATTCGGACTTTTCGAGTTTCCTCGAATGACCTTCGGTTTGCGCGGAGCAGCACAAACCTTCCAGCGCTTTATGAACTCCATTTTACAAGGTCTTGATTTTGTCTTTTGTTATTTAGACGACTTACTTATAGCTAGTGACAACGAACTTCAACACAGGCAACATTTAGAAATTATTTTTAAAAGGCTTAATAAATATGGAATTTCGATTAATTTGGCAAAATGTCGTTTCGGACAAACTAAACTAGAATTTTTGGGACACGAGATTAGTACCGACGGCGTCAGGCCGTTGCAAGATAAGGTTCAGGCAATTGTGGAATTTCCGAAGCCGAAAACTGTTGCAGAGCTAAGACGTTTTCTCGGTATGGTCAATTTTTATCGAGCTCATCTTCCTAACGCAACTTTATATCTAACAGAATTAAATAAATATCTTAAAAGCTCAAAGAAAAATGATAAGACTCCCATCGTCTGGACGGATAGTGCGAACGAAGCATTTACGCAATGTAAGGCAGGTCTCACACAGGCCGCTACATTGACGTACCCTAGAGTGGGTTCCGCACTCGCTTTAATGACTGATGCATCCAATATATGCGTGGGAGCAGTCTTGCAACAAAAGGAAGGAGATAGCTGGAAACCATTGGGCTATTTCTCAAAAAAATTGACCACCACCCAACAGCGATATAGCACATACGATCGCGAGTTGCTCGCTATATACTTAGCTATAAAACATTTTCGGAAATTATTTGAAGGGCAAGAAATAACCGTGTATACGGACCATAAACCTTTAACTTTTGCATTTCAAAAGGTAGGACGCGATGAAAGCGAAACGCCTCGGAGAACGAGACATTTAGCTTTCATAAGTGAGTTCACTACAAATATAAAACATATAACCGGTACGAATAACATCGTAGCTGACACCTTATCGCGCATCGAAGCCGTGACTATGCCAACTGCGTTGAATTTCGATGACATTGCAAATGAGCAGCGTAGCGACAGTTATATCATGAATGTTATGTCTGGTTTAAATACCGATAATATTTTGTTAAAGGAACTAGTTATACCTATGTTAAATAAGTCTATTTTTTGTGAGATGTCTACTGATACAGCTCGTCCGTACCTACCGGAAAAGTTTCGACGCCTAGCTTTTGATAGTTTACATAATTTGAGCCATCCTGGAATTCGTTCTACGCGAAAGATGTTAGCCAAAAAGTATTTCTGGCCTAGTATGAATCGTGATGTTTCTTTGTGGGCAAAAACGTGCATACAATGTCAACGTTCTAAAGTTAACAGACATACGGTATCGAATCTGACTAAGTTTCCGGAAGTAGAGCGTTTTGAGCATTTGCACGTCGATATCGTTGGCCCTCTTGAGATCTCTCCAGATGGTTATAGATACTTACTTACGATAATTGATAGGAGGACCAGGTGGCCTGAAGCTTTTCCGTTACGAGACATTACGGCAGAAACTGTTGCCAAACATTTATATGAAGGTTGGATTTGTCGTTACGGTTGCCCGATAAAGTTAACTAGCGACCAAGGTCGCCAGTTTGAGAGTAGTCTTTTTAACCAGCTGTTAAAAATGTTGGGGGTTAATAGAATTCGAACTACTCCTTATCATCCGCAAAGCAATGGCGCAGTTGAACGTTGGCATCGTTCTTTAAAAGCAGCACTTTCAGCTCGCCTGTCACATGGGTCCTGGGTGGAAGAGCTACCCACAGTATTACTGGGGCTTCGCGCGGCCGCCCGCAGCGACTCAGGGGTTAGCGCCGCCGAGTTAACGTTCGGACGAAACTTGCGTCTACCGGGAGACTTTTATGACAGCTTTTCGAACAACCGTAACGTCAATGATTATTGTTTAGTGGATAAGATTAGAGATACTATTAGTAGTTATAAGCCTACATCCGACGATTCACGTAACTGTCATAGTCTTTTTGTGCACAAGGACTTACGTAACTGTGAATATGTCTTTGTTAGGGACGATTCAATACGTAAACCTTTGAAACCACCCTACGACGGTCCGTACCGCGTGATAAAAAGGGGCTCAAAGGTTTACCTAATTCAATTACCCGATAGACAGGTACATATTTCTATCGACAGATTAAAGCCTGCATATGTATTAAAGGAATGTGATGGTAACGAAGCAACGCCACGCCAAAGTAACGCTGACAACGCAGCGGATGTTGCACCTGCGCATGTACGGTTCCCGTTACCACCGTCCACACCGCTGACGTCGTTGTTACCCGGCCCGAGCAACCCGATAACCGTGAAAACAACCCGAAGTGGTCGGATTGTTAAGTTACCTTCACGATTTATAAGCTAGTGTTAATATAAAATATATATTATACAATTACATGTCTAAATGATAATCAGGTTTAGTTACTATGGATGTGAAAGTATTATTTGCATTGTCTAGTGCATAATATTTTCATTCAGGATATTCAAGTTACATTATTTAAGTTGAATGTAATTGTAGAAGCATCGTGTTCAGTATTTTGCGTATACTGCACTTTCATATAGGTTCCAGGTAGTTAGTTTAGTTATAATGTATGTATTTAATATAATTTCATTCGAAATACTTCCTTTGCGAAAGCATTAGCGCGATAAGTTTTACGATTTTTACTATGGGTAATTTGCAAGAAAAACCAGTTATTGTTTCTCAGGCTCAAAATACTGTAGAGAATAAAGTGGATAATTTTCAAACATGGTTATATGTGATAGCCAGTTTTATGGGGGCGATAATCCTGTACACTATTTGGGTAAAGTTTAATAAGAAGTTCAAAAGCTGGCTTCGTCATCAAGTGTTAATGGCAGGCATTCCGATATCGGGCCAGAATATGGGTCAGATGATAGGTGCTTCTAGCACCGGTCTGCAGCATGTGCCCGCGCCCGCCGCGGCCGCCACCCCTTTCGCGGGGGTCTCCGTACAGCCCTGCGCACAAGCGCATTAGCAAGTTTTTGTTGTTAGTTTTAAGTTTATATTCATTGTATAGTTTTAAGTTTTTTGTATTCAATTGTTGTAAAGGGGGAAGTATTGTAGGTGTGCCGCGCACACACATGTAAACTTCGCAACGTTGTATTGTAACTATATTATGTAGTGAATAAGATTTTTCAGGCAGTCACTAGTTGCCCGCCAACTGTATGGCACGTTTCGCTATACTAAATATATATTAGTGAAAGAATTCACCTTTCATTATGGTCACCAATAGGCACCCCTACGGAGTCAGCTCCTAAACAGGCAACTGACAACAGACAGATCTCCAAATGCATGCGGTGAGACCTACACAACTTTAATACTGCTTGTATTGAAGAAGCGATTGAGCGGAAACAGGGCTCCAAAGTATTTGCCAGAGATCTGTCTGCCAGTAAAAGTCAACTGTCAAAGCTGAAGACTGAGTGTGGCAGCATCCTTTCCGGGACACCTGAGATTCTGAGTGAGATTGAGAGGTTCTATTTGCAGCTGTACACATCATCGTTGGAGCCACATACAAGTGTGAGTAACGATCCAAGGCAAGTCTTATCCGATATTTGAATGGATCTCCAGCACCTTAAAAACGGCAGCGCCCCAGACGTGGATAGAATTAGAGCAGAGCTTCTGAAAGCGGGTGTAACACCGGTACTTGAAGTCCTTCGGAAGCTCTTCAATTCCTTCCTCCATGGTGGCACTACTCCGGAGGCGTGGAGTGGAAGTGCGGTGGTCTTGTTCTTCAAGAAAGGTGACAACGCCCTTTTGAAGAACTACAGACCGATATCCCTTCTGAGCGCGTCTACGTGCTTTTTTAGAGTCATTACGAATCATCTCGCACGCAGACTTGACGACTTCCATCCTCCCTAACAAGCCGGTTTCCGAAAAGGTTTTAGTACCACAGACCACATACGTACCCTCCGGAAAATTGTACAGAGGAATAGTACAATCTGCCTCTTTGTCTGGCGTATGTGGACTATGAGAAAGCCTTTGATTCCGTCGAAATTTGGGTGGTGCTACAGTCTCTTCAGCGGTGCCAAGTTGACTGTCGGTATATCCAAGTGCTGACGTGTTTGTACGGTAGGGCTACGATGGCTATCCGAGTACAGAACCGGAGTATGAAACCTATCCAACTACAGAGAGGTGTAAGACAGGGTGACGGTATTTCCCCGAAACTCTTTACCGCTGCATTGGAAGACGTTTTCAAGCTAAGGGACTGGAAAAGATACGGTATTAACATCAATGGCAAGTACATCACTCACCTTCGATTTGCCGACGATACAGTCCTTATTGCAGAATCGCTGGAGAACTTAAGCACTATGCTCAATGACCTCAATGGTGTCTCCCAACGGATAGGTCTTAAGATGAACATGGACAAAACAAAGGTCATGTTTTATGTCCATGTCACACCTATGCCCGTAGTTGTTGGGAGCACTAAGCTCGAAATTGTTGACGAGTACGTTTACCTGGGACAAATAGTCTGACTAGGTAAGTCCAACTTCGACCGAGAGGTCAATCGACGGATTCAACTCGGCTGGGCAGCGTTCGGGAAATGACGACACATCTTCTCGTCAGGTACCTCGTACCCCGTACCTCAAAACCTGAAAACTAAGTTTTACAACGTGTGCGTGTTGCCAGTGATGACATATGGAACTGAGATATGGTTCTTCACTGCTGGCCATACGAGGACACCTAAAGTCGCTTAGCGAGCTATGGAGAGGGCTTTTTTTTTTGTTTAGCTGTACGAGAATCATCAAACATCACTCAGTCAGTGCTAACCCGTCTGTTAAGTAAGTCGATTATGGAAAAACTCTCTTCAAAGACAGATGCCTATGTCCGGCAATAAATTGTTTACTGATTGTTTGCTGATTGTTTGCTTGTTTGCTGATGACACAACCCTTATTGTGAAATGTGAAAATGCAGATACATATGAAATAGGGATAAATAAAGCAATCAAAAACATAATAGACTGGCTTTATTGTAATAATTTACAGATTAATATGGATAAAACTAAAATGATCCAATTTCAAATATATCAAAGAAAACTATCGAATATTAATGTTAGATATAATGATAAGATCATCGAACAAGTAGCAAGTCCTAAATTTTTCGGTATAATGTTGGATCAAAATTGCGACTGGGAAAACACATGTCGATTACGTTTGTGACAAACTCGACAGATTTGTCTACGCAATAAAAAGATTAAGAGTCACGGTACTAACTGATGCTGCTCTATGTGCATATCACGGATATGTTTCGTCAGTACTATCATAATATGGTCTTTTATTGTGAGGCAATTCAGTAGATGTAATAAAAGTGTTTAGAGTACAAAATAAATGTGTGCGTGCAATCTATGGAGCAGGGTACACGGATAGCAGTAAGCTCTTGTTTAAAAAGTACTATATCTTGACATTAACATGCTTGTACTTAAAAAAATATGCATATTTGTAAAACATCACCCTCAACACTTTGAAAGGCATATAGATATAACTGATTGAAATAAACATAAATTATACTTACCTCAATGCAGGCTCAAATTGTATGAAAGGAACGCTTAAGTAAATGCTATAAAGGTGTATAACAAAATACCCAACGACTTTAAAGAGTTACATTTAACCATGTTTAAAAAAAAGTTGATACAATGATTAAAAGAAAAATGTTTTTACGACCTAATAAAAATCGAAGAATATTGATATATATGTAATAATTAATTAATTACAAACAAACTGACGGTATGGACATTAACAATTAAAAAATAATTGGTACCTAAGTTATAAATTCTACAATATGTCCTGGAAATGACCAATGCTTATTTCATTATTGAGTAGACTTCATTGTATATCATTGATAAATTCGTCTCTTTTAATGACATTTGCAATCGTTTTCGAAATTTCTTTGTTGCAACAGATGTGATATATAGCAAAAAACTGGTATTTTTGCAAGCAATCCAAAAACTTTACTAAATTTGAATGTTTGTCTTTAATTTCATTTGATATTATTTTATGCCAAGATTCCAATGAATTTGTGGTTCTGTGAAACACTTCAAATGAATTTCAAATAGCCACATAATTTTCGTCCTAGCCGTGTATTTCATAGTAATTCGTAAACACCATCATATTATCATCCTTATTCAAAAAAGGTTTAACAAACAGCCAACCAATAGTGGCAATTTCGCTGTAAGTAGCACTATTCTCCTCGTATCTAGGTATTTATTGATATCTAGCTTATCTGCCCGTTTTTGAACGCACTTCACATAATGATAGTAGCATCCATGAAGCAATGTACTTGGAAATACACTCTGCAGTGCTCCCATTGTTGCGAGTTTTCGAACGTAAATTTTACGGGATTCCATGCAGGAATTTGTGACTTTATTAAATTAAATAATATATAATAGGTGTATTTTTTCTACTACTCGTTAATACAGATATCAAAGGTATAATATTTGTCGAAGTTATAGTACTGTTCATAAAATCGTGTATAGTGAATACTTGATTAAATGCTTATATTCTAAAAGTTGCATCGTCATAGAACTCTGTGAGTAACCCATCTGGCCCCTTGCGTATTCGTTATATAATATCAAAATCTGAAAATTACCATCCATGTAGTCAACTAACAAATAATTCTCGTATTTTTGATAATACAACTTCAGAAATATTTTTTAAAGTTATTTTTAACCTGATACAGCATTTTTACGTTCATTTAAAGTAGTTTTAATTTTTTTAAATGCAGTAATTTCGTTTAGTAAGCCGATATCATTGTCTGATACTACAATGTTCTTATAGAGTGTCGGCACCGGATCAAGTGAAGTAGTTACTTCATTTACACATTCATTTATGCGTGCATCCATTATATTTTTGCGTAATCTTATAGGCATAACTGTGAGTGTGGTTTTGTCATCATTACAGTATTTTCCTGTACTAATAAAACTTTTAATGAAACGGAAAGGAGGCAAACTTGTAACCACTTTGTAAAGCAAATTATGAAATACATAAGTACCTAAGGGGATTTAAAAATGAGGTTGAATAAGGAGTTTGTGAAAAGTTTATATTAGGAAACTAACCCGTAACGAAACAAGTAAAACAGGAAAACACTAAATAAATAAAATGTAATTAGTAAAATATACTTACTTCAATAAAATATAATTGAAAAATTAATTAATATAATTCCAGTAAACCATTTTTTTAACATAAGATATCTCTAAAATGACGTAAGTTATACATCAAATGATATGTAATTGAACGATTAAAAGTATTTCATTATCGACCATTTAACGAGAAATTTGTGTGTATACAGTATACAGACGTGGACCAGTTTCCATCATGTTTTTATAAACGAGTGTACACAGCAAATAGAGATAATCGGAAGATTTTAATTTTAATTTATATAAGAGTTCCGATTTAATCCTAAATTATATAAGAATTCCGATTATCCACCCCATCTGGGATGGATAGTCGGACACGCGTTTCCGAATATCCACCCTAGAGTGGATTCTTTAGCGTAGATAAACGGAACATTGTTGTACACACTTGGAATACGTATGTAACGTAAAACATACGTTTGACGTCAGACAGTCTTGTTACTTCTTAGCAGACGCACGAGTACAAATTTATATATTATCATGTTTGAGAACTAAATCTGATCATCTGAAAAAAGCTTTTAGACAGTAATTCAGTTTAAAATTTTTGATTTACAACGCAGAACAAATACAAAAATATGTGGAACACAATGTGCTATTTCCGCAATGTTCATAAAATCATGTTTCATATCTTAACATTACTAGGACGAAAATACAAAAACTACAATTTTTTTAATTTCGCGCCTCAACCTCTCCCTTTAACACTAATAACACAAATGATAGCAGTAGGTGGATACGTACTCACTATGAATACCATTTATATCTTTCCACGCTGTATAGCGTATTTTAGCATCGCCGTATTCTAGATATTTAATATTGCAAATACATTTGTATCGCTTTACTAATTCGATGGGCTGTTCATCTTAAATTTTGACTATGCGCAAAGGTTTATTTGCATAAGACGTACTACGCTTAAGTTCTAGGAACACACTGGTTGTACGCGTGGGATTGCGTATGATGATCCGTTCCAGCTTCCCACGCCGATCTAGACATCGCAGATGGATGTTGCGTCGGATGCATGTAATTGCGTGGCTAATATATAGTTTTAATACAAAATCAAGCGTTCAGATGCCATAATGCGTTGCATTCGTTGCTTGCAAGGGACCGGTTTGTCTCTGTCTTAAAGCAACACCGGTCGCTGACGTACCGTAGGGGAGTAGCCATAAGCAGATGTTTTCCTATATCATAGTATCAGTCCACGTGATTATATCCGTACAATAAAACTAGTTACAACCGCACTGCTCACTAGACTAAATTTAGTCGCACGAATATATTGATGTCCTACAAATCTGCCGATTTTTTAGTTTTTAGCAACAAAAAGAGATCTGCCACGTCAAATTTATAAAAAGATGGGGAGTTACTTTTCATAATTTTTAATGAGTAGTTCTTGATGACATTAGTACTATTTATTTCTTTTTAATCTTAAAATTTACAATAACAACTGTCCATAGTGCATTAGTAACGGTCGTTTTGTTTTGGATTTGCTTACTAACACATGCCGCTCGCTCTCATACAATAAGCGGTTTTATCATGCAACTGACCCGAGTCATGGTCATGGAGTGTAGAGGTAAGGAGAACCATCTCACATAGGAGAATAGTTGAAAATTGTCCATCTGTAAGCAGTAAATAACAGTTCAAAAACTCCCCACAACAGCGCTGGAGTAGCTAGAGGGTATGAAATGAACTTAGCGGTTGTCGACAGAGTAAAGTGTGCTGAGTTGAGGAATTTATTGTTTTTATTTGTATATAACTAGAGCAGTTGATGAAACTGCAGTATTGAAAACCTCTACTACTAACGTTGTCTAAAATAATTTAGTAAATACAACCTAGAAAAAGTCACCGTGGACCACGTTGAGAGTGATTTTGAAAATAAAAATTTTGTAAACAATAAAATAATTATTACAAAAAAGAACCGCATCCGAAGCTGGAAGCTTCAGGAAGCGGATACTAGGGACAAATATCACACCAGGGTAGCCGAAAAGCTTGACACCATCGATGGCAGGAAAGAATGTGTGGAAAGAACATGGCAGAAGCTTAGGGATGGAATGGTAAGTGCAGCGGAAGAAGTATGTGGAACGACAAAAAGAGGTAGTAGTAAAAGAAGAGATGCATGGTGGAATGATGAAATGAGAAAAGCTAAAAAAAGAAGAAAAAAGCATGGTTAGACTACTTGGCCTCTAGTAACGATAAGCATATGAGAGAAAAGATGAAAGTAAGATATAAGCTGCAGAAAGTTCATGCGAAAACATTGATTGAGTAAGTACGTGAAAGGTGTAGAATAGAAGTGGACGAGAGGTTGTCGTACAACTTTAGTACAAACTCCAAACTCTTCTGGAAAGAGGTTGGAAGATCCCGGAGTAGTGCGACAGCCTTAAGAATGAACAAAGTGCTTTCGAGAACCAATGACGTCCTCTCAAAAAATTGGACGTCATGCAGCGATGGAGTAAATTTTATAGAGAAATGTATGCGTGTCATGATCTTAGTGAAGGATTCGGGGTGACGCCGTGACTGGCACGCCAGACACGGACTTCGATGACACTGAGATCATCAGCATGAAGGAGATTGAACGTGCGATTCGAAGTTTGAAATGTGGTGAGGCAGGGTACATGTGGGGAAAAGAAAAGATACGTCTTCACCGTGTGTCGGTCGTTTATTGAGTCCCAAATACAATCATTTCTTATAAAATCTAACTTATGCTAAACGCGCTTGCGCAGCAGAGTCACACGGGACTCGCGCATGAAATATAAAACTTCTAGGTAATGCACTACATCTCCCCCGAAAAGTAAGGGGTACCTCACTACCCTCTTCAGGAAAAAAAAATGATTAGTTTACATATAACTTAAGACTAATAACATAATGAGTGTATAGGTACTTATCTGAAAGGCAAACATTTTTTTTTGATTACAAAGATAAACATTACAATTGAAATGGCTTTGTGTTATTTTTATGTAAAATAATTTCTTTGTTATTTTTCAGAAATTTTACATTAGGTGGTAATTCTTCCAAAACTTTATAAGGTCCTTCATACAAACAATCTAATTTGTTACCTGTTTGGTTTTTTATTAAGATCAAATCTCCTGGCTTATTTATTTATTTATTTATTTATTTACACTTTATTGCACCATAAAAAGGTTACAAAGGGCGGACTTAATGCCATTAGGCATTCTCTCCCAGTCAACCCGGGACGTGTGGAAATTATGTGATAGGTGACAAAATAAAATGTACAACAGAGTAAATCAAGGAAAAAAACTACTGATAAACTTAAAAACAAACTAATATTATATATACAAATACAATAAACTTATATACTTCAAAATATAATACAGGTAATATATAAGTACCCGGTTGACCGAGCTTTGCTCGGTAATTTTCGCTCGGTTTTTTTTGATTCGTGTCTTTTGGAAATAATATTTAGATACAAATTACATACTGATGAAATACGAATAATATTTTTTTGATCGTAGCGACATAATAGAAAAAACTGAACTGGTTATTTGATTAAAAAATCATGAGTGCTTAAAAAATCATGAGTGCAATTAGTTTAATTTAAATTTTCGTGTGTTTAAAAAATACTAAAAAAGGGCTCGAAAAAATAGATTTTCTCAAAAAAGAACTTGAAAAAAAATTTAAAAAAAGTCGGTCGGTCGGTCTGGGCTCGAACCATGGTATTACGATTTTGCGACCGCCCAATATACCATTAAGCTATTTGTAATCATTAATAAGCCGTCAAAATTTACCTTCTTATTCTAACGATATTATAGCAGTTTTTCATTGCCTAAAAACACGGACAAAAAGACATTTTCTAAAAATAAATCCTAGCTAGATCGATTTATTGCCCCCGAAACTCCCTGCACACAAAATTTTATGAAAATCGTTGGAGCCGTTTCCGAGATCCCGATTATATATATATATATATATACATATATACAAGAATTGCTCGTTTAATAGTATAGGATATATACATACATATTCATAGATACATAAATATATACATATTTTAAATACAAATAGATATATAATATAAACCTATAAATAAAATAACAACAAAGGTAACCAAAATTAACCATATTAACTATCATCTAATATTTTCATAAAATGCTTATGTACCAATCTTTTAAAGGCAGTCTTATTAGATGTTTTTCTGACATCATCGGGCAAGGAGTTCCAGAGCAGTGCAGCCTGAATTGTGAAGGATTTACCAATAAAATTAGTAGAATGTAGAGGGATACTTAGTTTATTATTATATGAGGAACGCAGAGTTCTATCATGCGTTAGGGAAATATATTGAAATTTCTCCTTGAGATAAGAAGGAGTGGATGGATCATTTAAGATAGAGAAGAGAACAAGCAAAATTCTAGAGTCACGCCTCTGTTTAATAGTGAGCCATTTTAGGCGAGAGCGATAGTGAGAAATATGATCAAATTTACGGAGATTGAAAATGTATCTGACGCAGTTGTTGAGAAGGCGCTCTAGCTTGTTGAGAAGATTTTGGTTTAAATCCGCGTAACACACGTCTGCATAATCAATGATTGGTAGTATAAGTAACTGTACAAGCATAATTTTAGTCTTAAAGGGGAGAAAATTTTTCAATCGATAAAGAGAACGTAAAGAACCAGAGACTTTACGACATGTTTCGGAGATATGAACCCCCCAGGACAGAGTACTATCAATATGGAGACCAAGATTTTTAACTGAGGGAGAGAACGGTATCAGACGATCATTATAATAGACGGGAGGTAGACTAGCGGCATCTATTTTAGCAAGCATCCTTGAGCTACCCACAATCATCGCTTGGCATTTCGTAGGGTTGACAGACACTCCAAAACGCATAGACCAATTACAGACTGACTTGAGATTTGAATTCAATTTGTTAATCGCATAATGGATGTCAGAAATGTCAGACTGTACATAAATTTGTAGGTCATCAGCATACAGATGGTACGAACAATCAATATTAGATGTGATGGAATTAATAAAAATAGAGAAGATTAATGAAGAAAGTATACCGCCTTGCGGTACGCCAGAAATCAGGTCAACCCACTGTGAAGTCATTTGCTCCACGTGGACAGACTGTTGACGTCCGCGAAGATAAGATGAGAACCATTCCAGGACTGACGGTGCAAACCTATAATGAGAAAGGATAGCAAGAAGTATATCATGGTCAACTGTGTTAAAAGCATTAGAAAAGTCAACGAGCACCACAACTGTAACTTTCTTGTTTTCCATTCCTTCTCTAATGTCTTCAGTTATTTTAAGTAAGGCAGTTGTAGTGCTGTGACCAGGACGAAAGCCGGACTGAAAAGTACTCAGCAGGTTATGTTTATATATGAAATTGGAAATTTGCTTATGAACACAGGCTTCCAAAACTTTAGATAGGAAAGGTAAAACTGATATGGGACGGAAGTGATTAGGAAGTGTGGGATTGGATACTTTAGAAAGGGGTCTAACGAAAACATTTTTCCACTGACTCGGAAACTGACCCGAGTCAAGCGAAAAATTAACAATATGTGTGATTGCGGAGATAATGTGTTCTAGAATATTAACAATCATGGCTCTGCTAATATCATCGCAACCGACAGCCTTGGATTTTATTGCCAGAAGGATCTTTCTGATTTCATCCTGATCTACAGGGTCAAAAAGAAAGACTGGTATGTGTGGAGACGGAATTGAGGTTATGTAAGCGACTGTTTGGGATCGGATTGAAAGGTCCAACGCAGAAGCAGAAGCAAAATGAAGATTTAAAGCATCGTGAGAAAGCGATAAACCACAATCCAAAGAGGGTGTTTTGCCCACACCTAGAGAACTAAGAAATTTCCACACATCAGCTGGCGAAGAATTACTTATATTGCTATGGATAAATCGGCGTTTTGCAGAACGTACCATCTGATTGCATCTGTTTCTGGCCTTCTTAAAAGACAACCAGTTTTCCTCAGATCTGCTCCTCTTGTACCGGGCAAATGCTCGATTTCGCCTAGTCATGGCCTTCCGTACTTCTTCAGTCATCCAGGGAGCCGGTGGCCGTCGTAGTTTCACTTTACGTACAGGAGCATGGATATCATACAAAACATGAATTATGTTATTGAAAATGGTTACTTTATCATCTACTGTTGATGCAGTTGCTAATGGCGTAAAATCTATAAGCTTTGCGTCTTTCAAAAGCTTATCCATATTAATTCTACTAAAATTACGTAGGAATAGTACAGTAGGTCGATATTTGGGAGGTTTAAGGTTGTATGATACATAAATAAGATCATGGCGGGAAAATCCCGGCGCTTCAAGTTGCCCATATGACAGCACCCTGTCAGAGGAGTCAGTTATAATGAGATCAATCAGAGAGTCATCAGTGTCGATATTATGATGAGTTTCCTTTAAAGGAAGAATGTTGAGATTGACAGACTCAACGATTTTACGAAGCTTTTGAGACCGGACTGAATTTTTCAGTAAATCCGTATTGAAATCTCCCATGATTATGCAGTGGGTGTACTAAGAACCAATGTTATCAAGAGCCTCTTCTAAATTGGCGAAGTAATCAGTGGAAGGAGGACAATACACTGCTCCAAGAATCATCCTTGAGCCCTTTACATCAAGTTCTATAAAAAGAAATTCTGCGGAAGCAGTGTAAGGAGAAGGGGATGCTAATATGATTTTGTAAGAAATAGTAGCGTGGAGATATATTGCAACCCCACCTCCTCCTTTATCTATACGATCATTCCTAATCAGCACAAACCCAGGAAGAGGATACAATGCCGAATTTAAAGTCGGTTTCAACCAAGTTTCTGAAACTAAGATAGCATGTATATTGTTGTTAGAGAACGATGCTTCTAGCTCAGAAAAGTGGCTGGGAATGCTTTGTGCGTTAATATGGCAAACATTTAACGTTCTATCAAAAAAGTGAAAAATGCTATTCAATTGGCTACTTAAAGAGAGCACACTATAATTCGTCTGATCGTCAAAAGATTCAAAAGGACTCTCTGACTCAATAGAATAAAAAGAGTCAGAGTCAGACATGATAAGTTAAAAGCATAATATACCCAATATAAAAATAAATAAAATAAAAATATATAAAAATACGATATTAAATAAAAATATTTATCAATAATATATATAACAAAAATACTACCAAGATATAAAAAAACAATGACTTAAATAGTAATAAATCATTAAACATCATCCCACCAGTTAACTGTTTACATAATATTATCAGTACTAAATAACAAATAAAACAATTGTATTGAACTATCAACTTAAAAAAAAAAACATAAGCTAAGTAATTAAATAACGTGCCAACACAGTGATTCAATTATAAACAAAAATAATATAAATATTAAAATAAGACAACTAAATATTTTAATAGCAGGGCACTACAGAATTAATCGAAAAATTAGCAATAAAAATCAGCTTAATCACAAGATTTTGAAACCCAATTAGTTAAAAACATCCAGAAAATTTAAATCTCACAAGAGTACATAATTCAGCTGTGTGGCAAAAGGATCAGTGCCCATGTTACCATTACTATGTTGACAGTAAAAGTTATTATCTATGGTCAACAGTCTTTGCTCTTTGCCTTGTCGTTGCAACTGTCTATGCCTAGCTCTAGCATCTACGGACTACAATAACATTTATCTATGATATTTGGTTACATTTTAACACTTTTACATGATAAAAAATTATAAACACACACTAATTTACTAAAGTTTACAAATATAATTAAAGTTACTACAGTATAACAATAAAATAATAAAACTAGCTAATAACATAAAACTATTGGAATATGAATAAAGGAAAATACTAAAGACAAGTTATAGCAAATTAGTTACATACAATTGAACTAGGTACAATCGATTTATATTCTTGTCTAATGCTGCCGGTTAATAAAACTAAAAATAGTTACTATGTTACCAGACAAAGTAGACTATAAGAGAAGGAAAAAAATACGAAAGGAGATGAACATAACCAAAATATGATAACAAGAATAACAAGGATATCTTAGAAAGTTAATAGCAATGTAGGAATTACTTCTTGCCTACCAGTCGTCTAGATCTCTTTACGTCATCAATTTGAGTTACCGCTGAAGTTTGAGTGCGACGTGCTGCATCATTTTGCCGATTCGAAGAGCTCTGCTGCGTTGGGGTGACCTTTTTATTAGGAGCCTTGTTAGAACTCTCAGGGGAACCATCCATGGGGTACTTGGCTATTAGATCGTCCAATTCCTCCTCAGTGGAAATCTTCGTTCGGCCTCCCGAGTGCTTTACATAGATTGCACCATCAATTGTCCAGACATTTCTAATTCCGAAATGCTTACGGGCATTCTTATGTATGGACTGACGAAATTTAGTGAGGAATTCACACATTGAAATGGCAGACCCTTTAAACTTTGATTTTAAATTCCAAATCGCAGACTTAGTGCTATGATCATTAAAGTGCACAAGAATTGGCCTTGGACGGGTACTGGATTGAACACCAAGTCTGTGGCATTTCTTGAGAGAGTCATCAGTAATATGAGTTAGACCCAGATACTTGTGCAACAGTTGTAAAATTTGCTGTTTTAGATCAACTTCAGAAGCCTCAGCTAATCCATGAAAAAGCAGAACTTTTCTCCGGTGATACATACTGATTGCATCGATACTTTTGTTGCATTCCTGAATTTGCTGTTGCAGCAGGCTGAACATAGAACTAACAAGTACCTTGAATGAATCAAACTCCTCCCGAAGCTGTAAAACTGTTGGGTTAGTTGGAGTAGTTGCAGCCTTCCGACGTTTCTCAAACTCCATCATCTTCCTGGTCAAGCTCCCTTCCAATTCCTTTTGGATATTCACAACTTCAGAGACATTTGCCATTGTAGTAAAGTGAAATAACCGAGGAGAGATAGAAAAATAGTAATTTTTATTTAGTGTGACAGAGGTTATGGAGGGAAGATGAATATAAATATTTTAACTAGATTAAATGCACATTCCTATAATTGATAATAATGCTAAAACTTATTGTTCCAAATTGGAGTTAAAAATTAAACAGCTAAGTTAATTATACTTATTTTTAAATATAAATAAAACACAAAAGATAATTTCAGCTGTTATCTGTTTTGCACCTACCCTCGAAAAAAAACCTTATATTGTACTTTATTACATTTTGATCATACTTAATTTTTCTTAAATTTTTACTTATTAACAAATTTTCCTTAGCATCCAACTGTGCTTTTTGTAAACGGTACTTTAACTCCTTAGGGTAATCATCGAAATTATACAGTGGGTCAACATGTGTTGATAAATTACTAGGAATATTACAAATTTTGCCGAAAACTAGTTCGTATGGAGTATATTTTGTTTTTGAATGAACGCTTGTATTGTAACAAAAACACCAAAAAGGAACCCATTCGCTCCAATCTGACTTGTTATTATTGCACTGAATTCTGAGGTAAGCGCCTAAATGTTTATGTGTATTTTCAATGCCTCCTAAGGTTTCATGATGATAAGGCGTTGAATGGATTTTTTCTATATGTAGCAATTTGAAAACTTCGGACATAAGTGATGAGGTAAATTCGGTCCCCATGTCACTTAAAATTTTTCTTGGAATTCCATAACGCAAAATAAAATTATTAACGAAAGACCTAGCAACACTTTCGCTATCCTTTCTAGGTAAAGGATAAGCCTCTACAAATTTGCTTAAATCACACTGGATTGTTAAAATATACTTATTATTATAGTTATCTATATTTAAAGGGCCCATAATATCTAAATTAACCTGTTCAAACGCTGAGTTAGCAGTTGAAGTGATTGTCAGAGGATCTCTAATATTTCTGTTAGTATGCTTTTGAACTTGACAACTTTTACATTTGCGGACATAGTTCATGACGTCATTGCTCATACCTGGCCAGAAATAATATTTTTTAATATTATTTAACATACGATTCATGCCTGCATGACCACTTGTTGGTAACAGGTGAAAGTCATTAAGTACCGTGGTAATTTATTCTTTATTATTTATTCGCTTAATGTCTTTAATAATCAAAAATCGTGGTGACGCTATTTTATACATTTTTATGCTGCGCAGCAAACTCTTAATATTTTTCTCATTACTCTTGTTTTTAATTATGAGTAATTCTTTTATATTTAATTTTATGCACATTTTTTCTAGATCTCTCGCTAACTCTTCTAGAGACAATAACGATCGAGAATATAGAAATATGGTCGATAACGACGGGTTATACGTGCAAAGTTTAGCGTCGGACAAAATATTATACGCATTATTCAAATGTTTTTCGTTACTATTTCCTGGAAAACGCAACTCTATTACGTCATTGGGTCATTTTAACAACTCTACAGTAGTAGTTTGATCAGGCCTACTAACTGGAGGCTGTTTGTCTATCTGTCCGGTGTCCGTTTGGGGCTCTAACTTTTTCTTTTGAGCTCTAGTTAAAACGGATACTACTTTTTCCTGCATTTCTTTCAAATCGCGTGACGTCACCGGGAGTCGACTTAACGCATCTGCAGCTGCGTTATTTCGCCCTGGGACGTATTCTACTTCGAAGTCGTATTCTTCAAGGTATAGTCGGAATTTTGTTAAACGACTAGACGGGTCTTTTAAACCGAATAAGTAAACAAGGGGTCTATGGTCCGAAAAGATTTTAAATTTTCTGCCGTACAAGTAAGGCCTAAAGTGACGGACTGCCCACACGATAGCTAATAATTCTAATTCTATTATTGGATATCTAGTTTCTGCCGGGTTCAAACTCCTACTAGCGTAAGCGACAACCTTTCCATTACTATTTGAGAGTACGGCGCCTAAGCCTAACTTAGATGCGTCTGTCTGCAACTGAAATGTGTTATTTTCCGAAAAGTCGGTATAGTCCAACACTGGAGGGTTCGTTAAAGCAGATTTTAATGTAATAAACGAACTTTCGCAATCTTTAGTCCACTCAAATCTAATACCTTTTTTAGTTAATGCATTCAATGGGAACACAATATCAGTAAAACGTGGAATAAACCGACGATAATAGTTGGCGAACGCGACGAGTCGTTTTACTTCGTCAGCAGAAGTCGGGCGTGGGTAATTACGTATGGTTTCAATTTTACTGGGATCTGGGAATATTCCGTCTTGAGTAATTTTATGACCTAAATAGACTATTTTTTTTTCTTAAAAATTCGCACTTAATTGGGTTTAGTTTGAGATTAACTTTTCTTAATCGATTCAATACGCTAATGAGATTTTTGTTATGAATATCGATACTAGAACCGATTACGACGCAATCATCTAGGTATAAAAAACATTTTTCGTAATTTAGGCCTGCCATGGCTATAGTCATCAGCCGAGAAAAGACACTAGCACTTGTCTTGAGACCCATTGGGCACCGCTTCATTTGATACTGTTTTCCTGCCGTGAAAGTAGTGTACTTTCGTGACTCATTATCTAAAGAAATCTGATACATTTTATTTAATGTAAAAGAAGTAAATTTACGGGAACTTGGATTTAAGGACAATTGATAATAAGATTGGGAGAGGTCTAATTTTGAAAAATAAATACTGCCTGACAATGAATCAAGTATCTCCGTTATATTGGGAAGCGGAAATTTGTCATCTTGAATTCGATCGTTTAATTTCCTGTAATCTATGACCAATCTCCATTTTCTTTCGTTATTTTTATCGACCTTTTTGGGTACTAAAAGTACTGGGCTAGACCATTCCGAAACGGTTTCCTCAATGATGTCGTTTTTTAACATTTCCTGAACTTGTTTTTCTATCTCACCTTTTAACGCCTGAGGAACCCTATAAGGCTTAGAATAAACTGGGGTCACGTTATCTTTTAAAACTATGCTATGTTCTATTAAGTTCGTAACTGATAACGAATTACCTGGTAAATGGAAAACATCTGCGTATTTGGCACAGATTTGTTCAATACTGAGCCTTTCTTCCCTATTTAAATAACTCAAATCAAGTAAATCGAATAAAGTTTTTATTCGCTCAACAGTTTTTTCTTCGCTTTCGAGGTGGCATACCTCGAAGTTACTAATGGAATGGACATTGACCTTTGAAAAATCTAGGTCAATATCCTCATTTCTCGTATTCAACACTCTAATAGGAATACTTTTATTTAATGGTTTAGCTAACATTCCTGCGATAAAAATCCCTTCCTCAATTTCTTGAGCTAAAATAACGCTATCTTCGCTTAAAGTGCAAGGAATATGTTTGATAACTTCGCAACGGGCGGGTATGACGTGTCTATACCTATCACTCCATCTACCCATATTAAGACAAACTACGGAACCCTGATTCGATAACTGTAAGGTTCATGTTTCGTAGTTGATTATCGCATTATAACGCTTAAAAAATTATCGCCCAATATACCGTTAGCAAAACAAGAGAGATTCTTAAAAACGTAAAATTTCTCTCTAAAAGTTATGCCATTACAAACTAAATCTAAGTAAATATAACCGTTTGAAATTAATTTACCACTAACGCCCTTAATTGTTATTTTATCATAATGTAACTCATTCAAATACTCCTGGTTATCGAGGAGCCACTCATATTTCATAACACAAATGCTCGCGCCCGTATCTACTAAAAGACTTACCTTGCTATTATTACTTACATTTAAATCTACTACATTGTTTATGCTATAATTACAAACGAAATGATCACTAATTGTAGGGGCGAAAAAACTCACTATTCGGTGCAGATTGAGTGCGTTCCACGCTCTCAATGTGCTCCGATTGTATCTGAGAAACGCGGGCGTTTACATTTGGGCGAGATGGGTTGTACCAGCCTCGGCCTCGCGAAGTACCCCGTTGGTACCTACCACGATTGAGCCCTCGAGAGTTACCCCTGTAAAATGTCCTGGAATTCGATCCGCTTTGCGCTATCTGATGGTTATAATTAGTATTTGAGCGAGCGTTATTAGAACCTCTTTTATTTCAATTAAACTGATTGTCACGACTGCGGTAAATGTTCAACACATGCTCGTTACGAGCTGATGATGTGCTCTCGTCCAGCGCGGTTTGAATCGCTTCTGGAAGAGACTGGAATTGTCGGGAGGCTATGATAATGCTCAAACGCGAATCTGATAATCCGTCTGCGAAACGTTTAATCGCAATTTTCTCGTTCAAAGGACGAAGTGTTTCGTATTTTTTGTCATCACCGTCAGCCTGTGCTATAGTCAAGTTGACGAACAACTGTTCTAACTCAGAGCCGAACTTATTAATAGACCTACGGCCTTGGCTTGCGCTATTAAGCTGCGATTGCAATGCTACCGCGGATTTCTTCTGAATTAAGTGAGTGCGCATATCTAAAACCAAACTACTCACGGACTCGTAGCTAGATTTTAACCTCAGCTTGGCGCTAGGGGTCAGTCTAGTTTTCAAAACGAAATCAATTAATTGTTTTTTGCCATTTTCGTTAAGCATATCACTATACATCACAATACTATCCATCAGTTGAGTAGTAATATTTTCGTGGCCTGTCATTATTGGCAATAGGTCTATTGCCGTTTTTAAATCAAAGGCCCATGCTGGCTGAGTTATTGGAACTTTCTGTTTCACGAGACATTAAATTTAAAATATTACTGTACAAGATATGTATGTCGTCTATGCATCTATTAATAACCTGAAAATCATCGCTACTTATCTCAGAATTCTCTATTTTTAGTTTGATTTTAGACGAAATATACTCCAAACGACTGTACAGATTTTTCGCTTCACTAACGTTTTCTTTTGCTGTATCGGAACTCTCTCTACGTTTTGGTCCGATTTTCACTAGATAATCTCTAATTTCTTTTAAACTACTGTACACATTATTTAGTTCAGCCAGTGACATTGAAAAAATCGACAAATATAATTTGTAACAGTAAAGGAAAAGGAAACTATTATTACACACTATGTAAAAATACTTAAAAAATTATAATTTCACTTACTTGTTAAAATATCACGTACATACTAATTACAAGGGCGGGGCGATGGTGTTTGTGGATGTAACCATTTTTAGGGCGGCGCGAGCAAGCGGGAACAGCACTGCAAACAGGATGTGTGGCTGCATGGGGTCATCTTCTTGAAGCGGGTCGGGTATTACCCTGGACACCTCTTGATGTTGGGCTGGGTATTACCCTGGACTGCACTCTTGAGATCTTCTAGTTAGTTGTAGGGCGGGCGATGTTTTCAAGCGAGATTGCGTTGAGTTCTCGCCTCAGAGTTTTCACGGCACTCTTCCTGCATTTTTTCATCAGGTTAATAGATAACTGCTGCAGCCAGTATAACCACGGATACAATCATGAGGGTTTGTATGATGTGGTTTGTGTGAGCGTCTTCTAGGCTTGTATTTGCGGATGCTGCACCATTTGCGTTTTGTGCTATGACTACTTCTTTCGACTGCGATTTTCCCATTTCGTACCTTTATTTCTCTTTGGATTTCTGGCGTTTCTTCTTGGTTTTTTTTTTGTTTTCTTCAAAATAGGGCGCTTCTTTTTTCTTTCTTCAGAATTTGTGCTTCTTTCTTCTATATGGTTTTCTTCATTCTTCTGTAAGGTTTTCTTCTTTCTTCTATAAGGTTTTCTTCTTTCTTCCGAATTTGACTTTTTTTTTTGCACTGGTTTTTCACTTAGTGAGTAATTTCTTTGTTAGGATCCTGGCATGGTCGCCATCAGGCATGGTACATGTGGGGAAAAGAAAAGATACGTCTTCACCGTGTGTCGGTCGTTTATTGAGTCCCAAATACAATCATTTCTTATAAAATCTAACTTATGCTAAACGCGCTTGCGCAGCAGAGTCACACGGGACTCGCGCATGAAATATAAAACTTCTAGGTAATGCACTACAGTGGTAAGGCTGTGGGACTAGACAGAATTACTGCTGAAATGGTCATGTACGGTGGGCCTCGCGTCTGGGACAGCTTTCATCTGCTGTGCAATTTGTGCTGGCGGATGGGAGATGTCCCGGATGATTGGCGATCCGCGGTCATTGTGCCTTTATATAAAGGTAAAGGTTCACATTTTGACTGCGGGTACTATCGGGCGATCAGCTTGACCAGTTTAGCAAGTAAAGTTTACTCGAAGGTTTTGACACGTAGGATGCAAGAGAAATCGGAAAGATTCTTATGGGAGGCACAATGCGGATTTAGACTTGGAAGAAGATGCACGGATCAAATGTTTTCTCTCCGCATGTTCACGGAGAAGCTTCTGAGTGTTAACCAGTGGATTTTCTGTGCTTTTGTGGATCTGGATAAAGCATTTAATAAGGTTATAAAGTAGAAAATGTGGGAACGGTTGCCGGGATATGGTGTGGATGGTCGATTATTAAGGGCTGTGCAGTCACTTTACCATGACTGTAAAGCCTGTGTGCGGGTAGGGCATGACCCATGTTTAGCGTCCAAGTGGGCGTAAAACAGGGTTGTGTCATGTCTTCCTGGCTGTTCATACTGTACCTCGACAGCTGTTTACAGAAGCTGAAAAATAGCTGCTTGGGTTTGAAATTGGGTGACATTAAAGTTAATTGTCTGCTGTATGCTGACGATGCAGTGCTTATTGCACCATCAGAAGCAGAACTGCAGCCATTAGTCACGTGTATGAAAGAGGAATGTGAAATTAAAGGTCTCCGTTTGAATGCTAATAAAACTAAGGTTCTGATATTTGAAAAGGACGAAGAGAGAACTAAATGTGAAATATGGGTAAATCAGGAATGTCTAGAACAGGTGAATGAAATTGTATACTTGGGGAGTGCTTACAGCCGGGATGGAAGATGTGATTTAGATGTGGATAGGCGTGTCGCTGCCAGAAACAAAGTCAATGGTGCTCTGAATACATTAATCAAAAGGCAAGGCGTGGTGAAGAGTGCACGCCTTGCAATACATAACGCAGTGTTGGTAGAGACTTTGTTATATAGCAGCAAAACCTGGGTATGCCAGAAGAAGCATAAAAGCAAGTTGAATGCAGTGGAGATGCGATCTCTTCGTAAAATGTGTGGCGTTACCATAGCCGACCGAAAGCGAAACGAAGAGATTTGCAATATGGCAGTATTGAAAGATGAGCTTATCACAAAAATTAATAGGGGCGTACTCCGATGGTTTGGGCACGTTGAGCAAATGAGTGAAGACCGAATAGTGAAGGAAATATATAGCGCGAAAGTAAATATTAAAAGGTATCGAGGTAGACCGAAACTAACTTTCAAAGACCATGTGAGCAAATCACTAGAAGAGGGAAGGGTCAAGAGTACTCGGATACCTAGACGTGCATGTATGAAGAAGTTAATGAATCTGAAAGAAGCGAAAGAGGTATGTAAGGATCGTGACACTTGGCGATCTGTTCTCTCTGGCTACCCCATTAGTGATTGTGCGTGAAGATAAGTAAGTAAGTATAAGTATTAAAAAAGAATTGGTGAAAGTCTGTGCAACAAAAAGTTATAAAGTGTTCTTTAAAATTTACCATCTAGCTACAGTGGCGCCACCTTTATTTAGCGCTTTCCTACGGATACTTTTTAATACAGAAATAGTTCTCCTTACCCCTACACTACCTACATGGTTTTGACATTATACCGATTTGTACATAGTTATCGAAAAATGGCAAAGGCATGTGGTCTATACAGCCATATCCCTCGTACTTATCTTCATTTTTGAGATTATGTTTTCTTATTTGTTTAATATATTTTGAGTTTTACTATAATATGGTTTAATATTGTTACGAGGTTGAGGTTCGTGACAATAAAATTGCCGATAGAATTACCTAAATTAACACTTTAATTCACTTTACACTAATTAAAGTTAAAAACACTAATAATTAACCACACTGATTCACTTTATTCCGCTCCGAAGCTTCGCTTGTCTCGCCAACTTCAATACTTCCTCGATCGCACCTTGCAGCGCGTATAAATACACATAGTACCGAATCATCCAGGACATTCAAGTAAATACGCGCACCAATCGACAATGCGCCGAAAGTTCGAGCGTCAGCTTCCAGAAGCTTAGTTATTCGTTTCGACAACAGATGGCGCTGTCGGTTGAAAGATTAATGATGTCTCTTTTTGGAAAGCTCTCCCCTCTTCCTTTCTTGTCTTCCTCTAGTGCCAGATGTCAACTTAGCCGCACAACAATATTAATATTGCATCAAATTGAATACAATACAATACTTACGAGTATTTATACATTCAATTTAAATTACTAAATGTAAACTTCAACCACATTGTTTTTATATGCAAAAATTATATTATGAACTTTAACATGAAAGATCACATGATCTTTTCAAGGACTTTAGAGAATAATATGAGAAATTATTCTAAAATGTTTAAAAGAGTGTGCTCCACAGCCAAATCTTTACATATCAGCAATAAAAGTAACACTGCTAAAAATTAAATTAAAATGACGTGGAGTAGATTTAATAACTAAATCGGTCAAAACAATCCTCGTAACACAAACTATCAATTTAAAATCAATAATGAATTGATGAAAGCAAATCAAGAAATCGCAGCGTTGTTTGAGAAATATTTCACTGATATGCTATCTTGACAAGAGAGTCATTGAATACTTCTTTATCAGGTGCCGAGTCACGACTCAAACAAAATGTTAATACTTGTTTAAAAGAATTAATATTTGAAAAAAGTATTATCATAAAATACTGTAAAAAATATTTTAAAACTCTCCATGTAAAGAAAACCACAGATTTTTGAGTTTTCCGTTACAGATATAACATCCATAAAAGATTTAATTGCACTTCATCTTGCTTTTATTTTAATAGAAGTACAGGATCTAGTGCGTTTCCCAATTTAATGAAACATAGTAAAGTAAAATCTTTATTAAAATTTAATAGTACTGTTGTGAGCCATAATTAATGCCTGGTGCATGGTACTAGCGCCATCTAGTATAGAGTAGCAGATCTAATCCTTCTAGAGAATTCCATACTAAAGCTTTCTACACTTAGTCAGTCGGGACCTGTATGTACTCATACTCAACATTCTAGATGTCTAAGTATATAAGGTCCTATATAATATTGGTGTTGACTGCGACCCTGGGAGTATTGAATTGGCAATTCAAGCGAATATTTCGAAGCGATATAACTACGAATTGTGTTTTATTATTTGCGTGTTTTAATCATTGAAGTAATATGTATTTACGTACTAGAACAGCTATCTCAAACAAAAAATGTGCGCTACTCTGTATTCGCTCGGTTGTTTTTTTATCATAGAATAAACATAGGTAGAATGAACCGTAGGTAATAGTAGATTGTATTGTTAAATAGGTAAATTATATCGAGAACAATATTTAAATTTTGTAATTTATTTTGTATATTATATTTGTTTATTTAATACAATATTACATGATATGATATCACAATTACATTTTCATGATATTTTTATCTGAATATTTCAAAAGGTATAGAAGTCAAATATAAAAACATACTAAATGTATTTTTAACAAAACTTATTAACACGACATTTAAATTACAAATATATTTATTTAAATTAGAATAAAAGTCGTTCATAAATGCTAGATACGCGAGAGTTAAAAATGGACTAATTTATACCACTTTGACTTTGATGTGGGACCTAAAAACCAAAATAAAGATTTAAGCATGAAAATTTTGCGAAATCGTAATAACTTATATACGTTTATACAAAAAAATGTGTATAATAATATATTCGTCCTTAAGTACCCACAGAAATGTCACATCCGAACATAATAATTTCGTAATCTATATTCACTGACACGAGATGGCGTCTTAAGAATAATTTGTTTTATTAATAATACATAAAAAAATTTATTGATTAGGTATCTTTTAAACGATGAAAAGTAATTCCTTGGTTTTTACTGACATTTATTGAATTATTTGTGCAATATCTAAGTGCACACGACGCTATGTTTTTATCAAGAGATTTTTTTTAAAACAACACAACACGTGACAACTCAAGCGCCTAGCGAGTGACTGATTAAAGTGCGGTGTATGCACCGCAATTGAGTGGAACATAGTAGCTGAATGCAGTATCACCTCTAGTACGTAGTACATAATAGCTCAATGGTTTTAATTTATAATTGGTGTTCGATATTTAAAGTGTCAATTTTGTTAATTCAATCGGCAGTTTTTATTGTCACGAACCCCAAACTCGTATCAATTGTTGTCAGAAGTACGATAAAATCCCACATGGTACAATCACACCGAGAGGAGGAACAGCTCCACCGACAGAAGCAACAGGCCCGCTGGTTGGAAGAGCAGCTCAAACGCAATAAGAAAGAGCAGATACTCCTCATGAAGGACCTTCACGCTACCTTCAGGAAAGAGATAAGGGAGGTGAAGAATAGGGTTGCTCAATATGACAACCGCCTGTCGAAAGCTGAAACCCGAATCGACCAAGTAAACAATCGGGTTGACAACATGATGGTTGACATGAAGAATAAGACCTTAAAATTGGGGATGGAGTTAAAGCTCCCGTAGTAGCTACAACACATTCGCTACGTGGGTTCAAAGTGCCGCTGTTCGACGGGACTTCTTCCTGATCGGCCAACAAAATACAGTTTAAGCTGTTATGAAGGCAAACGGCTGATATAAAAGTCAGGCCAAGACTGTTCTTAGCACTAAACCTGCGCGACCAGGCCTTTACTGTTCTGGGAGCTCTTGGTAAGGAAGTGACTTACGAGCAGCTCTTTAAGGCAATGGACTGGCTATGTTTCTGGTATGTGTAGAGTCTACTGGTATGTGTAGAGAACCGGAGACCCGTTTTACTGGAAATGAGGCATTCCATCTTAGTCCACACGGGTGACAACGCATCTGCATTCTGATTCATATGAGGAAAGATCAGAGTTTAAGGGATATTTTTTTTATATAAGAGGGGGCAAACGAGCATTTGGCTCACCTGATATTAAGTCACTAACGCCGCCCATGAACAACCACAACACTGGGGGAAATGCAAGGGCCTAGCCAGCCTTTTAGATAAAAGTAAGCTCTTTTCTGGAAGGTCCCTAAGTCGTATCGGTCCGGAACACTTAAAAATTATAATTTGATTGTCATCATTACACTAACACCAGGAAAAAGAAAAATGCTGCAATAGAAAAAAAGAAAGGAAATCAAAAGCTCTAAGTAAAAATGTTTATTTAAAGAAAAAATTTGCTGGGTTGAAAAAAATTCTTTAGAATATTAATGAAAAATCTTTGATAGTTAAAGGAGAACGGATAGTTCTTGAAAAAATTGACGTGTAAGAAACAGGATTTATTAAGCGTCCCTTACGGGAAGCTCTAATGGGCTAAGTATTCACCACAACTACGATGTTTTGCTTTATCTCTCTATACTGATAAAAGAATTTCCATTATTAAAAATATGTTCGATAAATATATACAAAATTAATCCATTTTGAAAACCTATACCTAAACCTAAACCTGTATTTTAAACTATCACTGGTTTTTAAAATTATAAAAACATTAAGTTTATTTGTTAAATGATAGTAGGCATAAATAAAGTCCTATTTTTATTATAATATCCACCTCTTCATCGATAATGCGTATCAACAGTTATTACAGCCACGACTGTATACAACTTGTCAATGTAGTTGCGTCCCATTATTACAATGTATTACACAGAATGTAAATATGTGTGTGTGAGAATTGTTAATGTATTATTTTAATTGTTATGTGTGAGTCTTGTAGCAACAATGTAGATTATGTTTATGTGGGAGTCTAAGAAAGTGCATGTGACGCAGATTTCCCCCCGCAATAAATGACATACAGTACGGTATTGGAAAATAACGCTATGGCTACTCCCCCATGGCATATTTTGCTCTTTGGAAGTGACACAAAATTCTAAAGTTATGTTTTCCGGATGTCTCCTATTTACGAGCTGATTAAAACAACGATCAGAATCAGAATATATAAGAGTTATAAACCAGGAAACCTAGCATTGGTCGTATAAAATTAATATTTAACTCAACACGTTGTCATTTCGTAAGACAATTAGTAAACAGCACTTATATTCATTTGTTTAAGACTTTAATAGACTGTCAATACACACATATTAATAAGTTATTATACATTGCTAAACATGTTGACAGTAATATGAATAAGGTTGCTAAGAATAGTGGTTGGTTTTTATAGCATTTTCCTTAATGTCCGTTTTACTACATCAGCGCGAGAATTATAATGAAATATATGATATGATACCTACTCTCTATTTTTGACTGTAGTTTGCTTTAGTTTTGTTGTTTATCTATTTGCAAAATATTATATTCTGTGCATTATATTCTGTGCATTAAATATGTGTTTAATATTCCTTATAATTTAAATATAATAAATATTTGTGGACATAGATAGTGGTGTTGTAATAAGCTACTCGCCTTTAGCTGTTGGAGGAAAAGGAGATATCTGCCGTCAGGAAAGGTGATCAGTATATATAGTACTACAGAACTGATTAATATATAGCGCAGTACTTCGGAACTTTGATAGCGTAATTTAGGCTTCGGTGCGTTTCGCTTGCGGCGCGACAACAGCGCCGTCACAGTCTTACATTATATTTTATTACTTCTGACAGATAATGGTAAAAACTAGCTTGTTAACGTAAGGCGTACAATACCCAGACCAGCAAGAGTAAGCAGCATCAAATGCGCGTAACGTCGTTATGTGTTGCCATAATCTTCGATACGCCGGCCGAGTATGACGAAGACATCTCCTCCCAGAAACAGAGGCTAATGGTCTTGTAGAAGACTGCTACGGACTGATGAGAAAGAAAAGAAGAAAAGATATATGGCATATAAAGCTAAATAAAAAAATCTACATATTGTGTTATAATTAGCACTATATAAAATACTAGTGAGTTGCCCCGCCTTGTCTGGGTGATTTATTTATATGAATCACACAAAATTTCATCAAAATTGGTCTTGCTGGTTAGAAGGCCATACACACAGACAAAATAATTATTTATATAAAAACATATGTACTAATAGTAGTGCTTCAATAAGGCTTTAAAACTGCTCACTTTTTAATATCTATACATTTTTTATTATATATACACAGTTATATTTTAAAGATTTGCGAAATTTTAAACTTAAGTTTAAATAATAAATAAATAATGATACATTGGTATTGCTGTTTTAGAAAATTACAGTAAATAAAGCTCTACTTTTATTTAAAATTATCCTAAATTTAATGTGATTTATGGGCAACAACGTTATTGTCTACTAAAATCAGTTAAAATAATGCATTACCACGCATTTTTAATTTTAAAGATAAAAAAACAAAGCCTATATTATTTATTCTCAACCTTCTCTGCGAATTTGGCCGGCTATTGCAAAATAACTCCATATAACTGTACTTAAAGGTGAACAATAAATATTATGAGTCAAAACTTCTTCTTTCTTTGGCCTTTCCATGAATGCAACAATTGACGTATTTATTGCCAATTACGTTCACCTGTTATCAGGGCATGCATAACGTGAAGGTGAGTTTAGCACTGAGAAAAATGGTACATTAAGTCCCTTAGTAACATCAATCATATTTAAAAAAATGAAATGACAAGCAAACGAAAAGTTCACCTGATGGTTAGATGATGGTAAGAAGAAAATGGCTACAAAAAAAAAGAAAGATGCGATGCGTCGCCATTTCTGAGGGCTAGGATGGAATTGATTATATTGTATTCTCATAAGGGAAGAACCACCAGGAAACTTCGCAATATTTTTTATAGATGTATATAATTTTTTTAAATAATTTTGTACAATTGTTCATACGAACTATAATAGAACCAGCATGGTATCAAACACCTCATTCTCGGGTTATTTTCATTCATGTACTTTACTTTTGTATTTTACTTTTATATTATAAACCATTATGATGTTTGCTTTTTAATGACTAAATAATATATTTCATGGTAACAACCTAAGAAAGATACATTATAACTCATTGTTTAATTCCTTTCACTGGGTATTTACCCAATAACAAAGGATTTCCCTTATTTTATTATTCCTTAATAGATATTTAGTGCTGTGAAGGAAAACCTTTATCAAAAGTATACATTGCACACTAATGAATTTATAAGAGTGAAAATATAAAATATACATGTACTAGATATTTTAATCATCAAGTGGTGTATTAAATTAACTTTGAAATTCAGTTAATAAAACCAGTCATAATTTTGTCAGCATTTCATTAAGGTAATACTTTTATTAGGACTATATATGCATTGAGTACAACTATTATTTACGGATTTTATCGCGTTCGCGAGTTCGAGAGTTCGCGTAAATTTAAGAAATCATGACTATGTATCCATTCAAAAAATCATCAAAATTTAGTAAGTATATTATATTGTATTTAATTAATTATTTGTTTTATTTAAAAAATTTTCATACACGTTATAAAGATGGTCTTAAGAGTACTTTAAATATTTACTAACAACAACTACTCCTGCTACTTGTAACAATTAACAGTCATTTGGTCGGAAACAACTGGGGCTTGCGTACCAGTATAGTCCTAAAGCTATTCAGGAGCATAGTGAGGTCAATTCTCACCTACGCCTATACTGTCTGGTGCAACAAGGCCAACCAAAAGACGACTGTGTACAGACTAAATAATCTACAAAGGACTGCCTGCTTAATGGCAACTGGGGCTATGCGATCGTCGCCTGGAGCGGCTCTTAATGCACTGTTATGTCTAAAGCCCCTTAATCTTTATCTAGACAAGGAGGCGAAGGCTAGTTTGTGTAGGATTCACGCCCAGGGCGGTCTGAGCTTGTTCTTCTACAGATTGAGATCCATGCTCGACTCAATTAGGGAAACATCGGTATTACGCATGATCTCAGATATCATGCGTCTATTACACATTTTTAATAAAACGTATATAGTGGAACCACCCTCCGGATAAAACTGGCTGAATGACCGGGTTGTCTTTGGGGTCGGTAGCCTCACATGGTATACCGATGGGTCTAAAATGGGCCTAAACGTACGATTTTGAATTTACGGGGACCGTCCCAAATTCAAACTTGGCATGAATTTGGGTAGATTCATATCGATTTTTCAGGAAGAAATTTTTGCCATACTTCATTGTGCGGAAATCAATCTGCAAAACATTACGTCAACCATATAATTCACATAAACTCTGATAGTCGAGCAGCACTGCTACCGCTGAGGTCAAACTTAGTGAACTAGAAGCTAGTTAGAGACTGCGTAAACCGTTTAATCGCCCCGGAATGTAATAACAGTGTCGTCTTGAGATAGGTCCCAGGTCCCGCGGGTATTGTAGGCAATGAGTTTGCCGATAAACTCGCACAGGAGTGCTCAAGAAGTACACAATTTGGATCTGAACCATTTTGTGAAATATCAAGAAGCCGAGCCCAATTGACCCTTAAAACTCTTTATCACAGTAAATAACTTAAGATCTGGTCTGACTCACCAAGCTTAAAACATTTTAAAACCTAATCCGGGCTTTTTATCGTAAATTCGCTTCAGAAGCTCAGGGATTAAGTAAAAATAAATTGCGCAATCTGGCAAGAGCTCTAACTGGACACTGTTGTCTTAAAGATCAAATGTCCATCCTGGGACTAAGCAACTCAATGATGTGTCTTAATGCGCAAACACAACACTCACCTAGGAAACAATGTACTCCACCCAGTAGAAGTTAAATTGCTCACGACTAAGCAACTCCTTTTATTCATTGAAGACATAGGGCTTAGCAGTGAACTATAGTCATAGCGGCGATCACAGTATATTTTTGAGGTTTTTTTTTAATAGAAGAAGGGGCAAACGAGCATGCGGCTCACCTGATGTTAAGTGACTACCGCCGCCCATGATCAAACGCAATACCAGGAGAATTGCGGGTTCGTTGCCGGCCCTTTAGAAAGGAGTAAGCTCTTTTCTTGAAGGTCCCCAGGTCGTATCGGTCCGGAAAAATCGCCGGTAGTAAACTATTCCACAGAGAGGTTGTACGTGGAAGAAAACTCCTTGTGAAACGTACAGTGGTGGACCGCCAAGCATCCAGATGGTGTGGATGGTATCGGGACGTTTGCCGTGTAGTGCGTTCACGAAATTTGGCGGCTGGGATTAATCCGAACAATTCCTCAGAGCACTCCCCGTAATAGATGCGATAAAATACGCAAAGAGATGCAACATCTCTTCGCAGCGCCAGTGAATCGAGCCGATCGAAAAGCACTCGGTCGTCGACGATTCGAGCCGCTCTGCGCTGGATGCGGTCAAGTGGAAGGAGCTGGTACTGGGGAGCCCCAGCCCAGAGATGGGAACAGTATTCCATGTGCGGCCGAACCTGCGCCTTGTAAAGTTGCAGGCGGTGTGCCGGCATGAAATACTGTCCCGCTCTGCTGAGCACGCCAAGCTTTTTAGAGTCCAATTCGGCCTTCCCTTCCGAAACTGCACGTCACTCGATATGTCGACGCCGGGGATTCCGATACTGGCTGAGGCAACAAGGGGAGTGCCTTGAAACTGAGGGGATACGACAAAGGGGTTCTTTTTAGCGGTTAACGCGCAAACTTGTGTCTTCTGGGGGTTAAACTGGACTAGATTTAGTCGTCCCCAATCCGAGACTCTGTTCAGCAAAGACTCGACTTCAGACACAAGTTTGTCCTGGCACTCGGAGACGTTTTCCCGAGAAATATTGGCTCGGCCGGTATAAAGAGCATCACCAGTGCTGTCATCTGCATAGCAATGAATGTTACGGGCATGCAACATATCATTGATATACAGAAGAAACAGCGTTGGCGATAGCACGCAGCCCTGTGGAACACCAGCATTAATAGGCTTGCAATCGGAGCTTGCACCGTCTACAACGACCTTGATGCACCGATCTGCAAGAAAGCTGGTTGAGGTTGCAGTGATACTGCTCTCTTTCCCTAGACCTGTATAGCTGCTCGCACATAATAGAAAAATACCAACAAGTTGAGAACGGCGACGAATGGTCATTTCGTCGTCTTCTTCAACACTTCGCGCTACAGCAGCAATTTAACAGCTACGCACATTTCTTTATCTTGTTGTCGCTGTTGTCTTGTTGTTGACTCGTATATTGCTAACCACTGGGTGACGGGTTCGAATCTATAATAAGGTTGTTCCTTTTTTACTTTATTATTATTATTATTATTATTAAAGTTTTACTTCATAATTTTTGACATTATTATTATTAATATTTTTTCGTATATTTTCAATAAATATATTATATTTTTTGTTTAAGGATTTGCTAATCAAGGTTTGACATGATCACTGTTCGAACTGTGATCAGGTCGAAATCAATAGTTCTTTTTTTTTGCTTTATTATTAATACAGTTTTTGTTTTACAATTTTTGACAGTACTATTATTAATTTACTTTCGTATATTTGTCCGTTTGTTTACTACAAATATATTTGAATAAAACTACTATTTACGGATTTTATCGCGTTTAATTACTTTAATTTATTTTTATTATTATCCCGACGTTTCGGGTGCTTTACAGTACCCATGGTCACTTAGATGTTTGACGTCCCAATGTCATAGTTAGTCCGGCTACCTTACATACTACGGCTACCTTGCATACTATGACATTGGGACGTCAAACATCTCAGTCCCCCCCGTGACCATGGGTACTGTAAAGCACCCGAAACGTCGGGATTATAATAAAAATAAATTAAGGTAATTAAACGCGATAAAATCCGTAAATAGTAGTTTTATTCAATGTGTAGTGTTCGCGTAAATTTAAGAAATCATTATAAATATATTTTCAAAATAAATAGCCGTTAACCCATTTGCTAATAATGAGGTCCGTCCTGGGTTCGAATTGTGGTCAGGTCAAAATCAATTGTTTTTCTTAACTTTATTATTATTAAACTTTATACTTTATGACACTATTATTATTAATTTGTTTTAGTTAATTATCGCTTGTTATAAATTCATTGCTTTTGAATGGTTTTCAAATTTGAAATTAAGTTTATTGTTTGTCCTTGCTTATTTATTTTCTTCCAAAATATAAATATTTGTAAATAAACAATAAATAATAAAAAATAAAATAGCGCTTGAGTTAAGTAGTAAGCAAGGAATATACTACCTCTAAGTAAGGATCGATATTTCCAGGCGTAGGGTAGGGTAGACACCCTAAGAAACATACATGTATACGACAATTTCGTTACTGAGCATTGTTGGTGCTTTCTTTTTCTTGGCGCATATGCAGTGCACAGAAACACAGTGCTACCTGCGCAACGGTGAAATTGCAAATAATGCAGCATAGCATTACGTGAGACGTACTAGAATTTATTGCACGGAATAAACATGCAGTAAGCGCCAAATGCATTTTATTTAATAACCAGAAAAATGTGTTTAATTTTTTAAAATCCCTATTTACAGAACTGAATATTATATATGTGATGTCATTTATTTATTTTTTGCATAATCCACGATTACCAGAACAATTTCATGAACAATGATTTATGGTGAAAATAAGATGTAAATATCCAATCTACGATAGGCAATTTGTGGTGGTACGCGCTCTTAAGTAATCTAAGCTGACCGCAAAACGCGAGACCATCCGTGTCAATATTTATACTACACTTTAGTATGTTTTTATGTAATATCTTTCATTATAGTTTGATATTTATTGACGTCTCTAAACTATCATGCAGTTTACATAGTTATCAATGATTTAAAATATTTTGATTTACTTAAACTGCTATTAGATCGCATATACACATATACACAAGAATCGCGATGGAGGTTTGAGTTTTGTGCTTCGATAACTTTTAATTTACTGCATTATGGTGACAGCGTAAAAAAATCAATCACTGTACATATTTTGTTGGGTAACATATGGGAGATGTTAGAAATATCTCATGTCATAGAATCCGATGCAAACATTCCATAAAATGCTAGGTGTAATATACCCAGACCGGTATCGCATAAGTACCGTCAGAGATGAAACACTTACGCTAAATCGATTGCCAATTCGTCTGCCAAGCATGAAGTTTATGGAAAGCCCTTTCTATTGTCGTCCCGCTGGGTTTCTTACTGGTGATTTACAGAACAGAGGTTTTTTTTCGAAGCTGTGGTAAATTAAACAGAATAGTGACTTTCAATAAGATGTGTTTATTATCTATATTGAAATTGACTAAGAAAGTTTCTGTTTCAGTGGAATTTTCTAGACAAATGAAAAATTGTATAGTGATTGTCATTGTTTTTCATTGTACTTCAGACGACGTAATCCTGAAATCTTTAACATTGACTTGCGTGATGTTTTCAAGCTACTGAACTGGAAAAGATAAGGCGTCAATAACAATGGTGAATACGTCACCCACCTTTGAAGTTTTTTTTATAGAATATAGGTGAAACGTTTACATAGTCCACCTGAGTATAAGTATATGCTGTAGCCCATAGACATCTACATCTTTCCTAACTACTAAGACTTACTCTGACTAAGATAGTTCGCCTCGTTTCCATTAAAAAGAGTCTCCGGGTCTCTACGATGTCCGTGCTTTTTTTTTGCGCCCGAAGCAAATATGGGCAACCCTCCGGAAAGCGGGGGAGGGAGGTTGGGAATGCTCATAGCATACCACGCAGCCGGCTGCGTGGTTATGTGGTGACTTTTACCCACTAAACCCAACCTTTTAGGAATTGGCTTAACGATCTGACTAGAGATCTCTAAGCCATATACGAACGCGACCCTCCTTGGCAGAAAGGAGGGCGCAAGCGGTGAAAAGCCGCTTAGAAGAGTGCCTTACTATGGCAGATTAAGGGATGTGTTATGTAGGCTCGGCCTGAGCCGCCAGGAGGCAGTTCAGGTCAGCCGAAAGCTTGTTGGGGGGGTCCGAGAGAGAGTTTCTCGGTCTGCGCACACTATAGCGAGTGTGGATAGGGGCTGCATAGGCAGCTGTCTCACGAATGAGATAATTTGGGTGGGACTCTGAGGCTTTGAAAAATCTCTCAGAGAGTGATTTAAGGAACTGCTGGATTGTTGGGAGCTCTAAGTCTCGATGTAGGTCGGCATTACGGACATAATAGGGCGAGTTAGTGGCCCTACGACAGAATAGATTTTGAACTATTTGAAGTTCATTTATAGCTTTGGGCTTAGCATGTGCGAAAATGGGGGCCGCGTAGGTCATGACAGGTCGTATGCAGACCTTATATAGGGTTCGCTTGTTGCGGAGGGACATTTTACTGTGTCTGCCCAACATGCTGTTGAGCCTACCTATGTAAAAACGTGCGGTGCGAGTAACCTTCTTGATATGGGGCTCGAAAATGAGCCTTGCATCAAGGGTGACGCCTAGGTGTTTGGCTTTAGTTTGCCATGGGATAGGGGTTCCTAACATCCTAATTGGCGGAGTGGTGGTGAGACGACGTCGTTTATATTCGAAGCAAACGGCGGAGCTTTTCTCCGGGTTTACGTCGATACGCCATTTTTGGAACCAAGCTCCTAAGTTGCTTACTGACTTTTGGATCTTGTTCCGAATCTGTGGCAGTGAGTTGCCTTTAGAGTAAAGGGCTGTGTCATCTGCAAAGAGGGCTAGTTTAACACCATTCGACGGGATAGGGATGTCGTTGGTGAATAGTATGTATAGGAGGGGAGCAAGCACAGAGCCTTGAGGGACAACGGCTTTTATTTGACGGGTAGAGGATAGCGTGCCTTCGTGTCTAAAACGAAAGGTACGATCCTTCAGATAGGAGGCTACAAGGCGAACGAGACGGTCCGGGAGGCCTAAGTCGTACAGTTTGTAGATAAGGCCCTCGTGCCAGACTCTGTCGAATGCCTTGGCAATGTCAAAGAAGACCGCGATGGTTTTTTGACGACGAGGGTAAAAACCGCTCAGGATGTATTCCACTATGCGGTGAACTTGTTGAGGGCACGAGTGTTTGGCTCGAAACCCGAATTGTTGTGGGATGACAAGAGGGTCGCCGTCTGTGGGAAACAAATGGCGCCTCAAGCGCACGAGAATGACTCGTTCGAAAAGTTTGCCCATGGCCTTGAGGAGGCTGATGGGACGGTGATTGGAGGGGAGGTGGTGAGGTTTCCCTGGCTTGGGAATGCCAATGACAGTTGCCTCTTTCCAAGAGGTGGGAAAGTAACTGAATTCGAAGCAGGCGTTAAAGATAATGGCCAGTAAGGCGATTACCTGCTCCGGGAAGTGTTTGAGGACTTGGTTGGAGATACCATCCGCACCCGGTGCTTTTTTGGGCTTAAGTCCTTTGATGGTAGATGAAATCTCATCTTTGGACACAGTGATAGGGTCAGAGGCGGTAGGGGGCGAGTTCCTGCGTCGGACCTCGTCCTCCACTAGTTGGATGTGTAAGGGTTCAGTGGGTTGTGAGCTAGGAGAGCATTGAGCGGCGACGCTGTCAGCGAAGCACTCAGCCTTTTCTTCGTCTTCGAAGGCAATGGAGCCGTCGGGACGAGACAGAGGGGGAGTATGAGTTATAGCGTCTATCCGGAGGGCTCTCACCATCCGGTAGTACGCTGTGTGGGAGGGAGAGATTTTCTCCATAAGATTGCCCTTTTCGTGGTCTCTGTAATCTTGGAGGCGGTAACGCAGTTTGCGTTGAAGGCGGTGGGCCGCGAGTTTATATTCGGGAGTGGGATAGCGTGCAGCTCTACGGGGGGAAGCTTTTTTGGCTTTTAACAGGTTGCTAATATCTAGGGGAAGACTAGTTTTAGCAATCGGGACAACTTTTTCATTCTCTTTAAGAGAGGATGTTATAAGTGAGGTGAGATTTTCGACCGCGGTGTCTATTTTCCCCGTACTGTCGAGGGCGTCGGAAGATAGGGTTATGGGAGGGTCTGGAGAGTCTATAGCCGAGGCTAGAGACTTCTTGAAGCCCTTCCAGTTGGTGAAGGTTTTGGAAGTGGGAGTTGGAGATGGCTGATGGCCAAGAAGGAGGGATACAGGACGGTGGTCGGAGCCTAGATCATCGAGAGACTCGATTGCTCTAAGGTTAAGGGAAACTCCTTTAACTAGAGCAAAATCTAGCACATCAGGAGCGTAGGTAACAATGTCGGGATAGTGGGTGGCAGTGAGGGGGCTGTAGACAGTCAGGTCGAGAGACTGAGTGATATTGAGCAGCACCCTGCCACTACTGGTAGTAGTGCGGCAGGTCCATTCAGCATGCTTGGAGTTAAAGTCTCCAAACATAATGACTGAGTCGCCTAATGCAAGGATGGCTTCGAAATCACTCTTAACGGGGAGGGTTCTGCTAGGGATATACCAAGAGGCTATAATGATTGACTGGTGTCCAGTCATAGTTAATCTAGTGATAGTGGCTTCCATACTGGTAAGCGACGGAGTAGATATGTGGGAGCAATGAAGGGACTTTTTGTAATAGATGGCAGTACCGCCGCCTTTGCGGTCGGGTCTATCGTTACGTAGAAGTGAATATTTTTTGATAGTAAGGCCTTTAGAGACCTTGGGGCTGAGATGGGTCTCCTGTAGGAGGAGGAGATCGGCTTCGCGATCTTGAAGAAATAGCCTAAGCTCTGGGAGGTTATTTCGCAGACCGCGGATATTGAATGAAACAAGCGACAAACCCTTTGGTTTGATACGACCGTGAGATATTGCGGGAGCAGAGGGCTCCGGCATAGTTTGATTACAAAGACCTTAGAAGGTTGATGTGCTCAGTAAGAGCAAGGAGACGGTCCTGAGGGGACTGAGCTGTATGCAGTTTACGCGCAAGGATAAGGATTTTATCTAAATTGATCTTATTGAGAGTGTTATACACTAGGTTTAGAGATTCTACTACAGAGTCTGTCTGTTTTTGTGGGTCGGCGGAGGGCCGCGGGATATTTGATTCCTTTTGGAACCAGGGGTTTATTGGAAGCGGCGCAGGCTGAGAGAGCGGAAGGCTCATAAGGGGCTGAGGAGGGCCCTGAGGTGGCCGATAGGGGCCCTGTGAGGGCCGGTAGATGCCCTGTGTGGGCTGAGATGAGCCCTGAGGGGGCTGAGGTAGGGGCTGGCCCTGGCTGGGCTTGCGGCTTACAAGAGCCGGGAAGGTTCGGTCATTGACTTGAGGTGGAGCTTTGCGGCTCGGAGGTGGGCGAGGAGCGCGAGGGCAACCTCTAAAATTGGCCGGATGGCCTGTTTGTCCGCAAAGGACACATGAGGGTGGGGATTCGGCGTTTTTGGGCCGTGGGCACACTTTCGAGTGATGGGGTTCTAGGCACTTAATGCACCTGGGTGGAGCTAAGCAGTTGGCTGCCGCGTTTCCATAGAGTTGGCAGCGGTGGCACTGCGCTGAGTAACCACGCCGGTGTGGGGCTTCGACCTTAACAAGCGACAGGCCGCACATAGTGCGTACCTCGCGGAATATGGCCTTCGCCTCCGGCACATTGGTGAGAACGAGGAGGGCGAGGTTAAACCTTTCGCCCCTGCTGCTGTGCATTTTATGCACAGCTTCTATGGGAAAGCCTTGGGATTTAAGGTCTTCCAAAATGTCCTCGTTTGCGAGTTCATAGGGAACTCCGCGGAGGACTGCCTTGACTTTCCTTTCTTCGGCGAGGGCGTATGTGTGGTAGGACACACGCTCGGCCGTGAATAGGCGGGTTATATTCCGGAAGTCTTCTATAGACGCCGGCACAATTTTGATGGCCTCGCCGACATTGGTGGCTTGGTCATATTTAAAACCCTTATCGTAAAGGGTTTTGGATATTTGAGTGAATTTGGCCTTGTCTCTGAGAAAGACAGGAGGCGGGACTTGGTTTTTGGCCAATTTGGGAGCGCAGCGGGTTGCTGGCTTGGCGGTATTGTCTTTCGACTGTGAGGCGGCAGCGTTTGGGGCTGCGGAAGTAGGGACAATGATAGGAGCTGCGGAGGTAGAGGCAGCGGCGGAGGGTGTGCGGGCAGCGGCGGCGGCGGCCGCTGAGGCGGGGGGAGTGCGAGAAGTGGCAGCGCGTTTCGGGCCGCGCTTTGATTTCACTAGCGTGAATTTGGCTGAGTCGGTTATGGTTCCTTCGAAGTCGGAAGAATCCGAGGAGCCGGTGGAGCTGAGGGCGGTCCTCTTCCGGGAGGATGAGGTAACGGACGTGGTGTCCGAGTGCTCCATATCGGAGTCGGGGGACGCGGGCAAGTTGGACTGCGGGGCAGCCGCTTGGGTCGCGAGGAAAGCCGCGACGGCGGGCGGGGGTACACATGCCTTAGAGGCAGCGGGGGGGAAAATGGCTTTGGCGAGAAGGGTCTCGTCAATTTGGGTGGTTGTGGGTATTCCTGCGGCTTGGATCATTTGTACGATCGTGGCCGCAACTTGGCTTACGAGTGAGCTTATGTCTGTGGAAGACATGTTGATCTGGACAGGGGGGATGACGTTTTATTCTATGAAAACTAGAGGTCCCTGTTCTGAGAAGAGCAGGGCCTTGGGGGCAGATGGGGAGGACTGACGATCTATTCCCAGAAGCTGGGGTCCCTATGTTCTGAAAAGAACAAGGGCTCGCTCTGAGAAGAGCAAGAGACGATCTTCTAAGAACAGTATATACAACAAGTAACAGTATAACAAAAACAATAACAGAAATATTAAAAATAATAAAAAACAAAACAAGCGAAGCGCGCTCAAGCCTCCCCGCCGGAGCAAGGGGGCAAGAACGATGCGAAAACAAAGTGACTCACCAACGACGTCTGCTCGGCCGGTGTTAGCCGGGGAGAGCGGGGCGCGCGGGCAAGCGGTTGCGCTACCGAAGGGTCGGAGACGCGAAAGAACTGTATGCACGACCGCTCGGGGGGCGGCGCGCAAACGGAATCTCCGTGCAAAAACTAGCAGCAAGTGTACTGCTATTTTACGCTGGTTTTCTCTTCAGAAAACTCGGCCATAAAATTTAATGTTTTAAATTAAATTTGCAACTTTTATATTGTTGTATTACCTCAAAAAGCAGGGTCTTCGACAATGCTCTTACTCCCGGGCCAATGCTGAGGTAACAAACCCACATTCAATTTGCAAATAAAAATTTATTTAAGTTTAATTAATTTCTATATGCTTGAGTTTTCTGAAGTAAAGTCATTTTCATGGGTTTAAATACTGATTTTGATAACGCTCTTAATCAGACACAGGATTTTGTTATATGTTGTATATAGTATATTGTACCTTTGAAGGATTTTAATATTTTTTTAATTTTCTTTGATGTTGTTGCTGTAGCCAGTTGACTTTTACCGATGCATACAACGCAATCCTTTATGGCCGCGAACTTTATAAAATTGGGGTTAATGACGACAATGATAAGTGATAATACCAATTATGTCGGTACGATAGTTCTTCGCTACGCTATTCACTTATTTAAAACTCAGACATGCGGGTTTCCTCACGATATTTTTTTTACTGACGAGCACGTGGTAAATCAGCACTTAAAATTGCAACTAACGATGTCATTGGTCCCGGTGGGAATCGAACCAAGACTTCTCGCGTACTGTGAAATTTACAGCAAGCGTTACTTGATCGGTAGGATACCACGGCTCATAATTGTATGTATCACTCTAAGATAAATATAATTGTCAGGAGTTGTCACAAAACTCACAATTTCAAACAATTTCAAGAAAGTGTATTTTTAAATGTTATGTTTTTCAAATTATATAATGTAATTTCTACAAAAAAATATCATAAAATAATTGTTATCACTGCATTTAGCTTCAGTTATTTCAATAAAAAATACAGATTAAAATCTGGTCTGATCATTAATAAATTTGGATAAAGTCGACAATGTACATACACCTGATTTAAAAGGCGACAAATTTATTCACAAGTCAGTGTATTTTCTTTTGTGAGTAATGGGTTAATAGTTCATACACTAACTATTAATCAGCAGCAATACATTTGCAACATAGAAATGTTTTTATGAAATTATCAAGAACATTTAAATTTTTATAAGAATAAATAGTCCACATAATGGTGAGTATTTTGTCTCATAAACAACTACATCTAACTTCGTTTAATATAAAAATGCAGATACTTTGTCACACCTGAGGGCTAATATGGAATATCTCGTTACCAATATACTATTTTACGCTAAAAACACATAAAGTGAACTCAAACAATTTACCTAAACAAATTTGTATTAGTAACATAGCGCATATATATTTGTCTAATAAATAGTAATAATAAAACCTAACAAATAAAACATTTAATTGCAGCATTGAGAAAAGTTTTCTTATCGTCTACAAAACACTTTTAATATCTGTGGTAGCTCAGGTGACAAGCACCCGTCTTAAAACTTTATGAATAAAAAAGAACGTAATTAATTTTTGTAATAAAAATATAGTGTCTGTAAATACTGCAAAATATTAATAATATTCCTTCTGGTTTTGCTATTCTGTACTTATATTATACTACTTAATTACATGCAGGTTTAAATATGATAAGAATGAACAAATATCATATAAGTAAATGACGATATTTGCTTTCACTATCTAATTTCAGAAGGTTTTTTATGACGGCCTTTTATACAAAATTATTAAAGTAGTTCAAGCCTCTTTCACTTTATGCAGTAAAGTATCGAGTAGCTAAATATTAGGTACCGAACTAAGCGGCTTGCATATATATTTGAAGGCAATCTTTTTAAATATGTAAATCTTAAATGCCTGTTCTCAATAACGGATACGTCATACCCGTCACCGTATCTATAAGAGTGTCACCGTATCTAGAGGAGAGATCTACTGATAATTTACTTTATCCATCTTAGCTTTATTCGCGATTATTTTTGATATTATTTTTGCTGTAATTTTTCCTTGAAAGATGGAATGAAGATGAAGCGGAAGATGACTGTAATATTCCATAAGCAGTTCCTTTTTGAATACTCCGAATGACCTCTCGGTCGCAGTTGGAATTAATTAGATGGAAAATTTATCCTCGGTAAACATATTCGTCGACAACTTAGAGAGTAGATCTCCCAACAACTATTAGCACAGGTATGACGTGGACATTGCACTTGACCTTTGTTTTGTCCATGTTCATCCAACATTATGCCTAGGTGCTCCAGCGACTCTGCTATAAAATCTATATCGTTGGCAAATCGAAGGTAAGTGATGTACTCGTCATTGATGTTAATATCGTATTATTTCTAGTCCATTAGCTTAAATACATCTTCCAATGCAGCTTTTAAATATCTCGGAGATATAACGTCACGTAACACGTCTCTGCAGTTGATTAGGTTTCGCCCTCTTGTTCTATACTCAGATAGCCATCGTAACCCTACTGTACAAATACTTCAGCAATTCGATATATCGTCAGTCAACTTAGCAACGCTGAAGGTACTGTCACTCTCCCCAAATCTCGACGAAATCAAAGGCTTTCTCCTTGATCACATACATAAAACAAAATGGCAGTTTGTATACTTCAATCTTCTGTACAATTTTCCGAAGGGTTGAATAAAGTTTTCGGTACAAAAGCTTTTGGGTAAACTGGCTTGATCGGGAGGCTTTAAGTCGTCGAGTCTGCTTGCGAGATGATTCGTAATGACCTCTCAAAAAGGAAATCGGTCTTTAGTTTTTCAATAGAATGTTGTAAACTGTAAACATTCTTGGCTACAGTGCACCATAATCTAAAAGACATTTAATCTTCAGAAACATCCCCGGAAAATAATAAAGTAGCAACAATTACTTTTACGTGATTGTGTCTTACTAATTATTGTGACACAGTCATAAATTTATATAGTATAATTTAAAACAGTACAGAAACAAAGTGAGTGTTAAACGTGAAATCGATTTGATTACATAAACTAGCGGAAAAGATCATGATTGCACAGCATTCCATTCATATTTATACTTCGCTCTTAGAACGTATAATAATAGTCTCATTTAACATTTTTCAACATAATATCTTATTAAGATTATATGCATAATCTTATTAGATATCTTAATAAGAATAAAGCCTAATAAATTACACCACTGCGTTACATATGATAAAATACCTGTGTGCGGACTTCACATCATCATGATCGTTAGAGCCTATCAAAGTCCGCTGCTGAACATATAATCCACAGATTGCCTCATATGGGGGGGGGGGGGGTTTATTTGCCAAATTTTCTACACATGATTATTATTTTGAGTTTTTATCGAGAAAATGCTGCTGCCCAACCCCTGTTTCACTTTACTTTTATCACCCTTGGGATACCCATATCATATATTTATTTATTTAAACTTTATTGAACCTTAGTCTTTACCAAATAAACCAAAATAAACCAAAGAGAAGCTTTAAGTATTATTATTTATTCTGTGCTTAAAGTTAGTTTTAGATACTTATCACATTTACTGTCTAATTGATGTCTTAGGCCTTGGCCACACTAGAGCGACTGCGGGGAGCGGTTTTAGTTTATTGGACCTAAGGTCAAAAAGGCATACTTAATGGTAAAAGCAATCTCTGCCAATCAACATTAAAGCAGTGGTAAAACTACGAAGGCAGTTACAAGGAATATAAATATGTATACAAACGTACAAATACTTATATTAAAAGAAAATATAACAAAATGTGCATATTGGTACATAATATACGAGAGATACTTATAATGACGACGGAGCGTAACAGGTTTGAGGCAATTTTAGGAAATGAGCCAGAACTTAAATGTATGTTTGCACGGCTTGGACAACAAACGATGTAGATATGAAACCTGAACTTCGTCACGGGATATAAAGAAAGAGTCTAATGTGATAATTGGATACCGTGGTCCATGGATATCTACATATATCCTATCTATGTGCAGATGCATTTTCAGCCCTGAAGTCTAATATGAAATGCATTTTTCCAGTAAGAGGGGTATCTGGTTTTTAACGTTCACCATACAAAACACAGCTGCACTAAACTGCTATTTTAGGCTGATATTATGTGAGAGCGTGGTCCTTTTTAGTCAAACCGACCCATTCGTACTACAACTATAATATAGCTGCAGCATGACTCTACAACGTATGATTATTGGCATCAGTACAATCATATAATTTATTTTAAAAATAAGTAGGAAAATACTAATGTGTTTAACTTATGTTTCAGATAATTCAAATAAAATAGACTGACTGAGAATAGTGGTACGTTTCTTCGCTGACAAATAGGAAGCCATTTCAGCTGAGAGCAAAATGCCCTCATTTCGCTCTCAGCTTAACATGATGAAACTTGCGAAGACGCAAGGTAAAACGGATACAGTTATTGACGAAACGATCCAACTTGTCAAGGAAGACCTCATTAAGATCAGGATAACATACATCAGTATAATCAATAATGACAAAATAAGAGATTGCATCAGAGTTATCTTCACCTTGACCGGAAGAAAGTTCCAGAAATGGTTCAAAGCACTGAGCTTAGCAAAAATAAAACCACTTAAATTCTGAATTTGAGTGCACCTCATCAATCAATAATTATGGCTTGATATATATTGGGGTTCAAACTAATACCTTACGGTACCAATTTTGGAGATTCTCCAATTCCATATTGACTCTAGCAATAGCCCCACTTAAGGAGTAGACGTCTCCTTGAGTATAAATTTGCAGTCATCAGCGTAAAGACGATAAGAGCAGCTAAAATTATATATTCAAGAAAGCACAAATATATATATTCAAGAAGTTTTATAAAAGGATAAGATAGAAATAGTTGTTAAGTTGAGATATGTTTTGGTTGTAAAACTATATACATATTATGCTAGCGGATAGTTTTACAAACCCACTGCATGGCGAGACTTCTTTTTTCTCATGTATTTTATTTCTCGAAAAGTCATGTTCCTCACAATGTTTTCTTTCACCGACGAACACATAGTAGTTAAACAAGTTTCATGCGTGGTAGAGCCATGCTGCAGTTATATTAGTAGTATAGTTGTAGGCTCGACCGGGGAAGGACCACGCTCTCACAGAATACCAGCGGGAGATAGTAGCTGCTGCTGTGTTTCGTACGGTGAGTATAGAGAACCGGAGACCCTTTTTACTAGAAACGAGGCATGCAATCTTATTTCTCACGGGTGGCGACGCATCTGCATTTTGACTCGTAGTTGAGGATAGATGTAGATGTCTATGAACCACATCAACCACTTACCATCAGGTTGACTGTGTACTCGTTTGCCACCCTATCCTATAAAAAAACCATTATACAAAATTTTATTTAACCTAGCTGGTGCATTTAGAGACTGAACTATGCTGAATGGTTTAAAGAGTAGGGTAACAGTAGGTTCGTTAGACGTATTTGAAACAGCTTTCTACATTATGTATCAGCAGAAATATAACTTTAGGGCTAACGTTTTTGCCATAAATACCACAATAACTTATTCTAAATACTTTATACCAATATTGTATTCCAATCAAGTCTATATCTAAGTATTATACGAGAAAACTTAGTAAAAATTTACACTTTTATTAAAATAACCAATTTGAGTATAAAATTAATAAAATAAGATTTAAAAAAAACACAATAATGACCAATCCGACGCATATCGTATTTGATTGAGTATCCTTAATGTTCTTAAATATTTATTGAATTAGATATAAGATATAAGTCAACATTGCATAAATCAGTACAATCACGCACTGCGTTCCTTCATTAAATCGTGTTGTTTATTTTTCATATTTTTTAATTATTACCACGTTAATATTTAACTAACTGTCTCATATATTTAATACGTGCGCTCTGATTATTGAAAAATCAAATTTGGAAGAATGTGAAAATTTTCGAGACATTATAAACTAAAACCTATAATCGATTAAAAGGGTCACTCAGAATTTTCACTAAATTGGTTTTTACCAATGAGTGGTACAACTTTACAACTTTAATGAAGATTTTTATGAATAAGGCCGAGAGTTAATATATTAAAGTTATATTTTCGTATATAGAAGATATTTTTACTTTTTATTTTTATTTTATTTATATTTTTATTATTTATATTTTTATTTATATTTTTATTTTTACGTTACATTTAATCTATTCTTGACATTATAATTTATTCTATTACTAATTATTTAACAAAAATTTGATCAAAAGTCAGAATTCTGCATCAAATTTCAACAATAATATTATACTCTAACAATTTTAGGTTCGTTACATATTTTAAAATATACTTACAGCTTTTCAGTTCAATAACTACTTTGTTTATCCAGTTTCCACTGTTTACGATTTCCCATTCAATATGTACAACAAATTACAACGTGCGCTTTAAAACAAGCGTCTTGGGAGTGGTCGACACTCGACTGTTCGGTGAGCTGCGCGTGCGCAGCCTCGGATTAAATCCCACCATAAATCATCAAAGACGTGCTTACGCGATTTAAACGCATAGTATTATTGCAGTGACCGATTCACTTAACACCACAACAAACTTGATTTGTCACTTATCGAAACGAAATCGAAATAAACTGTTTAAATATATTATTACAAACAGTAAGACCTGGCCACGTAATTTTATAGATTATAGGAAAGTGCTTGTGCTAGATAGTGATGTAGGTTAATGATGTTTTTCATTACCACTTGCTCTATTTCTCGTATTTGCAATGAGTATAATCCTACATTGAGTATATCCATTGTAGGGTACTTCGGTATCAATAAAAAAAAACTAAAATAAAAAAAAATTAAAATCCAGTCTTTAAGATTGCACAATGCACACAAGAACAACTTAGTATGGTTCGTTGATAACTGACCCGTTGAGAAAAAAATTTGATTAAACTTTGTAATTCATCACGGCCTTTAATTTGTCGCTAATTACGTTGGCCACATATTTTGTGATGAAACTGCTTAAAATGCGAAGGACATATATTGATTAATAAAGTGTTATACAAATAGTTTTTCAATTACGTTTAAACTTTCATTTCTTTCATTTTTTTCTTTTTTTTTTAAACATTACTCATACACTAGGATTTTCTCCTGTATCGTAGGGGCAGTTTACAAACATAAATTGCACAAGGACAAACATCCAGACCCTGAACAATTATTTGTAGTTCATACAAATACTTGTTCCGTGTGGGATTCGAACCCGCGACTCCCAATGCAGCCATTCATTGCTAAGCCACTGCGCCACGGAGTCGTCATTCTTTATTTCGATTTTCCAGAATATCTCGATTATCCACACTCACTGATGTTATATCAGCATAACCGTTTTTTAGTTTTTTCTATTTACAAATTCATAGGTTTTTGAATTGTGTTTATGTCTGAATATAATAATAAATGTATTTATTTTTAACAAAATTTTTATAAACTGCTAAAACTCAACAAGTAAGGTCATTGATTTTTGCAACAAATTGTTGAGTTTTAACAATTTTTCAGTCAGTGTTTTGGTATATGATCAACAATTATAAATTTGAAGGAATTAAACTTATTTTATTTATAAAATTAACTTTTATATTTGTAAAACAACCGTTTTTGTTTTTAATTTGTTTACTGTGACTTTAAAACGATTGAAAAAAGTTCTATTTCCTAAAACATATGGATACTTCTACCACAGAAGCCGCCCAAGTGGTGGCATTGCTGGATTCTGGACTTAGTCAGCGTGTTGAACTGTTATCGGTATGTGTAACAGTGCCTAGAGCCTCACATGATGCCCTATGCACACTTCATCGGCAACGGGTTCACATGTATGCACGATAACGCCAGAGCCCACACCACGAGCGTCGTACGTGATTACCTTACCGAAGTCGGTATCTCCATAATGGAATGACCAGCAAGGAGCCCGGACATGATCCAATTGAACATCTCTGGGATCAACTAAAGAGGCAAATCCGAGCGAGAGATCCTGCCCCAGACTCACTTGACCAGCTGAAAAGTGCCATTCAGGAAGAATGGGACAACATCCCACAGCATGTCATCGTAACTCTAATCCGACCGATGAAAAACCGGATGGAAGCAGTGATAAGAGCTCGAGGAGGGAAAACTAGTTAAAAAACGTTATTTAATAAAAGTTTTTCAGTTTTTTTTTCACTTACTTGTGTTGTTTCATTCATTGCCTTCGTTCTCCATACAAAATAAAAATGACTCCTTAAATAAAACATGAAACCTATGAAAATTTAATTTAAATTTAGAACAATAATATTAGAACTTGAAAACCTCATAAAACACTATTAAGCGACATTTGATATAAATAAAACTGATAATCCTTACAAAACATAAACTTGCAAGGTGTTTTGCTTTTTTGATGAGAGGTATATATAGATGTCTATGGGCCATACAGCCTCCATTTACCATCAGGTGGGCTGTGTGCTCGCTTAACACCCTTATTGTTTAAAAAATGTTATTTAAATGATAATAATCTTTCTTTTATTTACAACAACAACTTATTACTTGGGGAAAAGACGACTAATAATATATCGCATTGACACCAAAAATTTTACCTTGACTGCATTAATAAAAATAAAACTCTTTATAAACTTACTTACTTACTTACTTACTTATCGTCACGCACAATCCCTAACGGGGTAGCCAGAGAGAACAGATCGCCAAGTGTCACGATCCTTACATACCTCTTTCGCTTCTTTCAGGTTCATTAACTTCTTCATACATGCACGTCTAGGTATCCGAGTACTCTTGACCCTCCCCTCTTCGAGCAATTTGCTCACATGGTCTTCGAAAGTTAGTCTTGGTCTACCTCGACACCTTTTAATATTTACTTTCGCTCTATATATTTTCTTCACCATTCGGTCTTCACTCATTCGTTCAACGTGTCCAAACCATTGGAGTACGCCCCTATCAATTTTTGTGATAAGGTCATCTTTCAATCCTGCCATATTGCGAATCTCTTCGTTTCGCTTTCGGTCGGCTATGGTAACGCCACACATTTTACGAAGAGATCGCATCTCCACTGCATTCAACTTGCTTTTATGCTTCTTCTGGCATACCCAGGTTTCGCTGCCATATAACAAAGTCGGTACCAACACTGCGTTATGTATTGCAAGGCGTGCACTCTTCACCACGCCTTGCCTTTTTATTAATGCATTCAGGGCACCATTGACTTTGTTTCCGGCAGCGACACGCCTATCCACATCTAAATCACATCTTCCATCCCGGCTGAAAGCACTCCCCAAGTATACAATTTCATTTACCTGTTCTAGACATTCCTGATTTTCCCATATTTCACATTTCGTTCTCTCTTCGTCCTTTTCAAATACCAGAACCTTAGTTTTATTAGCATTCAAACGGAGACCTTTAATTTCACATTCCTCTTTCATACACGTGACTAATGCCTGCAGTTCTGCTTCTGATGGTGCAATAAGCACTGCATCATCAGCATACAGCAGACAATTAACTTTTATGTCACCCAATTTCACACCCAAACAGCTATCTTTCAGCTTCTGTAAACGGCTGTCGAGATACAGTATGAACAGCCAGGAAGACATGACACAACCCTGTTTTACGCCCGCTTGGACGCTAAACATGGGTGACAGGTCATGCCCTACCCGCACACAGGCTTTACAGTCATAGTAGAGTGACTGCACAGCCCTTAACAATCGACCATCCACACCATATCCCGGCAACAGTTCCCACATTTTCTTCCTTATAACCTTATCAAATGCTTTCTCCAGATCCACAAAAGCACAGAAAATCCTCTGGTTAACACTCAGAAGCTTCTCCGTGATCATGCGGAGAGAAAACATTTGATCCGTGCATCCTCTTCCAGGTCTAAATCCGCATTGTGCCTCCCATAAGAATCTTTCCGATTTCTCTTGCATCCTGCGTGTCAAAACCTTCGAATAAACTTTACTTGCTAAACTGGTCAAGCTGATCGCCCGATAGCTCCCGCAGTCAAAATGTGAACCTTTACCTTTATATAAAGGCACAATGACCGCGGATCGCCAATCATCCGGGACATCTCCCGTCCGCCAGCACAAATTGCACAGCAGATGAAAGCTGTCCCAGACGCGAGGCCCACCGTACCTGACCATTTCAGCAGTAACTCTGTCTAGTCCCGCAGCCTTACCACATTTCAAACTTCGAATCGCACGTTCAATCTCTTTCATGCTGATGACCTCAGTGTCATCGAGGTCCGTGTCTGCCGTGCCAGTCACGGCGTCACCCCCGGATCCTTCACTAAGATCATGACACGCATACAATTCTCTATAAAATTCACTCCATCGCTGCATGACGTCCGATTTTTCTGAGAGGACGTCATTGGTTCTCGAAAGCACTTTGTTCATTCTTAAAGCTGTCGCACCACTCCGGGACCTTCCAACCTCTTTCCAGAAGAGTTTGGAGTTTTCCTTAAAGTTGTGCGACAACCTCTCGTCCGCTTCTATTCTACACCTTTCACGTACTTCCTCAATCAATGTTTTCGCATGAACTTTCTGCAGCTTATATCTTTCTTTCATCTTCTCTCTCATATGCTCATCGTTACTAGAGGCTAAGTAGTCTAACCATGCTTTTTTCTTCTTTTTTACAGCTTCTTTCACTTCGTCATTCCACCATGCATCTCTTCTTTTACTACTACCTCTTTTTGTCGTACCACATACTTCTTCCGCTGCACTTACCATTCCATCCCTAAGGTTCTGCCATATTCTCTCCACACATTCTTTCCTGCCATCGATGGTGTCAAGCTTTTCGGCTACCCTCGTGTGATATTTGTCCCCAGTATCCGCTTCCTGAAGCTTCCAGCTTCGGATGCGACAGACCGACTGTGGTTCTGTTACTGCCGTCCGGTGGCGCCAACCCGCGAACAAACCCCTAAATCTAGTAATTACTAGATAATGATCCGTTCCCAGGTCAGCACCCCTGAACACTCGTGTATCCATCACCTGTTTTCGCAGTCGGTCATCCACCAGGAACAAATCAATCATACTTCTCTCATTCTTTCTTTCTCTAGTGTACATATGGATCTTCCTGTGATTAAACATAGTGTTTGTCACAAGAAGACCCTTTTCCTTGCATACAGCCAGTATAAGCTTGCCAGCATCATTAACCCTTTTATCTCCATCTTTCCAAGCACCGACTCGTATCCTGGTCGAGCGATGCCTACCCATCCATTCAAATCACCACATACAACAGTTCTTTCGTTTCCCTTAACCAAATCTAGAACTTCTCTTACATTCTCCCAAAACTCCTCCAGCTCAGCCCTGGACGACGAAGCTACCGGCGCATAAACAGCCAAAAGGAATAACTTCGTCAGTCCCATTTTGAAGCGAACCCAGAGAAGTCTTGAGTTCACAACCTTGTATTCAGTCATAAGATCGACCAACCGGGACGACAACAGCACTCCCACTCCTTGGCAGGCGTTCTCGCTTTCCGGGACTCCGGACCATATAGCTAACGTCCCGCCAGGGAGCTCTTCAATACCACTGCCTTTCCGTTTGGTCTCCGACATACACACGACATCTAATTCTCTTTCTTTCATTATTTCGATCAACTCATTCGTCTTATCTCTCATGCCTCCTCTAACATTCCACGTGCCAACTCTGCACTCCGTCCTCCACCTTCCGCCGTGTCGGGCTGTGCGTGACGGGTGGCGGTCCCCATCTCCGCTTTGCGCGCTGCATTCCACACCAACGGGGACGAGCTGGTGTGCGTCGCCTTGGGGGGACGCCCTAACCCTCGTTCGCATGGGTGCGCAGCTGTGTAGAATTGCAGCCCTGAAAAGGGCTGGCAGGGGTCGCGACGAGCACGCTTCTACAATGACCCCCTTTTTATAAACCAGTTAAATTTTAAGCAAAGTTATGGCTAGTATAGTAAAACAATGATAATTTAATATTCACTCTAATACTATATATAATATATTTGTAAACGTACGTGGTAGAGCCATACTGCAGCTATATTGTAGTTGTAGCACGAATGGGTCGGCTCGACCGGGGAAGGACCACGCTCTCAAAGAGTACCAGCGCATTATAGCAGCTTGATAGTGCTGTGTTTCGTATGGCGTGGAGATCCGGAGACCCTTTTTTACTGGAAACGAGGCATTCCATCTTAGTCCTCAGGGGTGGCAACGTATCTGCGTTTTGATTCTTAATCGAGGATAAATGTAGATGTATACGGGTCACAGTATCCACTTACCATCAGGTGGACTATGTGCTTGTTTGTCAACCTTATTCTATAAAAAAATTATGCTGTTTTAGCTCAGGAGCTAAACGATTGCCCTTATATTAGTACCCGAGTTCGATCTAAATGTCTAATTATGTAAGCTCAACTACAACAAAGAGGTCCATCCATGAGGCTAACTCCGCAGAGTCCCGTTAAGGAATTAAAAAAATCTTCTTGTCCGATACCATTGCAACAATTGCATGTTGCCATTGATAACTTACGGAACCGCAACGTGGTTTGGATTACTGCTTGGCGTATAAGAAAGCTTAAAGTCACTCCGCGAACTATGGAGGCTCATGAACTAGTAAAGCATGAGAGATCCTAGGATTTTTCTACGTAAAAACTCCTTAATGAGAATACCTTTAGAGTAGCTGGCATAATCAAGCTGCTCAGTTGGTTGAAATAATAAAGGGCCGGTGATTTGTCATAAAAATAAGATTCTTGAGTGATGGTCTCGTACTGCAAGAGCAGTGCTGGGCGATCCTCAATATATGGAGTGATGACCTGATGTAACAATTAGGGAATCGATGGATGCAAGCAGCTCACGATCGTTTTTTGTGGGATCTATGGGTAAGGATTGAGTAGTAGTAGTTGTTTGATGTGTTAAAGTGACAAAAACAAACACAAACAATAGTTTTAATTTTCGTTATAAGCTAACAAATTAAAAAATAAGATATTGGTTTTAAAATATTACCCTTTCAGCCGTTACAGCCTATAAGATTCCACTGCTGACAGGCCTTCCCCATAGATTTCTCTATAAGGATTTTGCCATAGCTGCAACGCTTGGCAGTTGGCTTGACACCGCAGTTTTTGATTATTTTGAATTTTCTCCTCTCACAACACCCAAAAGACTGTGGTAGTAAGTATTCCAGCGCCACTTTTTTATAGAAAGAGGGGCAAATAAGCATGCAACTTACCTGACAGTAAGTGACCGCTGCGCTTAAATAACTGCAATAACAAGGGAATCGAAAGTACGTTCAAAGCCTTTTTAAAAGAAATAAGCTCGTTGTGGAAAGTCCCTAACTCGTAAGCGTGTCCACGATTCCAACGATTCCACAAAGAAGTCTGGCGCGGAAGAAAACTCCTAATAAAACACACAGTGGTACACCGATGGCCAAGCATCCAGATGGCATGGATGATATCACGAGTTTTGTTGACGATGTTTGTTGGTGAAGTTTGGCGGCTGTTATTATTCTGAGCAATCCCTCAGAGTACTCTAAGTGGTAAATGAGATGCGAATATGTAAAGGAATGCTACAAAAAGTAAACGCATAAATCAGTGTTTTCTGGAGTTTAAACTGGACTAGATTTAGTCGTCCCCAATTTGAGACTTTGTATAACTAAGACTCGACTTCAGATATAAGTTTGTTTCGGTTCTCGACCACGTTTTCCTGAGAAATATAGGTACGGCCAGTGTAAAAAGCACAAGCAGTACATCCAAATAGCAAAGAATGTTATTGGTTTGCAACATATCGTTAATATGCAGATGATACAGTGTAAGAAGATAGCACGCAGCCACGTGAAACACCAGCATTAATAAGCTTGTAGTCGAGTCGACGCATGCACCGTTTTCTATTACCTTAATGCTCCGATCTGCAAGAAAACTGATGATACAATTTCAAGAAATAATGTCCATAGAAAGGAAGCGAAATAAACGATTTATGCCAAACTGGATCGAAGGCCTTCGCTATGTCTAAATTAACAGCCAAGGCCTCCCCCTTGAACCCTACTGCCTCCGGTCATCTATTAGTCAGGTAAACTGATGCTGCACTAGATGCACCAGCTGATCAACCACGATGAAAACCGTATTAGCGATCACTAATAAGCTGGTAGTCTTCAATGTGCCTTATGAGCTGGCACTTTACGTAATTGGACAGGTCTAACGCGTAAATAAGAAAAATCGTAATATAAATTGTTTTCTACAAGAGCTGTAGAATAAAAACAAGTTCTGTTAATAATCTGCGTAAATTTGAAATGAAAAATATATTTTTGTTACTATATTTTATTAGAAAATTTACAACTATACCATGGAAGATTACTAATACAATTTTGTTTACAGATTTTCAAACTAAATAATTTGTTTAAATCAATCGTTAGATATCGGCGAATGATCGTGTTTTGGGTATACAAATTTCTTCGCAGTATCTTGTGATCTTTTTGTAAATGGACCATGCTTCCACCCGGGAGGATACCCATACTTTTCTACGTCATCCCACCATTGTTGCTTTCCTGATCCCCAAATAATGTACAAGATATTTGTGCCAACGAGAACTATGGAAGCTGTCCGAAAAGCTAATTGCCATTGCTCCACTGTTTGCTAAAACACAAAAATATGTAAAATTACCTAAGTCACGGAAATAATTTTCAAAACGAAATAGAATTCACTCATATCGTCGAGACCTCTAAAAATTGTTAATAAATTTGGTACTGTCAAATTGGAAACCTAACGAAAGCAGTTTACCCGTCCCTTTTTAATTTAACTAATTTTACATTTTAATAAATCAGTAATTGCGCAATATATTTTACGCTTACGGCTTAAAATAGTAATGATACTAAGCATTCAGTAAAAATATTATAAACAAGCAGTTAGTCATTATGATAAGCTTATAATCTTTATTCATGAAGTTGTCGTGATGTAGAACTGGTCAGTCTGAACTGTAGTTCTTGTTGCTCTTCAACTAATATCAAAACGTCAAGGTCTAACAATTTTGTGTTCTTAAAATTCCTCTATCATAACAATATTACACTTATACAGTTATATGAGCAGCTTTATATTAAGAAAACACACTAAATATGTTTTACAAAAAAAATAATTTCATATTGCTACTTTGAAAAAAAATGGTTTGAAAAAAAATTGTTTGAAAAAAAATTACATGGACGTTCGGATGTTGATTTTGTATGTGTTCAGGATAACTACCGAAAATATTAGCTTCAGATTTACATCAACTGGTTTTCTTTATCAAATCAATAGCCTTACATATTAAAAAAGTGATATAAAACTCTTATAAATTTTATTGCTAATAAAAATTTAAAGGCGATTTCATTTTTATTTTAGCCCTTGCATCGGTCACTAGTTTCTTATTAGTGATCGATGAGCTTGTTACACAAAGGATTATACATCCTATATCGATTTTATACTTTGTGTAATCAACTTATTTTGGTAAAAACTATTAATTTCTACCATGTAGGCGAAACTACATGTTAAAATAATAGAGCGCTAAATTTAAAACACGTAAGTAATACATTTTAAAAGTCAGGAATACAATTTGCTTTTTTCATCAAAATTAAATGAAACGCTCATAAGACGTGCACTTTTAGATTTTTCAGACTATTTTATTTTCTACTAGCGAAACGCCCTTACTTCGCCTTGGTGTGATCTATTAATGTAGCGTTATTAATATTTTTTCATTAACATCAATAATCATCAATGACTATTTACTCTATCAGTGTATTTGATTTAAAAAAAACTACTTCGAAGAAATTACTCTTTATCTGTTAGTAATAATAAAGTTTATCACAATCGATTCAACTTTTCCGAAGGTTAGCTCAGAGAGTGGTAAAACAAAGCTGCAGCTATATTATAGTTACGGTAGCATGAATGGTCAGCTTGACCGGGGAAGAACCACGCACTCACTAACCGGCACAAAATAGCAGTTTAATGCGGTTGTGTTTTGTATGGTGAGTATTGAGAAGCGGACGCCTTTTTTTTTGGAAACGAGGCATTGCATCCTCCTCTAGAGTGACAACGCATCCACAATTTGATTATTAATCGAGGATAAATGTAGATGTCTGTGAGCCACGTCATGCACTTACCACCAGGTGGACTGTATGTTCGTTTAGTCACCCTTATTCTGTATAAAAGACAGACTGAGAGGCAGACAATTAAAAAAAATGATTGTCAATGTTAACATATTATACATATTAATGCAAATAACCTAATTCAAATAACCTAATGCAATTAAACTTGATAAAAGGTTATTATTTCGATATTACATATAAATACTTCAATTTTATTTTTAATTCATATTTATATGCTTCATAACGCAATAACTTTGTACAAGCGTACAAGTACAAGTACAAGTTTCAGTACAAGTTATAGTATTTTTTTTCATTAATTTAAATAAAAATAATTTTGAACAGAATCTTCTTGTGTTTGTTTATTTGTTATTTCTATCTTATATTGTCAGGTACATCATGATGATGCATCATAATGGTGCGATAATTTATATTCTTGCTAAAATGAAAAAATGTGCCATTTTTGAAAATGCGTCTTGACGTGGATAACGTTTGAGATGCATAGTGCGTCTTAAACGTTATCCATTATCAATGATGCATAAAGGTCTAGCACTACTAACGGACGAACTCTACGTCATAGGGTCACTTTCCTCCAAAAAATTTTGACCTCACAAATGAACCTCATCGTGGTCAATAGAAGAAGGTTAAAAATAACGAACTGAATGCGATAATGGTTTGGCTGAGCTGAGCTGAGAGAAGCAAAACAGTATTAAATCATTTGCAAGCTTGGTAAAAAGTAACTTCACGAGCTGAGTGACACACAGCAAACAACAAACGAGTTATTTTGATTTTCCCATATAAAACAGCAATATCAAAGGTAAAACCCATATACACACCTATGTTCTACTGCAGTGCACAGACTCTGATTTTTAAAAGGGATTACGGGACTCTGATTTTTAAAAGTGATTATGGGGAAATATTAAAAATACTGCCTCAAATGGCTTAGCAAGGTCCTCCGTTATGCCGGAAATATCGCACCATTAATTTTGAAATAAATATATGGTAAAGTTGAGGATTAATGTTAAGTGCTATGTTGGACGAAAACATGACTCCGTAAAATTTTCTTGATAGAAAAAATTCCAAATTTACCTCCAAACTGAACAATAAACCGCTGTTATACATACTAACTGAACTAACTACAAAGCAGGGCATATGTTTTTTTTTAATTACCGTTATTTTTACTGTAAAAAGAAATTGCTTAAACCATCGGCGTCTTCAAGCTTATTTCCTGTCGCCCGGTTAGTCTCGCTTTGGCTTTTAAAGGTGGAAGATGTGTCACTTACGATCAGAACACACATTACGCAACAGGACGACGTAAAATTAAAATGGGAAATAACTGTAATAAAAATAAGAAGCGACTGGGTTGCCGTAAAGAAACAGGCATAAATATGATAAACCTAATGTATCTAACGACTTACAGTATTAGTGATTACAAACATGTCGGTACACAGCATTATACGCGCGGGAAAGTGAGGGCAAAATTAGAATTTGAGCTGAGTTACTATATCCCCTTAAGAGCAGAAAAGTATCCGAGGTGATGCCCGAATACGTGTTGAGGTACTTTACATTACTAGAAATGTTTGAAATTCCTCAAACAAACAGTCTCCTTTACCAAGCGCAGGTGGTTATATTAACGCTAGGTTATATTATTTTGGTTGCATTAACTAAATTGGTTATATCTACGCCGTGTTATATTAAAGTTTATCTATTAATGCGCTAATACGGTTCACATTATATGAAATATTCCTCATAAAACATTTATCCGTGGTTGTCAAAAGTGACACAATAAAGTCGTGGGGTGATACAATAAAAACACTTAGACACATATACATATACACATACATATACATAGACACATATACTGGACAATACATTTTTAAATATTTTCATCATCATCATCATCATCATTACAGCCTTTCACAAGTCCACTGCTGAACATAGGCCTCCCCCAAGTAATGCCACAAAGCACGGTCCTGAGCCACCTGCATCCATCGACTTCCTGCATGTCTTACCAGGTCGTCACTCCATCTAGTGGGGGGTCGCCCTACACTACGCCTACCGGTACGAGGCTGCCACTCGAGAACCTTTCTTCCCCATCGGTTATCGGTTCTTCGAGCTATATGGCCGGCCCATTGCCACTTCAGCTTACTAATCCGTTGGGTTATGTCAGTCACTCTGGTTTTACTGCGGATATCCTCATTTCTGAGTCTATCACGCAGAGAAACTCCGAGCATAGCCCTCTCCATAGCTCGCTGAGCGACCTTAAGCGTCCTCATACGGCCAGCAGTGAAGGACCACGTCTCAGATCCATAAGTCATCACTGGCAACACGCACTGGTTGTACAATCTAGTTTTTAGAGATTGAGGTATACCTGACGAAAAGATATGTCGTAATTTCCCGAACGCTGCCCAGCCGAGTTGAATCCGTCGATTGACCTCTCGGTCGAAGTTGGACTTACCTAGTCGGACTATTTGTCCCAGGTAAACGTACTCGTCAACAACTTCGAGCATAGTGCTCCCAACAACTACCGGCATAGGTGTGACATGGACATTGAACATGATCTTTGTTTTGTCCATGTTCATCTTAAGACCTATCCGTTGGGAGGCACTATTGAGGTCATTGAGCATAGTGCTTAAGTCCTCCAGCGATTCTGCCATAAGGACTATATCATCGGCAAATCGAAGGTGAGTGATGTACTCGCCATTGATGTCAATACCGTATCCTTTCCAGTCCAGTAGCTTGAAAACGTCTTCCAATGCAGCGGTGAAGAGTTTCGGGGATATAACGTCACCCTGTCTTACACCTCTCTGCAGTTGGATAGGTTTCGAGCTCTGGTTCTGTACTCGAATAGCCATCGTAGCCCTACTGTACAAACACTTCAGCACTTCGATATACCGACAGTCAATTTGGCACCGCTGAAGGGACTGTAGCACCGCCCAAATTTCGACGGAATCAAAGGCTTTCTCATAGTCCACATACGCCAGGCAAAGTGGCAGATTGTACTCTTCAGTCTTCTGTACAATCTGCCGCAGGGTATGTATGTGGTCTATGGTACTGAAGCCTTTTCGGAAACCGGCTTGTTCGGGAGGCTGGAAGTCGTCAAGTCTGCGACATAAATATTTTAATGAACAATATTTAAAAATACAGGATATTTATTTTATCACTTCAGTTTACCAACCCGTTGGGCTATGTCGGCTCTGATTTCACCGCGGATACCCACATTTGTGATTCTATCACGCTGAGAAAATTCAAGTACCGTCCTCACATAGCTCACTGAGCAACCTTGAGTACCAGAAACACACACTGCTTGTACAATCTTGTTTTCAAGTTTTAAGGTATATGTGACGAGATTTTTAACAGTGGTAGAGCCACGTGGCAGATTTTGCTGTTGCACGTATGAGCGCCTCGAACCGGGGTGGTAGCACGTACTCCCAGCATGAAGTAAAGGCTTCCGCGCTTAGTCTGGTGAGTGCAGGTGGCTTGATTCCCATCCCCTAATATCAACATGGTAGCGTAATTAAATAAGATACTAACTACCCCAGGAGGATACAAGCATCTCTCGCAGAAAATCCCTCGCAGAGCCACCTACAGCAACCTACTCCACTCCTGAGCGTGGGTGCTCTGGCTGCCCTACGTATTCTGATGGAGGAGTGGGGGTTAATTCCGCATAAAACAAAAACTGCTCCTGAGCAACAAGACCAAAGTGACCCCTATTACGCTATCCTTGGATTTCTGCAACATCAATGGGCTTCGTTCGGCTGGTTGCTGCCGTGTTTGACACTATAAGTCAGCCGCTTAGGATTGGATGCGGTCTTTTTGCATCCTACCCTTGGGGCTGAATTTGCTTCTCGTCGTACGATCACAAGGTTGTTTCCGATTTTGTCGCTGATGTGGTACATTAAGGTATGGAACATTTTACTCCTTCTTCTGCAGTGCCAATCAGACGCAGATCCCAGCCATGGTTTGGTCGCTCCTGTAAAATAGCATCAGGCTATCTGACGCCTAGGCTGACGCATCAAATTTCCGGGATATAAACACCAGCGTCCTTAGAAAGAAGTATAATTTCGTCTCTAGGTCCTTCAAAATAGTCATTGCCGAGGCTAATTCGGAGCACATTCGCAGAATTTTAAAGAAACTAGTTCGCCTTCCTTCGGGGACTCGTGCATTCTGGTCTCTCACCAAGACTGTTCAACAAAACTTCTGTCAGCCATTTCTCCCATCTCTGAACAGGTAAAACGACTCACTAGCCCATGCTATAAAGGAGAAAACCGATTTGCTAGGCTCTTTGCATCCAACTCAACTCTCGATGACCGGGAAAGCATACCGCCGACCATTCCGTGATTTGAGTGTTCCATACCGGATATGCAGTTTACACAGTGCTTGGATCGCAAAGCACTCCTCTCCCTGGATATCCACAAGTCAAGTGTTTCTAACGCATATTTTACTGTACTCGTATTCTCTAAGCGTAGTCCCGGATACATGGAAGACACCTTTGGTCCACCCGATCTAGGGAAAAGGGAAAAGGCGCTTAGACCCGTCTAACGACAGGCCTATCGCAATCGCCTCCTTGTTCCCCAAAACAATAGAATACATTATAGAATGCCAGCTCATGAGGTGCCTTGAGGATCACCAGCTGACTTGTAACCGCCAATACCGTTTTCGTCGAGTTGATCAGATGGTAATCTTTTGGTTTATCAGAGTCATATATGGACGGAGGCAGTAGAGTCTAAGGGGGAGGTATTAGCCGTTAGTGTGGACATAGCGGAGGCCTTCAAACGGGTTTGGCACAAAACGCTTCTTTTGAAGTGCCCTTACCACGGGCTTCCCGAGAAATTGTGCGTTTGGATACCACCAGCTTTTTTGCAGATCGGAGTATCAAGATCATGGTAGACAGTGCACGCTCGGATTACAGGCCCATTAATGCGGGTGTTCCACAAGGCTGCGTGCTATCACTAACGCTGCTTATTCTGCATATTATTCAGGTAACATTCATTGTTATGCGGAGGCACTGTCAATATTTCCCGGGAAAACGTAGCTGAGTACCGGAACAAACTTATGTCAGAAATCGAGTCTTTGCTGAACAAAGTCTCGGATTGGAGGCGACTAAATCTAGTCCAGTTCAATCTCCAAAAGACAAAAGTTTGCACACTTGAAATATAGTTCCCATCTATAGGCCAGGGCTCCCCAGTGCCACCTCTCTCCACTTGATTGCATCCAGTGCACAGCGGCTCGAATCACCGACGGCCGACCGAGACCTCCGATCGGCTCGATTCACTAGCGCTGCAAGGATATTTTGAATTCGCATCTGCCACGGGGAGTGCTGTGAGGAATTATATAGATATATAGATTAATTCCAGTCGCCAAATTTTACGACCATATATGGCGACAAAACTCACGATATCATCCACACCATCTAGATACTTGGCGGTCCACCACTGTACGTTTTACTAGAAGTTTTCTTCCTCGTACGACCCCTCTGTGGAATCGTTTTCTACCGGCAATTTTTCCAAACCGATAAGGAACTTCAGGAAATGAGCTTACCCCTTTCTAAAAGGCTAGCAACACACCTGCAACTCCCCCGATGTTGCTGGTGTTTATGGTTGATGGTAGGCACTTACCAACTTACCATCCCTCTTCTATAAAAAATATGTGTCGTATTCCGAGTTGAACTCGTCGATTGACCTCTCGTTTCACTTCGTTCAATCGTCAAATTTGTCACACACAACATGGACGTTACACACATGAACTTTGTTTTGCCCGTGATCACTTTAAGACCTATCCAAATGAAAATAGAATAAAAATTACAAATTATACGACTAACCTAAATATAGTGGGTGTCGGCAAGTGGAAACTCTGGGAATGCCAGGAAGATCTAATGGCTTCCGATAGATTGTGGTATAATCATCTCCTTTGTCAGACATGAAAGAAAAAACCTTTCCTAAAGTATCAGATGATGTAAAAAACATCGTTCGTGACGTTTACGGGTTGTTGATGGAAAAAAAGGATGAAATTATAACATATAGTTGTGAGTTAAACTGATGACAGTTGATGATGAGTAAAATTTGCATTTAAAGAATATACTATTTAGTTACATTATTTCATTGAAATTAGTGTAATTTTTTTAAAGGCGCATCAGTAAATAAAATCGACTCTTTTTCATAAAAAGACAATGCGGTAAGAAAACAACGGTGATTTTACGTTTGACTTATTTCATTTTCACTTTGAACCAAAACAAGATCGTCCAACCATGCACTTATGTTCTCACCCGTAACAGATTATGGCTACAATTCGTACAAAAAATGTCCTCCATTTGTTTATGTAACCGCATCTGCCGGTATCAACCACCGCGTGGTTACCTCGCCCATCTGTTTTAAATGGAAATACATTTTTTATTAAAACTCGTTAATAGACGAATACTTTTTGTTAAGTTTTAAAATAGATATTTCTTTTTTTATTAAAATAAAATGATAATTGAACTTACAGTCCATCTGATGGTAAGTAACTACCGCTCTCCATACTTGCAACAAACTAGAAAGAAAAACACTACGGGTGCCACCTCTGAGGACTAAGATGGAATAGCTTACAGCCTGTAATTACTCTTGTTATTAAAAGTAGTGCAAGCACGGCTATTTGACGTCTGAAATAGATAAGAGGGTGGTTCCTTTCCTAACGGACTCATAGACAGAAAAATAGTCCTGTGTGTGTGTGTGTGTGTGTGTGTGTGTGTGTGTGGGCGTGTGCGCGTGTGCGCGTGTGCGCGTGTGCGCGTGTGCGTGTGTGCGCGTGTGCGCGTGTGCGCGTGTGCGTGTGTGCGCGTGTGCGTGTTTGCGTGTGTGCGTGTGCGTGTGTGCGTGTGTGCGTGTGTGCGTGTGTGCTTGTGTGCGTGTGTGCGTGTGCGTGTTCGTGTGCGTGTGCGTGTGCGTGTGCGTGTGCGTGTGCGCGTGTGCGTGTGCGCGTGTGCGCGTGCGCGTTTGCGTGTGCGCGTGCGCTTGTGCGCGTGTGCGTGTGCGCGTGTGCGTGTGCGCGTGTGCGTGTGCGCGTGTGCGCGTGCGCGCGTGCGTGCGTGCGCGTGTGCGCGAGTGAGCATGTGCGCGTGTGCGCACGTGCGCGTGTGCGCGTGTGCGCGTGTGCATGTGTGCGTGTGTGCACGTGTGCGTGTGTGCGCGTGTGCGCGTGTGCGCGTGTGCGTGTGTGCGCGTGTGCGCGTGTGCGTGTGTGCGTGTGTGCGTGTGTGTGTGTGTGTGTGTGTGTGTGTGTGTGTGTGTGTGTGTGTGTGTTTGTGTGTGTGTGCGTGTGTGTGTGTGTGTGCGGGTGTGTGTGTGTGTGTGTGTGTGTGTGTGTGTGTGCGTGTGTGCGTGCGTGTGTGTGTGTGTGTGTGTTAATTATAAATGAAATATAATTATATAGGAAACACTATAATATAACTGAAAAAGTTTAGGTTGACAGTTTATATTCGGCCACAAATATTCAAATGAATTATCGATGTTGTATATATACATTATATATTTTGTCTCCATTCTTTAGATAACTTAGAGATTAGATTCTTAAATAAGATTCTAAAATAAGAGAGATTAGGTGGGATCTCAAACTGTTTTGTATGTGAGAATACTCCACGCATAACCGTACTTTTCATTGATTTATATGTTACACTAGATAAGTAATTTCCGCGCCAAAGCGTTGTCACTTCACATAAGGCCACAGCCTTATACTCAGCGAACGTCGGTTCAGTGTTCAAGGTGACGCCGTCCGAGTTAAGCCGAACGATTCACAACAAAAAATGGGTAAATGCGTAGTGAAAGAATGCGTTTCAAGGTCACAAAAACATAATAAATCAAGCGGAATCACTTTCCATACGTAAGTTTTAATTTATATATTGATATTAAAACACTAAAAAATTAAATAAAATATCGAATATTGCCATTTAGGTTCAATGTTGCCACTTTTCCGCATTTGTGATTATCTTACATTAATGGGAGACTATATAATTAATGGAGTAAGTTAATTTGTTACCTCCGATTTTAAATATTTTGGAAATTATAATAAAAACTACGTTTTAACTTTCATACAATATAATTAATTATTCTTATTTTAGTTTATTCTTGAATTATCTTTTAAATATATTTTATTACCTATTTTATATTAATAATTTTATATTATTTATAATTTCATATACATTTTATATTAATTATATTTTATTAGATACCTATTTTTATTGTTTGATTTATTAGAACCATAAAAATACGTTTTATTTCATCATTATGTTTACTTCTATTTATCTGATAAGCTTTGTATCCCTTTTTTTCTAAGGGGACGTAATAAAGATTTTAAAATAAAATATACTTTTTTAATATAAAAACAATTAACTGCAGCTTAAAAAACACTCATTTTTATTGCGTATTTTAGGTAAAATTTCATATAGTAAGCCACACCAACCCGCCATTGCATGTTTGTGTGTCTATCTTTTTCTAATCTTACGACGACGATATTGTTTTCGCAACTTGTGTAAGTGAGATAGATATATGTTTACTTAAAATTGTTATTAGTTTCAAAGCTACGTCGTCGCGTTTGGATAGTGGTTACACTTTTTTCGACGCGCGGTAATGTGGTTTGCTCCTCTAGTCTTGTATAACTCAATGGTACTTTTAATGTTATTAATGAAAACTCACTTGATAAACCTCTTTTTAAAATTTATATATCTATGTATAATTTATTGAAAAGAAAATTGGAGGTATAGTTAAAGATTATATGGAGAGGGAGATCAGAAAGCTAAAATTTATGCAAAATACCAGCTGTGGTTCCCCTCACAGAAGAAGAAACGGCGAAGAAACTACTCAGATATCCTGTTTTTTATAAATTTATTGCCAGCCTTTTGAAAAAGAGTGGGATCTTTTCTTGAAGGTTAAAATGTTGTCAACTAATAATCATTGAAATGGACTGAATGAGTTGCGAGTTTTATCAAGTGAAAATATTATGTTTCGTGTTTTGGATATTTGTGTCTTATATATTAATTTGCGGTTGAAAAAATATAACTTGCTTAATATTTAAACCTAAAAGTTCAATGAATTGTGATTAAATTTCGACTTATATATATAATGTACTGTACACGAAATATTATTAATACTTACATTAGGCGTCAACAAGCCAATCAAATATGGAGTTATGATTCCTGATATTGCTGCGATTCCATTCACAAATGCCGAACATGTTCCAGCATAATTAGGTGCAATGTCCATCGCGTTTATTTTCACGCTGCTATAAAATCCTCCCGTGGAAGCCATAGAGACAATAAAGAAGCTGACGGCCTCTACTCGGTTGCAACCGGAATACGAGGCCAGAATTATAAAAACAGCTGGCATGGAAGAAGCTAAAGAGGAAAATTTTTTCCTTTGTAATTAGTTTAACACACAATAGTATAATTATGAAGAAAATGCAAAAACAATTAACGTAATGGATTAAAAAACTTAATGTAAGGTAAACGAACGACCATCTAACTGATAGTAAGATAATAAAAAGATGTCCCTTAGAACTAAAATATGAATATGAATATATATGAATGAATTGTTACCAACATAAACGATTTCCAGTTCTCGTCACTTAAAATAGGATACCCATCTACTTTGTACTACTATTACTCATCTACATTCATGGTCCGAAAATAATAAAAATAAAGCGTGCTAAAAATCTTCTGAGATAGTATAATAATAATGGTAGTATATAATATAGAATAATTAAGATAGTCGAACAAAAGCTTATGCCCGTTGATAGAAGACAAGAAAAATTAACACAGTACCAGAAATATGATAGCGATCATCATAGATGTTGTAAAGTCATGCAGCAGCTATATTAGTAGTATAGCTGTATAGCACAAATGGGTCGACTTCACCGGAGAAATAATATTCCACAACTACCACACAACGTCATCTAGTCCCAAGCTAAGCAGAGCTTGTGTTATGGGTACTAGACAACTGATGAAACATACTTATATATTTCTAAATACATAAATATTATAGATAAATTACACCCAGACACAGAACAAATGATCGTGCTCATCACACAAACATTTGTCCTGGGTGGAAATTGAACCCACGACCACCGGCATAGCAGTCAGGGTCACTAACCACTAGACCAACAGGCCAGTCATACCACGCTCTCACGGAATACTAGCGTAAAATAGCAGCTGAACACCACTGTGTTTCGTATGGTGAGTGTAGAGGACCGGAGACCTTTTTTTACTGGAAACGAGACATTCCATCTTAGGCAAAAATAATTAGCACGCAGTGCGATTAAAGGTGAGTGGTTTAGGAATAGCTGAAAACGCAAAACCGCATAAAATCATGCACTGCGGCTGGCGTTTTGCTTATTTTTATTTCAGTACCGCCATGGATTTGTCGCGAGTAGCGTATGTTATGGCTTTTGTTTTTAAATTAAAAAAATAGAAAACGTAAATAACGGTGCCACCTGGGTACATCCACTAAAAGATAACAGTAATAATAATTTTTATTTCAATACACTCGTACTGTACAACTAATTCAAATAATGTCTTAAGCTAAAAATAGTCTACAATAACAGGCACCTGAACTAGGATAAACCTGTATCTCAGGTGTATGTGCTAAAAGATACAATAACAAATATTTCTATGTCTTGTATAAAATGAATAACATACTAACTAATTAAGGTTTAGCAAAGGGCATTTTCTCTAGACGGTTTGACACAGCTTTCTTTAACCATTTCCTTACGAGATTTTCTGAAATCATTAAAGCATACCGTTATGTCTTGTTTTTCTCTCAATGCTTCAAGAGCGGTGTGCGTTAAAATAGCCTTTTGTTTCAAAGATTGGTAGTAAACTGCCATTTTAAAAAGATATTACAGAACTTGCGTGATAGGGAATTGATTTTCTGTTTTTGTTCAGAGTTTAGTTTTCACTCCTGGATAATATGGCAAAATTCATTAAGGCACTGTTCAATTGAGATCATCCAATTTTTAATTTCACTGGTGGCTAAAGTTCGATGGGGTTTGCAGCATCATGTTGTGGTGGTTGAGGCGTGCTGGACGGACTCCGAGGTGTTATGGTGCTCCGATTGAAAGGGCTATTTTCGTATGTATTAGACATGTTTTCTATCAAATGTTTTTCATTATAAATTGTTATTCACTACTTTAAAATCACAACTCAACAGAAATTGTCCAATGCTAGTCTAAATCACTATTTTATTGAAAATATTTAAACACTTGTATAATTACTGAAAGGCACGACTGCTCGATCGAAGTCATCTGAAAGTATACCGCAAATAACGACTTTCCTTTGCACTCGCCTAGTTGAATCTGAATAAAAAAACGCGGTTAGCTGCTGTGCATGCGCCGCCATACTATGGGACACGTTAAAAACGCGCGCTTACAAACCGCGATCCAAATGTAGCAAGTTTCGTTTTTAAAATCAGTCACTGAAAAGTCACTAATGCGTGCGCTTGTATATTAAGCTATGTGTTACTTTTTTTGCGGTTTTGGACGTGCGGTTACACGCGTGCGTTTAATCGCAGTGCGAGCTAAGCCTTAGTCTTCACGGGTGGCAACGCATCTGCATTTTGATTCGTAATCGGGATAAATGTAGGTGTCTGTGGGCCACAGCAACCACTTACCATCGGGTAGACTGTGTGCTCCATAGAAATATCGTTTGTCCCCTTATACTATAAAATAAAAATAAATAAATTAAATAACCTTAAACGTAAGTTGTTAATATTTAATACAATTATATTTTGAATTCAAAGATTTAAGTAAATATATTTCTTATAATGTGTAAAACCACAAGTTTTCTACTTTTAGCATAAAAAACATTCTGCTCTACAGACAGTGTACATACACATTGGAACGCCTAGTATTGGTAGTCACTCACTTTAAAATTTAATCTGTACTATGCATAGTACCACAACAAGCCAACCACTGCTGACCATATGTTTACCCTATAGGTTGCCACAAAGTACGGTCTCATATGTACACATCAAGACGTTATGTATGTATAAATAATTATAAATATCCGTACGACGAATGAGGTCTTGCAATACCCCAGTTACCGTGCGGTCCGCAATTATTCACTCGTGCATCCGTGTCAAGTAGTAAAATGACCTTAAGATATGGCTTTATATAAAAGGTTACATGGGTTAACAAGGGGTAAGCGTGTAGTTGCGGTGTAAGAACATAGAAAAATATAATACATACATAATAAAACGGGGGAGTGGGCGGAGCCCGTGTAGCCGCTAACAGGTCACTAACACGTCAATTCATACGTTTAAATGTCAACACCATCCACCGTTTCCAATTTTAGTGTTAAGCGTCGCTGCATGCAAATTATTTATAAAATGGCATATTGTGCAATAATTATGTGTCGAAAGAACAGCGGGAAATTGAATTTAAATAAAGGAGACATATTCTACAACCAGTAAGTGGAAACTATTTACATTTTGTGAATATCAGAAACAAAAATAAAGAAACATTTATGTGTCAAAAACATTAATCAAAAGTCTAAAATGTGTTTGTAGCAGTAATAACTGATAATAAGACGTTATTGCTTGTATGCTCCCGGCGATACCAATCCTCCTACAAAGTGAGGTTAACAGCCATTCTATTGTGTATTATTTATAGTATTCTATGTGTAAGAATATCCACAATCCATCTTATATACATCTTATAACATATCTTTCCGTGGTTACAGAGGTAAACTGAGGCAGGAGATGGGCAGTATAATATTTTTGATAACAACAAAATTACAATAAAAACCTGCGGTTGCTAACCCGCTTGCCAAGCATGGTGACTATAGCATACATCCTGGTTATTTCTGGCTACGGTGGCGATCAAGATAATGTCGGGGCAGTGGATGCTAAAATCTCCGGTAGAGGTTCGATAGCCATCTAAGACGACTCGAACTGGCAACATTTAATGCACGCACCTTGAGGACTGACGAAAAGGTCGTGGATTTGGAAGAAGAGACAGATAAGTTATGCTGGGATAATATAGAACTATCTGAGATCCAAAGAGAGGGAAAGGACACGATAATCCATGAATCCGATAACCTGTTCAATTACAGGGAGGGCGACCATCTGTCCCGAAGTGGTGTCGGATTAATGCTCCACAAGTCTCTCGTTAACAACGTTGTAAAGATTAGTAGTGTGTCGACGAGGGCTGCGTACCTTATACTGAGAATTACTAAACGGAATTCGTTGAAGGTCATACAGGTTTACGCACCAACCTCGGCACATCCCGATATTTCTAGAGCCATTCATTCTTCCAAACTCCACCATACCGTGTTAATGGGAGACTTTAACGTAAAAGTAGGCACAAGAGAGAACGGTGAACCGAAGATAGAGAAATATGAGATATAATATGAGGTTGGGCAACGGACGCCCTATCTCATATCATATTTCTAAAGGAGCCAGCAGCTGGCAGACTTCACGAATGAAGGAGTCATTTCTTAGTGATTACCAGGGTGAAAGCTGGCAGCGATCACCGAATGAATATACAACATGTAACAACAACCCTGATGAACAACAAGAATCATTATCAATCGTACAGAATTTTTTTTCTTCAGAAAACTCGACTATTAAAAAATGTAATTGCTATTTGTATGTAGTTTTATTACCTCTAACTGACACGAGCATCGATAAAACGGGGTCTTTAACAATCAATCCAATCCTCATAGTCCACGAAAAATGCAGACGTAATAAAACCACGTACAACTTACAAGTTATAATTTACTTAAATAGAATTAAATTTATAATGGTCCTTTTTTCTGAAAAAAATTATTTCTATACATTTGGATACTGATTCTGATAACGCACATAACGGGTAGCACAGAGTTCTTGTTACATACATGTTGTGACACAGGCACACTGAACCTTTCACGTTCCATCCATCTCGTGCTCTAATTCTAGCCCTAAAATCTTTCAGATTGATTTATAAAATCGTTTGCAGTGCCAAGAAGACTGCAGTGCAGTGGACAATATGGATGATAAGCTCGTAAAAACTATCTACACGATCGAATTAAAGTTTTGCTAGACCCGTCGCAGAAGGACACAGAAACTTTTCAATCACGCTCTTAATCTCAGAACTATTAGACGGCAAATAAGGCTGCAGTCTTCATCAGATATGACAGCATACAGGCAGCTGAAAAGACAGTTCTCCAAATTTATGCAACTTCAATACATCTCGTACTTAAAAAGCGATTGAGCAAACCTGGGCTCCAAAGTATTTGCCAGAGATCTGTCCGCCAGAAAGAGCCACTTATCGAAGCTGAAGATCAAATGTGGTAGCATGTCAAATGTCGTCCCGGGTTAACTTAAATTTTGAGTGAGATTGAGAAGTTCTATGGGCAGAAGTACACGTCATCGTTGGAGCCACGCGCGAATTTGTTTAACGATCCAAGAGCAAGTCTTATTCCGACACTATTCCGATGAAATGTAAAATTAAAATGGCTTGGTCCTGGGCGGGAATGGAATTACCTCTTCCAAAACCAGTAATTGACGTCATTCAGAAGCTTTTTAATTCCAGCCTCCATGAGGAGGACCTCGCATCCTCTTGGAGGCGTGGAGCAAAAGCGCGGTGGTCTTGTTCTTCAAGACAGACGACAATACTCTCTTGAAGAAATATAGACCAATTTCCCTTCTGAGCCGCGCCTACATACTTTTTTCGAGAGTCATTACGAATCGCCTCGCACCCAGACTCGATTTTTAGCCTCCCGAACAAGTCGGTTTTTGAAAGGGCTTAAGCGCCAAATGAACTATCCACATACACACCCTGCGAAAAATTGTATAAAAGACCGAATGCGTATGTAGACTATGAGAAAGCCTTTGATTCTGTTGAAATTTGGGCGGTGCTAAAGGCCCATGATCGATGCCAATTTTACTGTTGATAATTCAAAGTGCTGAATAATCTATACAGTAAGACTACGATGGTTATCAGAGTACAGAATCGAAGCATGAAAGCTATCTAATTGCAAAAAGATGAAAAACAAGGTTATATCATATCCCCGATCATCTTAAACTTAATTAGAAGCTTTCAAGCTACTGAACTGAAAGGATACGGTATTAACATCAATGGCGAAAACAAACCTCAGCTTCAACTTTTCGACGATATATTCCTTATGGCAGAATCTCTAGAAGACTTGAGCACTGTGCTCAATGCCCTCAATAGTGCCTCACAAGGAATAGATCTTAAAACGAACATGAACAAAACAAAGATCATCTGTAACGTATATGTCACTTCTATGCCGGTGGTTGGTGGGAGTACTACCAGGGACAAATGGTCCGACAAGGTAAGTTCAATTTCGATAGAGAGATCAATCGACTGATTCAACTCGGCTGAGCAGCGTTCGGGAGATTACAATATATCTTCTCCTCAGTGTGTGGTGCTAGCGATAAAATAAGGATCTGAGACGTGGTCTTTCATTGCTGGCCGTTTGGGGAAGCTTAAAGCTGCTTAGCCAGCTATGGAGAGAGCTATACTTAGGGTTTTTGGCGTGATAAACTTGGAAATGAGGATATCCGCAGAAGAACCAAAATAACCGACATAACCCAACGGATTAGTAAGCTGAAGTAGCAACGGGCCGGACATGTAGAAAGGTTCTCGAAAGGCAGCTCGTACCGGTTGGCGTAGTGACGGACGGCCTCACACTAGATGAAGTGACGACCTGTTAAGACATGCAGGAAGTCGATAGACGTAGGTGGCTCAGGACCTTGTCTTATGGCGTGCTTGGGGGAGGCCTATGTTCAGCAGTGGACTTGTGAGGGGCTGTAATGATGATGATAATGAAAATGATGGGTTACCTTACCAATAGTCGTATAAATTTTTCTTCCAGTACTGATGCTGTGCCATTTTTTTCTAACACATAAATCACAGAATGCGGCGAATATGAACGAGCAGATGTACATCGCGATATAGGGTAGTGCGGACATCAAACCGGTTTCCATGATGTTAAATTTGAGGACATCGGAAAAATATTTTGGAAGATCCGTATTCATTGTTAAATAACCCCAGTCGTGACCTATCTGTAAAATTAAAACAAAAAATATATACGCATAAAATGTTATCGGAAAAGAGTCATAAAACTTAGTAAAGCTTTTTCTTTATCAGGATATTAATGAAATTAACTAGAATAAATTATTTAACTGAAACAATTGAAGGTATTGATTAAAACTACTTTTACGGATTTTATCGCGTTTTATTTATTTTATTTTTAATACCCGACGTTTCGGGTGCTTTCCAGCACCCATGGTCACGGAAGACTGAGGTGACTGACGTCCCGATGTTCAAAGTTCAGCTTTTTTAATTATTGTCTTTCGCCAAAGACTGAAGACTGAGAAGCTGAAGGTACTCTGGGTTAACTTTGAACATCGGGTCGTCAGTCACCTCAGTCCCCCGTGACCATGGGTGCTGGAAATCACCCGAAACTTCAGGTATTAAAAATGAAATAAATAAAACGCGATAAAATCCATAATAGTAGTTTTTAATCAATGAGTAGTTTTCGCGTAAATATAAGAAATCAATTGAATGTATTTTATTTGTTTTTCGTCTTATTTATGTACAAATGTAGGTGTACATACATATGATGGTAAAAACAATGTTCAATAAATATCCTACAACATGTACATTACGAGTACATTGTAAAAAAAAAGAAAGTAAACGATTACCATCATTATCATTGTCATAATAATTTATCATTAAAATTATAATCACTCAGTTTATTTAGCATTTATTAAATAAGAATTATTTTAATTTATTTTTTATGAAACAGATGTATTTCAAAATTATATTTAATTACATATAATATAGGCTAAGCTTTTATAAGAACTTGCCTAAATTTATATCTATTTATCCTCCAAGTATCATTAGTTTATCTCCACGGTGTCATAATTAAAATTTGATCCAAAGCATAATTATTCCAAAATTTAATTTCAAAATGTTTCAAAAGGTTAGTGATTACTGAAAAAAATATTTTAAGTCGCATTCGCCGCGACAGTAGAGGCCATTGAAAGTATACTTCAATGGTAGAGGGATAGTTTTTTGCTAAACAAAAGTATCATGCTTGCAACCACTGTGCGATAGCGTGGAATGTCTTTCTTTAGTTAGCTTTGAAATAATGAATGATTATAAATGGTGAAAAACCAGTAAAATATTAAACATAGACTTGCGATTCCCTCAACATTAAAAAAATTCAAATAAAGGATTCTTATCGTTAATCATATAACTTACGGCAGCCATTATGAGAACCCAAAGCGGAGCAGATCTTATCAATGCTTTAAATGGAACTGGATCTAATTTCTTATGTAATCCAGAGGCAGCCACGTTTTCGTTTAGATAATTTTTTTCTCCGTTGGAAATGAAAGGATGGGTATTAGGAGTACTGTAGCATAAAAGCACCTGAAAATATTAAAATTTTATGCAACACGATACCTCTGATATTAGTTAACAAATTCGGATGTATATATAACAATCTTATTATATTTACATAATAAAGATTACATCGTATTCCTAAAACATAAAAGAAGCTAAGCACAGCTTTATGATAGCAAATTTGCGGAGCTAGAAACTGTTTCTTTCAAATGTCGTTCGTTATTTTTTAAACCCATAGCGATGAATCATATACCAATGGATAGCTTCAAATGTGCACAATTTAAATGAACTATAAAAAAGTAAAACGGATTTTTTTTCTTGAACTCGGTTTACTTTTTTTAAAGTTTAATTATTTGACCCTCTTAAACGAAATATTAAACAACCAATTTAAAAACTAATGTCTTTTTTTGTGGTGATGATTTTGAGGTGATAAAGATTTTGATATGTCTATTTAAGTACATTTAAAATTTTCTTCACCTATTTTTCCACCCTGATGAATTGATTTTTACCTTAAAAATTATCATTCAGTGACATGATATGAGTACTACATTGGTACATGTTCTTAAGAAAATTAGATACGCTTTTATTTTACTTATATATAATGCCCAAAACCAAAGAACAAAAACTTTCTTTCATCCATTTTCTGAATACAGCATTAAGTTTTACTATCTAGACATTTAAAAGTTTAAGTAGTAATTACATACAATATTAATGTTATTACAACTAATAAATTATATTGAAACTTTGTATCTAATTTTCTTGGGTTTTTAATTAGATCTAGTTGTCTTGCAAAAATGAACATTACTTGAATTACTTTTACGATTTTAAACAGAAATATACAATCGTCCTCCATACCTTAGGTAGATATTTAATCTCGAGGAAAAAATCTTCAGTTTTTGATTTAAAGGATATGTTAAAATTTCCTTTAAGATCCACGGGATTTTAATAGTGTAGTAAACGAAAAAAAAAATACGTAGGACACTCAATAAGTTTTGAGATTTACAAAAGTATTCTAGATACTATCAATATTTATTTTAAATAATTTTCAAAATATTCTCCATCATGCTCTATACAAAGTTCCATTCGCCTAAACCAACTCTGAAAACACTTTTGCCAGTCTTGATCTGATAGGTCGGAAATCGCTTCTTCATAGGCAGCGACGGCTTCTTCGGCGCTTGAATAAAACTTGCGTTATATTTTATTTTTTCTTTGACTTTTGGGAACAAAAAGAAATCATAAGGAGCTAAGTAATGGCTGTAGGGTGGGTAACTTAGAATTTTAACACCGGATTCCTCAATAAATGCTTTTGTTCTAAGGGAGGTATGTGAAGAGGCGTCATAGTGATTTCACTTAACGTACGACAGTAACGAATTCGGAAGCATGCCTAGATGCCCTGTTTTCAAAACATAGACGTATTTCATGGCACCAATCCACACGAGTCTATTTTTCGCATTCGGAGAGCAAACGAGGGATCCATCGATAACAAAGCTTCCTCATTGAATATGTATGAATGCTCCCCGAACTTAATAGTCCATACATTTTCTGCCGTTACTACTGTTTGCGGTGCCCCGGTTCATTGGTCATCTTTGAGGTTAATTTTACCCCATATGAATTCAGTAAACTACCTAAAAATTATCGAGAGTGATGGAGCTGAGTCCCTTAAGACGGTTCCCCTAGCGAGAGACCTTGAGCGTTCGGTCCCATACAATCCACGCGCTGTCGCTACAATATATCACGGAAAAATACGCCCGAATATTTGGAATTATTACAATTAAAAGAGATAAGCGAACTTAAGAAATTAAATAAAACGTGTAGAATATAGATTTTTAAATTATCTATCCATTAGTGTAATTCTCAAATGATTAGAGCATTTCCTTTAGCAACAGATGCATGTAATCAATAATTTTAGTCATTTTTTAAAAGTAGATTTTAAATGTATTCCTAACACATAAAAACAAATTAGAACGTGGAATGTGATGATAGGATATCGAACATTAATAATGTGCTTTTAGATGTAGCTTATTTCTCATAACTAATGAGATAATAGTCTCTGAAAAACGCACTTTTGCCAGGTTTTGGTCAGGGTACCGCCTTAATGCTAAATCTGTTAAACTAAATCAAAATCATAATAGATCATAGCGTGTTTGTTCACAGTTAAGATCCATCGTTTTAAATGAAAAGCGCGGGATGCGTTGCAGGAAAATTATAGAACTTTGTTTTTTTATATTGAGCAATTGGCTCACGGAGTTCTATTTTTAAATAAATTTGCTTTTTAGAAACATATGTATAACACGGAGGCGTTCCATTTTTAAATTTCGAGCATCTCAAAACGTATTTAGTGACCTACGTATCTGAGCCCGAGATCCGGTAAGTGAAGGGGGTGTAATAATATATCCCGGTTTAATTCCAATAACTTGCTACTTGTTATTTTTGCATCATGTGTCGTAAAAATAATAACTTATAAACTGACTTATGTAATTGTCGCTTTTCTTAATATTTTCTGCCCAACGCTATAAATTATTATAAACAATTACGCTTTCATCGCAAGATTATTAAGCAGTTATTAAAACATAATAATTCCTTTCCCATCAAACACAACAAATAAGTTTTTCTTGATGTTGTATGATACGGTATCGGGGTATGATTTTTGGTTTTGCTTTTGGCCAAGCAATTGTCATTTACGTAAAGTGTTATATTAAAAAATTCACTACTACTCATCACACGTTACTAGGTTGTCAGAAGAAAGTAAGATTAAGGAGTAATACTTGCTTTATATTCGTTTGCTAGCATAAAACACTAACAGTTAAACTACGCTCCTGTGTATGAAAATCGAAAATTTGTTTTCCATACTTTTTCTAACAAAGCTCTACGTCAAATTATTATATTGTAATTAATATCAAGTATATTTTATTTCTATCGCATTTTCAAATATGAATTCTCTTTAATAAACTGTAGCAGTTATGAGTCATCTATAAGTCTATAACTGAGAGACAGGCGACTAAGGTTCATTTTTGAGCTTGTAATTCCCCCGTGAAATTTTGTCAAGCCAATTGTCCTGACTGAATTTTCACATCTTCACTAAATGCTTGGTAGTTTTATACCTGTTCCGTAATCCTTTTCCTTCATTTTTTTATAGGATAGGGTAACAAAGTAGTGGTTGCTGTGGCCCATATACATCTACATCTATCCTCGATTACGAATCAAAATGCAGATGCGTTGTCACCCGTGAGGACTACGATGGAATGCCTCGTCTCCAGTTAAAAGTTCCCTGTATCTCTACACTCACTATACGAAAAACAGCAGCATTAAGCTGCTATTTTACGCTAGTATTCTGTGGCGAAAAACTATTACTTACTATATATTGATTTAAAATATTTAAAAATATGTACTTGAATTGAACATCAATAATAAACTATCTGTGTTTACACAGCTTGAAAATAACTTCTTGATAAAGAAAAACTGTAAACCAATTAGAATAAGTTTTCTGAAAATTAACCAGATTAGCAAATTCGATAGAAATATTTACAAGTTTGTTTATTTTAAATTAAGAAATAACTTGTGTCAGGTTTACTCTGATTACATGAGGGAATGAGAGAAAGCACGTAAAGCCGTTGGTCCTGAGCTTGATGTTTGTCTGGTTGAGTCGAATTACCGTCATGTTGGAATATGACAGTGAGGGAATAAAGAGTACACCTGTGAAAATTATATAGTGTAACTACAAATATTTCCGGTGAAACCTCTTATACATTTAGAAGATATATCCCGCAGTAGTGGCGTAGGTTACCTTACTTCCTACTAAAGCAATGTTTTTGTACATAATATGGAGCAGGTGTCTTATTTGATTTACATTAACATTTACACGACTTAGAGCCGATTTTTCAATCCTCAGATAAAAAGTTATTCATGGAATGGAAAACAATATAAATCGGTTAGTAACCCTCAACAAATTAACTACGCTTTTGTTGGAAATTTAAAAAAAAACACATATCTTTAACGTATTTCTTGCATTATCTACCAATGAAATTGTGAGCATGTATTGCAACATTCTCTGCGAACTTTTTAAATTTACTTTTTATCTAGTTATTACTTTATTTTATTATTTTATTATTTACTTTGAAAATTACTTTTTGTGTAGTTATTACTTTATTTTATTAGGTGTGCGACATAACCTTTTGCAGTATATAGAGTATAGCGAGCAGTAATTATGTGAGAATTCACCGGTAAAAACAAACCCCAAAAACAACGTATTAAAATTACACTTACATACGTAATGGAAATAATACTTACCCAAAATATAAACCAAATTATTCCCAGCACACCAAAAACATAAAATACATTAGCCCAATCACCGCCATCCGCTAAAATTAGTCCGGAGATATAAGGCCCAAAGATATTCCCAACTTGTGCACCTCCGAATATCATAGCCCCGAAGCGTGACCTCTCCGATGGGGGGATCCATCGTGCTAGTAAAAGTACGAAAGCTGGAGTGACTGGACCCTTAAAATAATTAAGACAAGTATTCTAACAACATTCTTTATAAGCTTGTGTAAATTTTGTAAGCAACGTAAAAATTTTCAAGAGCTGTTCAATGGAGTTGGAATACACTACTGCGCTTTATCATTTTGTTATCGATCAACGATAAAAACACTTTCCAGTTGGGTGTTAATGTTATTATTATGGAAAAATTTTTATTCTCTTCTGTTTGTGTTGCACAAATACTTATAAAAGTTTATAAAGATATACTATAGACTTTAAAAGATAAAATAAAATATATACTTAAAATAATATAATTGGGAATAAAATAAAGTTTTGTAAGTAGATAAAATTTGGCAGGGTAGACCAAATGGCCAAATATTTGAGGAAAGGTTTTAGCTGCATTTTTGACCCCTGAACTGTACATCACGAGATGCTAACCGGAATTAACCCATTTGCAAAAATGACTACAGGAATAACTTCTGTCGGTACAAAACCCCACATGCCCGTATTATCGCATGAAGTAGATATTACCTCTCCAAAACCTTCGATAATCCTTATACAAAATAGTCCAGTAGCGCCCCACAAGCTCACTATCCACGGAGTTAATGCTGTTGCTACTGACGAACATAATAGTCCCAAGCCAATAGTCCATTTTCCTCCAAACTTTTCAGCCAACAATCCACCAGGTAAATGCGTTATCACGTATCCATAGTAAAAGGCACTAAGCAGTAACCCTTGAGTTGTTTCATCCCAATCGTAGCGATCTCGGCCCTATAATAGAAAAAAAAAACTTTTTCATCCGTTATAGACAAATAGTTAATGTGATTTTGTACTAAATGCATGCACTATTTATACTATTAAATTTGTCTCTAAACTTAATCATGGTAAAAGTACTTCTAATATCTTTTCCCATTTTTAATAACTTCCCACTTTTAAAATTAAAAGAATTCGAAAGGAGGAAGTTATAGACTTCGGTCCAAGTTTGGGAATGCGAGTTTTCATCAGATCTCTACGGTTTGAGGTCCTAGAAAGTCATTACGACTATACCCGGCTGGACGTCCAGCCGTGTGTGTGTGTGTGTGTGTAAGTGGTGTGTGTATGTGCTAGCGTCCGTGCGAGACAGTGTGTAAGCGAGAGGTGAATAGAGGCGACGCCATTTTCAATCCCATTATTTAACCTTAATTGTCAAATTTATTTATTTTATAATTATTATAATAATTTTTTAGTATCTAAACTGGTCCGAACCCACGCTTCACACATTTTTAACCTAGTGCACGTGAGTAGCATGTTTTTTTTTAATAGTGATTTTGTGGTTATATTTATACCATGTGTGCAATTATTTGAATGATATTATTTCAGGGATTATATTTCTAATCGAAAACACTTAACCTTTGCAAATATTGTGCCAAATATTTCAACCGGTAAATAGGTACTTTATATTCTGTAATACATTAATAAAGGCTATGAACAAAGACGACATAATATGAGATTGCATTTAACCACCTAAGTAAGAATATAAATTAAAAAAAAACAAGGTAAAAAAGGTTAAAAATACCACGGCATTAGGTGCCATATATTTCAACCGGTAAATAGGTACTTTATATTCAGTAATACATTAATAAAGAGTACGAACAAAGATGACATAACATGAGATTGTACTTAACTGTCTCTCTAAGTAAGAATAATAATTAAATAGGGCTAACACTGATCTTCTTTCATCAGCCTGTATAAATCCACTGCTCGACGTGGATGTCTCTCTTATAGTGATCAATTATTACTAAAGTTAGAGTAAGCTTATGCAACATTGACATATTATAACATTAAATACCTCGAAAGTGACTGAGCTATTGCTTGACCCAGTTGCAGTAGCGTTGTTATTATCAGGACATATTTCTCCCACAATATGTTGGGATGACTCAGTGTGTACCACCATTTGTGTGATAGTCATACTTAAACAAACTCGCATGGTGAACGAGTTCGCCAACGCAAAGAGTCCCATAATACCCAGAACGTAACGTTGGGGTATAAAAATAACTAGAAAAATACGAGAAATACCAAGCATATCAAACTAGAAGAAAATATAATACAGAAAGAAAGAAATAAATAAAAAAAGCATTAATTCACTTATACCATACACCTCATATAAAAACAGAAGTTTTTGTAGATACATAGTAGGTTTAAGGCGACACCGTGAAAAAATGCACCTCCTTTCATCGAATAGTATAGGACTATGACACCACTAACGAAAGTGTGATTTTGATATAGGTAAATTCATGTCTTTATCTTGAATTTGATTGCTCAAAAACACAATTGTATAATTTTGACTCGATCATAATTATTTGCGAAAACACCACTAAAAACCACTATAGTTGAAATTACAACGAAATCATTTGATAAATCACTTCATAACATCAATATTCATAATTTACTTGCTCATTATTTTGATAACTTAAATCACTAATTTTTTATAAAATATTTTATGATTCTGACAATTTCTAAGCGCTTTTAATGGTCGCGGGCGCTACGCAATTTTAGACCTTATGGCGTTTCTTCAAGTTTTTATAGAAATTATGTATTCACTCGGATCAGTATGGCGATAGCGTTTCCGATGTGTCGTCTTAAAAGTAAAGTGATGGAGTATCGAGTTAATGAAAAGCTTTGGCCCAAAATGCCTTTGGCTGCCGGAAATATTTCAGTGCCCAAAGATGCTAGAAGAAATAGATTTACTGGAAACTTAAGCCTAGCTTGTTGTAAGTATAATAAATAATTACTATATAATACTATACAATACTATAAAATAAATACTATATAACATATGTTATAGCATGATTTAAAATTACAATTTAAATAACATTAACGTAAATTACAATAAAATTGGAAGAATATTATTTCAGCTTCTACTATCTACATTTTAAACTACATCTGGAAGCTAAAGTTTAATTAGTAAAATAACTTTTCTGTAGCGCCATTATTTTTAAATGTCAGCTAAAAATAAAAATTCGTAGTTGTAAACAGTTTCTAATTAAAATTGATTTTAATGTATGGATACCGTCATCATCTTCATCATTACAGCCTAACAAAAGCTCAAGGCTGAACATAGACTTCCCCCATGGATTGCCTTATGGAGGGGGTATTCGTTACAGTTTCCACTCATTGCAAGCGGGTTGTTACAAGAGTTTTTTTATTATTATTAAGTTGTTCAGAGAGATTCTGTTGCCCATTTCTACCTTCTGACTTCCGCTGTCGTATCTCACCTCACTCAATGGATGACCTGGGTATGTAAATTCTCCTACGCCGTCCTTACACGGTAAAATGTATGGATATATTTCAGTCATTATAAAATAAACATATACATATCTAATATATAAAATCCGTTTTTATTTGTTGGTATTTTGTACGCCGCCATACCGTTCATCAGATTACGGTAAAACTTTTTCAACACATTGCTTGCAATTCCGCGAAGGTTATATGCATAGTTGGATCTGTTTGACCTGGTGGCGTTGTTGTAGGATCCAGATATCACCCGTGCGAAGCCAAGGCAGATCGCTAGTATACCATAATAGCGGCAAGAAGTACTTAAGGCATTAAATAGTGCAGTATACTTGGAATGTCCTATCTGTAAGCTTAACTCAACATTTCCAGATATTATGTTCGTCCTGAGCACCTAAAAATTCTTTTACTACAGCAACTATCACCTCGTCATCAAATCATTATCAATTTATCAAATCTTTGCCCTAACAGGTATGGTTTGAAACTCGTAAATGTAGATAAAATCGCGATTTTTTGTGCTTTTTTACTGTTCTGCTTACGTAGTGCCCGTTACAGGAGCTCCATGATTAAGATGTTAAATAATTACTACTACGACCAAGGGTCATCGTTGTTGAACGTTCCTTGACCTTTAAATGTGGCGCATCACGTGAAACTGTAAAATATGGCTAACTTTTACCCCTAAAGTATTCCGTAAATTTTTTGTTTATAATGAAAGATAAGAATGCCTGCTTGCATTAAGTTAGCTTATACAGCATATAGTATATACAATTAGCATGATAAATAAATAAATATCATCTCATTCTATAAGTTTATCCAAGTACATAACTAGAGTATCCACTGTAGAGAACTGCAAAGAAAGGTCTGGACAATACAAAGATCACGTGTAACTTTCATGTCATAACTATGCCGATAGTTGTTGGGAGCGCTTAGCTCTATGTTCTTATGTTTATCTGGGACAAATAGTCCGACTAGATAAGTCCAGCTTCGACAAGATTGTACAACCAGTGCGTATTGCTAGTGATGATTTATGGACCTTGGGCATGATTACTGACCGTATAAGGAATCTTAGGATATCCGCAGTAGAATCAAAGTAACTCACATAGCCCAACGGATTAGTATATATATATTGGTAATGTATTATAAAACTGACACCTTAACGGGTGTCCAAAGTTTGCTCACTCTCTGGAACTACTCAATAACGTGGAAAATTGTTAATTATTAAAACAATATTACATAGCATAGCGACTAGTTTTTATAAAAATAATTTTTTAGATAAAAACAAAGTAGTCGAGAGAGCTAACAAAGTGAAACTTCATTATCAGCTACAGTCTTTCGTTATTAGAACATTCATGTATATTTTATGAATTTGTTTATTGAAAAATATGAAAATCAAAATATACCTCTGTTCAAAATTAATCTCCATCCTTTTAAGGTCATTAAGTACAAAGTTATTACACAGTACTATGTATCATTAAACACGTCACCTAGTAAATATATTTTAACTGGCACAAACTTAACGAAAATACAGTTTTACTTATAAGATAACCGTATCGTGAATATACACGTATGATGCGAGACCTGTCAATCCACAACACCGGTACTGATATTAGGTACACAATTTACTCGTCTAGTATTAACATAAAAACGAGATGGCTATGTAAAATACGTACGCGATAAAAACTTATCTTCTTTCTACTTCGTGAAAAATGACGTAGCACGTATGCTATTCTTTTATTATATACAGTAAAGCATTTAATTTAGAAGCAATTTTAAAGTGGAATGTTATCGAATTTTATGTTGACAAAAAATTTTTAACGAAAACTTTTACATTCATGGTCAAATTCAAATTACAATTTTTGTTCGTATATTTTTTTGTTTATAAGAATTAATAATTAATTTTCTTGCACGGGTGATCAACTTTATTACCAACTATAAAGCTGCCCGCAATTTGATACGCGCAAAAATGTTTTTTTTTTTTATCATCAGCGAATTTTTCTAATATTGTATAAGTGAAACTCCTTCGTGTGTTAGGTAAGTTTTATCGTTAAAGTGCGTTACACAAGCCTCACCGTAGATTAGGTATGGTAAATATTCGCCATTTTTACCGTAGTTATGTATAATTATACGCTGCATTTTTTGATTTGTCTCTGTCTGACGCCTCTTACTACACAAATGGGACGATATGAAGTAGTGGATATTCTTACACCGCCTCCACAAAATTTACCTTCTTTATCATCTTCATTTACATTTTTTTACATACCCAAATGGCTTCGTTACTCTCTCAGAAATTAAAGGAGGCCTGTGCCCAGCGATGGGACATTAATATAAGCTGTAACTTTACTTTTTAAATACCTAATACACTCCCGGACACATCTGTCGACCCGCAAAGCGTTTACAGCTTTAATGACCCTTACCTTAAAATAAATTTAAGGTTGAGCAAAAAATTTTTGCCCAAGGGTATGTATGTGGTCTAGAGTGAAGTCTTTTCGGAAATTGACTTGTTTGGGAGGCTAGAAGTCGTCGAATCTGCATGCGAGACAATTCGTATGACTCTCGAAATCAGCACGTGGTCGCGGCTCAAAAGAGAAATCGGTCCGTAATTCTTCAAGAGAGCGTTGTCGCCTTTCATGAAAAACAAGAACACCACATTTCTTCTCCCCGTCTCAAGAGTAGTGCTACCATGGAGGGCGAAATTAAAGAGCTTCTGAAGGACTTCAAGTACCGGCTTTCCACTCGCTTTCAGAAGCTCCGCTGTAATTCCATCCTCGTCGCGGGGACTTGCCGTTTTTAATCGGATACATATTAACATAATTTTTTTGAGTTTAGTTTTGAACCTGGCACACGTATCTTTTATTAGTTATGAAAACTTTTCCTAAAAAAGCCACCCAAGCTAGTAATACTTCTGCAGGCTAGGGTTTTTTCACACGCAAACGGTTATAACCACCTCCTGTGGGATTTTTTGTAATGTTTTTACATTACTGTCCTGCTGTTTAATACAGAACATTTAGTAATACAAATATGGATTAGAAGTTACATAATATTACGTTGATTCATTTACTTAAAATACGTTTCCAACGTTTTATTATTTTCTTGTTAAGTAGTAGTAGTTTAAGTAGTTTTACCTTATAATAAGAGGAAATAAGCTAAGAATTATGAACAATACATATAACTGTGAAGATACATTATTTAAAATTATATGTTTTTAGCCGAAAGTAAAAGTATGTGTTTATTGTGTAGAGATCAAACTGTGAGTGTGTGATCAAACTGTCTGGTTAAATTTATTGATGGTAACATTGACATGATACGTAAGGTGGGTTGATGGATGTACACGAAAGAATATATTAACATCGTCTTAAATAAGTAAAAACAAAATTCGGGCTTTTAACTTTGGCCATAGTACGAAAAGAAGAGATGTACAAAGCTAGTTATGTAGAGACTTTTTTTCCTCCGGGAAGCGGAAAAGAGAGATGGTGAATGCTCTAAGCATACCACACAGCCGGCTGCGTGGTTATGTGTGACTTACTATAATACCTAGAGTGCCGACCCACTAAACACCACCTGAGACTGGCTTCAATCTGGGAAGGTCTTTCAGCCGTATCGGAAGCGATCTCCCATTAAGGAAAGGTAGGCGCAGGCGGCGAGTAGCCACTGAGGAGCGCGCCTAACTAAGGCAGCATACGAATAGGGAGATGACTAAATTATAGGGAATACAAAAGGTTATGATGCTCGGCACAAGCAAGGATACGGTTCTGAGAGGAATGAGCATCAGCAGGATGACAATCTCCCCTAGAGCAGTTAGCCGCCGCATGCCCATAAAGTTGGCAGCGATGAACAGAGCTACAAAATATGCTACCACAGTTCTTCGGAACTGTGATAGCATGTTTTAGGCTTCGGTTTGTTTCATCGCGCATACATTAACAACGCCGCCACATAATTTCATCGCGCATACATTAACAACGCCGCCACATAATTAAAATAAAACCATTGAACAAATTTTTACAGCAAATGAATTAAATGTATGTTTTACTTGAAGCAGGCAGATATTTACAAAAATTATGCTGTAGGGAGATAAGAGTTTGCATTCGTCATAAATATAATTGAACTTTGTCAAGTTTCTGCTTTAGTAGTTATTTCTTACAGTAAGTAACGCTTCCTTTTAAACAATATTGAGCGAAAATCTACCAAGGTTTAATGTACGAATGTTTTTAAGACGCTAACACGCGACAGGGACACGTAGATTTGTGGACTGAATGCTGGTTTGTCACCCTTAGTCTAAAAAATTAAAACATAAAATAATTTATAGAGCCGTCTGCAATTTACAGTTGATACTGAGCTCCGCAATGACCACTCTTAGCGTCTACTTGTTGTAAGTAATATCATAACATAAGCTGACTGGAAACTGTACTTTAAAAAATTTGCGTGTTAGATGTGTTACTACCAACCAAATAAACAATTCAACCAAATCTCATAAAAATCACTTGAAAAACTAACTGACGGACATTCACGACTACATAACTATTTTTTTTAATTGTACACTACTTCAACGTTTATCATATTGCTTATTTGGCAATATTTTTGAGTATATCGTATTTTTTACTAATAAAGCAGCCACGCAACGCTTTTTCTTTCGTCATGTGCACGTCGAACGCGCGCGTAAGAAACTTTAAAATTCATATCTTTTTTTTTAAACACTAAATGTTAACCCAAGCTCATCTCAATATATCACTGGAAACTAGTTAGAAATCGGTATAAATTAATGAAAAATAAACAAGCAAATACTGTTTACTATTTTAATGAATGCATAGACTATAGATCACTAAGATTTTTTCCTGCGGTTTTTCATCGCGTGGGCTTTAATTTAGAAACATAACTAAATTAACAAAATTTGATCATCTGTAGAGTCACTTTGTTATATGTGAATCTTATCTTTTTGTCGCCGGAATTTTAGAACTTTCCTATAATGATTTTTTTTCAGTTATATTCATATCATATGTTTAGCAATAACTATTCCTTGTTTCTATGGAATATGCCTTCCAATGTATCCTTATGAAGGGTAAATTGTATTTCAATACAATTTTTATTTTTTATATTTGTTCGCAATTAAAATTAAATTAGTTTCAAAAGGTAATGTTGAACTTCATTGCCTTCTATTAATATAGGCCATGATAATTTGCGATATTTGATTCATATCATTTATTCATATATTAATAGATACGGATATTCTTTTTCATGTTCGAGCAGCCCTCAAAATTTCATAAATGTAGTTAATTGAGAATTTATGTTGAACATAAGAAAAACTTTCTTTTTTATAGAATATGGGTGACAAAAGATCACACAGTTCACAAGATAGGTGAGTGGATGCTGTGGTCCATAAACATCTACATTTATCCTCGATTAAGAATCAAAGTGCAGATGTGTTGTCACCTCTGAGAACAAAGATGAAATGCCTTATTTCCATTTAAAAGGGTCTCCGGTTCTCTACATTCACCATACGAAACACAGCAACATTACGCTGCTATTTAACACTGATGAATAGGCGGGGAAAAAAAGAGTACGCAGCGCTGACCACAACGCGGGATGACCGAATACACACGTAGAAATATTTTCCATTTTTTTTTTAATTTCTCAGATATGCTGATTTCCTTGCGATGTATTTTTTTCACCACCAAGAACGATTGACGCTTCAAGTTGCAGTTAAAATTTTGATTTAATTGTAACACTTCTTAAGTGACACACCTCGAATTTCACCTTGAGTGGTGTCAGCGTGGATCGAAATTAGGTTGCTTACGTACTATGAAATTAACTTTTAGATCGTTTCGATTACCTACTTTGACAAATGACTTTTAAATCTAAATTTTATCAGTGCATTTATACTCATAGTTAAAAAAATGATCCTGTATTCAAGTAAAATATGCTTTCTTTGACATTTATAGTACTTTTTCCTCCAGAGCCTGTTGATTTACACACGATCTATGAGACCGGATCTGTCAGAAAAATCTTAGTATATTTTAAATTATAAAAATATTTTATAAATTTCCTAAAAACTAAACAAACAGCTTACATATGTCTCACGTACAGAGTACGTGTGTACAGTACAGTTTTGCGGGTAGGATAGAGTCCGCCACAATGCTCCAATGCATAGTAGCAGTTTTGAAATTTCCATTTTTTTATTTTATAGACGTCTAGGTTTCCCCACGAGTTATTGTTACTACTTAACCACCGAATACGCGGTAAATCAGCAGACATATTTCTACAATAGTTTTATTAATCCTAGCAGGCATCGTACACATTTTACTCCCATGCCATAAAATCTTACGGCGAGCTACACGGCTTTCGCATTTTCAAAAACAATACAAATAAATTGAAAAAATCTTTTGCACGATTGTGTACCACGAACACTAGTCTGTAGTTTGTAGTCATATACTAGACGGCCCCCGCCATTACATCAGATTTGATAGACCATTAATCATAACGTCAGGCTATTAAACTTAAAAAAAATCCAAAATTCAATAGAGAAGGATGCTGGGTACTACCACTCAATTGGGATTTTGTAATTAATATATATATATATATATAAATGAAGCCCAAGCGTACAACTGCAAGACTTTAAGACATATTTAACTCATTCTGCGTAGATCGGACCAAAGTAAAAATTAAAAGCTGAAGGTCTTCTGGGTTCACACATAGACATCTATCACCTCAGGCTCCTGTGACCATGGGTACTGCAAATCACCCGAAACGTTGAGAATTTTAAATCAGTAAAAATAGTTTTATGCAATGGGTAATGCTGCTCAGATATATTGTAAATCAATATGTAAGATTATTTCTTTGTTTTCTCGTCGACTTTTCTACAGTCTTATTCAGTGACTTATGCACACTCAGTTTGCAGCAGTGTCAGAATTTTTGCAGTGCTGTAAGATGGATCAGTCGGTATTGCTACGCACTGCATGACTTTTTTTGTATCTAAATAAGCTTGATAACGTTCTGCTGGCTGTGGTAAACAATTGAATAGCATCGTATCCATTTTTTTTATATTTACAACAAGGTTGACTAACGAGCAAACAGTCCACCTTAAGAACAGTAAAAAAGGTTCCACGAATTTTACACTTACCATACGAAACACAGCAGTATTAAGTTTCTATTTTACGCTGAAATTCTGTGAGAGCGTGGTCCTTCCTCGGTCGAGCCGACTCATTCGTGCTACAACCGTAATATAGCTGCAGTGTGGCTCTACCACGTATTCAAAGGTCCATGCTCTAGGGCCATTTTATCGATTATATAGCAGGTCTTGGATGACCAAGTGGTTTTTACTAAGTTCAATAACTCAACTTATAGTACAGTCAAACTTGCTTCCACATCGTTTATTTCCAGCCAAGAGATAATTTTTGTTTTTTTTTTTGCTAGAGTTAACGGTTTATTAACTTCGACTGAATGATATAAAGCATTGTTCATTATAAATTTCGATGGATTTTGTGGACGACAAGCAACTTTACAAACCACTCTTATAAACCTCAAAATTAACTTTTTATACCAAACATACAACACACACAGGCATTCTGAAAAAAAATCAAAAGCTGATCCCGCGTGACGCATAATGAGTCGAGCTCCTTTTCCAGGTGGAATTTTCGTGGTGGAGGCTGCTGTAACATCGGCCCACAACACAAAAACCGTATGTTTCGCATTCAAGCATACTGCATCAAACACGGCGTTGTCTCAAAAGTAAAAGAATTTCCGCAGGACTATCCGCTTGTCAGATTTTTTATATCGAAATATGATATATTTTTAAACCTTTGACAATAACGATTTACTGCCTACAATATGCCTCTTTTAAAAAACCCATTAGCTTTTTCCACGTAGCATATTTCTTGAGTTATATTAATAAATGTAGTTACGAATCGCAGTAGTATCAAAATTATCTACACCAATAACTTTCTAGTCTCTCTTCACATTGAAATAATACTAGTTTTTACGGAATTTATCGCGTATATTTAACTTTTTAATACCCGACGTTTCGAACGCTTTACAGCACTCATGGTCACAGGCGGGACTGAGATGTTCAACGTCCATATGTCATAGTTAACCGCGGTTAACATAGATTAAAATTTAACTTTTGTTCCGATCGATGCAGTATGAACTTATGGTATCTTGAAGTCTTGCAGTTGTATGCTTGGGTTGGGATTTGGGGGACCCAGCCATCTTCTCTATTGAAATTAGGATATTTTTTGATTTCAATAGCCTCGCGAATCATCCTTGGAAGGAATCGGTATTCTTTAGCGAGGATTTGCGGTCTATCAAATCTGTTGTAGTGACGGGGGCGATCCTGTACGTGTTCACAGACTGCAGACTTCCCGGAGCGTCGATTCTTCACATCAGCTATATGTTCTTTAACGCGGGTTTTTATTGATCTTTTCGTTTGTCCTATGTAGGAGAGACCACATTAACAATCAAGCTTGTACACTCCTGCATCTTGCAGAGGGACATTACACTTGACCGATGGTAAAAACTGACCAATCTTCTTCAGCGGCTTGAAGTATGTTTTGATGGAAGCGCACTTCAAGATGTAGCCAATCTTGTCAGTGACTCCTCTAACGTATGGCAGTACAGCAGGTACACGCTCGACTGTGGCCGGCTTCACTCGTTCACTGTGACGTAGGCGCGGGACTCGAAGCTTGTTGTCATGCAAAACTTGCTTGACATGGTGGAGCTCTGCAGCCAGGTGTTTACTGTCACAGATCCCTCGTGCTCTCTGAAACAAAGATTTACCCACGGTAGCTAACTGTGAAGGATGGTGGTGAGAATCACCGTTTAAATATCTATCTGTATGGGTCTTTTTTCTATACACAGTATGGCTCAAGGTGTTATCAGGATTCCGAATTACTAACACATCTAGAAAAGCTAAGGAATTGTTTGCCTCTAACTCCATTGTGAACTGAATTTTAGAATTTATAGAGTTAAGTGGTCTAAAAATGCAGTTACTTTATCTAAAGGTAGAATTGTGAAAGTTTCGTCTACGTACCGCTTGTAGAATCTTGGATTTATGGGAGAACTAAGCAGGGCTTTCTCCTCAAAGTCTTCCATAAATATGTCGGCGACAATGGGAGATACAGGTGAGCCCATCGCCACACCATCTACTTGCTTGTAGAACTCCTCCTTCCACAATAGGTAGCCAGATGTAAGGCAGTGTTTGAGTAATACTGCATATTCTACAGGCATGTTGCTTCCTTCCAGCCTTCTAGTTACAATTGAGATGCAGTCTTCAACAGGTAAGCATGTAAACAATGACTGCACATCAAAACTGACCATAGTTTCATTGTCTGCCAGACGTAGGTCTTTAATCTCGCTGACAAAATGGTAGGAATCCTTTATGTGTGCTCTTGTATGTCCCCTGAGCGGTGAGAGTATTTTCGCTAAGTTTTGAGCCAATCTGTAAGTTGGTGAATCGATTTGGCTCACTATGGGGCATAATGGAGCATTGGGCTTGTGTATTTTTGGTAACCAGAACTTACGATTCTCCGCGCAGATAAGGGAAACGCCACGGTAGTCATGGATACGTCAGATTATAATTCTAAATACAAGAACTTTTGTCGGATGTAAGTACTTATAAAAAGGTTAAAAACCACCCAACAAATAGCACACTAAAAACAACTAGTGACCTCATAAAGAAACACTCTGAAAAATTAAATTTGGACGTAAAATGGATAATACCTACGTGCGCCAAATCACCAAAGTTGTATGGGTTACCAAAAATACACAAGCCCAATGCTCCATTACGCCCCATAGTGAGCCAAATCGATTCACCAACTTACAGATTGGCTCAACACTTAGCGAAAATACTCTCACCGCTCAGGGGACATACAAGAGCACACATAAAGGATTCCTACCATTTTGCCAGCGAGATTAAAGACCTACGTCTGGCAGACAATGAAACTATGGTCAGTTTTGATGTGCAGTCATTGTTTACATGCTTACCTGTTGAAGACTGCATCTCAATTGTAACTAGAAGGCTGGAAGGAAGCAATATGCCCGTAGAATATGCAGTATTACTCAGACACTGCCTTACATCTGGCTACCTATTGTGGAAGGAGGAGTTCTACAAGCAAGTAGATGGTGTGGCGATGAGCTCACCTGTATCTCCCATTGTCGCCGACATATTCATGGAAGACTTTGAGGAGAAAGCCCTGCTTAGTTCTCCCATAAATCCAAGATTCTACCAGCGGTACGTAGACGAAACTTTCACAATTCTACCTTTAGATAAAGTAACTGCATTTTTAGACCATCCTAACTCTATAAATTCTAAAATTCAGTTCACAATGGAGTTAGAGGCAAACAATTCCTTAGCTTTTCTAGATGTGTTAGTAATTCGGAATCCTGATAACACCTTGAGCCATACTGTGTATAGAAAAAAGACCCATACAGATAGATATTTAAACGGTGATTCTCACCACCATCCTTCACAGTTAGCTACCGTGGGTAAATCTTTGTTTCAGAGAGCACGAGGGATCTGTGACAGTAAACACCTGGCTGCAGAGCTCCACCATGTCAAGCAAGTTTTGCATGACAACAAGCTTCGAGTCCCGCGCCTACGTCACAGTGAACGAGTGAAGCCGGCCACAGTCGAGCGTGTACCTGCTGTACTGCCATACGTTAGAGGAGTCACTGACAAGATTGGCTACATCTTGAAGTGCGCTTCCATCAAAACATACTTCAAGCCGCTGAAGAAGATTGGTCAGTTTTTACCATCGGTCAAGTGTAATGTCCCTCTGCAAGATGCAGGAGTGTACAAGCTTGATTGTGAATGTGGTCTCTACTACATAGGACAAACTAAAAGATCAATAAAAACCCGCGTTAAAGAACATATAGCTGATGTGAAGAATCGACGCTCCGGGAAGTCTGCAGTCTGTGAACACGTACAGGATCGCCCCCGTCACTACATCAGATTTGATAGACCGCAAATCCTCGCTAAAGAACACCGATTCCTTCCAAGGATGATTCGCGAGGCTATTGAAATCAAAAAATATCCTAATTTCAATAGAGAAGATGGCTGGGTGCTACCATCTGCTTGGGATCCTATAATAAATAAAATTAAATCCCAACCCAAGCATACAACTGCAAGACTTCAAGATACCATAAGTTCATACTGCATCGATCGGAACAAAAGTTAAATTTTAATCTATGGTAACCGCGGTTAACTATGACATATGGACGTTGAACATCTCAGTCCCGCCCGTGACCATGAGTGCTGTAAAGCGTTCGAAACGTCGGGTATTAAAAAGTTAAATATACGCGCTTAGCGTTTTTTCCTCGTTTCGATATTATAATACGAACAACAGTACAAATTTTTAGGCAATCGGAATCTAAATAGGTAAAAGTCAATTTAAGATCAATTCGATGTGAAAAGCTGGGTCAGAATAAAATAACAGAGAGCACACACAAAAATTGTAACTGCAATTAAAAACCATTTTTTCTTTTAGAAAATATTCTCTTGTTTTTTCTCTGTAAAAGATACGAAGTGTGATATTTTTGATGAAGTGTGCACGAAATGGCACGAAGAGTGGCGTACACAACAGCTAAATGTTTGAAATATTTAATACAAGTGGTAACCCGGACTTGTATTTGGGAGATTTTTGGCTAAATAATGCATCAATGACTTTGCAATTAATGATGACCTCTTATTCGTGCCTGTTGTTGACATTGTATTCAGTTTGTCGACTCGAACTCGTTCGATGAACATTCAGTTTATTAAGAATAAAAATTATTTACAATGTTAAAAAAGGTTTATTAGTCACAGTTAATTGTGAAAATAACTTTTTTCTTTAATAAAATAAATATATATTTAGTAACTATAACAAGTGCGCCATTCTGAGAAAATAAACAATATTCTGTGACCGCAATTACAAGTTTATTTTGATGAGTGTGAAATGAGGCCTATTAAAGTAGCCCGACTACAGTAACTTTACGCACGAAAATCTAAGGTTGCAATACGTATAATGTACTATAGATTTAGTTTCTAACTAGGGTACTCGTATAAAGATATATTTTCTACAATGGACGATATGACCAGCATCTGTTAGAGCATGTTAAATCAGTCACCCTGTTGACTCAGCGACCAGAGACAGGCGACCAACAAATGTCATTTTCATCTTTAATTTATTTTAAATGTCGTACCTCAATCCTATAGCCCGGTTATGGAGGGCAGCATCACCAGGGTGTGGCTCGAAGTATACCAAATGGCTGATGTAACATATTGTGTAAATTTATAAATTTTGTACATTTTTGGAATGCACTTGTAGCAGGGTACTAAATAAGGTTCTCAAAATATCATATTATTGAATAATTATTTCATTTCGATGCATAGGTAGTGTGGCCGTAATAATATCTACAACCATATATCCTCCCGTCCTGACCACCTCCATACTGTGTAAGTTGTATCCATGTAGTGTATGTCGTAAGATTCGACCGAGTAACACTCAAACAGGTCATGTACAGCAAAATATTCCTGATAAAAACCGAATACAATAAAGGCAACTATGGCGAAATCCCCCCCCCCCCCCATGGGGCAATTTATGTGGAAGACCTAAGTTCAGTCGTGGACTGATAAACTGTAAATGACGAATAGAATAAGTAAGTCTTAGCGGTCAGTCACCGCCGTCTACATCACCTGAGGATGCCTCGAGTAGAAGCGAAAAACGAGTCGTATTATCTTCGATGGTGTGTCTTTCCTAATATAGTGGTGTTGCGAGTAGTGGCGCTGGGATTAGTGGTGACGGGGATAGTGCGCGCAATTGAGGGAAGGCAGGAGGCCCTACAAACTAGGCAAGACACATCATTTTATTTCATTAAGTAGATATAGGCGAAGTAATTCTTACCAACTTTAATATAACAAATAAATTATTTCTTATATTCGTGATC